>UELW01000223.1:5261490-5861899 GCA_900490495.1 Danionella dracula
CAATTAATGCATGAAGGGATCAAAGTGATGGATGGATGGATAATTATGATTTGCTGAAAAGAATCTAATCATATACATATACATACATACGAACATACATAAGTATGTATTTATTTATGTATGTATGTATGTATGGAACTCAACAGGTGACTATATACAAACAGTAACTGCCAGGACCAAAGCCACATATAGACAAGCATGACATTTCTGTGCATTATAAAGCACGACTTTAGAGCCACAAAATAGAAAAAAGAAAGTAAAATGTACGAATAGCTAACTGACAAATTATATTTAGTCCCTCATCTTCAGCTGAGTCTGTGGCTGTAAACTGAAAATATATTTTTTTTAACCCTTGTTTAGTGCTCCGGTCTGTGGGACCAATTTTCATCAAAAGAAAAAATATACAAGCAGTTAAAAAATTAAACTGAGATTCACTTTGGTTCACCTTGGTTCATTTTGTGTGAAAAAAATATATTAGAACGCATTTTTTTATGACCCCACACTGAATCCCCCTACACATTTATATTACATACAAGGTGTTCAGGTCACATGTAAAATCATGAAAATGGTAGATTCTTTACCTTTATTCTGTCTTCCCACACAAACATAAATCACACATAAACATACAATTTTA
Organism: Danionella dracula; assembly: GCA_900490495.1. NCBI lineage: Eukaryota > Metazoa > Chordata > Actinopteri > Cypriniformes > Danionidae > Danionella > Danionella dracula. Next base: position 5,262,125 of record UELW01000223.1, read on the forward strand.
AATTTGTGTATAAAACTGTATGATTGTGAGAATTAAAGGCTTTTTAATCCTCACAATATACAGTATTATAAAAAAAAATTGTAAATGCAATGCAATGCAAAATGCAATGAGTCTAGCAGACCCGCCAACCCTGTCAAAACAACAATAATGAGAACACTGTAAGTGACATATATGAATAATCAGCAACACAGACAAAACAAGAAAGACCTTCCAAAATCAAGCGTTTATAATGTGGGATCAGAAATAATGTTGCTCTAAACATAGTCATTGATTAAAAAAAACTACTTATGGATTAAATCAATTAACTTAATACAAGACGCAGAAGCTAAAGTGAACTTTTTCAGCTTTTCATTCACTTTTTCACTTCAAGCAATCACCTTGAAATCCTTCTATTGCGTGCGCTTCCATTACTTAATCTACTTCAAAATGAACTCAAGCTTAATCAAATAAACAGAAGAAGGAAGATGTTTGATGTGATGTGCCAGTTATGTAAGAGATGCAGCAGACGTGGAGGACTGATTAACTCATCCTGTGTGGAGAATGAATGCTCAAAGGTTTTTTCTTGCTTCTCCAGGCTAGAGAAACAGCATGAGCCTGTGCTGCTCGTGCTTGCAGGTGTTTGTGTGTGTTTTCACACAGTGACCCCTGAGAACAGGCTTTCTGTCTGATGACGTTCAGGCCATCTAAGGATATACAGAAGCACACATTCTTTTCGAAAGCTTTCTTACTCAATTCAAACCATAGAAATATTTAGACTGATTTCAGCTTTGCTAGAATATGGCATGATGTGTATACAGCATCTACATTTATGATATTTTATGTGCAGCATGTAAAAATTACTTTGTAACGCTGGTTGTCAACTCATGAGCAAATATCTTCGTTCAATAAAAAGGAAACTCCAACACTAGTGTGTTGTTCTGAACAAATAATCTCTTTCTGATTATCCTTTAATAAAAAAAAAAAAAACATTGTTCTCTGTGAAGCACAGCATGTTTATTGTTTTAGAATCCTTCAAATAGTAGCATTTCTCCGAAGCAGCCAAGAACACAACTCCTAATACAACCTGTTCGCCTTCATGGCATCTCCTTTTCAGCCCACTCAAACTGAATCAATGTTGTAGGCACATCAGTGTTACAGAACCGTTGTGGGTGGTTTGGATAAAGTGAAGAAATCAGTCATTACTACAATAATCATGACTTCATAGTTTCAACAGAATAGCAAGAGCAACTTCTTATTTCTAAGCAAAATGCCAAGTATGGCATTCCATTTTCACCGTTAAAAAACGTAAACATGTAGTTAATTTTTTTTGAGTACATACAAGATGTGCAACCTACAATACTATTTAAAGATTCACACAACATATTTACTCAAAAACGGGAAATCTACCAAACACCCCTCCAAAATGTTTGTTTCACAGGTGAATATAATAGAGTGGCCAGTTGCTGGATGTAAACCCAACTGAGCTGTTGAGGGAATAGCTTAAGTCCTCCAGCTAAATCTTGTGGGTGATGCTCCAGGAACATAAGAGCGATCTTAAATTTTGCCTTTAGTTTTCCACCTGAAGCCAGCCCTCCCGTAATAAAAATCTATACAGATAAGTTAACATAATACTGCATAACCTCTTCCCTTGACAAGTTGAACCTTGTAAGTGACACTTCCAATGTAAAACAAGGTATCAAACTGATTTGAGCATTCAAATTGCTATATTTGATCATTCGGCTCAAAGTCTAAGAAGGTCAAGATGTCTAATTCTCAAAGATGTTGGAAAGGTGAACACAAACCACCTCCAGAATGTAATTGCAAAATGAAAATGTGATCCAGTCTTGGGTTGAAATTCTACTGAAATTGGATGTAATGAAAAACATTCGATACAACAACCAAGGATCACAAGTGATCTTACTTGAAGTGAACAAAAAAATGCATCTAAAAACATTCTTTTTTTCACCTTCACCCAAAATACATATCAGACTAGCCAATACTTTGCAATGCATGAGATGGGGGAATAATCTCCCCAGAATGCAGAATGGATGAGGTGGAATGTGTTTATAACTGCCCTTCACTGGCCTTTAAATCCCTCATTCATCTTTCCTGGAATGATTGACAGCTGCTGACCCATCAGCCATTTCCAATGAGAAGAGCCATCTGTTTCATTCAGAGCCATCGCAGCAGAAGAAGCAAGACAGTGCTTTCCAGTGAGAAAAACCAGGCAGAAAACCCCTCAGCAATAAGTGCAAAGGAGTCACAGTATGCTCAGGGAGCCCTCATTGATGTGTGCAAGAAAGTTTTAAGTTGAGGGTGCGTGTTTCTGAACTCCAAGCACACAGCACACATGCTGAGAGGAGCCATGTTTTACTTACACTGATGCAACACCCAGAAAGATGTCACCAAGTCTAGCATATACACAATTATTTGGGTAAAATTTTATATCCAGCAAGGACCTGGTTTTTAGGAGTTCCCAGAGCCATTTGTTTGGACATTTGTTATCCAATTAAATGGCAGCAATACATAGCAAGATGCAATCTTAAGAAATTTCACTACTTTAAACAGAAGCATGGCAGCACATCACATCAAGTGGAAAAAAAACCTAAATTTTTTTCACATTTACCTATATAGACATCAAAGTTTCAAAACAAGGATAAAATATAATTTAAAACAGCAAACTAAACATTACAATTCCTTAAACTTTATTATGTAAAAAAACAACAACAACAAAGCATTGAAACTATTTTATACAAGTAACATTGGAGGTTCTTCATCAGATAGCTGACAGATTTTGCTCAGATCTTGGTAACTTTTGCATTTCTGAAAACTGGAAAATAATTCAGTCTGAAGGTGTTAGCACTGTTTGACTGAATAAATGATGCCAAACTGATGCACAGTTTTTGTTTTACGTACGTTTAACTATAGTATACAAATAAATAAAATAAAAATGCTAATAAATAAATAAATGAATACACTAAAAGATAAATGTATAAATAAAAAAAATTGTGGGGCAAATAAAGTTAAAGGCTTGAAGTAGGCTAGATCTAATTTAGAGGTTTTTTTTCTTTACATATTTGCTGGATGTCATACTGTCTGGTTTCCTCAAATTTACTGAACTTCCCTAAAAACTGGCAGAAGACTCAGCAGTCATAATTAAACTTCTTAACACCTCCTAATTACTTGAATGATAGCAATTGCTTCATAAACGACCACTTTTACTGTCAGAAAGCCACCTCTGGCTCACTAATTAGTCTCATCCTGGACTAACAAAGATCATTTGTTGAGTTTGTGAGGAGTTCATCTTGCAATTAAGTACAACGACATCTTACTTTAAATAAGATAATAGCACAATGACAACTTATTTCAGAAAATCAACTAAATTCCTGGAGGGCTGCAGCTCAGCACAGTTTCACTCCAACCTTAAATGAACACACCTGATTCTACTAATTAAGCACCTCTTGGCTTGTTTGAAGCTTCTGGTTTGTTTCTTGAAAAAGGGTTGGAACAAACCCTTTTTCAGCCCTCCAGGAATTGAGTTTGAGACCCCTGGTGTTTTTAAAGTACTTACAAGGTGTATCTTTATATCAAACCAGCTAATCCTACAGAATATTATGAATTCTAATCACGGATATTTAATTAGTAGATGTTATCGCTGACATCTCAAAGGGAAACACGACTGTACTAGTGTTAACTTCTGTGCTTTTACCCCTAGTTTGAGTGGGCAGGTTCGTCGATTGTGCTGATCAGCTGCAGATCCGGATGTCTGCTTGCTTGTGACTGGATCTAACTCCACTTTCCTTTCCTATCCTGATGCTATGTTATGTCTATGTAAATGTGCTGAATGTGCTTGTTGCTATGGCTTTATCCCCCATGATCTCACATTGCCCTAACTAAAATACAGTTCAAGAGGGGCATTTGTTTCAGCCACCTTTCCACCGATTGATCTGCACGGGCGCGACGCAATGACGTCATCAACTCGTCAGCGAACCAGCGTTCGACAAATCTCCTTACTCTGCATATAATAAGACTGCAGAGTTGGTTCGGGAGGCTTTTTGCTCTGGCTTGATTCTATTGTGAGACGTTTCTGCTTTTGAGCAGTTAGCATTGCCTGTATTGTCTGTTTTGCTGTGCTTGTGAGTTTGTATTAGTTTCTTGTTTGACTACCCATCTTGTCATTGTGTGTCAAAGATTCCTGCTGGCTTTTCCATTCTCACACTCAGAGCAGATGACAGTTAGCACGTCACAATATACTTTGGGGTTTGTGTGTTATCTCTGTCTAGTACATCAGTTTAGAAGGGTGCCACATCTTGTATTAGAACGCAGCTAGAATAGTTATTTAGAGCTTCCAACCAGGAAAGCTTTTGTGCTCTATTTTGTAATACATTTGTTAATTAATTATAACTTCATTTAGATAAGAGTTTTTTTATTTCATTTAGTTAGATTGCACAGTAGGGAGACTAGACACTAGACCCTAGACATTGTCCATCTTTAAAACATAACAATGTCTATATCTTGGTCGGAGGGGTCCAAATCGCTGCATCTAGCGGTGTAGTAACCAATAAAGGCCTTATTCAACTAGTGTGTTTGTCTTGTTCAATTTCAATGAATATATAACATATTCATAATAAATAATGAAGCCTCTAATGTCTGTGATATTATAAACATTAGACAAGGATCATTGAAGTTTACTGCAATTATTCATGCTCACAGTATAAAATCAAATGAAATCATGTGAATCAAAATACCAAATCTGTTAAATAATGTATAATAAAACTGATTATGACGATAAAAAGCTTTATTAGGGGAAATAATAGTAACCCTAATCAATATGCAGGGACAGTATAGAAGTTGATTAAAGTTAAGCTAAGTTGAGGTCTCTCATAACCAAAACTAACAAGATATACTTGTACAGTAATCTTCAAGAAAATATTTTCAAGATTATAACTGAACCACAACATGAGCTAAATGAGGGTTAATGATAGCGAAGCATTGATGACGAATGCAAACTTTCCAAAGAAATCAGTTGTCTCATTCTGACAGAAGCACCATCTGTTTGAGAACAGAAAGTCTAGAGTAATGAAACTGCAGAGCAATGAGCCGGGAGTCTACAAACAAGCTGCCATGCAGCTCACTGTGAGTGACTTAACCAGCGCCTCCTGGTGCTTCGGCTCAAAAATGCCCTGCCTAAACACTATTGTTGATGATGAAGGCCTACACCTCATGCTCATGCTTCAGACAGGAACACCTCATGCTTCAGACAGGAACCACAACATTACATAGACTTTTTTTATTATTGTTTTATTACAAGACAACACAGAGATAAAAAAACAGATCCCCAATAAAAACATGTTAACAATACGAACATGCATTATTTCAATTTACCTTTGTCTTTCACACTAACAATATTGTCCAAGTTAAGTTTTGATGCCTTGAGTAAAAGATGAGTTAATCAAAGTGTGTTTTTCACCTTCTCCTTCAACATAAATCAACACATTTGGATTGATGTCAAGAAACATCTATCTAAAACAGACTCAATATATGTATGCTGGAGCATGAGAAAAATACAAACTTGTAAAAATATATAAAAAGTTTACATTTAGGTTTGAGCTCTTCTCTTTAAATATATATTTAAAAATGGTATTATTCTGTATTGGGAAGGGATTAATCAAAATAAGTGCTCTTGTGAAACCTAATTCGATTGTGTTTCAGTTTTTGTGTTAAATTTAGTTCTTGCAGTATTACAAATGGAGAACGATCATCCAAATACTTTTACTATCATCTCGCTAGTACGATTACTCTTTGTCGCTAAATGTAAAAATGAAATAAAGCAAGATGCCCTGAACACTGACTGTGTTGAAACATTTTAATTCACAAGTAAAGACAACTCTGTAACAATATCATTCAAGGATGCTGGCAGCGCAAGAAAATCTAACAGGTTTTCTCTAATGTGTTTTTCATCAGATTCATCAAAGTGAGGTCTCCATCAAAGACTCCTGAAAGCCAGATCTGACAGGGATACCAACTAAGATGCATTATCTCTTCGAAGCTTTGTGGCTTTTCACACACAAAAAAAGACATCACCAAGGCTCTTTAACTCTAATGCACATTTCTTTAGTAATCACAGAATTGTAATGTTGTTATTATTCAGTGAGTTATTGTTTACCTTAACGTTCAACTAAAAATGTTTAAGCATGATTTTAAACTCTGAAAAGCTAATAATTCAAAGCATTTAAGCAGTTAACTGGGAAATTATTAAGATAAAAAGGGGCTGAGAAGCACAAATAAAGACTGTACATAATTATTTGTTTAAGACAAGATTGCACTGTTATACAAACTAATATCTAATAATTAACTGGCACTAAATACATGTTTCTCATTGTATTCATTCATCTTCTATATGCTCTTTGAATCTCGGGTATTAAAGCTGGTCTGCAGTATATATCTAATTCCAATCATGTTTAGCTTTCTATTGAAGTACAAAAAACATCAGCAGGTTTCTATATGGAAAATAATCCTAATGACAGATTGCTTTTACATCCTTTGCTACTTTGTTCTTGTACTAAACCTAATTAATTCTACCATGTACATTGTGATCCAGATAAATGTGTTTTGTGATGGGTTTCTGAAACCTTGTAAAGAAACAGCCTGTGCGGATCACATCAAATCAGTTCAATGGCCATGAAATAACTTTGTTCCCACTGTCACCACAATGGAGCACCTTTTCAAGTTGATAATAATGAATGTGCTTGCTTTAAAAAGCTTGACAATAGAAGTCTAAAATGTACAGCTAGTGTAAACCCTTGTCCTTGCCTTATAATTAGCTGTCAAAGGAGGTTAGAGACAACGCCTTCCTCATCTTGTACAGTAAGCTTACAATGAAAGAGGTGCAAATGCAGAATATAGCTTGTCATGTTTTGTTTCATTTTGGACATTCATTGTCATTTTTAAAAAGCAAACCACCTTTTCAATTGGAAAATGTAGGATTTCTTTCGTTGTTTTCCTTGGTTTCTTTAGGTTTGAAAAGGTGAAATGTAAGAAGTTTTAAGACTGCATTAAGGCTTATTTCATAGCATCAAAAACACATACAAAACGTTTTACTTAATAAAACTGTATGCTTCAAATACAATGTTTGAACCTTAACCATTACCTTTATGTTTTTGAGCATTTACAAACTCTGGAAACCCTAACATTATTATTATTATTATTGTTATTATTATTACTATTATTATTATTATATACATTTATGAGCATTTTTTCAAACTCTGGCAACCTGAAGCATTATATTTATATATTTTTTTAATTTATGCACATTTTCACAATCTCTAGCAACCCTTACAATCACGTATATATTTTTTACAATGTTAATATCTGCCAATCCTAACATGCACTTATACGATTAAGATTTTGAGCAATTATGAGCGTTAATAGGTTTTTGTAAAACTCTAGCAAAAGTATATATATATATATATATATATATATATATATATATATATATATATATATATATATATATATATATATATATAGGGGCGTCACGGTGGCGCAGTGGGTAGCACGGTCGTCTCACAGCAAGAAGGTCGCTGGTTCTAGGCTCGGCTGGGGCAGGTGGCATTTCTGTGTGGAGTTTGCATGTTCTCCCCGTGATCGCGTGGGTTTTCCTCCGGGTGCTCCGGTTTCCCCACAAGTCCAAAGACATGCGATATAAGTGAATTGAATAAGAACGATTGCCCATAGTGTTAAAGTGTGAATGTGTGTGTGAATGTTTCCCAGCGATGGGTTGCGGCAGGGAAGGGCATCCGCTGCGTAAAACATATGCCAGTGAGTTGGCGGTTCATTCCGCTGTGGCGACCCCGAAAGGGAATAAAGCCGACATGAAGATGAATGAATGAATGAATATATATATATATATATATATATATATATATGAATATATATATATATATATATATATATATATATATATATATATATATATATAGTATAACTTAGTTTTTTAGCATTCATGCATATTTTCTCAAACTATGGCAACCCTAACCTTTTTTCTTTTTTTGCATTTAACAGCATTTTCTCAATCTCTGGAACCCCAAGCAACAAGAAAAACATATTTTTCTGATGTTAAGTCCATTGTTCCTCAGATGAGCTTCACATGGACATAAGTAATTTTTCACAGGTCTTATAACAATGAATTTAAGACTTAAGGCTTAATGCAATTTACTTTGCATTTGCATAACGCAGTGAGAAAATGTATGTTCCTAAAGTACCAGCTAGATTCATGCTACATCTCTGTCTATTATGGTCATACTGTATGATCTATGTTACATTTGTGAGGTCGCACAGAAAAATTTTAACAAAGGTTTATGTTCATTTTGATGAATGCAACCTTAGATTCTTAAAGAGGTTAAACCAAACCTATTCAATCAATCAATACATCAAATCAATCAATCACAATTGATTGATTGAATATGCACATGCCACTTTATGCACAACCAAGCTCAGTGTACTTCCAGAGGTATACAGTACACAAACACAGGGAAACGTAATGACAAACAATAAAACAACACTTGGGAAACAGTCTGTCAGCACATATTCAGGAAGTAAACATCTGCCCAAATGGAGGCGTTTTAGGCTTGCTTTTAAAAATGGATAAGCTTGTGACAGTCCTCAGTTCCACTGGATGGCATTTACAGAGTTTAGGTCTGGCTACACTAAAAGACCACTCTCAAAATTGTTTGTGTGGGTTCATGCATGTTTAAAAGCTCACATAAATAGCGCCGGAGTAGCCAATTGATGGGTTTAAAAGCCAAAACCAACGCGAAATTGATGCCATGTGACTACAATGTTGAGTATTTGTTAGTCGCTGCATTTTTAACCAGCTGCAGGCAATTTCGAGTGTACTGGTTCACTCCCAACTACATCGTGTTAGCAGAAGCAAGTTGAGAACCAATAAAAGAATGTTACGTCTATTCCAACTCACTATGTTTGAAAACAATTCCTCTCAAAAGAGTTTTTAAGCATGAGTTAAGTTCACTCAAATCAGACACCATAGGTATGCACTGCAATGACAGAGCATCTAAAGCCAGAATAAGTCTAAAGTCTAAAATCTAAAATCAGATAAGAGGGTACAGAAGAGCAGCAAATAACAAATCTCGTTTAAGTGAATAAAGTATAACAGGGAGACTGAAAAGGTTATTTTAAGTGACAAAAGTCATTGCTTTTGTGAAACCCTTTATTTGATTTCTAACCTGGTGCACAATATTCTATGATAAAAGAAGATCTTACTGAAAACTTGGATCATGATTTACATTAACTAGAAACACATGTACTGTATAAAGCTTTTTACTGTGAAGTTGACATCAAATTGAACAAAGGAAATATATGTTTTACTTATATTTGTTTCTAACATTAACCAATTGCAATAATTTGTAAACTGCAAAGTGCATATGTTGTTTTAAAATATACTTCATGTACTAAAAATGCTTTTTGCTGCTTACTTCACTCGGTTGAGATTTGAAAATTACATTTTCAGTAAACGCTAATTTGTACAATTCATGCAACCCATTCAGATCTACTGCTAGTCTAGTCAGCTTTTACACTTATATAATATGAGCATTCATTAATAACAATATTCTGGTCCTGTCCTGATGTGTTCTTAAAATATTTTCATAGCATAAAACCATTAGGAATCTAATGCTTAAGTGGGACTTCACCATCCCTACTCGTGTTAGCAATTTTATTGTTGTGAAAAGACACAAACTTATATCAGTCTCGTACAGCTCTGTTGTTTGGAGAACAGATTTTTCTTTCTGACAGTTTTCCAGACAGCTGTTTACTTCCTGGCCCAGAGGCAGCCCTGGAGAGGTTTAGAGGAGGAAAACTCTTACCATTAAAAAATAACAAAACAAAAACAGAACAGCCAAACCTGAACCTTGCCACGTCTCAGCTGTGTGTTTGAGGGAATTACATTTTTAACACTTTCCTTTACACAGCCTCATTAAATGCAAGCTGTTAATCTGGTTTTATATTCTAAAAATATATGTCTATGCTTATCTGTACAAGCTACAGATGGAAAAAGGGACACCAATTAAAAATACATTAACAACGAGTTATGTTGTTTTAAAGTAGTAAAACTAATTAGATTAATAGACATTTTTAGCTAGTAGAAAAATAGAAAAAATGTCTATCCAGTCCTAAGTGTTCATGCTCCCAGCAAATATTTGGTCAGGGAAAATTCTAATCGATGTAGGGAAGCTGCACACAAGAGATCGAGAGATGGTTGTTGGAATGTAAAAGGCTATTGTGTGGTGCATTGATAAACCCTGGGGAAGCATTTGATGGATGCATTTGTCACTTTTTCATGCATTTAAATCATAGCTATTCAGCTGAAATCATTACAAAATAACTCCTGATGGGCAACTATGCCAATTGAAAAGCCAGGGCAAGGTGTCCTGGTGTGAAAATGAGACATCACTTTTCCAAAAGTCATGCAAACAAAGCAAACTTAGTAGAATGATTAACTGGATTTTAACTACACACCACGGACGTAACACTGAAGGACAAGTGCATTTATATCTTGAAGGAAGCTTTCAAAGGTAAAACGCAAATAATGAAAATGCCATGCTCGAGGTGTTGAGCCAATATTAAAACTAAAGAACAAATTCTGAAAAATTTGAAATACCAGTGGTGGATTTAACAAAGAGCTAATGCAACCTGTAGTACGAGCGACCCAAGTTAGATTTTGACTGCAACAAATAGCATATCGTCTCTCCCCTACTATATTGCCACTTTGGATAAAAGCATCTGCCACATGCATACATGTAAATTGACTTTGTAGTCCAAGGAAACATAAACATGGGGTCCCCTGCAACTTTTTTAAAACTTGTGGATCCAAATTAAGCAAAAAAAAAAAAGAATTCCTGCACATTTCATTTTCTCCTGTGGCTGTTCTGGGGTTTGCTTTCCTCTCCTGCTATTTTTAACTATTATTTTGTTATTTATGAGCAAAAAAAATCCAAACCTAAAACATATTTAGGTTTTCATCATAAACTCGAGCAGAGGGCCCCTAAAAAGCTTGGGGCCAGACATAACTACCTAACCTTGAGTAAGAGTAAATCAGCCCCTGCTGAAGAAGTTGGGAGAAATAAAGTAAAAAAAAAAAAAAAGAGTGCATTTCATCATGCCTTCAAAGCTAATATTGAACTAAAATCAACAACCCTTTTCAGAATCTTTAAAAATATTCTTACAGTACATATTTGTGGCACCTGATTAGAACAAATATCTTGTTTTGATTAGTATGATTATTTCATTGTGACATTTACTATTATTAATATCATCTATTATTAGTCAAAGTGTTTATTTATTAGTATATTAATTAGTGTCTGTTATTTTGTTTGTACATTTTTACACATAAAAATATATACTATATAAATTCTAATTATAAATACTATACCTGTTGTGATAGAGGCTGATGTTAGTAGTTTGGAAAACGTGGTGATCACAAACAGGTTTCTGACAACACATTTGCACCTAAACATTTTTTTAACAATTTAATTTTCGGTGAACATCTTACCAGTTCAGGTAGAACCTTCTGGTTGAATATTCAAAATTCTGTGTTTGGACTGTGTGCGTGCAAAAATGGCCACCGTTGTTTTAAACATAGTCCAGCCCAATAGGAGATGTCACCAAAATATCCTTACGGTACTTCTGAACACATTCACTGCAGTTCGTTTAGACAAAGTGCACTGCTACATGACTTACAACCCAATCTAAAACAGTAGCGTGCCATACTGTGAAGGCCTGCTCACACAAAAGGCTAACACACTATGATTCGAACCTAGCAGCTGCTGAGGCTGAATCACTGCCTTCAGCCCTCAGTGAATCTACATAGATCACAACCTTACAACCTCCCACATGCAACAAGCCCCCTCTCCCTGACACATCCAAACAAACATGCCCCGGTGTCACCAGCACAGCCCATTCAAGGACAGTTTTATGCTGAGGAGCAGCAGATATGATGAATCCTCCTGTGAAACTATATTAGGTTTAGTTTTGTTCTTGTACGGGTCATGCTAACAGCCGTAAAGCATGTAGTAGAGTTATTGAACAAATCACTTATTTGTACTCATAAATACTGCTTGATCTCCCTTAAAGGGGCCATATTCCATTCCCCTGCAAATTTTACTGACATTTATAAGAGTCGTCTGCTTTTGTAATTGAGTTCTAGAAGACTACAGATAGAACTGGAAAAACTGATAAACATTGCAAGGCCATAATTATTAGCTCCAATACTTTAATGATTTAATAAAGGCATGGTGTGAAACTGTGAGTAGATTTTTTTATGTAGCTTTCAACACAATATTCATTTGATTTATTTAAACCTTTTAAAGTTGCATGACACTACGATTAAAAAATCTCACTTTACTCTTCTCTACTAGCACATAATTACAAATGTGGTCCCAGTGTTTCTCTGATTTAAAACTTCTAAAACTGCAGGTGGACTTTTCTACTGTAAACTACAACTCTAAGCAGTAAAAATAAGTTTGTTACATCAAGATAGCTGGGTGGCATTTAATGTAATTTAACACTTCTGCTTTATATGACAAGTTAATAAAACATACATGTTTTTAAATACTTTTGTAAATAAAAAGACTGCAGGGGAAAAAATAACTCATGGGCATAGTGATGAAGAGCATGCTGGAAGTAGTGTTTTTCCACTGACTTCTACTATTGAGATCTTAAACTGAAACATCTCATACAATCCTTTTCAAATATGAGGCTTCAATTGTTTAGCTTGGAAACATCGACAAACTTTTTTTTAATAACCAGATTTCCATTTATTTAGCCTAAAGTTTAGAAAAGCTATATAGATATAAACATAGATGTATTTAAGGTTAAAAATTAGTTAAATCTTAAAGTGTTATTTTTTTCTTATCTTGCGGGTGTTTGAATTGATGGATTCTTCTTGGTGAGCTTTACAGAATAGAAAACAAGCCCATTTGTGTTGCTAAAAAGCTGAGAAAAGATAATGCTTGAGTGGGCAGGTGGGCTCACTGAGCTGGTCTCATTAGTTTAAACATATTTGTTCGCACTGATAAGCAAATACATAAATAAATACAATACAAATCAGTAAAACTGCGCACAGCATGTGAGTATTGAACCAAGTTCTCTTACAAGTTAAGAGTCAAAGATATACCAGGTCAAAAGTGCACACCATCTCAATCAGTTATGCAACACAAACCTCAGATAGCAATGCTTATCTGTAAATGTAGGAGTTTGAGGAAGAAACTGTAACATTTCTAAACATTTTCTCATACATTTAAAACAAATACTGGAAATATTGTGAACAATTCCATGGGAAAGAGTAAGAATGAGGGACACATCTTGAACAAGGCTGCACATCTTTACTACATACATGACCGAAGTAGTTAAAAACTCAAATAATATTAAGTGATGTTGTGAGAACAGAAATTACTTCAAATGAAGGGAGCTTGGATGAACTCAGCATACCCAGTAAATCCTGTCTCAGTCACCAATGGTGTAAAGGGAAAAAAAGAATACAGTGCCATCTATTGATCTCATTTGTAAAAAAAAAAAAAAAAAAAGAACAGAAATGAAAAAAAGAAACCAAGTATTTCTTTAGAACTTTTTTTAAAAGTGCGATTAAAAGGCTCTGTGTAAATCTCCAAGTTTAGATATGAACCATGGTATCATTATTTTTTTAAATAACCAGTTAAAATAAGTATTTGAGAGATTATGAAAGTTAATTGTTAAAAAGTAAAACATTATTTACAAAACTAATAAAACATAGGAAATGTATGTGTCAAATTGTGTATTTACAGCATTATAAATTATGTGTTTTTACTACGTTACAGCATTTATCTCACCAAGGAAAATGTACACAGTGCTGTTCAAACTTGAGCTTTTCTATTACATTGGGAAACACAACATTATAGTGTATTATTCTATGTCAATTTAAGATTTTTGTATACCATTTCCACTAAATACAATGAACATGAATTATAAAAACTGAAAAATTGAGATTGAAATGACCCAATAATGTTTAATTTATTGCTATTTGTAGCCACTCGCGGTCAATGTGCTCATTGTGATGTTACGACAGGCATAATTTTAAAGTTTAATTTAACTCAGTACAATGTTGAGAATATTGCTCTCTTCATAGTGATGCGCATCTGACATAATACCCTGATGAGATTGTGCGGCTGCATGCTCTAAATGAATATTGCATTTAGAGTTGATGAGTTTCTGTGATTATCTTGCAGCGATCCCGATAATCTCGCTCAACATTACGGTTTCACAAAGCTTTCACTTAGCATCCCTTTGATCACTATTATGATGTTTGAGAGTGATTGCTTCAATAAATGCAATCAGAGTGTTCTGGATCATTACTGTTGACTGTTGCAAAGCTCTCTGGTTGATCCCGCAGAACGCAAACCTTGCGCTGGAGGCTTATTAAAAATGTTGCGATTCTCTTCATCTTTATCATCTTTGATCGAGCAGACCTGTGAGAATGGCAGAAAGCTGTTGAGCTTGTGATAAGGATTTGAGAAACTAAAGCTTAGACAACCTGTGCAAGTCTCTCTGAGAGGAGCCTGCATTTAATGACCTTTTTTGAAGTCAAGATGAGAATCTGACATTTCAATTTATGCCATTCTAATCAACAGCCAGCTTTCATTTGGCAATGAACTGTCAGGGTTTCCCATTCATTTCTGCAAACAAATTATTCTATCTGCCAACAAAGAGAAAAGCAAAACTGTCATAATTAAATAGTTCTGATGCATATTTTATAAAAGCTAAATTTATAAACATTTATACATGCATAAACACACAACAAATGCATTATGTGCAATCAGTGTACAGTTTACTATTAGTATCAAAAGATGGTCACATAGAAATGTCAGTGCTTCAGGGGAAACCTTTGTCAGACGACTCAAGTTGGCTATAGAAAAAGAGGCACGTTCATATATTGGAGAATTTAAACAAATCGAATTATTCTTTTTTTTTGTTGAAAAGAGACGACAACAAATTTGATTCATTTTGGTAGCTTGAATTTCTTCACAGCAGGAATAGACAAGTATATTAAAACATGCAAATAAAGATAAAGCTGTGCAAAAGGGCTTTAGTTCACTTCTGTTGTGATTTATTGAAAATGTTGACATATTTCTATTATCCAAATTTAAAATCTATAATCTAGATTTTAGTTTTTTATTCTCATTATTTTTTGGGGTAGGAGCTGGGTCTATCGGCCTTGAAAATTAAACAATATATGATATAAAGTATGACATGATATTGAAAATATTACATATGAATTAAGTGTTTCATTAAAATGCATATTACTTAAAAAAAAATATGATTTGAAATGTAAATAAAAATAGAAGTTTCTGAATGGCACAACATTGAATGCTTTGTTTGCTTTCGCTGCTGGCAAGGCTGGTTTATCACTATGCTTAATGTGTGAAAAGAAACATCACTAAAAACAAACAACAAAAAATCTAATGCTGCCAAACATATCCAGAATACGCTTAAAACATCCGGATGGGGAAAACATTTCATGACCAGTGCAGAAGGTTATGAATAAAAAACGTTAAGTAAACGTTGCAAATGTAACCACATACACTAGTTCTGTGTCCTTTCAAGAAATGGCAAGATTCTCCACAAATAATGTATTATAATTTATCTTTTTTCAATCTTTTATTACAATTTCTTAACTAGTTTTAGACTTAAAAAAATTGAAATTGTGCATACAATCTGGGATATGACTCTCCCTGCTACAACTTTCAAAGACAAATAAAATCCATTCGCTGTGGCCTACTCAAGGGCCTGTGATGAGCCGAAAAACAAAAGTGATATCACGCTGTTCAATCATTATAAAAACGCTGCAGGGAAATTATCTTTTTATTTATTTGTGTTGACATTGAACTGCACATGCTAGTGGAAGGATAACAGCACACAGAAGAGCACAACATTTTTAGTTTACTGCTGGAGGATTACTCAATATGTGTATTTTTCCATAAATAAGAAAGAAAGAAAATGAAATAAGTCAAGTTTATTTGATCATGATCATTATGGATAAACCAGACAATAAAAACATATCAGAGATTAAAAAAGCAAGGGAACAAAGAAAAACAGAAGTTAATAGGAGCAGAGCTGTTTAGACAGCTGTGTTCTGTCAGTAAATGCACATTTTAAATAAATGTGTTTTTAGTCTAGATATAAATGTGACAAGTTTTAGCTCCTCTAATCACCTCTGGAAGCTGGTTCTAGCTGTGGGAATAATAGTAACTGAAAGCAGACTCTCCTGTTTGGAGCGAGGCAATGGTAATTCTAACTGATTTGAACCTAACAATCTAAAGAGCTCTGTTTGGTTTGTATAGAGTAAGCAGATCTGTGATGTATTTATATACTAAGCTGTTTTGTGACTTGTAGAAGAGCAGCAGCACTTTAAAATCTTTTTTTGTTTGTCACTGGCAACCAGAGTAGAGACAATGCCAAGACATTGACAATATAATGTTTTTTTTTTTCTGTGTAACTCAATAAATGTTTTTCTTATAAATAGAATAAAGTCAAGAAACATACATACATAGTTTTTTTTTTATCTGGTGTTGTCATTTTTATTGAAATTGCGTCAAAATGTACAGTGTTTTACTGTACTAGGTTAAACAGGGCATATCTGTGTAATTATTCATTAAAAAAAAGACAACAAGGTTTGAGATTTTGAAAAAGACAAGCCCAACTATATGCTTACCACTGCAGTTTTATAGACAACCATAAATCTGCTCTTTGAATCCTTCAAATCTCTATTGGAAATCGCAAAGCTGGTCGAGTTTGAAAGCAAAAGACAAATCAGTTGTGCTGGAGCGTGTGGTGCTGGAGGAATATTGATCGAGCTGGTCAGTGGTCACGTGATCAACATGAAGCGAGAACATTGGGGTTCTGCTGAGCAAATCCTCGAGGATGAAGCCAAAGCTCCACAGGAGGACAAGCAAAGCACTGGCACCGATAGACCTGTCAGCGGGGCACAAAAAGTGCTTTCTGTTTCTGTTCAACAGTGGAAGGAAAAAAGGATCACGAATGAGAGAAAGCGAAAAAATCTGCTAAAAAGAAATGGAATCTGATGCATATCCTACTCATCTGCATAATATCTAAGAGCCAGAAAACCAGTGGAATGCACTATTCTACCTAGAAAAAAGAACCTGCAAAAATACAGGGCTAATGGTCTGTTCATGTTATGGTTTACAGGATTTTATTCATATGAAGGATAACTTGTTTTGCTTTCAGCATTGTAGTATTGGAGTGAACAGATGACATTTTATCTAGAACAGCTGCCGCATATTGTTGTTTTCTTTTTCAGTTGTTCAGCAGAGAAGGTAAAGCTTGCTTTATTTAGTAAAGTACATGGTTTCATTATATGTTCCTGAGTTCTATTTCCATCTTGAAATAAAGTTAAAACCAAAAGTTAACAGCAACTACCTCATGGTAAAGCAGATATATGTTCTGGGAAATTTACGAACATTTTATAATTTTTCAGTCTGTCCATCCATTCATACATACAGTGGAGACACAGCTGTCATTTTTGCACCTGGTTTGACATGACATACACAATTAATGGTTATTAAATGTTAGTAACTACACGATGAAAACCAAATAAAATGTTTGCGTGCAGGGAAAATATAACAGAATAAGAGCAAATGAAGTCTTCAATAAAATATTCATGGAGCTAGATTGCAGCGAAGGCTACCCTGCTATTGTATTTACCAACCTCTTCATTAACAGCCCCCTACTGAGCCCTGATGTTTGCTTTCACTAGGGCCGAGAGACCAGAAACCATCCTTCCGGATCCAATACACAGACACAGAAAACGTGTATTTATTTTTTCTTAAACACATATAAAGTGGGGGTGAAAGAGCATTGAGGGATTTTCTCATTTGTTGTTCTCATTTGCAGCATTAGAAGAAAAAAAAAGGTTCATAATTTTTTTTTGTCCATATATACATAGATATCTACAGTGTCATTGATGTGTTACAAATTAAGGAATTAAATTTTTTTTCCTGAAAACAACAAGTATTTGGCACAAACAACTTTAAGGAAAAGCCTTTCAAAATATCAGTTTAGGCTTATTTCTTTTCATCTTCCAAAGGGATTAACCTATAGACTATTCATCTGAACGCCTCGCATTTATGATTCATGACTCGTGTGTGTTGTTATGAGACACTGGCCAGTCCACTGAGTCATCGATGACACATGTCAAAGCTATAATGACATATTTCAGAATTCTACAAAGAGATCATTTGATAGTCCTGCCTTGTGCATTCACAAGCGTCTATTTCATTCATTCTGGTTAGTCAGCACGGGATGACTATGAACAATGCTTAGTCGGCGACATCCTGAGTCCTGACTGATGGTAGCAGATGGAGATGATGAATGAGTTAAGTTTGTGGAATATATTTCTGGGGGAGAAAATGTGCTTTTACACAACAAAAAATTTAAGTCAATGGGCAACGGGCTGCATCAATCAACCAATCATCTAGATATTAAATGAATACAGTATCAAAATAATACTGAAATAAAGCAAAACCTCAAAAAACAACCAGGGTTGAAAAGATTACATGAACGTCATACTCAAGCACGAGTAGAACTACTTCTGTAAATGTAATCAAGTACAAGTAAAGTTACTCATCTAAAATCCGCTGATGAACATTTTACTAAGAGTAATTAAGCACTGAGCAACTTTTTACTGAAGTACACAAAAGTAAAGAGTTTTTTCAGTGTCAACTTATCTTACTAAATGTGTTACAAATAATAATGTCATCAATAACTGAAATAGTACGAAAAGACATATTTATTTAGCAAAACCTACTTCCTCACCAAATACACTATTTACAAAAATTGTGACATGACTATGTAAAATAGTTTGCAGGAAAATGGGCTAAAATTAGTTTAAAATGAGTCAAGTAAAAGAGAAGATTCTGGTACATTCTTTGTTAAAATGAACAGAGGAATTGATGGAGTAAGTATGGTATTAGAAACTTTAAAATTAAAAAGATATTACAGTAAATAGAGAATTTTTTTTTAAGGAAAGCACACACAAATCTACTCACAGTTAAAGTAGTAGGTTACTACTTCACCTCTAATAACACAATCAAAACCAACAACAGCATCCACCTAACCATACAATAATGTTATAATAACGCATCTCAAACCACCTTCTGAAAACAAATAAACTGAAAACCATATCAATTCAATTCCAAATTCAGAGAAGCACTGAAATTTAACTAAAATTCACTTAACTCTGTTTTCCAATTAATAAACCAACACTGTCAAAACTTAGTAAAATTATTTCTTACGCCATTAAAAACAGGTCTCTATAACTTTATGAGAACAAAACCAGCGCAAGGATGATTTCACGCAACACTCCCCTTTCATAAGCATTAGCTATAAGTCTGTTTTTACAACTCCTCTTACTGTTGTTTAAAAAAACTCTCCAAGAAGTACAGTACAAAATCATCCAACACAAACTTGTAGCCATTCAGCAGTCACACCTCACAGAAATCCCCTACCGTAGCTTTAACTGTACGCATTTATAGTATTATTTACTAAAGTAAGATTTTTTCCTCAAATACTCACACACAATTCAATCCATACAGTGCATCTTTATGTCAGTGACAATAAAATTGTTTCCAAGTTAATATATTGTGTTCATATTTACAACACAATTGTACACTTGACTCCAGGGAACACATGCAGAGTTGTAATCCTTACGGTCACATAAATGTTCAAGCAGCCCATAAATCATCAGGTGACCAGTGAGAGGGTTCTTTTTTATGTTTGCTTGCTTTCTCACAGAATGGATCAATCGCTAGTCTGTAATGCTGCCGTCGACATAATTGTGGCATTAAAATATTTAGTGGTGTTGACAACAATTAACTACACAGCATAAATATTAGAATTGCATTTACATAAAGGTTCAAATGCAGCTGCTGAGAGCACAGCAGTAAACATGGCTTCTGCTTGCAATGGAACGTCAACCTTTATGACCTTTTAAAACCGTGAAATTTGAAAAGTATTGTTTGCTGCTTGTATTTGCTTGTTTTTAATTGAGTCTATTTCCAACTGTTTTCTGAAGATCATGGTGCAGTTTTGCCATGTAATGCTTGATTTAGTAGATATTTCAAATATTAATAAATCTTTTTCCTTGTCTACTATTATTAACATGTGAATCTTTGATTAAATTACTTTGCGTTAATAGGACTTTGCGTTAATAGGACAATATTTGTGGAATCCTAAATATTGTGTTTAATGTTGTGTTTAACAGATGGGCTTCTTTAAGATAAGTGACTACTTTGATTTTGTTAACTAAAACAATAAAACTAGAGAGATGGTAAAACCTTCCTCAGCCGACTCAATGGTCCAAACAACAGTGAAACAACCTTTGTTGAATGGCTCAATGGTGCTGTGTCTAATTTGAAGCTAATTAAGTTTTAACAATGTGATTTACAGGCTTTGTGCACTAGGTGTTTTTCCCTCTGCCATGCACGACTAGATAGATTGATATTCACAGCTCGCTCCTTCAACACTGGCACAACCGTCCATTGATTTCCAAGAGCTACACTAAATGACCTGTAGCACATCTCTGGGATTGCGCGGTTTGTAAATTTAATGTCATAAAGAAGATGCCACTTGTTTTTCTAGGAATTGTGAAATGGCAGAGCACTGAATTCTTTTCTTTTCGTTGGATGCGGAGGATTTGTACTGAAGAAGATAAGGGCCACTATAGAAAATAAAATTGAACATCTGACTTTTTCCTCAAAATTCTGACTTTTTTTCTCAGAAGTCTGACTTTCTCAAGTTAACATAATGATGAATATATTTGAAGAGAATATAAGAATTTATACATATACAATTAATGAGAAAAAAGAAGCGTTGCTATCTGTGGCCATTGTCATGCAGATAAAGCATGTAAAATAACATTAAAGTGGCCCTAATCCTCTTCTGCACATTAGCAATTAGCAGTGTATTTCTAAAATTAAGTGTAATCATTCGCATAACGCATGAGGTCAACATGAATTTTAATGGTAACCTATTTTAAAACAAATCTCCTTGCTTATTGCTTGTGTTTATGATTAAAATGGTTGGAATCAGAAAGACACATTATTAAATAAACCAATAATAAAATAATTGTAATAGCCATGTTATGATTCATAGTAAACTGTAAGTCTACACTGCACCAAATATGTCCCTCAAACAGCCCAAAAGTTACATTTTAGATCTGGTTAAACCCTTGTTCATTAGGTTAGCATATTTCAATGGGTGGTAAAATAGTAAATGCGAGCTCAAGATGGCATGATTCAGAGCGAAAGGTTTGTGTTTGAAACTGCAGAGCAGCTGAATTTCCTCTCAGGCTGTTAGTGATGGAGTAAGCTCTCCCACAAATCACTGACTCATCAAAGCAAAGACATCACAGCTTATGGGACCTTGTATCTCAGGCAAGCAATGAAAGACTTCATGACTTCCTTTAAGCTTTATATGAAGCAAAAAAGGTAAAGCTTTATCACACTTCATTAAACACAAATTCTTAAATATTGAACCAAGTTTTTGTCCCTTAAATTAAGTGACACAAATATTGATGATAGGATGTCATTAAAAGGAAATGTGGGATCCGACAAAAAAGTTGAATGTGAAGCCAACATAACATAAAAATCGAAATAAGCATGCCTTATCAGTGAGCTTTCCAACTACTTTTTATTTTTGGATAACTCTATAGGAAATTAAACACACACATAGAAAAGCACACAACTCATAAACTGCTTTATAGGGTGACATGCAAAATTTAAAAAATAAATTTTAAAATATCAAAATGTTATCAAAATATATAAGCTTTTAGTTTCAAATATGTTCTACTTTTACAAAAGAAAGGCTGTTGCTTTCAGATCAATTTGTGTGTTAGTAGATAAAAATATAAAAGTATTAAAACTAATAAAAGTATTAAAAATTTAAGTAATAAATAGTGTAATGTTAAAGTTTTTACTTAAACTTATTATTTAAATATAATACTATTATGATATTTCTTGGACTTATTTCGTGTGCACAAATCATGATTCTGTATTACCCATTCATTCAATATTAAATACACTCTTTAAAAAGAAAAGAAAAATATATAACTGGCTTGTAATTTTAGGGAAACATTTTTGGTCTCCAAAGGTTCTACTCAGTACTGACCTTCAATAGTACTATTTAGAATTAACACACACTCTAAATATTCTAATTCTGGCTCTTCGTGTTTTTTGTCCTTTTTCGGGTAAAAAAAAAAAGTTCTAAATGCTTTTGTACCAAAAAGATTCCAAAATAATTACAAGCCAAAGAACCAGATGCAGTGCTTTGTAGCCGCATTTTAGAGTGTACATCATGTTGAGTGAATAAAGCACAATGCTATTTCATCCAAAAATCTTGCACAAACACATTAGCAACAGCAAGGCGGAAATGTCCCATTTCTTTTGTTACACCAAACAGAAAGTTTTTCTTTGAACTGGAGTTATTTATTGCTGGTACGCCTGTCCAGAACCCACGCTTCTCATATTCAGTGTAGAATCCATCATTCTACATGCTGCAAGTAATTGGATTTCAGATCTGATTAGCTGTTCACAATGGATCCCCATACCTATGGCAGCAGAAGATTTATTGAGCTTGCCAAGGCAGGGGCGAATGGAAAGGCTCCTTCTCTGACAGCCCCTGACATACAGTCAATTACTTCATGTGAAATACTAGGGGTGGCACTTCCTGGAGGAAGAGTGACTTGAGGGTTAATTCTCTCAGGATACAGCACTCTTCATTTCTAAAAAAGAAGTCAGGACAAGACAGGAAGGGAACTTTTTAGCTACAGAGATTTAAAAAGACATCACATTTCTTCCACATTTCTCTCCTAACTTAAATTTGGAATAATGTTTGCTTCAATATATCTGTGCATACTTGTATTAGTACTACTCTCTATTGAAGAGGCAGTTTGAAGATGAGACAAATATCATCATTCTCATTCTCTTCCTATTTAAGCACCATCCGCACAGTCTAAACACGCCACTCTGGCTGAACTTCAGAACCATTCCCAGTAGTAACAGAGCAGGAAGTCCAGAGCAAGAGTCAAGGGCTCAGAATTAATAGGATTACCACATGTGTACAGCAGCAAATCCCTTATCTCAGCTACCCACATGTGATTGCTTTTTTATGGGCCTGTTTACATCATGACAGTCACAAGCTGCATTATTCTAAATCACATCATTACCTGCTAATCTATGCCCCTACCCGATCCCCTTTTCCAACACATCCCCATCGGCAGTAGAGCAGCAGACCCTAGTGTGCGAAAGAGTCCTTTAAACACTGTTCTCCGGTTTACACAATAGCTTCAGGTCACAGACAGTAAAACCGGCTCCGTCTCTATTTCTCAACCTCCTTTTACGCATAAGATGATTTGTGGTTTTTATTCTTGGTGATTTTATTCAATGTGTAATAAATAAAACTTTGTTGAATTTTTAGATTCATTTGACCTGGGGTAGCATTGTGAAAATTGTAAAGCATTGCTGCCACAAAGTTCTAGTCTTCCGAGGTATGCTTTATTTTGTCATGCCCATTTGGCCACTTCACTGACATGACAAACAACCTATCCCATGTCGTTTCACATAGCGTCATGTTTCAGACCATGAATGCATATTATTGTTAACAGAAAGTGAAAGTTCATGAGCAAAAAGCATGCCCATAAAAACATGTATATATCATCTGTGATGTTAAGCTTAGGTTTCTGAATAGCAAATTTAAAGCGAAAAATTGACAAAGCTAGAAGGGAGCATTACTCTCAAATTTCCTTCTGCTCAGCTCTAGGCTATATCGGTCTCTGTAGTGCCCACTCTCTAATCCGTGCATCTTAATTTAACTTGAAAAATAGAAAGATCCGACAATCACGGTTCTCATGAAAATAAAACATCACAAAAAATATAAGCCTACAATGGTTTAAAAAAGGGGGGTATTGAAACTTTGATCCAGCCTAAACTGGTGAAGTAATGGTTGTAGGTGTTGCTGTGGTTCGGTTTCAGAAAGCCAGAGTTTAGAAAAATCCTGCTTGCGAATGCATTCATGTCCACATGGAAATGGTCTTAACCTCCACAAGTGTTATACTCCAATAGTTAAAATAATACAAAGAATGTAATCCAATAATTCTATAATCCAAAGTTTAAAATGTTATTGAATATATGTTAACGACAGTGAAAATTGAACATTAGAGTTAAAAGCACTGTAGCATCTTTGTGAGTTTGCTTGCAAAATGAAAAATAAATGTATTTGCAGGTATGGTTATGAAAATGACTGAAAACCTGTTTTATTGGAAACTATGAAACCCATATCAGTGGGTTCATCATGTGCGTTGCATGGGAACCTGTGAAAGACTCTACCAGGCTGAGCCTGGTTTTTAATTCTCACTGAAACAGGTTATTAGAAGGATTGACATTAATGCGATTGGATGACACTAAGAATTATTTTGCATATCTGCCAGGCAACACAATCTGAGGATAAAGTTTAGATTTCAGAGGAGTGGGGGCATAAAGTTCAAAAGATTCATGTTCCAGGGTTGTGATGAAGTGAGACACTCCAGTAACATCCTTTTACATTTGAAATAACTTGAAAGTCAAATCACTGTGTATGTATTATATTTTAGATTTGCATTTATTTCAATAATAATTAGTAATGCCCTGAATTCGCTCAGGGCACTTGTCCTTCTAAATAGCATGAAGTGGGTATCAATAATGGATGTGAGGATGCCATTTATAAGTGTAAAAGTAAGTAAACTATATGCTTTAATTGAGTATAATTTAGTTGAAGGTGTCTTATGATTTAAATGGTATAATAGATAAATGGTTATCTTAACTTTTCTCATGGAATATAATTTTGTGGTGTTTTCAGGTGTATTGTTTGTTTTATTGTTGCTTACAAAACTGTTCAGTTTTGTTATCCATCAGTGACTACAAATACAGAGAAAGCTGCTTAATTAATATGTACTTCCACTCCAGCGTATAGTCAAGCTGGAGTCCAGTAAACATTCAGCAAGAACTGCCCACCTGTGGCTAACCAAATTCATTACCACACCACTTCCAAATCACTTTCCTTTTCTTATTGAGTCAAAACCATGCGGCGGCCATATTGTTTAATACTCTTGTTAAAACAATACAGCATAATCCAATCTGGCATCGGTTCATCTCTGGTCTCAGAAGAAGTGTTTGGAGGCAGAGTTGTGAATCTCTGCAGGCCTAGCCAATGACCTCTGGATTCATCTGAGCCAAAGCGGAGGTGTAATCCTCTACGCTCAGAGACAGCCCCTTCTTTGTTGATCAATTAATTCATGTGAATGGTGTGCAGGTACGCAGGCTGCAGGGTGGAAGATAAGAATGGAGGAACAGTCTCATGAGGAGAGGGAATAATACAACAATACAGGGCTAAGATGTAAGAGAGAGAGAGGTGAGAAGAAAAGAAAGAGAGGGAGAGAGGGATGAAGAAGAGAGAAACAGATAGGAGAGAAGAGCGAGAGAGGAGAGAGAGATGGATAAGAAAAGAGAAGAATATATGTTGTAAGAGAAAAAAGAAAGAAGATGAAAGGTGGAGAGGTGTGAGGAAAGAAGAGGGAGAGAAAACAAAGAGGGTTAGAGAAGAGAAGATGAGAGAGAGAAGTGAGAAGAGAGAGAAAAGGGAGGGAGGGAGAGAGAGAGAGAGAGAGAGAGAGACAGAGAAGAGAGGAGAGAACTAAAATAAGAGAGAGAAAAAGAGAATGAGAAAGAGAAGATAAAAAAGAGAGAGGGAGAGAGAAGAGAAGAAGAGGGTTGATTTGTGTGTGAGGGTTTGGATTAATAGCAGACCCTAAAATATGAAACTGTGTTCACAGAGTATAAACTTAATTTATGTTTCGTAACAACTAACTAATGTCTAAAAAAGCAACAGTATAAAATTCACCTTCACAATTAAGAGTAAATAAATACAGTTTTTGTGAGTGGAAGGATTCGGAACACAGATCCATTTCAACTCACTGCTCCCTTAACACCAGCAGCTTGTGATCAATAAACTGATTTCAGCCAAAAATAATAAAAATGTTGAAGGCTACATTAAATCCCAATTAGAAGCAGAAGTACAGACTGAATTGCTCCAAAACAAGATTCTAGCTTCATGATGACTTGGAAAACCATGTCTGAAAGTCAGAACCAGCATCAGCACCCACAAAATTACAGGAAAAAGTATTTAGTGTAATAAAATAAAAGGTTTATTGTTGTGTTAGTGTGGTTATCCAAAGCACTGGTAAATTACAGCCTATGTAACTTGATTGACACAATGTTTAATTAAAATAATGTTTCATATAATAATGTGAATACTATGTTGACATATTAAACTATAAGTAGCAATAAAGACTGTAAGGACTGTAAGCACTAATAAAATTCAAAACTCACTGAACACAGCAACTTTCTAATTTACGTTAACATTTGATTGGCAATTTTAAGTGACAACACCTCCTCGTTTCACAGCCTTGTATGCATTAAATAACTACGAGAGAGCTAAAATAAACCATCTCTGAGATGGTGACCCTTCAATAAGATTTTCTGTAAAAAGATCTCTGTACACATCCGGGCAATCTTACAAAGTAGGTTTTGGCACCTCTTCTCGCTCTCGCTGTTCGTCTCGAGTTTTAATGGTCTCCAGTTCTCCCCAGAGTCTCAATTTCACCCTCTGAGACTTCACCAGACTCTGTGATTACAAGAAGGATGGAAGATCTTCACTGAGCCCATTAAATGTGACACAAACTGCAGGTCCTGCTTGTGGCAGACTAAACCTAACTGTGAAGGCTGATCTCAGGGCTCCATTCAAGCTGTTGAATACATAACGCATGGACAAGAGTGTAATATTATGACATGCTATATTGCAATGTTATTTAATAAAAAGTGTATCATTAAACTGGAAACAGCACACAAAAGTAATGATAGTTATAGTAGTTTTTTTTCTCCTCAAATGTTTTGTGCAGTTTCCCAGGAAAGATAAATATAACTCATAAATGCTTGCCATTGCAATACAATCAAAATAATTTAGGACAATAACATCCCCAACAAACCACTTTCAAATTGTATAAGCTATGAAGCGGACTCACAAAAAAAAAAAAAAAAAAAAAAAAAAAAAAAACAAGACAGTGAAACACCAATAGTAGGAGTCCTAATAGTGGCTTAAATTCTAATTCAATTGTTTTACCCATATTTTTTTTGGAAAATGCTACAGAAATAATAACTGCTTTTATGAGCGCTCGCCATGATTGACAGAAGTATGGTGCAATCAGCACCAGGTTGTCGGTTCTCAGTGGTACCCACACTTTCCAGTTTCTGAAAATGTACTTGTATTTCAGAATTTGTAAATTAGTTTCAGAACATGTAAACATTTTTTTCTAAAATTAAACTTTTGAAATTTCTTTTTATAACATGCAAATTGGGTTCTGGAATGTAAAAGTGTTTTACATTATGTAAATATGTATTGCACATTTCATTCACAGTATCTTATAGCTAAACTGCTTATTTGCAAAAGTTGGTTTAACAACAAACTGATCAGCTAACCCAACAACAGCAGCTTGAAACAGTCAAACGATGCAGCAAACTGAGTTAATACAGGTGCAATGAGAAGAAATGTTTCTCTAGTACAGATGTTATTCATCCACAGTCACCATAGCAACATGATAGATACACCCCCATCCCTGCTACTCACAGTGTCACCTCAGCCTTTCACTCAAAACAATGTCTTCACACCACAGAGATGCACACAAACAACTCAAACCCAGCATCTGGGATTCATGTCACATGTTTGAGAGAGCAATGACAGACTGCTCTGTCCTTTTCAGAGAGGTGTAACGAAGGACCACAGAACCCTCTACTGACTGACCTGATGGATGTCAGTATGTCAGACTGCTCAGTGCTAAAGCTGAAAAGATACAGTACAATAGCAAAATAAAAAAGACTAACTGCTCTGTCAATAAATGCATGTTATTATTTATTACGTTGAAAATTATTTATTTGCATAAACGGCTTCGACAACAAAACTTAGTCAAAACAAAACATTGACTAAGAAAACTCCTTTGGGTTTAATGCAAAACATACAATCTTGGAATTTAAGCAAGAGGGGAAAAATCTTATGGGATACATAGATTTTCTATTATGATTTTTTCATTCTCGTATCTCCCTCTGGGGCATTGCACCCAGCAGGACAAAACACACATTCTGTGTAATCTTACCATTTTGAAATTCATATGAGTTTTCATTTATTCAAAGCAACCACCACAGTAATCGAAGCCACATTGCAACGCAAATTCTTATTAAGCAAGAGAGCAAGGGTAATAAAAGAGCAGGGGTCACTAATTCAGAAAGCCACTAAACCTCAAATCAACTGCTCGGCAGTGAATATTAATAAAGATCATCTGCAGCTCAGTGCAGAACAATGCAAATGGTCCCTTTCTCTTAAACCTTCTGAAGATTTGCATATACAAGATTCAGCTATCATCAGCACCACTAGCTGAATCAAAAGTCAATCACGTTTCATTTTCTTTATTTCCTTATGAATTCATATGAATTTTCGTTGTAGCTTTCAACCTTGATTTAAATAACAGTTTTTATATCCATCTCCTTCTGTTTCCTGTTTTATTATTGTGTATTTGCATGCTTCTTTGTTTCAATTCATATCTAGATTACTGACAGGCACTTTAGCTAAAGTGTTGTTGTCATTGTCATTGTTATTTTTAAATGGTTATTTCAAATTCTGCTGTATTGTACAGTCAAAATATCAGATTCTTCAAATTCTTCAAAACACAATTGCTTCTTTGATTGCATATTTTATTTTAACTCATTTACTTTGATTGTCTAATAAATAGAAATCAATCAAAATGATGAATTTGCAAAACAAAACAAATTATAAAGCAACTAAATAGCATTTTACTATCAATAGATGGTAAAACAGATAAAAAACGTATTTTGGATAACAATAAAAATTAATAATTAACTTATGGTGCAGTTTGAAACTTTGTAGCCAAAACTGGTACTGCACTCACTTCTTCATGTCGAATGCTTACATGCTTACTGTGTGGCAAGCCATCTATACTCTTTCAGCAAATAAAGAAGTTAACTTTAGAGATCTCTAATTCACTCCTGTCCTTGACTAGTTAAAATATAAGTCAACTTGTCAAAATACAACTTATGCTATACTTAAATGTTTTATTTTTGCTTTGTTTTTATTAAATCAGTAGACTGGTTTGAATGTAAAAAAAAAAAAAAAACAGCTCGCCCTTCACTCATTTTGTCTCCAAAAGAACAGTTTCTATCTGTATTATAAATTCTTTTAAATGTGTTTTTTAATTGGAAATTCACTTAACACGTTCAGGAGTCATAAGATTAAAACCACATTCAATCAAAAAAGCATAATAGGTGACCTTTAACTTTTCCAGCTGTAGGTTTTCTAAACCACGTGTTAAAAAAGAAGGCCTTATTTTCCTGAAAGCTGAGGGGGCAAAAACTAAAACACACATAATTTCAGGGCTATGACTCTGTCAAATTACTCTTTCATTTGTGATCATTCTGTCTGGACTAAACTTTCAATAATATCAGTGCTTGAAAACAATGGACAGGCAAATGAACAAAATACAATTGGCTT
This sequence comes from Danionella dracula, assembly GCA_900490495.1. Lineage (NCBI taxonomy): Eukaryota > Metazoa > Chordata > Actinopteri > Cypriniformes > Danionidae > Danionella > Danionella dracula. Next base: position 5,291,816 of record UELW01000223.1, read on the forward strand.
GTCTTACAGTGAATAAAACTAAAATCAAGCATTACAACATTTCTGAGAGGCCTTGCACAGGTGAAACACTTGCATAAACAAATCAGTCTTTTAAGAGAACATCAACTAACTGAAAATTGCACCTAAGAGAAACAGAACTGAGCAAACTCTGCCTGACTTCAGGTTTAAAGTAAGCTTTCCTGGAGCTGTTGTATCCACCTGGGTTTCTCTCTTGTGTTTCTGACAAAAGCCAAAGAACCATTTTCATCTTTTCACATCTCAGAATCTTTCTCTGAACACCCACCACGGTGCTTGAGCTGCACTGCAGAGTGCTTGTTCATCATTGTGATTCATCTTCCCTAAAAGTAGCACTGGATCGATAAACATGGAGTCGATCCCAGAGGGTCTATCTTACCTTGAACAGCGCGAACACATCAAAAGCCTGACCAATTAACACGCTGCTTCTGTCCCGTTCAATAGTATCTATTAACTCATTGTGTTTAGTAACAATCAGTTCAACAGAACTAAACATCAGCTCTGCATTCAAACCTTTAAGCACAATAAGATTCATACATTCATCCATGCAATTTTTGTCAAATGCTATTTATAGAATGCCTGTAACGCATATTTATTTAATGAGCAGCTTTAGCCCTTTAAACTCTGCTGGACCTGGTGAACTGAAAGGTTCTGCAAACAAAGTTATACAAACTTGCTGAATAGAAAGCAAAAAAAGTGTTGTTACCTTTGTCAAACATTTCTCTAAGCATTAGTAAAAAAGCAAGCGTTTTATGATCTCAACAGAATGAATAATTCCCACATAATCACCTTGTGATCGAAAAAAAAACTAGCCACTTAAAAATGTAAATGCAAATATTGAATGGAGAAACAAAACTCTTCCTTCTAATTAAATGGGATGGATAGGTCATGTGAAGCAATGGGATAGTCAAGACAGAGGAAGGACTCGAATTTGTATGACTATGAATTTAAAAATAAAAGAGAATTTAAAAGTTATGTAGCGTCACGGTGGCGCAGTGGGTAGCACGGTCGTCTCACAGCAAGAAGGTTGCTGGTTCTAGGCTCGGCTGGTGCAGGTGGCATTTCTGTGTGGAGTTTGCATGTTCTCCTCGTGATCGCGTGGGTTTTCTCCGGGTGCTCCGATTTCCCCACAAGTCCAAAGACATGCGATAAAAGTCAATTGAGTAAGAACGATTGCCCATAGTGTTAAAGTGTGAATGTTTCCCAGTGATGGGTTGCGGCTGGAAGGGCATCCGGCGCGTAAAACATATGCCAGAGAGTTGGCGGTTCATTCCGCTGTGGCGAGCCCAAAAGGGAAGAAAGCCGACTTGAAGATGAATGAATAAAAGTTATGTGAGAGTAGAGATTTCAAGTAGTAGATTTCAAGTAGTAGATTTCAAGAATACAGCCCGACAGATCAAACTGTTCTATTTAACATTATTAAGAGTTTAATCCAAACTCATAAAATGAAAGATTGGGGTTATGTTTCATGTCATAAATGAGAGTTATTCCCTACAGACCAGAGACTATGCTTAACACTTAACACTCGTACACTTGCACCTGAAAAATAATGACTGGCTCGATAACAAGTATTTGCACATTCACACCACAGCTTTAACCCCCCGTGCTCATTCAATATCATTCCCTCCTGGTGAATCAAGATGCTTTTTCCTGTGACTAGCCTGCCAAATGTTCAAATGGCTCTGGAATCAATGTCTGCTTGCACAAAATAAGGCTGAATTGCTTTTGCTTCAGGGGCTGATATTGGGGCTAAAACGGTGCAATCTGGTTGTAGTCCATCCACAAATCTTTTCTGAAAGTTTCCCATCAAATGTGACATTTCTCAGGCCCTTGACATTTCTGAGTGGCAATACAAATTATTTAATGAACATTATACACGATGAGCATGTTCACTTGATTACCTGTCTTCCTAACATGACTGTGTGGTATAATGGATAACTAATTTGCATAATTATGTTTCATCTCCTCTACCTTTCCAAATGAATCCCGAACGGATGCAGGACAATAGCCCAGCATAATTATATTTCTTAAGAAGACACGGGCATTGTGCAGGGTTTCTCTCATGTTTGGACCATTAAGTCGGTTGTGGTTTATTAGTCGTCCTTGTGAACCGTGGGTAATTAGATTCAGACCCAAATGGCCAATACTGCGGCTTTTCCACAGGGTCGACAATTATCTCTACTCTAGGTACAACAAACACTCCCCGCTTACTCTGCTTTCAACTGAAGCCTCTCTGCTTTGCAATTTCCTGAGTTTTAATTTTCTTTTTTAATTTTGTATATTAAGGGAAAAAAAAAACTATGAAACAACTCAAGCATGCAATATAACCCTCACGGACAGTAGAATCCGTAAGTGCTAATAGTATTTATATATATATATTTATATATATATATATATATATATATATATATATATATATATATATATATATATATATATATATATATATATATATATATATATGATTTGATTTATATATTTAACTTCATTATATAACTTATATAATTATATAATAGTTCTAGAAAAGTTAAAGCAACCTTGTCATGGCAACAAAAATATATCCCAAAGTTTTTAATAATAATGAATTTTTGTATGCCTTAAAATGCCTTAAAGCTGCCTTGTTATTGTTAGACTTTTAAACTAATAAAAGCTTTAGGACATAATTACTCGATTATTAGAATGATTCTGAAATGTCTACCCAGACACCATAAAAAAAAATAGCATCATATAATATACTGCACATGATCAAAATAGGAATAAAATTGATGATGAATGACAACATTTAATTTAATACATTTGTACATTAACCTGCTTAAATGCTTAAAGTGCTTAAATGCTTAAAGTGATCAAAGTAATATTTATGCACTGGTTGTTATTTCTTTTATGAATGTGTTGAACATTCTCCCTTTGAGAGAATTAATTCAGACCTCGTTTTCTCTTCTCACCTGCAGAGTGGTTCACGTCCCTCTACTGTAATAAGTTATCATTCAGAATGACATCACGGCCATAGATCAATCTCTCAGAGTCATAACGAAATCAAGTTTGAGGGTGGACATGTTAACAGTGTGCTCCATCATGACATCTGGCCCTGGGTCAGCTATACGCCGTGTCCTTGAATGAATTGACTCAAACCTCAATACAGACGTTTTATAATTTAAGTACGTCTCACTTTGGTGCTAATGGTATTAGCGGATTTGCAGATTCAGCTGGCCTAGAACACACTGGGATGAAACATGGGCATCTGTTGTTTGTTTATTCATATACACAGAAGGCAGCTATTTTTACATCCATTTTGCCCACCCGGATGCTTACAAAAGGGCACGTCTGAAAGTCAATGACCTTTAGTTATTGGTGGTGCAGTTAAAAAGTGGATTTAGATAATTAGTTTACTTTCTAATCCATAAAAGAACTAGACCCACAGTCAGAGAAAATGAGGTACTGCAGCAAAGACTAGCGTTGAGAAATGAGGATATAACTTTTATTTTCTGCATTTTACTAATATATATCAGCTTGTTGACAGATTTCTAACCAGCACAACATTTTTAATTTAAAACAGTCTGTAATATTAAGTATTATTTTCCAACTTGGTCTCATTGCTGTCCCTGGCTTTTTTTTTTTTTTTTTTACATTACTTTTAGTTTGAAACTACTTTATACAACCCCTCAACACAAGCAAGCAGACACTAATTTAAACAAATAAACCTCAGCAACAAACTTAGTCAACTCAACAAATTTGTAAATTACTTTCTCAAAGAGCAGGTCGGGATCAAGACAAATCAACACACTAATGCACATGTTTAGTCAGTTAGCACACATGCTAATTTGCAAATATAAAATCAGTACTTGAATAATATTCTCAACACAAAGCCATTTTAAGACATGCATTATACAATTTTTAATAAAAATATTTGCGTTACTAGTGGAATCTCAATGAAGATGACCAAATGTTCCTCTTCACATTCAATGAGATTTATGTAGTTAGAAATGGAGTACAAGTAAACTGAAAGAAGCACATCCACCAAAGTTAAACACACTAATAACTTTACAAGCCAAATTCATGAAGAAACACGCTACCTTTTCTTCTTCTACATCTGTTATCTTTCATCAGGGGTTGGCTTCCACATTGTTTTTGCATTACCGCCCCCTATATATTACTATTTCTTGCTTTGCAGTCTCCCAACAAGCTTATTTGAAAACTAATGTGTTTATATTCTAGTGAAGCTAGAACTGTTTTCAAAAGCAGTTTTTCATAGAAACTGTTTTCAAAAAACTTTGAGATCTATGAAACCTATACTACATGAAATCAATAGAGTATCTTCCCATATTTTATACCCTCCAACTATGTTTTTTAAAGTATTTTCATTCCTCATATTGACCAAACAGCATTATAACCTTCTTCCTTCTTGGGTCAAAATAGACACTCCAAATTAAAAGTAAGACTTTTGTATAAATATTTCAAAAGATGACAAGTCATGATTACTTTGAATGGGTGATTTCAAACTGAATTTTTTTTAGATTTTAGTGTCTTTACCATATCTAAGCTTTAAACATTTCTCCCCATTTTCAACTATCAGCTAGTTCACTGCAAAGAAGGAGCTGTGTACTTTTACTAGAAATACAAGTTCAATCCACTGTTCTTTTTGCCTGACAAAATTTATCAGCTTTCTCGCGGCTTGAATAGTCACAAATAATTGTTTATGTGAATTATATATCATTATATTATTATAATACAAATCCCTTTTTAAATGATCTCACTTAGCAGTTAGAGGTGGGTAGTATTTTTTTAAATGTGTACCTTTACTTTTAGTCAAGTAGATTTTTTTTCTCTGAAAAGATGGAAAGAAAAACAGATTTGTGGTGCAAGGCATGCTTTGTGCTCCCAAAAAGATTGAGATCAAGGTATTCGTGAACTCAAGCTCAGAGGTAATACTAATATAGTTACTACGAGTGCTTTGGGTGTGATGTCAAAACCTAAACTGTAAATCCTTTCCCATACACTCGATCCTAAGTGCTGAGCATGCCTGTGCTGCTACACATAAACAAAAAAGCTCTAGAAGGTTAATTTTAAATACAAAAACAATAATATGATTTTAAAGCCATCATTTCATATAAATTACCAGTTAACAGCTTAAGATAAACCTTATTTATTGAGATTTGTTTTACTTAAACCAATATTTCATAAAAGCAGAAAAAAATTACTTTTCAGGAGAAAAACTAGATACTCATCTAGAAATTTAAAGATCATTGTTTTTGCTTTGTATTGTTCAGATCAGAAGTAACTAGTAACTAAATAGGTCAGTACATTTAGGCAGCATTTAGTTACATTTACTCAAGTTATTTGATAGTCACTTTTACCTTAGAAAATGATTTTCAAAAGTACTTTTACTCAAGTTCATATTTTGGATACTCTACCCTATTCTGTTGCCAGTAACAAGTACATACTTTAATCTCTAAATTTGGTAGAACAAATTCCAAAAACAGAAAATCTGCCAAACCAGTTGAGCAGGACAAAAGCCTAGAGCTAGTGTCCATAAAGTCAGTAATTTATAAAATTTTTCATTTTGTAATATAAGTCTTTGCAGACATTTGTACATTCATTTGTCATTTGTCACAAAGGGGAAAATCACAAAATGAGGTTTAAACAGATACAAAAAATCATCTATTGAACTGACTTTGACAAAGCATTTTATGCTAAATTAAAAAATAATTTTGTCTGATACACAGACAGCTCAATTTAAAGTATTGTACTAAACAAGGTTCATTACAATTCCAAGCACTGAATCCATCTAGAGCAAAGCACCATTCTCACGCTAGCCTTTTAAATTCCCTTCTGCTGCAGAAGAACAAAAAATTGATGTTACTAAAACTCTGAAGAAGTCTGATCAAGCAGATTGTGATTGATACGTTCACTCATCAAAAGCTCAAAGATGCGCAGAATGCGGAAGAGAATCTGATATCTATGATGTGTCTAATTTCTGAGCCTGGAAAGGTGCTCCCCTTACTCCAGGATTCGTTTCAGTGAATTGCAAGGAGCAAAGAACAGGGCAGGAAGAGGTCAGCTTCCATTAACAATGAAGCATGATGGAATATGTCACTTGGGAAACGGTGCCTCATGTATGAAAGGACAAGCAAGGAGAAGTAGATGGAAAATAAATGCATACTTCTGAGAGGACGCTGTATATTCCACCATGATAAAAATAGAGCTAGCTGTGAAGGGGAAGTACTGGGTTGAGAACGTTTCTGAATGTATTTCACAGGCTCCTATTTTTTACATTTTGGACACATGAAATGATATTGTATGTTGAGATGCAGGCTGATGCATGTCTGAAGAAAAGTGTGCAACTCGGACTACTCATTTAATATGTTTTTATAATACATTACAATTAATTTTAAGTCCTAAAGAAGTATATTAACTAAAAAAAGATATACTGTTGAATAATGGGTTTAAGAATCATGTTAGAAAAATTCACTCACATCAAAGACACAAAGGATCTTTTTGAGCAGTAGGATTTCATGCTGGTTTTGGACAGTGCAATTGCATTTTTAAATGGGTAATGAACTCTTTTAGTTTTCCTTTGTTCTTCCATTGATGTCCATTATTAGTATTTGTCTTGAGTATTTGTGTTAAAAAAGGGATTTTTTTTTATTGTATGACAAGCCAGATCCTTTATTTATGATTGTTTTGCAAACATTTCATTTAACAGGCCTGTTTACTGTTGCCTCAGGATGAATAGTTTTTCTGATTGAGCAACATTATAACAATAACAATATTAGCTCAAGTAGACGCCATGACAAGATGTGAAACAATGGCCACCATCACTTGTTCTTCAACAAGCCTTTTCAAACCTTCAGTAAAAATAATAGTGGTCAAAGATGCAAACTAAGCTCTAAATGTGTCAACATATATTTCTCATTCCAAATCACACTCTTGTTGAACTCCATCTAAATACTGTTACTGAGCAATCGGGAGCTTGTCACACTGAGCATCTCCTAATTATCCCAAAGGCTTGATTTATAAGAAGATTGATGTATACATTCTGCATCTGTGTATATGAATGCACCAGTGGTTCAATCAATCAATCAATCAATTCTGAATAACCTCTAGCACTTAATATATTGAAAAATATACATTTTGGTAATGTGACTTCAACTAAAACCTGCTCCAAAACGACAACAGCAACTCACCTTCATAGCCCTTAGTACTATAAAAACAATTGTTCCTTTAAATCACTTTGCTGAGTCAATTTCTATGAGCTTAATGTAAATAACCACATTTCCTTCCGGCTTTTTAAATAAAAGCGTGCTGAGACGTCTTGATTAGGATTGTACTTTCCTCTGAGACTACAGAGTAAATTATTGATCCCCAGATACAAAAAGTGTATTGCCGGGAGCCACGTCGATCTCTTTCTGACCTTCTGTTCTCAGAGGAAAATGATTCCCAGAAAAGGAAGAGACAGACTTTAAAATTGCATTCTTTTGGAGGTGTTCGAGTGCTGCCCAAGCTCCCTCTTTTATATTGGAGTAGGATAAAAGTTAGGCCAGGGAGGGCCAGCAATCCAAAGAGTCCAAGAGTTGCCCCTTGCTCTTATTCCACCAGACAATAACAGCCACCACTGACAGTGTCTATTTCTCACAAGCACTTACCTAGGGGAGAGCAAAGGAGCACGTCAACCCCAGAACACCTCTGTGTCTGACAACACTGAAAGAGCCTTCTTCCAATTTCAGCCACTAATTATTTTGCTCAGGAAAGATTCTCTTGCACAGTGCGAGCAAACAATAAACAGCTTGTTAAATTTCAGTTTTGGCAGAGAAAACATAGAAGATCAGTAAATGACTAACACTGTTGGAAGAAACATACAGTACAGCTACCACCTTTCAAGACACTGTAGTATTACAAGACTGGGCAAGTAGAGGCTTATTCCATATAAGTTCATTCATTAAATTAAACCTGTATTAAACCTAGCTCTAACCTGTTTTTCCCCCCAAGACCACTTTTTAACTGTTTTAGCTCCGGCTGATAGAAAAATGATAGTTCTGTGCATTTTAATTAAATTAAACTTGAGAATTTACTGGGGCACAAGAGATAGAAAACAGGTGTAAAGTGGTCTATGCTGAACACCAAATCACTCCTCTGTGTGACTGAAGAAAACATCATTGTACTGGGAAAAACAAAAAATAAATCTAGCATTGGAGTAAGTAACATTATGGAACCTTTGCTCCACATATGTACAAAATTAACATTTATTCAGTTGTGAAAACAATCATTGTTGCAGTTTTAAAGGTTTGGTGAATTTATATTCACCATCATCCCTAATCTAACTCCCAATTGGGGTAACAATGCTGCTTAGAGTGATTCTAAGCAGCAGAAACCATACTTTGACAATGTAGAAGGGCATGTAGAAATGTTTGAGCTTCCGGAGGTAAACAGGGGCTGATCAGGAGATGGTTTTGTAAGCCAGTATCGGTGAACATAACATGAGCTACGATGGGGAGCCAGTGAAGATTGCTTAAAGAAAAAAGTACAAATGTGACATTGATGGCTGTAATTAATCCTCCACTGCAGCGGTATGTGTTCTTAAAGACCAAAAGTTCTGCAGGTTTTAGCTACAAACTTAACTGACCATACAAAGTCCAGATATTCAATTGAAAACTGTTGCGGCAACATATTGTGTATGGCTCTTCCACCTCAAATATGTTTGCTAACCCTCAAAGTGTATTCTGAATGGCTTTTTGAATTAATCAGGTTATTCATTGAACCAGCATTTATAAAAAAAAAAAAAGAAAAGAAAAAGAAATTAAGAGTGATACTAATTAATAAGTGCTAAATGAATTCTGACAAAGTACAAGAGCATGCTATGTAAACAATATTCTAATGTGTAAAGATGGCTTACGTGTGGCTTTAGTTCTGTGCAGTAATTGTATGCACACATAAATATCTGCGAAACAAACACTCAAAACAGATACTGCTCTGTGTCAGATGCATAGCCTCAGCTTTAAACTCTCACAGTATGGGACAAGAAATGTTCTTAAGCTTGAGAACGTTGCACGTGCCATTTTTTCATGATTTGCAAGAGCGTTTCTAGTTCCAGAGAGCAAGGGAACACTTTCAGATAAGACGGTTGAAAACATGAGGTCATTTTAAGCACTACTGAGGACAAAAGATAAGAATTCAAAGTAACATTTCTTGTCCACAAGGACCAATCAAATTCCACGTCCCCCTGCTGAACAGCTATATGAGCAAAAAAGCTGAAAAGTCAAGCTATGCTGTAAGCTAGTTCTGCTTGGGGTGGAAACATTTAGTCTCTCTTTCCATCAAGCATTTCAGTATTTCTGCAGCCATGTGTGAATAACACACAAAGAGAAAGAGAGAGAGAGAGAGAGAGAGAGAGAGAGAGAGAGACCCTGAGCAAAGGACAATTCATTCACTGAAGCACATTTCCTAAAGAAACTGCCAGTTTAAATGTTATTCTAGTTAAATGAATGTTTAATTAACCACATGGCTTACTCAATTCGCATAGTTTATCTAGTGCCATTTTTATTGAAGCCTCCAGATTGTCCAGAACATTTTGTTTTTGCAAGTGTATGCTGAGTGATTTGTAAATGCCATAGCTTTTATATTCCCATAAATGACTGTGATTGCATTTTCATAAAACATCACTCCATTTACATATTTGTGTTAATTTGTAATTATTACAGAGGACATGAATGAAGGAACAGACATTATAAATGTATCTTATTTGCCTAAACATTGTGTATATAATATATTGTGTGCAATGTACAAGAAACTATAATGATGTTGAACTCTATAGACCATCTACTGAGAACCATAGCAAAGGTTAAAATTGTCCCTTTTTTTTGCTCTTAGTGGCTCAGAAATACGCATCTCCTAATTACATGAAAGTTACTTTGACACATCTGGTTTAATTCCACATTCGATTAAAGGTCACCAATGATGCTTTTTTGTTATGTGATTTTATTCTTATGGCTCTTATTGAGTTTGAGTTCCAAAATATTTTCAGATCTTTTTTAATTACTTATTAAACCTGCCCTTAAGGGAACATGAAGGAATGGAGAGGTTTTAGTCCAGTTCTAGACACAGAAGGAGCCAAGGTGAGTGAAAAATGTATTGACCGTGTGGCAAGTCATACTTGCATTTAAATATGTTACCAGAGGAATATTTAAATATATTAATCATTTTATTCTGAGCTATAGCTATATTTTTTAACTACTCAAAGACAGTAAGAGATATTTGTGAGTACAATTGCACTACTAAAACAAGACACTTAAAAAAAACGAATGTAAAACGTATTCCTTGAATTGAATGAAAATCAAGATTGTTGTAAAACGTCATCCATCCTTTAACAAAAGTCCTTTAGTAAATTCAACATTGGATTGCTGCTTGTATAAAAACTTCAGTGGATGGGTTAACAGGGATGACAACTATCTTTGTTCAAGAGTTGTTCCTCATAATAATGAAGGGTCTTGTGTTGAGAAATACATCATGAAATAGAGGAAGGGCATGGTTATATGTGCTTGTAAGTCGACGTTAGTGGGAAGGGATTGTACATCAGTTTGCTTACACTTCAAACTGATAAGACATTGAGTTTTATCAACTCTAATATAAGTGTATTATAAACATTCATGCTGATTTCTAAAAGTTGACTTCAAAACAAATGCTCGTTAAGGTCTAATTGGAATATTGAAATACCAAAATGTATAATGCTAGATGAAAAAATATGGTGTCAAGAAAAATACATGGTGGACTGAGATCTGGATATACTACTCCATGTCTATCATCATCTTTAATAAAATGTGACTGTTTTGAGCTTAAATTTTAATAACAAAATATCCAAACATTTTTCCTTTTTGCATCATCATAAAATTGGATTTGGTCACATTAAACTGCTATGGTAAAACAAAACTATAAAGAACTAGGTACAAATTTGAAGAAGGAATAAATACGCTGCTAAATAAAATGCATGGTTGACTTGAGTTAATTTACAAAAAAGTTACTAGGCATACCATTTCATACTACCCTATAAGGGTGGCATAAAATCATGCTCTGAGCTTTTCAAAAGTTAAAAACTGGATTACATCTCATATTGGCCAGTTTTCAAATCATTCTTATGCAAAAAAAAAACAAAAACATTCCACTCCCTTGAAAACTGTCATGTAGGGAATCACTTCTTAATGAGCCTAAAAATGCGATTCACGATGATATCTTTCGCCATATTCCAGTGACAGTGTGAGCAATCCTGTTAATTCTGCTTGATTGAGCTATAGAATATTGAGCAAATCGGATTCTTTACTTCACTAACATCCCAACTATAAGGCTAATAACAACGTAAGGGAAGGAAGAAGGTTTCAAAGGAGGGCCATTAAGCAGTGAAATGCTTCTCTAGCACTGGGTTGATTTCTGTGTGTCTTGAATTGCGTGAGTCAAGGTCTCATTACGCACTGCACAAACCCGATCACATTAGCTCATTAGCAAAGCTCATCTCCTTGGAAAAACTGCATGTCACTTATTGAAGGAATCTTAATGCACGCTTGCATGCTTTCTGCAAGATACAATACAAGAAGAGCGTTAGGATTTGTGATGCCTCACTTAGTTGAATTTTCAAAGCTTTTGCTTCGACTTAATTTGCTTTCAGCAATTCAATGTGATTGAGTTAATGAAGACTCTGACTGAAAATAAAAACTTCAATTACGAATTCTAATTCTCATCCAAAATCTGCTTCTGGAGTGAGTTGAAGTGCAGTATTCATGTTATTTGCCTGTGCCGCAAATTAGCGTAATTATACTGCTTGCCAGATTTAAAAACAAGCCATCATTAGTGAAGGTTTTTGCATGATTGTGGAGGTAATTAATCAAAAATGGGCTAAATGTGATTGCACACACACAAAATCTGTGAGTAATGTAAATTGATTAATTATAATTTATTTCAGCTATATTTTATTTTAGGGTTCAGTCTTGAATCTCAACCCTTAAACAACCCCGATAATACCATAAACATTGCTAATGTCAATCAATCAATCAATCAAGTTTTTCTATAGCATTTTTAAGCAGTTGCTTTCAAAGCAGCTTCACAGAGTCCTATTGTGAATCAGGTAGAGTAAAAAGGAATTTCCTCTGAGGTGTGTAAATGTAATGTAAAATGTTCCACTAAAGTATAATACATCTGTGCCTACATTTTTACTTTGCTTCTATACATCCTTCAAAACAATAAATTTTCTTTGCTGCATTCTTTAAAAATGTCAAAAATTATCCAAAGGGATTTAACAAAAACAACAAACAGCAGACTGAACAGCAGTCGCCATTGTGGATGTCAACACAGTTTCATTTCAAACATCTTCTTCACAGCAGAGATATATTGTGCTAATCAATGTTTTCTAAGGCACTATTGGCACACGTCAGGAGTGTTTCTAATTGTGCGTGGAAAAACCTCAAGTCAACCAGACAGCATAACCAGTCCACAAGGTTTGATTAAAACTGCCAGCTTTGTTTGCTCGTTTGTTGATCAGTGCATTCACACACAGAGGTATTGATGTTTTCATGCACAGTTAGCGTGTCAGTCTTGCTTTCTCAAATTTGCCATCAAGCAGAATGAACTCGGAATAAACTCTGATTCTGAGGCAGGTCTTTTAATGCATCACTTGATGTTTAGTCAACTAAAAGGAGTGGAAACAATAAAATGAACTAAACAAGAGAAAGAACAAGTTCAAATGCTTCTCCTTCAATCAGGATTTGTGTGTGTGTGTGTGTGTGTGTGTGTGTGTGTGTGTGTCTGTGCGTGTCTGTGCGTGTGTGTGTGCGTGTGTGTGCATGTGTGGGAATTTGCGATTCTGTGTGAGCAGCTGGCCACCAAATCTTGAGCATGCATATCTGCACTGAACAAACTTCAGAAATATCTGGTCCTTTCTATCAGAGCATGCAACTCAACCCCTGGCCCTATCTAGACTGAGCTTCTCCAATTCTCTTCTAGCATATATCAAATGCACTCAGACATCTGCAGATGATCCAGAACTCTGCAGCTTGTTTGATCTTAATAGAACTAAAGGGCACCCATGTTTCTCCCCTCTTCATCTCTCAACATGAGCTGCATTAGGGAGCCAGTGTAAGGTTCAAATCACTGACGTACGCTTACAAAACTGTCTCTAGATCCACCCCTGTTTGAAGTTTGAACAATCCTACACTCCCTCAAGAAGCTTTGGTTTGCATTTGCATTTAAAGGAACAGAAGAGAGGCACAATCTCTCACCAGAGCTATCTCTGGCTGGTGAAAGAAGCTCCCTGACACAGTCAGAAAAGCAGCAACACAAGCAAGTTCAATACAAACAAATGTAAAACTACTTTCTTCCATAAGTAAATATTTTGTTTCCCTTTTCCTTTTGATTATTTCCTTTCTTTAATCACTTCTTTGTTCAGTTAATAAAATAAGGCATTTTTTTTTAACTCAAACCAATTAAAAAAAATACCATTTTGTGTGCAGTTTCTACACGAGTAAGTTGCTCACATCTCACAAAATAAGAGCTATAAGATAAGTGCAATTTGTGTGCAGTTTCTACATGAGTAAGTTGCTCACGCATCACAAAATAAGTGCTCTAAGATTAAGTTATGGTAAGAGAAAAAGCAGTTCAGATATAAATCGTCAGGATAAGTTCTGATCTAACCAGCTAAATCTAATGAGACATTTAAGAGTCAAAAGAGAATGTTGTGAATGCATTTCCTACATATTACATTTTTTCTTAAGGTAATCACTTCATTTCAACATTGTTATTCTTGCATAGTTTGAAAAACAGCCCTGACTTTAAATCATAAATAAAAGGTTTGAATTGATAGTAGACCTGCTAATAAATAATATACCGCAGTATATAGTTAGACATTATAATAATCCAGAAAAATGGTGTAACCATTACATTTACATTTTAGTTGAATACCCCATTCAGTTGATGGGAATAGTTGAAACCATCTGAAAAACTTTTAACATGTCATGGACGTCAGTTATTTATGACTATCATGTGGTTACGTAAATCTAGACATCCCTTATGAAGAGCATGTAAATATACCCGGGGGAAAATAGCTGTGCAGTAATGTTCAGCATGAACATCAGAGTGCTGTTGCTTATGTCAGACCTTTCTTTTGGGGAATTTTGTCCGGGGATCTTTCTACGTTAATAATTAAGAATGGCTGATTTATAAAGCCTCCATTCTCCACAACAATAACAAAAAAAAAAGCTTTTGGGAGCTGTGTTTCTCTGAAATGTTAACATTTTTTAAAAAGCCTAGAACGAAAATCTAAAGAGTAATTCATCACATTTTTAAGTATGTTTAAATATTGTCATTTGATTAACTCAATAACTGCAATTCAATGTAACTCACATGTTAGTTGTCACTGTGAAATAAAAATGAAAGCAAAATTACAAATATTTGTCCTGATCAAACAAAGATTGAAAACCCCGGAGAGTTTGTTTCAACAATTCCTTCTTCATGCAGAGGGGTAATATTTCAATATACTATGATCATTTTCTCTGAAGAACGCTGTCTTTTTGATGAGACACTGTTGATTTGCTATTTCAACACCCTTAACCCTTGTGTGAAACTGAAATAGAAAACATGCAAAGTAGATTTTTCTTCCCCTCAACGCAACTGAACTCATCACAACAAGTGATTTCAGGGTTTGCCAAAGACGTGAGCTTGATCTGATAATTTGATTTTTGTTTTCTCTTTGTAAATATGATCACAGAAAACAAAGTGACTTTCACTGTGACATTGTCAAAGAGGATGCATTAGATATTCATAGTGTGATGAAATGCAAATGAGGAATGTTTTGTTTATTTTTGTGCTGAAATCAAAATAGGATGAAGATCAATTTAAGCAGAGGTGACTTGTTCAATAAAGAAGGGAAGAACTACTAACTTTAAAATATAAATTAATTAGGAAGTATTAGTTAGTTATCAATAGGTTTGCCATTAATTTTGTAAGGTAAGATAAGGCAATTTTATTTTTATAGCACATCATACATAATGCAAAGTGTTTTATAGAAGAATAAAAACAAGAATAATATAGTTCTTAGATAAAAAGGTAAGATAAGATATTAAAAAAGCAGTAAAAGCATTAAAATTCAATGAAAAAAGTTAAGGCATATCACTGTTTGAACAGCAGTGCTCAATCAGTAAACACACATTTAAATTGAAACATTGCTTTAAAGGTGCTTTATAAATAAAGTGTATTATTTTAAAATACCTTTTATTATTAAATAAGATGTGTTTTTAGTCTGGATTTAAATTTGACCAGTTATGGCCGCTCTTATCCCTACTGGAAGCTGGTTTCATCTTCGGGCAGCATAGTCACTGAAAACCAACTCTCCCTGTTTGGAGCGAATCTGTGGTAAATCTAACTGATTTGAACCTAATGATCCTGTTCACTCTTCAAAGTAACGTTTCATCAAAAGCAATCTGAGAGGGGATTGATTTAGATCTTTTTTTTTTTTTTTCAAAAAGAGTATGGTTGTCTTAGCACAATGACTACAAAATATGGTCAGCATTTCCAAGATCCAGTGACTTATGACCACTTTGTACAACTTATGTAACTTTTTGTGAGGTGAATAATTAAATCTGCAAAATGCATAACTAAAAAAGAAGCAAACATCAAAAACCACCAGAACATATAAAGCCAAATTAATACAAATAAATCATGATTTCTGATCAAGTTCTGGGAGTAAGATGCCATATAATTAACTAATAGATTCTCCGAGCCCTTTAATGTAACAGTACAGTATATAAGCAACACATATACTCAGCATCATTGATAGCTAAAGAGCAATGCCTCCACCTCCCCTGCTCCTCATGTGTAACCCCCTCCATAGTCTTGTAAGTATCATAAAACCTAGGATGTTCCCAGACAGCTCGCCTGGTGCATCACTATACTCACCACATCTACTCGTTTAATTCTAAGCAAGTGTAAACTCATGAAATGCTTTAAAGTTACTTGAATTGCTTCATCTTTTTTGAAAATCAATTTCTAAAAGAGATAGTTTTCTATCAATCTGTGTACTTTCAAGATGAACATTTAACAAAGCAAGAAACAGATTAGTTTTGTCCTTGAAACAGCTTTTCCAGTTGAAACAATAATGAATATCTGCAAAGTTAAAATACAACTCTGTTTTGTACACTATTATTTGGAAGCAGTTCACTGGAAAAATATTGTGTTTAATATAAATCGGGTGATGATGTAGTTGGCGGCTTCGTATGTTTTGAGCTATGCAAAAATGCTGCTTTTGTTTTATGGAAGTGCTTTTGATATTTTGGGCAGAAAAATGCATCTACTCTCAAACTGACAAATAAAATTCCCAGTGAGCTCCGGGCACACACGCAGCTCTCCAGTGGAGCTGAAAGTGTTCATCTTCTCCTCCAAAAGCAAATCCTACTAGTGCCACAAATCTGTTTCCACTCAAATAAATACAGAAAGGAACAACAGTGATGACCACTCCAGCATGCAGCTGAGGAAATCCCTGATTAAATCCATAACGGTGCAGAAGAGGCTAAATGAATAGCTTCTCAAAATTCAACTATATTTCTAGGATGTAGGTTTTGTAAAAACAGTTGTCGGCAGTCATCGCAGACAATTTTCACATGAAAAAAAACAACATGTGTCAGTAATTTGGCTTGTTTCTGACTTTAAAAAGTGTACTTATCACAATATCACTGATTTGTCATTGAAAACATGACTGCCTTTTTGGGATGAAAATGAAAAACATTCAAATAATTCAGTAGAGGTGGGAGGTAGAAAATGATACTCATATGACTGCAATGAGTAGTTTTAGCATTACTAACCCTTCTAACAGACAGAGGCGGTAGAGATTTTTGCATTTCTTAAGAGACAAACTCCACCTTTACTACATAATCAATTTAGCCGAGCAACCTTACTTGTATTTGAGTAGATTTTCACTAAAGTAGCAGTACGAATTTGTTCTTCGCAACTCTAGAATTTGGGTTGAAATCTTTTCATAGGCTAAAACAAGCTGACATTAAGAAATAAGGACAGTTTTGCTCTCCTTTGTTCTTTTAGTATTGAGGAAAAATGTCATTTAGTGATTCATTACACCTTAGAGTGAATAAGCTAACAATGCGTCTCACAAAAGCAATTAGCAGAAACTCCTCGGAGCTCATGCATTTTAATTCAAAGAAAAGGACAAGAGCTTTATATTTTTTAGTAAATGAACTTTAAGTCTTATTTTGAGCAAAGAACGTTATGAGTCACCGCAATTGAATTAATTAACAGTATACCCACGGTTGGAGAAAACATGTACAAGGATAAGAGGATAAGTTAGGTTTTGGAATAAATATAAATACATTGAACACAATAGGAAAGCGAAAGACACTACAAGTTCAAAACTGAAATATTAAAAGTCTGTAAAAGTATTGAGAAGAGAAAAATCTAAATATATTTTCTTCAATAGACGTCAAATAAGTTGTGGTATTAAACTAGGTCTTATTAAGGAAAGAAATATGTTTGTAGAAATAAAATAATTGCACTGCCTGTTTTGCATCCAGTTTTTTTTTCAAATATTTTATTTACAAATATCAATAAAATACGAGTTCAACTGATCAACTTAAAGCAGAATGAAATTAGCCATAACTCACAGTGCAGCTACAATTATTATTTTTTATTTATTATTATTTTTAAGCACACACACGAGTCTGAAAGGACAACAGTTCATAAACATAAGGGCTCATCTTCACATTAATTTGATATATGTGATTGTCTGACTTTCCTGTCTGTATTGAGTTGAAGGATAAGAAAAAAATTATGGGCTGAAGAGAGAGCCATTTCTCAGAGCATGATATCAATACAGAGTTTTTTTTTGTTTGCCCTGGCACACGGGGTCTCTGGAGACCTATAGTGACACCATAAATATTAAACATCTCCTACACTGCTAGAAGAATTCTGTGGCCTTCAGCCGAAGTGAAAGAGTGTTTCTATGAATGATAAACTAACCTCAAACAGATCTACTGTAGTAATTACCATAGACTCATTCTGTATTAGTACAGAACCAGTTAGTGGGCATGTTTCAGGAGTATCTGTGTGAATGTGAGTGCATTCACACGTATATAACATACATAACCAGATATTTATTTTGTTCTGTACTGTAGGTATGAAGTAGAGAGTGAAAACAACAAACACATCAACAGCATTTACACAGGACTGGAGGACGGTAGGTTGCAGGTGGTGATTCTTTAGCAGGAATCAAGGAGAAGCAATGGAGAGTCAAGTATCAGGAAGTGTAATCCGGAAACAGCTGACAGATGGGGGCTGATGGGAAGTGGAATCCTTAATAGGGAGGGAAGTTGGCGATGATTGGTTTATAACAAAGCAGGGAAAAAGATCATCTACTGCAGTAAGTTAGCGGAAAATAACAAGGAATACAATGAGCTGAATACAATGATGGATAAACCGAACTAAGAATGAACACATAACATATAAGCAAGACTGAAGTCAAAGTCAGAGTCTGATTATAACCCTTTTTTCTCCAATCATGAACTTTGCACAGCACATACACATATACTGGCACTTACTGACCTGCACTATAGAGAATATAATTTTTTATTTAAAAATAGTCCAGGGAGACATTCTCATCTTAGACCCATTGCATCTAGAATCTCCTGCTAAGACAATTAAAGTATTACATTTTTACTTTACAATGAAAACATTCTGAAATCATTAATTAAATAATAAATCATAAAACGTTGTATAATAATGCATTATTATAACATATTGAAACCATATTTTGTTTATATAGCATTTTGTAAAAAAGACAAAAAACTTCAAAAGCATGTTGAAAAAATTATAAATTAGGGAGACCTTAGTAAATCTGCTCCTAAAATGTATTCTAAATCCAGGAAGGTTGTAGTGTTGTGACTTTAAAACTTTGACTTTATGGCTTTTGAAAATTCCACTCCTATTAAATGTATCATTATTTCAACAATCATTCTTTTTTTTACCATTTCCTGATGATCATCACAAACACTTTGTATTAGATTTGAAATGAGTCAGCTTTTGGATTGATTGGCTTTTTTCCCCTGTTGGATATAAATCATTTCCGACTCAGCAAATTCTCCATCACAACAATAAGTCTAGGGTTACCTGACTCATTTCCATAAGCTCTAATGGTTCTCATTTACAGTTTTACAATACCAACAGCAATTATATACCTTGTCAACCCAAGGGATTCAATGAAGGTATAATTATTATACTTATAACGCAAAGTTATATTGAAACACGGTAGCATTTGTGCAACTAGAGCATATTTTAATTGTATAGAATAAAGTGTAATAACAGAATATTAAGACTAATATCGAAAACGTGTGATGTTTAGAATCATGCAAATTTGAATATCTCAAAAATTATTATTCTTTTATAATTTTTTCTAAACTTTACGAACAGGCCTCCATGCAGTCACGAGATCTTTTCAGAGTTTTGTGTCTTCACTTTTGAGTGGCATTATTGACCCGCGGCCGCAAAAATAAAGCTGCACTTCCACTCCAAAGAGCTTAAATCTTTATGGATTCCCTCATTCCTGGCTCAAGAAGTAATCCCTCTTGATGGTCAAATTTCTCCTCGGATTTAAAGCCAGTGATTCAAGAGCACAGACTTTTCTGGCTTTAACATTAGATTCACCAACAAATCTCATGCGGTAAAGGCAGTGAAGCAAAATATACAATCAATAGCATTTGATGCATCCAAACCCAGCTTGAACCAGAATTAGAAAGCCGACAAGGTTACAGCATTGCTATGGACTATTCATTTATTCATAAATAAAGATATTGACTTTGGAGCAATATGGCAAAGCATACACCTCTGTTTGCACTACAGGTCCGGGGCGTTATTAAAATGAACGAGTCCAGAAATCAGCCTAGACATCATAGAGATAGCTATTTGAATCAAATCAATACACACCCACACAATACTTTTAACATAATAGAAAATGAAGGGCTGATAATAATATATATTGCTTATGCTGGTGCAGATTGTGGGGAAATCAAATCTCAGTTTGGCAGGGAATGGAAAATGATTAATATGGATTTTTCATTTGCTGTATAACAGCATGTCAAAAGCAGATGCCATGCTATAATGTGACAAGAAAGAGGATCATTTGTTGATTAAGGTATTGTCACAAATCACAAATGAAATGAGAACAGGAATGCAAGGTACACACTCCCAAATGATACACAAAATAAATCAAATAATCGTTAAACCACAAAATGATGCAAATGTTTCTCATAAACAGGATCTGTATGTTAATTATGATTTTTCACCACATATTATGTATCCTGCACCATTCAGGATATAAAGCTTCTCATTATCTTGTGCGTTCTGTTGGGAAACAATTTCTATAATATTACATTTATCTGACTCAATCATTTCCCAAGTTTGTTTTGTCATGGCAGCAGCATTTCTGTCCATGAATAACTGCACACTTATTCTTATTAACTTTATGGTTTTCTGCTGAAAGACCCTAAAGGTAAAAACCCTACATATATATCGCTAAACAAATCCTGCAGTGCTTGTAAGGGTTCTGAAGAATGCTAAAAAAAAAATCTCACCTTCTGTAAATGCGATTCGCACACTGCTGCCTGCATTTATTCTACTTAATTCTTTAATTACAACCAATTATGTGCACTGGCAAACTGACAAGGCTTCTCAGCCATATGGGTGCATTTAATCAATTCCACTAGAAAGCTCATTAGGGCTATTTCATAAGGTGTATTAAGCATGCTTTCTTCATGAGCAAAACAGCTTTTATTTCCAGGCTGATCTCATTGGTGTCCTTGCAAGTTGGCATTAAGTGCATACATGAGTGCATGAACTAAAAGAGTGAACTGTTAAAGAGTCATTCTTCAAAACATCATTCAGTTTGTCAGCGTTCAGAATTACAGACTCTAATGCTACATTCAGACAGCACCTTTTAATACTCAATACCAACTTTTTAATTAAATCTGACTTTTCTGGTGTGCTGTTTCAAATGACAAATTATGTGTAGTTACCGTCAGTCTTGTGTGTGAAAATGACTTGAATTCTTTCTCAGTGTGCTGTTTACTGATGTAAACGTTGATGAGAAAACTCTTTTTGGGACTTTGTTAAAGTTTTTCAATTTTATTTGGAGACATTTTGTTGAAGTTTATTTGGAGCATATTTTCTTGAAAATGTAGAATTACAATTATTGGCAGAATATTACCAGAGACAGAGTTAAAACTTTTGTAATGTGACTGATTGTAAATAATCTAGAAATAAATAATAATTATTATCTCCATGGAATCACATCTGTGAGCAAATATATTATAGTTGGGCTAGAAAACATAAAACCAGATGAGGCCACATTGCAAAAAAAATAAAATAAAATGGTTTTGAGTCACTTTAGGCTGCAATCTGAACGTACTTGTTTTAGCAACACCTGATTAAAAGCAAATTATCAACAATATCTCTTGTTCCAGCTTCCTAGACTTGATAGACAAACTGGTGAAAAAGAACAATCAACCAAAACACACCCCACCAGTCTCACACATTCAAACACGGCAATGCGGGGGAAGTGGATTCCCCAGGACCACAACGGTAGAGTGGCCCTAGTGGGGAACAAACCGCAAACCTTTTTGTTACAGGATGACCAACTCCTCCACTGCGCTACCTTTTGGTCAATTTTGCCTGGATTGAAAATGCTACCTAGAGTGTCAACTATACATGGCACACGTACATACTTTTTTTGGTTAAATTTGCTTTATGAAGCCAACATTGCTGACGGTTTCATACATCTTCCTTACAAACTCAAAGACTAACTTACTGGTTAATTTTAATAATTAACTTACGATGAAAGAACAAAACAACTAATTTACATTAAAAGACCTTGGAAAAGAAATGGCAATATATTCTAAAAAACTACAATTCCAACAAATATCTGAAGTTGCGGTGATAGCAACCATACATCAACGCTTGACTTGACTCGAGACTAGACTGAGAAGCTCATATATCATATACTGAACAGGAGACCGGAGCTGGGTACCCAGCAGTATGACGTGCCTTATAGATTATTAAAAGTATTTTAAATGTAACCCTGAAAATCACTGGAAGCCTGTAGAGGGAGGTAATTTGGGTACACTGCATAGCAAAAATCCAGCATAATATTGCAAAAGCATAAATTACCTAGTCTTGCAATAGTATGCATGTATTAAAGATTGATATTACTCAGAGAATTGATTAGTCGGTAAAATTGCTTACAAGTACAAAAATTAGTATAACTATGATAACATTTTATGATGGGATTTTTAAAACTTACAATCAACAACGAGTTGAGGGGAAAATATGGACATGATAAAACACAGGACAGCCATGTGACACAAACTGGCCTTCCTCGAGGGTCTAAAAACTACACACTCCTGCTCAATTCGACACAACAGTCTCTCCACTATGGGATTTATTATAACCATTATTGACCTATAATGTGTGCGTTTGGGCCAGATATATTACACACCGCACCTGCAGAGCCCACAGGCCCAATAGCGAATCAGAGTGCAGATAACAGATGACATCATTTTCGAAAGCGCTGCAGAGAGCTTTACAGTCCCAGATCCATCAGGGCCTTGATTAGCTGTTAATCCATCAATTTCCTTTCCTCAGCCTGGATTATTTGCCAAAACGAGCTCAGAGGTTTTCTCAATGACAATCCTCTCATCCAGAAATGATGATTGGCAGACGTGGGTGGCTTTTGTTTTTCTGCTTGTTTGCATGAAGTACCTGCTATTAAATAATCAATTTGATTGTCTTATGATTTGTACGATGTCTTCACTGAAGCGTGGCTTGTGCGTTCTTCTCGACGGGGTTTTGAAATCTAGCACCAACAGAATAAACGTTATTAGTATGCCATGGACACCGAGCACCCCGTGAAAAGTCTAAGAGGGAGAGAGAGAAAAAAAACGCGAGTCCTGATTTTCAGTTGCCCTGGTTACCAGTTGAGTCTGGGCTTTCTGATTACCACCTCAGTGCTTGCTGTGAGCCTTTCATTACAACACAGCCACTACATGAGACTCAAGCAGACTTTTAATGAAGAGCAGACAGGGACACTATAAACCGTGTTCTCTTTCTACTTGAATGATCCGAGTGTGATGTTCTTCCAAATCGTTAGCACCTTAAAACTTTAGCATTTACAACTTCGAAAGCATACGCTTCATGGAATAGCGGCAGATGGGATTGGATCAGCAGGAACGGAATAATACTAGGGGCACATTTGCACAATCGAGTGATGAGCGTGTTTCTCTGCGTTTCTTTTGGCTTTGATTGATGCAAGGTTCAAACTGTGATGATTGTGTGAAATAAACCACAGTTGGATGTCCAAACGTGAGCACAACCAGGCATTCAAATGTTGAACGAAGCCAAAAAAAGACACAAATGATGTCATTGCAGTTTTTTCCCTTTTCATTTTTTCTTCAAAACGGTGTACGAATTGACGTGCAACTTTCTTTTGTATTTGAAACAGCCTCTTATCTTGTGCTTTATCATGTCTAAAGCACACATTAAACAGGAGTCCCCAAAAATATGGTCCTGGAAGGACGCAGTAGTGCTCATTTTAGTTGCATCTAGCTTCAGACAATCAGAAAGGACCTTAATTAGTGTAACAGGTGTCTTTCATGCTGGTTGAACCAAAAATGTGTAGGCCTCTGGCCATCTAGAACCAAAATTGGAGGCCCCTGATATTTTTTCATGATCTACTAAAATAAAACTAAAGGAGTCATGAAGACAAAAGAAAATGCTATTTATTTATATATTTTTCTCTTCAATAGTCAGTCCCAAAAGAGGTTTACTGAAGCAGATGTGTCTCTCTCCTTCATTAAACATGTACTGAACCCTTTAAGAGCTTACGAAAAATGAGAAGTCCTCTAGACTCTCATTTAAACAAGAGAGATTAATTGTGGATGATCAAGGGAAATATCATTTTGACCGGTTCACAACTTCCCAATAGATCTGCTGTTTGCAACATAGTTTAATCAGTTTCACTAAATTAATTGCTTTTGTGTCAGGTCCCTTGTGAAGGCGACAATCGGATTGAAACAGCTTGCAGGTTGTTAGATGTGTTTATCAGATAAATGAGAGAATTCTAAAGTTTTCAAACCTGCGAAAGTCTTAATGCTTCAAAACAAAAAACTAAAGAATGCAGGGAAATAAAATTGAAAACCACAAAAGTCTCTTTGAAGATCTCTTCTGAGCAAAACAGATTCTAACTGATCAAAGTCAATGTAACCTACAGGACTAAAACTCTATATTAATATTTACATCCTCAGAACATTCCAAGGAGACCTCGATTATGCCAGTGTGGGTTTTGAGCGCAATACCAAACACTGTTATTAGAAAGCAGATCACAGTTGAGTTCCAGTCTTGTCAGAAGAATCCGATTAACACAGCGTTCTCCACTGGGTTTTATTAATAATGCAAGAAATGCTGTCTAAAGCTCACTACCAAAGAATATGGGTATATAAGTAACAAATGGTAGCAACTTCTGTAATTAAAAAAAGAAAAGGAAGCACTTTATCATAACTACATACTATGCATTTATAGTTCAGCATCAGCAAATAATTAATAAAGACTTTATGAAGCATTGTTTTTTATGTAAATACACATTTGTAAGCAGTTTATAAATATAACTTTAAATACTTTAGTCTTGGTACGTAAACATCTATTTAATATGGCTAATATCATCGGTTATAGAGCAAATTTAATGCATAAATTGTTTACAAACGTAAAGTTACTTTGCTTATCCCCTATTGGCTTTAGCCAGGAAACAAGTGATTTAAACAGCAAATATACTTTATGTATTGGTTATGTATTTCTTCACATTTAGAATTGAAATCATGTGTGGAGTTGTCATTATTGTTACTTTGGCAATGTTGGCGGGTCTGCTGGACCCATTGCATTTTAGGCATTTATTTAATATACAAATTTTATAATATACAAAAATTGTATGTTTGTGTGTGACTTATGTTTGTGTGAGAAGAATTTACAATTTTTACCAGTAGAACAAAACACCTTGTGTGTAATATAAATGTGTAGAAAGTATACAGTGTGGGGTCATAAAAAATGTGTTCTGATTTATTTTCACAGAAAATGAGCCAAGATCAGTGAGTCTCAGTTTCAAATAATAATTGCTTGTATAATTTTATTCTGTTTAGTGAAAACTAAAAACTGGTCACTCAGACCTGAACACCATACAAGGGTTAACTATTTTTTTTCATGATTAATCCAGATATTGCGCACAAAAAGTTTTTTTTCTCTCATCAGATAGCTTTTGTATCTCTCAGCTAGTAGATTTAAATGGAGCCGTTTCAAGACAAGCTCCAAATTCCTCAGCTGTGCTCTGTTTGCTAATTAGCACCAACACGTTCAATTGAAACCTTACAGCAGGTGTTTCTGGCAATCTAAGAAATGTGTCTTGTCTCCTCAGTGAGTACCTGAGCTCTGGAGACGTGAACACTAAATTCTCATCCGGCTGTCTCTAATAGTGTGTGAGGAATCCTGCAGGGCAACAGCACAACCAAATGAACCTTACAATGAGAACGAGATGAATTAAATGTGACACCTCAGCATACCAACCATTCAGGGAAGGAGATGTAGCCCTGTTCTTCATCAATATATCGGCTGCTTCTGTTTTCTTTGTGGCCACACTCAAAAGGCTCAGTGTGTTTGCCATCAGGGAAGTAGAAAATACTGTCAGCGATCAGTCAATGGATGTCATAATGTCACTGATGTCTGTTCCTGTCTCTTAAAGCCAGCATGAAAATCAATGCTCAAAGACATATGAGGCTGTTTTGTCATCTATGGACACTTTAACAGTAATTCTAAAGGGTTTTTATGAAATTCATCAGATCTGAACTTTTTCTGCAGTGGAGGTCATGTGAAAACTCTCTCGGAAACCTCTTGTTTTAGTTGTTAGCATATTGACACATTTTTACATCTCAAACATAACTGGAAACAAGATTTGTAATATTATTTGATTTGTAAAGTATTTGAGTTTTTATTTAAAAAATGTATAAACACAGAAGACAAGACAAGGCAGCTGACAAAGCACACATTCATGCATATGGATGACAAATAAAAGAAAACAATATTTTCAGAGAATCAATATACATTCTGTAAACAGCAATACTGCAGATAGACTTGGCTTTCCCTCAGAGTCTCTGTGAATAAACAGCTAAATACATAAATGCTGTATGTTTTTCTGTTCCCTCAAGCACACACAGGATAGATGCAGAATGACAAACTGATTCCTTATGATGTGTTTCCATAGAAACCTCCCTCATGTTGAAGTTTCAACAGCAGTGGCAAACACTGAATATATTCAACGTAAACATAAAATGCTTTCCTCTAAAATGGTGTCAAGGAGAAAATATAAGACTTTAAAAGGCCTCAATTAGGCCCTCTCCTTCTTAAGTGTTTATGAGCGAGATGGCAATTCCACTTCTCTATTTGAAATATGGCAGCAATCAAAGAAATCAAATCAAATACATTTCAAGACAACAGTTCAAAAATAATGCAGGAGTGAGACGGACAGTCAGACATCACCAGGACTCAGAACTTCTACAAAAAGACAGCCAAATAAAAATACATCTGGAATCGCTAATTCAACTATTACATAAAACACAGGCTGACAATGTGATTCCATATCATAAAGTATTTTTAAACAAAGTTTTTTTTCCTGTTAGTTATTTCAAGAGGTAAGTGTAGAAGGGAGTCCAGTGACATTAAAACCGGAAAATAGTTCAAAGTCCGCCAATAGTAAACAAATTTGTTATTCTAGCAGTTAACTTGCTCATCTGGAGATAGTTAACCAGATGGAGAAGCCCAATAATGTGAATTATGGTCGAAAAACACTATCTTGATATTCACAGAGTGATTATTTTATATTATTTTATAAACGTGAGTATTTAATCTGATGAAGCCAAGTGTGAGAACTTAAGTGAGAAATGTTCAGAACAAACATATAAATGCTAAATAGAATCACAGAGGCTAAGAATCCTATTGGAGCTTTTTTAGCATCTTATTGGAGTAGAAAGGATTGCGATGTCCCAGTTCTTAGAAGGGGAGTATAGAAAGGAAATTAAAAATAGTTTCAAAATTACTGCGTTAAACTTACAGCTGCAAAATCAAGTCATGCTCACTAACCCCAATGCTACCAGTATTGACAAAAAAAGTATCTAGTATTTTATATCCAAGCATGAGGATTGTAAAAAAAAAATAATAATAATTTACAAACTGTACCAACAAGTCCCCTTCAAATTTTACATTATCAATATTCTCTTCTTTAAAAATGCAAACAGCTATGAAAATCATTGAAAATTTTTTTTTTAAATATTTAAATTATAAAAATAAAAAAGAGAAAAAGCTTGATTTACTTTGTAGTTTGAATCCGGCATTTCTTACTTCAAACCATCGGACCAATGCAAACCTTTGTTTTATTGCACAGTGGTTGTACTATAGCAAAGTAAAAAGAAAAAAAAGGTCTGAATTCCTATTTTAAATGTAATTATAATGCTTCTATGGAAGAATGCTTTTTGATTAACCAAACCCAGCAGCCATAATTTCCAATCAACTCAGAGCAGGGTTTAATTTTCTTAATATGTTTACACCCTGCACATGAATCTGTGCCTTTCAAAACAGTCAAGTCTTTAGAATTGAGCAAAACCTGCGAGTGAAGCCAGCAATGATTAACCATTATGCATTTTGTTGGTTCTCTATGTAACAAATTATACGTTTAGCCTGTAATTAAGTCTCAGAGTGAAGTCTCAGCTAAATAACTGACTATTTAGTGAATCAGAGTTTATAAAGTTGTTTAAAGTGCTTAAGGACATCATTAAATTGGTACAATGTCAGTTATGGTCAGGAATAGCATGAATAGTAGGGTAAGTTTTCATTCATTTCACACACAACCTAAACTGACTTTCCTCTTAGTTTTGGTTTGCATGTACTGTGACCAGAGGAGACCCAAAACACAACGATCCAGAACACAGCAACATTGAGGAGATCAATAGAGGTTCACAGAAAATGGAATTTAGACAGAACAAGAACAGAATAAATGGATAATATGGAAGAAATAACAGAATGTCAAGGTGCAGGAAGTGTTTGAAGTAAACAAGAGGAATTCAGCAGTTGATAGAAAATGGTCTCGTGGGAGTCACTCATAATGTAGGAAGAAGATGGACATTGGATCATGAGATAATTTAAACAACGGTTAGGTGTAGTGGGAAAAAAATAGGGTCGGGAGTAAAGTAAGTGCATACATCGGATGGAACAAAACAAATAAATAAAATAATACCAGATTAGGTTTTAAATTATTAAAACAAAAATGTTGTTTCGTTTTCTTTACAAAACACATGTTCCTTTATAATTCTAAAATACAAAAGATATTGTTTCAAAATGTCTTTTAAATGGAAGCATTTGCAACCTAGTCCTGCTAGATTCATTTTAATTTATACCATAGACCACCAAGAAGGGGTCTTACAATTTACTCTCTTAAAATAACAGTAGAAACCAAAACTTCAAAGCAGTAAAAACGCATAAATTTTTTTTAATGAATAATAATGCTCTTGTGTAATTTGATCAGGGCTGTGCAGAGACCTTCTGAGGGACAGGTGCTTAAATATAAAAGGGGTACATAAAATATTTTTCCATTACTGATGAGTATGATCATTTAAAGGCCAAACTGTTGCTCAGATTGACCTCATGAACTATAAACTAGCTTTTTTTTTACATTATTTTATTACATCCACATAGAATTAAACAACCTCTGTTTTAGAATATGCTTTCAAAAACGACATCAACTATAAAAATATATACAAAATCTAAAGGAAATAATTTATTTGTGATGTAAAATTTTCCAAAAAGGAAAAATGTGAGTGAGCTGTAACGACTAAAAACAGAAAATCTAAAATTTAACTTTTTTGTTTTAGTATTATACAAATGTAATTAATTTACTTTTGTTTGGAGCCAACACAACGTTTAAAGTGACTAAAGCAGGAGAATGTTGGAAATCACTAATATTTAAATAAAATCATCAGTTAGCCAGGTAATATTTTTTCTCATGAAAAAAATCCTTTAATAACTATGTTTTTATGCTTTATTTAAATATATTACAATCTTTTTTGTATGTATTCATCGCTCACCCTGTGTACTTTAGTTAATAAAGCATACTCAGATGAAGGTGAAGGTTAAAAGGCAAACACCATTGTCCTCTAGACGTGCTTTAACCATGGGATCGTTGTTACAAATCCGAATTGTTGTTTTTTTTAACAACAACAACATGGTTCATGTAATAAATCTCAGACAAGATGTGTTCTTTTTCCTTCATAGAGAAATAGTTTGTAACGGCAAATAAATCAAGACGATTTTCATAAGAACATTAAATAAACATTAAAAGTAATTCAGGTTACTTACATATTTATTATTTACCGTTATCAGTTCCAAAAAAAGTTTTTTGTCAGAATACTGAAATAGGTGAAGAAATATTCATTTAATAATAAGCAAAATAAAAAATGTTGTACCAATAGACCTCTATAGTGTCTAGTACAGCAAAGAAGAAATCTTCCTCCAAATGTTGTTATATCCTCTGAAAACACTTTCCCAGTTTACTCTTATTTAAAGGGCCTTTCAATGCCATTGCTTATCAGACCCTTCAGTTTTCCACTTCCACTCTAAATAATGGCAGATTTGCTGGGTGCATTCGGGAGCCCCAAGAGACTCGGCACTCTTCAACTGGAACAAACTCCACTGCTCCGTATGAACAAATCCTTTCAGTGCTCATTCATACTCCGACGTGCTGTGCAACCTTGATACCTTCAGTCTTTCTTTCAGCTTAGCAATCCAGCGGGACAAAATCCAAACTATAGACTGCAATGCCTTTCAGACATGTGTTCAACATTGTGATTGTTGAAAGTACAATATCCAATCACCTGAAGAATGTCTTCTCAGAGGGCAGAAACAAGTAACCCGTTAGTTCAAGGGCTGCAAATCTTACTTCTTCAATGGCTTATCAGCTACAATTAACAAAATTGCAATCACCACAATTTTCACAAGACAAACAGTCTTTCAGAACACATCTCACTTTCAAAACAATAACAATAGTAAAAACAAAAATGTGCTGTTCTAGAGTACAAGTTAATGATAAAACACTAAGAAAAAATTATAACTTTTATTTCTGAACAGCAGTTTCCACTTTATAAACATCGTTTTTGTCCTGTTTATCAACACTCGCATAATTCACTTATTATTAATATCTTAAAAGAGCAATAAAAAAGTGGAACAATACAACTGAAGGTTTTTCCACTCAGTCTACATCTTGCTTTCACTATGCAGAAAGAACTACTGTGGACCTTTAAATGTTGTGATGTTTTAATGTTTGATGTGGATTATGCGGTTCATGCCAGTATCTTTGGCCAACATTAACATATTACAGAAATTAACATGAAAGAAAATTTGTAAAAGTCAATTTGAAGCTCCTGGTTTCTTTTATTGTGAAAATATCCAAGAAAAGGAGACTAACAATTCAAGCTCAGCGTTTCCTGAATGAAGTCGCCGTCCTTATCTCTCTTCAGGATTGAATGTTTCTCAGTTCAGACAT
Organism: Danionella dracula; assembly: GCA_900490495.1. Lineage (NCBI taxonomy): Eukaryota > Metazoa > Chordata > Actinopteri > Cypriniformes > Danionidae > Danionella > Danionella dracula. Next base: position 5,322,480 of record UELW01000223.1, read on the forward strand.
ATACATATATATATATATATATATATATATATATATATATATATATATATATATATATATATATATATATATATATATATATATATATATATACACATATACACAATGTAATTAACCGCCCTTCTCTTTAGCGTGCCTACACAGTTTCGAAGTGACCTTTTCAAATGCGATATCTTGAAGAAAGAAAAAAAAAACAGCTAGCATGTCTTAAATTTCCCATGAAGGTGAACAGGGACAGATGACACGGACTAGCAGAGCTTTCAGCAGCGAGAATGTGTAAGTGCTGGGAAACTGTCCAAAATCACCTGCTGTAAGGCCAAATGCCAAGTTGTCTGCATACTTCAAACACACCGCACCCATGACAACCCTGCTGACAAATCCTGCAAATGCGAGTTAGTTTGAACTGTGGCATCTGGTCTGAGGTGGTTAGAGCTGCATTAAGTATTCTGTTTCTGTCCGGGAAACCATTAGAATTTAGTTCATCAATGGGAACAACTGTCATCTATGCTTTTGACTTATTATGTCTAATTAAAATGCACCTTATGTACTATTAGTTAGAGAATTTGTTATTACCGTATTTTCCGGACTATAAGGCGGGCTTAAAATCCTTTAAATTTCTCAAAAATGTTATTTCTTTGTATTTCAAGTGTGTTGCAATGAAAAAAAATTTAAATTATCAAGTTATTTTAATTTATGAATGTATGTAAGAGGAATTTAGCTATGAAAGAGGAATTAATTGAAAATGTATTTATTGCTTTGTATTTTAAGTGTTTAACTCATGGGCTCGAAAATTTTTCGATTAATTGTTTAAATAGTTTTCATCTTATCTGCTTTGTTTCGTTTAATGCATTATCTTTATTGCTTTAGTACATTATCCTATTGTTTATGTGTCTCATCTGCTTTTATTGTTCCTGTTGTGCTCTGTTATTTTATTACAGTATGCGAGATGTCCTATTAAATAAAATATATTATTATTATTACTATGCACCTTTTAATTAGTTGTATATTATGTATGAAAAAAAATGTTCCTTGACAAGTGTTGACTGTGCACCCAATAGTGCACAAAATACAGTACTTATTTTATTTACTTTATCAATATGTATGCCTCACTTTTCACCTACGCAGCAAACACTTGTAAATTACTCACATTACCTGGTCTAGTACAGTGACTTTAAAACTAATTTTCAACTTCAGGGGTGTTAAGCTCAGGTTTAAGGGTTCTTTAGTACTCTCAAAAGAGCCTTGAACCACCTTATGCCAGTGAGTAACTATAGCAACGGTTGTAGAAAACAAAGCCTACCAACCAGTTCAACTCCTCATGGCCTACAGCATCAGTGATTGGCTGAGAAGACAAGCAATCAACACTCTAATGTAAAAATCTGTGTAAATGCATCATATAGTGGCAAAAAATTTCAGTAGAGTATTTTCTTTTTTAATCCATATTGCATTCCAACAAGATCTGATAATTATGCAAGTATATGATTGTTTTGAAAAAAAAAAACACAGAATATTCCATACTCTATGGTAAATAAATTTTGATAAATCTTTTTGTTTTGCATAACAAACTACTGATGATAGAAACGAACAGACAAAAATGTTACTTGAGGAGCCACCAAATAATTAATGATGTTATATCACAATAGATCTGATGTATGCCGAGCTCATGTACGTGGCTGCTGACAGTGAGAGGACGTCCTCGAACATGAAACAGCACAAAGAAAGATTAATTGAATAGACACAACAGGATGCATAAACAGAGAAATTCAAAGTCCTTTGACTATCAGACATCAGTTCTCCACCAGTACACACATGACAGATACTCCAAGGACGTTTAAGCAGCCGTTTGACAGCATGTTAACAAAGGTTTCTGAAGAAACATCTTTGTTATTTTAATGCAACTTTCTTGTACTGGGAGCTTTTGAATAATAAACATTGTTGAAAGTCAAATACAAGGTCCAAGACATGAATAACAAAGAAAGACTGTTTAATGAAGGCCTTTAAAAATATATTGAGGTTTTTGAATCATAATTTTATGAATGTAAGCTAGACAGAGGAATGTACAGTAAGGAGAGTGAAGGTGACAGCTATTGTTCCATACTGTCGTACACCACAGGTTTATCCTAGGTAGTTTAACCTTCAAAGAATACAAATGTAAGAAAATAAATGATGCTTTTCAAAATTCACATCTCAGCTTTTACGAATACTCAAGAGTGGTATGATAATATCCTACATTAGTTAAGTGAAAAAAAGATGATTATAAGTAGCCAGCTCAGTGTGTGCAAATGACTATCAAAAAAACAACACATTAGTCCTCAAAAATGTGAACTTAAGCTTAGGGTAGGGTTTGCTTAAAATGCTAAAATACATGTGAACCTTATCCAATAGAATCAGAAAACAAAACATTTATTAAAGTGTAAAAATGTATTGTAACTAGCCTTACCCTTATCTTGTGTGAGGCGCAGTGGGTTTCTTGGGCTAAGAACACTTGGGGGCTAAGCCCAAACTCAAATAGTTCCTATAATGGTAAATATAGGGGTTTCCTACCCAGAAAAAAATACCTAGAAAAAAAAGTATCTCTGACAATTAGATTTGGACAAACTGCATGTTATCAAAGCAGATAAATAAATGTTATCACAACAATCTGTAATGGCTAAAAAGGATAAAAGAGATCAAATAAATCAGTGAAATAACTTTTGTGAATATTATACAACTAGACTTTGTAGCATTTTAATTTTAGTGTAACATAAAATAAGAAAGACTACACATAGATGGTTACCCAAAATTGAGCATAATAAAAAAAAGGTTCATACTTTTACGTTATATTGTTACCTTTTAGTTACCTGACTGACTTGGTTAATAATAATACTAATACTACTTCTACTTCTACTACTACTAATGATAATAATAATAATAATAATAATAATGCTCTTTTTAGAGCTCAAAGACGCTTTACAATGTTTAGTGCATTATTCTTTCACACCACATTCACACTCTGGTGGTGATAAGCTACCTTGGTCAGTCAGACAGGACGTTTCTGCCAATCCGAGCCCACAGCCTCCTGACCACCATCAAACACACCCCACCCTTTTTCTTCTGAAATTAAATAATCTGGGGCTAAAGAAAAAAACAAAAGGTTAAAGCTCCAGATTCCCTGGCCAGATGACACCCCTGCTTCCAGATTTAACGACAAGCAAAAGTCTACAGACGTCTGCACTCTGCAGGTAGAAAATAATTTCAGGCAGTGAGAGAATCAGACTACCTATGAGATCCTCCAGTGCTTGGATGCAGTCCAGATGCCTGAACGCTTGCCTTTTATTGCACAGAGTTTATTCAGACAAAAGAACAATGCACGACTTGAAGTAGGATTATGCAATCAGAAACTTGTGTTTTCGGTCAAACAGTTTTGGGACACCAGATTTCAGGAAGGCATGGTTGTGAAACAGATAATAATCCAAAACCACATATTGAGGAAGTAAACTCACTAGAGAGTTAAATAATTAACAACAGTTAATTATCAAATTACAAAATACAAACAAAATACAGCTAGTTCTAGAGCATTTCCAAAAGTCCTCCCTAAACCTTACAACTAACCAACTTCATCATTGACCTAGTTTGTATTCATAATTTGATTTCACTGAATAATTAGCTGTTAAAAACTGCTGTTTGGGTAGTGGGACAGAAAGAGGCATGTTCTTCTAGGGACTCTTTAATCACTAAACCTAAACATTGAAACAGTTTGTCTAACAAGCAAATTTGTTGGTTGCTGTTGCCGTGTTTGTGCTGATTAAATGCAGCGCACGGCCTCTGAGACAGGAGAGCAGTAGTCATGCTTCATCTCTCTTTGTGAGAAGTTTACAGAAGTCGAGGCATGCGTTACCTGCTTGCACAGATAATCCCAGCTCAATTATTCACTTTTTGCAACCCGAGGCATGGTAATATCAATGACTAGCGGGGGATTAGAATGAATAAGAAGAGGTAGTCTGGCAAAAACATGCAGAGTGGCATGGAAATGTACTTTAAATAAGATGGAAACTTCTTTTATTAGTGGAAATGGACATTTTAATTCTGCCCTTCTATTAAAGAAACACAAATATTTTAAAGCCTGGAACAGCAGGAGTCCTTTCAAATGATGCTATAGTTCACCATAGAGGTTTTAATTATAATGAGCAAGAGCAGCAATGTTATTGCATTGGTCAACATACCCTTTTATATCGAATAAAATAAAATTATAAAGAAGATATTGCGGGTTGTTTTAAAAAAACGCTTCAAAAAAGTTACATGTTAAACCCAACCCACCCAACACAATAATATGGTAAAAAATACATTTACATTTATGCATTTGGCAGACGCTTTTGTCCAAAGCGACTTACAGAAAGAGAATAATTGTATGTCTGCAAAGTAATTGCATGCCATACATGTGTAAAATGTAATTATTAAGTAAATATTAAAGAATTTCCTCAAAGATACAGTAACTGTTTTTGTTTTTCTAAATCGAGAGTACCACCAGAGAACATATTAATAAACTGTCTTTAAGAGTCTGTCTGAGAGGTTAAAATGAGGCTCTGATTACCAATAAGGCTCTTTAGCAAAGAACATTCAACAGTCTTTCTTATTTGAATGGAAGGCTGGTGTGGATAATTAAGCTAATTAAAGGGGCCGGTCTAAGCTACAGCACAATAATGAAAGCAGCTTGCACTTTTAACCACAAATGGGTGAAAATTAGATTTTTAGAGGTTACAGTACTGTTCAACATCTTAAATCCTAATTAAGTGCAATCAGATTAATAAACATCGTTGGTAAATCTTTAGACTGGCCTTTCTTACAATCAGCAAGAAAAGATTTGCTCTGCAATAAAAGAGATGGATTTTGGTGATAAAATTGGTCTGAAAATTTTTACCAATTCTGCAAGCTCGTATGATCATATAAAACTTCCAAGAGAGAGAGAAAATGTGCAAATATCAACAAAACCTTGCACATAATATGTTAGATTGTATTTTTGGTCTCCAAAGCAAACTAGCAATAACTACAATTAGCAGTTGCACATAAACCCGTCCACATAAGTTAGAACTGAATAAGTATTTTAAAAAGCTTGAAACTCATTAAACACCCTTAAATTTCCACAAGATACTTTTAAAGTTTGTGGATTTAAGCAATGGCAGCTGTTGCTATGACTTTGCAAGTTAGTGCTGGAAAAAATAAGAAAACTACAATTGAATAACTTCGGGATAATGAAAAGTATTTTTGATCCTAAGGCTGAAAAACATTATTCTAAAGTCATAGCATTCATTATATTTTCCCGAAGAGTCAAGGCTTCTTGTCTTTGCATAAATTCAAATCCAGAATGCTATAATTGTATGCATTTTCAAAGGCAGATATCAACTGCAGGGCGTTAACTTAAATCTCTGGAAGCTAAACCTAAACTTGTACATTGGAACAGCATGGTCTTCATAAGAAATGCCTCGTTATAGAGCAGGCTATATCAGCCTTTAATGACTGGCTGGCTTATGAGAATAGAATTTAAACTGACATTAAAATAAAAGAGCTAGCTGTCATCGTTATACCAGGAATCCAGAGCTATAAATTAATCAATTTGGATATTAACTGCCATAAAACAGAAAACATACTTAAAAGGCTTATTGAAGAAATTTGTCATACCAATGTTAAGATTTCACAAATTTCACCGTTTCTCAAATGCTTTCAGGGATGGAGAAAAAAATTGGATGCTGGGTGTGTCCCATTACACATTGTTGACTAAAAGCACACAGTTTCTGGAAGGGTTAATATAAAGTTATTTAGATTTTTTGCTTCTAAGGACTGTCACTCCAATTAAAGCCTATTCATTAAATTGGATGTTTGTCATCCAATCAAATGGCAGCAAGACATAGTATGATGCAATCTGAAGACCTTTCACTATTCTAAACAAAAGCATAGCAGCACATCACACCAAGTTTATTCACTTTGGCTGATTTTTTACTTTTCAGATTGTGTGTGAAATAGAGAGATCAAAGTGTGGAAATGTTAAAATATCATTTAACATATCAAACTTAACATCAGGGCTCCTTGAAATGAATAATGTAAAAAGAACATTGAAATTATTTTATACCAAAAAATAATTCAGGTCTGAAGGGATTAACTGATTCCTTTAAACTTTTTCAGCTTCCTTTGCATGAAGACACCTTAAGTTATTGTGAAAGACAGCAGATAAGCACCATCCATGTTTCACATATCATAATAAATTCTTGAGAAACATCCTCAGGCTTGTGATTGATTGCACAAATGCGGTGCTTAATTTAACATGTCTTCCTAATTGCATCGAGTGCAATAGAACAGCAGGAAAACCACTGGAAGTACAAGTCAATACAGACACTGAGGCAGAAGCTATTTGACTGGTTTGTTTGCTTGGCTAATAGGTTAGATTAACTTGGTCGAATCGATACAGCTGAAAATAAAAGAAATTCCAGTCAGTTCTTACTGTTAAAATTTTATAAATTATCACTGCTTAGAACCAGCATAAGCAGTAAGTAGCCAGTAATACTACATCCCCATGCATTAAGAAATTAATGTAAAAACTAATCCAGGATGAGTTTTGAAAATCAGAAGATAAACCCTCTTATACCTTAACCGAGCTTAGTTTTGCATAACATCCCAAATAGTTACACACAAGAAAATTAACTGCATGGCTGGACTTTTGGTCTAATCAGAGAGCTATGCGCATGTCATTAGATGCTACTGAAGGGGATATATGTGTATTCGTTGGCAAATTGAGAATATTGCAAAACTTTAGCACATGCTAATTCCTAATGTAACAAAAACAGTTAAACTTTGAGAACACAGTCAGATTTTAATTCCATTTCTTAGAGTTGCTTAATAAGGCATAGAGCACTTCAGATTAGTGCACTGCTTTCATTCCATTTTCAAATAAGTAGTTGAAGGAACCATGACCTTGTACAAGAGTAATACAGCAAGCCAAGAAAAATACTCAGTCTAGCACATTACTAGCACAAAAATTACAGTTTAGCACATTACCTAGGAAGTTCACACAGTTCTCTGAAAGTACAGTTGCTAAATGTATGGTGAATGTTAGGAAAAACATAATATTTTTGGTTATGAATTAGATAAATTGAGATTAAATATGGGAGGAGATAAATTTTGGTTTTATAACACAAAAAATCAGTATGGTCCAGAATGTTCAGTGCAGTTTGGAAAATATATATGATTTTAAACTTAAATATTCAGTGTTTTTGGAAGTATTTGATGATGTTCAAGACATCTTGTTGAATTTTCTGAAAAAGTCAGCTTTAGCTCAGATTCGTATAAAAAAAAATAGTAAAATCCCAAGAAATCGTACCAATCAATTTCATCTCACCTCACTCATCAGTTCCCAAGCACCAGAGCACAGTCACTTTTATACCACACCACTTCACCTGAGTTGCTATTTGATCTAGTCCAGGGGTCGGCAACCCGCAAACTTTTTTAACATTTTGGGTTGCTGACCCCTGATCTAGTCAATTCCTTTCAATTGTGTACCTGATTGTTTGCTAGCACTTCCAGTAAATATTCACTTACCTCTGGCATGCTTGATCTTCTTGTCGTCAGTCGCCAGTGGGCCAACCATCCTTAATAATTTAAAACCAGTCCCACTACTTTAAGCCACTGGGACTTCGACTACTTGTTTATATTCTCCTATAAAAAATTTGGAGTGATCGACATCGTATAGTTCTAGAAGTTTCTCTTTTATTTAGATCATTTAGATGGTTGGACACTGTAGATAAGTCTCACTCAGATTTTTTTTTTAATTGCTTTATTCTCACTGTTTTTAACCTCATTCAGATGAAATGTTACAGTTCCAGAAAAAAATTTAATCCTTAAAAATACATAAGTGTCTTTATTCTGAAAACAAAAACAAAAAAAAAATTTATTGGAAGCAAACCACAGCAAATAATTGTGTTATTTCAGAATATCATTTATTTATTTATTTGAAATGTGTGGTTTCATATTCATCTTACTCTCTTAAATTACAAATAATGTCCAACACTTTTCAATAACAGATGCATGCCCTTATTAAACAATCAAATAGTTGCGGCAACTATGGAGGCAAATTAAAGTCAAAAGAAAATGCAAATACAAAAAAAAATATTCAGCAATTTTTTGCAATATTCTGTCTGCATATTTTGCAAACAGAAATGAATAACTGCAAGTAAAAACAGCAGCTCAAAAGTATATAAAAATTGCTAACAAAAAAATATATTTTTTAGAAAATTAGACAGTTTGCTAAAAAAAATTTCAAAACATTTGTAACACATTTTGATCCAACCATTATGTTTGTGATTAATGACAGAGCAGCAAAGAGCTCCGTCTCATCATCCTCAGGTATTGTAGATTCAACATTTACCCATAATCTATTAATCTTTTAGCATGTAAAGGGTAAAAGTTGAATCTATAATACCTGAGGTTGACTAGGGGCTCTTTGCTGCTCAGCTATGTTGAGTTATACTGTGGCTTGGCTCTGGCTGACAAACCCCAATGATGACAAACGCAGATACAATTTTTTGTAAAGGAAGTGTTTATTTTGCAAATGCAATGGTGCTAAAATAGACAAATATTTAACACATATTTACCAAATACATTGTGTTTGCTTGAAAAAATTGTGTTTATTTTTGAGCTGCTGATTTTTACTTGCAGCTCTTCCTTTCTGTTAGCAAAAAATGCCTTCTATCGCTCAGAACTTATTTTTTGTTTGCATTTTCATGTATTTTTTAATACTTTTAATCCCAAACTTTTTAATCCCAAATTGCTTCCATAGACAAGACTATGTTGATTTTGAATGAGAGTAAATGCAAACATCTGAATACCTCTCTGCATGAGTAAGGGGTTAAAAGCTACCAGGAATTTAATATGCATGTACTGCAAGAGTCCCCAGCGAGAATCAAATTCAAGGGGTTGATTTATTTGATAAAAAAACGATCTGAAGAAGGATGGAATGAAAGAGCAGAACTGGCTCAATTGCTTCAAAATAGGCAAAGGAATGAAAGGGAGGAATTCAAATAACCAAACGTAGAAAGTAATCGTTTAGATTTTTGAATATCAATACGGTTCAGACATTTCCTTTGTTAGAATGCAAGCACAACTTTTGCAGCTTTCCATTTTCATGCATGGTGAAACATACTGTTTGGCCAATCTCATCACAAATGCCTTCAGTGTGAACTGAAAAAGCAATAATATGGCTTCTCGACCGGTAGATTATCGCTTTGATTCTTTTTCAAGGAAAGCAACATGGGTTTCTCTGGCATATTCTGTTTGGTTTTTCAACCGCTTCATTTTCCCTGAAACTGAAAATCAGTATGCAAGGGCCAGAATGCAACAACAAAGATAAATTGAAATGTCATTTTTTATTCATGTGAAGAGATTGTAGGTGTGGGCTTGGCCTGTGCTCGTATAGAACTCTGCAAATGAATTCTGACAGTACAAACCATCCCCAACAGCCTGCTTTGCTCCAAAAACTCGTTCTTGGTATTTTATAAAGCTCTATTGGTAAGAGGTTGGTTCAAATAGTATGTATGCACAGCCAGGTTTCTCATAAATCTACAGAAAGTCTGAACAGTGTAAATGTGTTCTATAAAAAATGTGTTTAATTGCATTTCCTTCTCTATTTAAGTTAAGCGATACTCATAGGTACACAAAACTTTTCACAGCATCAATACTAAGATGAATGTTGGGGAAATCAGAACTTTGCTGAAAAGACTTGATAATTCAGCCACGTTCACACTGGTGAAGAAATCTCAATATGCTTTTGTATAATACTTAATGAAATTTTAAATATCATTTATTATTCATTTCTTTTTGATGAGGTGAAGTACAAGATTGAAAGGATCTAAAGGGAGACTGAAGAAGGAATTTGAAGCCTCCATTAGATTTTGGAGTCTGAATCAATATTGAAACTCATTTTCAAAGCACACATATAAAATAAGTGATGAATAAGTCAGTATTAGCCGAGAGCACTATGAGAACCAGGACAAAGTTACTTATATAAAAAAACACATGGTAACACTTTAAATTTAACCCTGGTAATAATAGGGGAACAACACTTAGGGTAATTATGGTGTAATTACAGGGTAGTTAATGATTATCTTCTAAGTATTTATAAAGTACTCACAGCACTCACAAGTAAATACAGTATAAATACAGGACAACTACTTTGAAATTATTGTGTATTTACTGTGTACTTATTGGGTAGTTACGGGGTAAGTACTGTGCTCTTTTATGTGTACTTGCTAGGTAATTATTGGTAATAACTGTGTATACAATTACATGTGAACAACTTGCAATATTATATTTGTGTAGTTATTTCTATATTTTCTGTAGTTTTCATTAAGTAATTAGGGGGCTGTAATCTAAAGTGTTACCAAAGACATCAATTTAGTCATTTTTCAGCATGGCGAATATCTCAAATACAAAAAATGGAGAAATTGGTGATAAAACAATTACTGCTATTTCTTAACAGACATCCTTCTAACTTTTGTCTATATTTTCTTCTAAAATATTGAGTCAGTCAATGCTTAAAAAAAGGCAGCACCAGATAAATTTACCAATCAGTGTGGTTTGACAGTAACAGAAGCATCACTAAGAGCACAAGCTCTAATCTCCTGTTAACTTTTTCTCTCTGCCAGCTACCTAGAAGAGGAAAGAAGCAACAATTCCACTTGCAAAAGAAAATATGATGATTGACTCCTAACCAATTCAAGACCAAACTGCTAGTTACTAGCATCATCACTTAAATCATGTGAAAAGAAAATGTTTGCTTTAGAGTGTTATTAGACACATTAGTAGTGTTATGTACAGATGTTTTAAACATAAACATTGCATGTAAACGTAAAAAATAGCGTTGAGATTTTCTGATCCTTCAGTTAAACGTTCACGCAAAAATCCCAGTGATATTTGTTGCTGGCCTATGCGGGGTTTAATTTGAGATGCAGACCACATTTTGTAATCAAAGGTCTAAAGTCAATCACTTTTCAGCAATCTGATGAAATGCAGACGATAACCTGGCTCATGGCTTGTACAGCCCCAGTCCATGACAGATAAGCTCTATTAATTAAACTGCATCCAGCTCTGGTATTCACACGCCGGAGATCTACTTTTGATTACTGACCTTTTCAAAGTTTGAGCTGTTTTCCCACCCACTTTACTTTCCCTTATATTTCTATATTGCCAAGAGGGATTACACAACCCAGCCTTCAGGGCATCAGAAAGATCACTTGCCACAGAGATCTTTTGAAATGTTTAACTTTTCAGCCAGTATGAAAGCACTTATCTTTACTGATTTCCCTTTCTCTTTTTTAAAAGTTGGTGCCAGTTTACATGGAATTCTTTTAAAAATGTAATTATGACCGGGGAAGAAAACGTACAACTACATGTTGGCAGGACGAATCAACTTAACCGATTAAAATTATCCAAATTGTGCCTAAAGCATTCATGTATTTTAGGATGTAGACAATTTCTAAAGTAATCTTGAAATGATTAGATATCTATGCCATGTTTCAAATGATTATTAAGCCTCAGCGGCAGCTCAACTGATAAAGCCTGAAACAGACAGGATTTTAAACCCTAGAGCAAGGCGATTAGGGCTCTCGGATATGAAAACTGTCACCCATCTTTCATTTGCATGCAGTTGTAGTGTCTAAAGTGAAAAAATACTGCAAGAAATAGGTTACATTGCTCATTAACAGATCCCATTCCTAGGTTATTTCTAGGAAACTGGTTGCCTGGAAAAAGCAAACTGAAGTTCTCAATGGTCATGCAAAAGTGTACTTTAAATTTATGCTCATGATATATTTTGTGCTTTTGACATGAAACCTGGTGTTACCTGATTTCCAAGCTCAGACAATATGGCGAGGATAAGGGTAAAATGTAAACCACTAAGCAACATATATTACTAAAATACTTAACTATGAGTCATGAGTCATGAGACAAAGATATTTGTCATAAGTACATCGAATGAATTAGGGAAGATTTATAAAAAAAGAAGAAAAAAAGGGTTTTAATTGTAATAGAAAAAAAGCTTTAGATCACATAGGTCAACTCAATTCCTAGAGGGAACAGCCCCTGCTAGTTTTGTTCAAATCATGTTTTAAGAGACACACAAGTAGCTTTAAACAAGACAAGAGGAGCTTAATTAGCGGAATGAGGTGCATTCAGTTAAGGTTGGCAGGAATTGAGTTGGAGACCTCTGCTTTAGATGGTTCTTGTTGGAAAACTCCATCATAATTTAACATGGAACAAAAAGAAGGCTATCTAATGTATTGGAGTATATAATGTTTATTACAATGTTTCACCACAGATGATGAAAAATAGCTTTCAATGTTTACTTTTTTTTTTTTTTTTTTTTTTTTTTTTAAGTTGTCACCATAATTGTTTGCTCCAAAACCTGTGTGTGTGTGTCAGGCAGTTAGCTAATATTGATTTTGTAAATAATTGGCTTTTGAAGGATGGCTGAATGTCTGAGAAGATGCTGATGATCACAATCCTTCTCAACCTCTCTGTCTCTCCCAAAGTCATGTGATCACAGCAATGCAGCAAAGAGTAAAATGATGCTTTTGAAGTCATCGATGGTACTTTTCTTTTCCTTTCAGAACAAACTGATTATCTCATACCTGTCCACCCCCTGGCTAAGAAGCGTATGGAGTATAGAAGACCTTTCATCTTGGGAAAGACAGGATTCAGACAGCTCAGTCCAGAGATATGATTTTATCAGAGCCTGCTAAAGATAACACCTGAAACCCCACGCTTTGATTTGCTACATCCCACATCTCTATATACTCAACCACAAATTGATCCATCAGTCTATATTCATATAGTCATGTGCAGTGTATTTCTAACTAGCATACAGTGGTGTGAAAAACTATTTGCCCCCTTCCTGACTTTTTATTCTTTTGCATGTTTGTCACACAAAATGTTTCTGATCATCGAACACATTTTAATATTAGTGAAAGATAACACAAGTAAACACAAAATGCAGTTTTTAAATGAATGTTTTTATTATTTAGGGAGAAAAAAAATCCAAACCCACATAGCCCTGTGTGAAAAAGTAATTGCCCCTGCACCTAATAACTGGTTGGGCCACCCTTAGCAGCAATAACTGCAATCAAACGTTTGCGATAACTTGCAACAAGTCTTTTACAGCGCTCTGGAGGAATTTTGGCCCACACATCTTTGCAGAATTGTTGTAATTCAGCTTTATTTGAGGGTTTTCTAGCATGAACCGCCCTGTTAAGGTCATGCCACAGCATCTCAATGGGATTAAGGTCAGGACTTTGACTAGGCCACTCCAAAGTCTTCATTTAGTTTTTTTTCAGCCATTCAGAGGTGGATTTGCTGGTGTGTTTTGGGTCATTGTCCTGCTGCAGCAACAAAGATCGCTTTAGCGTAAGTTGACGAACAGATGGCCGGACATTCTCCTTCAGCATTTTTTGGTAGACAGTAGAATTCATGCTTCCATCTATCACAGCAAGCCTTCCAGGTCCTGAAGCAGCAAAACAACCCCAGACCATCACACTACCACCACCATATTTTACCGTTGGTATGATGTTCTTTTTGTGAAACGCTGTGTTACTTTTACGCCAGATGTAACGGGACACGCACCTTCCAAAAAGTTCAACTTTTGTCTCGTCAGTCCACAAGATATTTTCCCAAAAGTCTTGGCAGTCATCAAGATATTTTTTAGCAAAATTAAGACGAGCCTTAATGTTCTTTTTGCTTAATAGTGGTTTGCGTCTTGGAACTCTGCCATGCAGGCCGTTTTTGCCCAGTCTCTTTCTTTTGGTGGAGTCGTGAACACTGACCTTAATTGAGGTAAGTGAGGTCTGCAGTTCTTTGGATGTTGCCCTGGGATCTTTTGTGACCTCTCGGATGAGTTGTCTCTGCGCTCTTGGGGTAATTTTGGGCGGCCGGCCACTCCTGGGAAGGTTCACCACTGTTCCATGTTTTTGCCATTTGTGGATAATGGCTCTCACTATGGTTCGCTGGAGTCCCAAAGCTTTAGAAATGGCTTTATAACCTTTACCAGACTGATAGATCTCAATTACTTTTGCTCTCATTTCTTCCTGAATTTCTTTGGATCTTGGCATGATGTCTAGCTTTTGAGGTGCTTTTGGTCTACTTCTCTGTGTCAGGTAGCTTCTGTTTAAGTGATTTCTTGATTGAAACAGGTGTGCCAGTAATCAGACCTCAGGGTGGCTACAGAAATTGAACTCAGGTGTGTTAAACCACAGTTAATTTATTTTTTAACAAGGGGGGCAATCACTTTTTCACACAGGGCTATGTGGGTTTGGATTTTTTTTCTCCCTAAATAATAAACACATTCATTTAAAAACTGCATTTTGTGTTTACTTGTGTTATCTTTGACTAATATTAAAATGTGTTCGATGATCAGAAACATTTTGTGTGACAAACATGCAAAAGAATAAAAAGTCAGGAAGGGGGCAAATAGTTTTTCACACCACTGTATAATGTCTGGATATATTGCACCAAATATTTTACGCAGGAAAAGAGCATTAAGAAACAACAAAGATAGTTATTTTGTATGGAAGAGAAACCTCTGTGGATCCCTCATGAAGTGTCCATACTGATGGAAAGCTCTGAGCGCTTGGATCCCTGTGCAGGAATATCATAGGCTAAGTTTAATATTAGGCTAAGTAAAAAGTCTTCCATTGCTTCATATGAGTGGTTCTCTATGTTTATGTAATAGACATCAGAGTTAGGTGTGCTCAGCTCTTGCTGAAACCATACACATTGTTAAAATGCATATACAAATATTAGAACATCAGTAATATTACAACATATAACATATAACTGCTGGACTAATTTGTTTGCACAGTAGCATGGCCTAATTTATTTTAAGATAATTTCTAGATCAGCCCCTCTCTAACTGCGGGTTTTTTTAGGTTCTCTTTTCATCTGACTTATTTACCTCCTTATATGGTTGATTGAACAGCTGATGCTAATTCTGTTGAAAGCTTCCAGAGTTAGGTTTCGGCTTTGTAACAAATTCAATATTGTCTCTTCCTCGCCTTGGACAAAAATGTCTGCCAAATGCATGCATGTAAATGAAAATGTTACGATACCTTATAATACATTACAATTTTTCAAGATAAAAGCTAACATTTGCAGGAATTTAAAAGGTAAATAAATAGTGGGCCCTAGAGCCTCTGTGAAAAGTTTAAGATTAAATGCAGAAACCGGTCAAGGTTTTATCGGTCACTCTAAACAGGGAGATGCAAGCAGTCCCGAAAGACCAATCTAGGTACATGCCCTTACATTTTAAGACAGGCTTACATACAATTTAAAATAACAACCACTTAAAAATTTCAATCAGGTGCCCAAAATCAGGCAGAAGAGTACTCTCACATTGCATCCAATCCTCTGATTCGCAATTTATTCACATTTGCCAATAACCTTGTTTCTTAACTTTCACGAAAGCTACAGTAGAGAAGAGGCTCATGAAAACTCATTTATGTCACAGGAAACATTGATATTAATTTGGAAGGAGACTTTCATTCAGTTGGCAAGTTTTTTGTGTAAACATCACATTTTCGTAAAAATCAAGTGTTTGCACAGGAAGGTGGCTTAAGGTGTGTGTAGATCCCATCTAGATTATTTAAATGACAGTAGGTCATGCAAAACTGGGGAAAACATCAACAGTTTCTATATAACTACAATTCAGCATGCGCAAGTATTTAGTTTGCACAGTGGCGTGACAAAATTTCTGAAGTTCTGAGAATTGAAAGTTAAATAAATAGTGGATCCTGAAGCCTCGTGTGAAGAATTTTTGATTAAATGCATTTAGTTGAGGCGAGTTTAGGGAAAAATTGCAAAAAATTTTTTAGATAAATACCTCGACAAAGTTCCATCCACTCATCTATTCTCCTCCCTCCATTTCACATTTAAGTGAAGATTTAATCACTAACTAAACTTTTTTTTTCCATTGTGAAGTCAAGCATCAGTTAAGGCTCCACTCAATCATTACAAAACTTAAACACAAAAGTAACTGTGATGCAAAGTTTAATTTACTTTGGTTTATCTGATTTCCCTCAAAGTAGCAGGTGAATACTAATCTATATTTATCACATGCTTAAATGCATCCACATTCATTTTGTGCAAAGATTAAGGCAGCCAAGTATTAGTTTAACAACAGTATGTTAAACAGGTCCACAAGATAAAATTACAAAACAATATTACAGGTAGTTCAATAGCTGATTAGAGGCAAGTACAAGAATTAAAAAATAAAGCTTAAGGAAAATATAAATGAGTTCATAATGCCTTGTTAAAGTGTATTTTTTTAACTGGCACACATTAACCAAACCATCAAAAAAGTTTATGAAGATGTTGTGGGCTATGGGCACACAAACACAAATCATGACCGCAGTCATCAGACATCTCCTTCACATCCTTACTTTTTAATTGCAATGTAACCTCGGGGCACGAGATGCCAAAAAGGCTCGTCAGCTAGATTTTTATAGGCGACAAAAGCTTGTCTAAAGGCACGTCCCTCACTTGGCAGATAAACAGTGAGGGATGATGTGTGAGAAAGACAGAGGCGTATTGTCTCTCTGCTGTTACTCGCTCATCCCTCTCTGTCTGCACTTCTTCTGCTTCTACGGCATGCCATTATGGTGCCCTTGGGTTTGCCCATCACATACATCAAATTCAGCCAGCATGCGCCAGAAGTCTGCCATGTAAATTATTCAAGCCAGAAAGCACTTGAGAGGGAGCAATCACAGTATACTGCTGTCTTTCCCAGCAAGAGAAAAAGAAAAAGAGAGAGGGAAATAGAGGAAGAAAAAAAGAGAGAGAAAAAAAGAAAGAGAACAAGAGAAAGGGTGAAAGAGAGAAAGAGAAAGAAAAAAGAGAGAAGGAAAGAAAGTTTCTGATAATATTGTTACTGGCCATCTTTAATAGCTTGTTAACTTTTCACTTTCCTTTCTTTTCTGAAAATTTGTTTCATTTGTGAACAAAATGAAAATGTACTAATATATGTTATGTCCAGTAAATATTTATTTGCTTTTTAATTGCAAACTGAAAAGAAAAAACTAAAGAGTCAATAAAAGTTTGCATGTATTTGTCTGACTATACACTTTGCACTTAAGCACACTACATTTTATAGACTATTTTCAATTGTTTACATTTCATCAAACCTTCAAAATACTCTACCTCAGAGCCTTATGTTAATTGTTTGTTAGTTGTGTTGCACTTTACTGTACTTATGTTGTTTGTATTATACTTATGTTATTTGCACTGATGGCTCCATTGTACCACAGGAAATTCCTTGCATTTTTACACACAAACGCACACAGCTGATTCTGATTCTGACTATTTCCCTGGAGTAGAAACTTTGCATTTTTATTTGATTTGACCTCAGCCATCCTCTACTTCAATGTGTAGAAAAAACGAAAACGCTTATGATTGATGCTTGTACAAATTACTGAAACTCAATAGCAATAAAATTTGGTTGCCATCCAATTCAAAATGGCTTAATTGTTATAGTGCTTGATACAGACGTGAACCATTACTATGATATATTTTTCATCTAACTGACTCAGCATAGAAAAAATGGATACATTTGGCACAGCTAGAGAATATCCTAATTATAAATAGTAAAAAAGTTCTGGAAATCCCAGGGTTACACAGAAGACTTCAGCTATTCCCCTGTGTCTAATTTTAACTCTTCTCACACAGTTCACATATGAAATCTCCACATAAAGTCTGTTTGAAAGCATTATATCTCTGATATGAAATTCAAGACACTCTTTTAGCTTCAGGTGTTTTATGCATGTCAAAATTACTCTGAAGACCTACTTCTTTGTTTTTACTAATGAAAGATATCTTTTTTCTCTAATTGAATTATTATTGAACTTTATTCAAAAGAGGAAGCTCCCTGACAACACTCCTCACCTCTAGATTCAACACAATGAACTGCTGGAATGTTTTGACATATAGAACATTTTCAAGTGTTTCAGAATTTTCATCTTCATAAGAAGAAACTTGGTAAATTTGATCAAAATACAGTGTGTAAACAATTTGTTTAACCATGAATGATTGAATGTAGTGGGCTTGTGTGTCTACAATTTGGATATGCTGTCAGTGCTTATCAGCAGAGCTCTTTAACGTCCTAATTTCATTGAAGCGATTAGATTAGAGCTACAGGAACAAAGAGGACTCCCCTGTGACCTGTTTGACTGAGCTGCTGGTTACACCAGATATGACAGCTCTTTGGCACGATTACATTTTTGCTGCTTGCGATGAATGTCTATAATTTGATTCAATACCAAATAAGACAAAAATGTAAAATGTTGAATTGCAAAGTTGTATTCAACAAAATGTGCACACATTTTATATGAAATATTAAAAAAGTAAAATAATTAGAACCTTTCAATCTCCAAATTCATATGTTTTACTAATAAATTTCAAGTAAAAAGTATAAGCTGAGCTCAAGTAAGAAGTATTTATCTGAGAACAAAAGTAAGCAAGAAAAATGCTGCAATCAGTGTTGATAAATTAAATTGATCTCAATAGCTGTTTTGTTAGTTTTTTTTCCTTTAAAACTGTTGCTTTTCAAACATGATCATAGGTGGGTAGCGTATTGAAAAAAACTCAAGTAAAAGTAATAGTACTTGTAAAAATAATTACTCAAGTAAGAGTAAAAGTAACTACTAAATAATATATATATATATATATATATATATATATATATATATATATATATATATATGTTAATTTTGCGATTAAAACTAACTTTCTGGATTGACGCTATAGGCCCTGACATGTCATTGATAACGAGCTAGTGTATAGGAAAACATTAATGGTTTAAATTTTGACATCATGATTATAGCCCTCGTAGTACCCATAGTAAAATTAACTCTGATATGTTTCAAATAGCTTAACATTTTTTCTTACCACTATGGTCTTTTTTTACAGTTCGAACTGGAGTTGATGAACGCCTTGATCTTAATCGCTTTGTGATTCAGTGTATGTTTTGTGCACGAGCTTCAAAGCTGCTTTTCTTTGCATTTTTGAGAGTACATGAAGATGGTGCTATGTGTGATCTATAACCATTGATGCAAGTATCTGGCAAACTCTCAAGCATCAGCCACTTCAACATCTCACAACGTGTTGAAAAAAGTTTGCCATCAAAAACATTTCCATGGCAGTAGTAAAGGAGGAGCGCAGCAAATACAGTATTTATAAAAAAAAATACTTGCATAAAATTTAAACTACACACTTTTAAAAGTACTCAAAAAGTCCTAATTACATGTATTAGGTTACTACCCATCTCTGAACATGTTGTATCTCATTTTCATATTCACAGCCTCTCTAAAGAGCTGATGGTTGAAACAAAGCTATTTATTCAAACTGGAGAATCAAAGAGTAGTTCCAGAGTAAATTGTTTCTGATAGTTCTTTTAAACTTAAAAAAAACAGCCTGTTTGAAACAGCCACTAACCCTAAACCTTCCCATTAACGTATACTTTCACAAGACAAACTCTATCTTTAACACCACAACAAAAGACAATTCATTATTCACTTGAGGCACGTTTATTTATCTCCTTCTCATAATCATAGTTGATAAACAATATGACCTTTAATAGTCACTTTACCCAAAATCCACAGCACCCGGACCAGCTGGCACTGACCCAAAGCTCAAGAAAAAAAAATCTCCACACAACCCAGATCATCTGTTGCAGCCCATTTCGAAGCCAACAGATTGTTTCAGGCTGCAGCACACAGCATTGGTTTAATTGCATCTAGTTAAGAGGGCAAGAGAGGTCTCGGCAGTCCAGGCTGTTCAGCAAATGCATGAACACCATCTACTTAAAGATATGCACATGGAAACATTTTCTGAGACCAAAGTGAATAAACATCGATTCAGAACATGAGACAATCAACAGATAACATACCACAACAATTGTCCATCTTCACGTATTGCATTTTCTGAACAAACCTCTTATTGATGAAAGATGTAACTTACAAACTTACCGATTTTTTTGAATGTTTGGATATCAATCGGTTCTCTCAAAGGTTTCATATTTGCATTTTGGGACACTGGCAAAAGAATTCTGAGCTCAGTGAGAGCATATAGTGTTCTTTGACCTCTTGTGTATGAAGAACGCATTTCGTTACTTGATTTGATATTCTGTTCCTTTACATTACAATAGCATTTGAAAAATGAAAAGCCAGCTTTCTGTGGGATGTTTTATACACTGCTTAAAACAGCTTTGACACTGGAAAGGAAATTGTGCAATTTTAAATTTAAAAAAAACTGTTTAGAAAAGATATTGCAATACCAGAAAGTGAAGCCTTGTTCTGAAAACTGTTCACCTCAGCAATTAAGCAATCACACATGCTTCAAGAAGCCATTAAACCACACTACTCATCTTCTTTCCAAGGAAAATACAACAATAAAATGAAATTTAGAAGAAAAACTGACTGTAAATGGTCCTGCATTACACACCTTTGAGATTCATTAGCGTTCTTCATTTCAGAGGCACAACTTACTAATGAACTGTGTACGTATTTCAGCCAAACTGACATCCTGCAAAAGGAATTATTCTTACACCTCCATACATAGCACAACATAAAATAGTTTATGGTGAGAAAACCAAGGTTAGAGTCCAGCAACAGATGCAGTGTCTATATTAAAACTAGTAAATATCACATCAGCCAATTTACTCTAATGTGTTGGAGCAGAACATTGCACATAAAAATAATAACCTGATCTTTTCCAGCTCATTGTGATGCACAGCGTCTCTTTGCAGAAGGTCAAGCTTTCTTTATATCTTGTTGAATAAAATTATGTTATAAGATATTCTGATTAAAATCTACACACGGTGAATACTTTTTGAAATGTAAACTTAATTAGAAAAGTAGCACAAAGACTGTGGGCTTTAATCTATCTGAATGTGTGGCCCTTTCTGTAAAATAATTTCATTTCTGAAACCCAAAAGATGTTTCAAGCTCTAGATTGCCGCCTATGCTTGACCTGTCCTTCACCATTTTTATTAATTGTCAGCCTGCGTCTATTTTTGTTTTGGATACAACAATAGTCTGTATTTCTGAAACCCAAGTGTAGAAATGCAGAACATCACTCAAGCTTTCTTTTCTTTTTCTTAAGCTAGCTTTTTGATCAGCAATATCAAAATCCACTTGCTGTTAGAAGAAAATGCTAACAATAAGGTGACATGAGTCATCATAATTAATCTTTAACTCATACTCATAATAAATAGTTAGTTATGCATTAACTAAGTTACTTAAATAGTTCTTACTGGGAATACATATTTTGAGAACTAAGCTTATGTTTGAAAAATGTGACATTTCAGTTGGTTAATTTATTTATTGTCTTTTCCATTTTCTTTATGAATTGTCTGGGTGCACTTTTGGTCTCCTTTTGGATATAAATCTTGGATATTAAATTTGGATTATATATCCTCGTACAGCTTTGTATATTGTCTCAGTTAAATGCAGCATTACATTTTGGCCATTTAATCAGCGCTTGCAAATAGACCAAACTCAATATTTCTTGTTCTTTAGGATCAAGCCATTCTTTCTGTTCCAACATGCTGGGCTTTAACAAATAATTTCCCTGCAAATAAATGAGATCCAGTCATGGGACAACATTTTGTGAAATTTTTCCATCTAAAATAAATACATAGCATGTCCCAATTAAGTCTCAATCATGATATGTTGAAAGTGGCTCACCGAGGAGTACTTTGCGCTCCCAGGAGGGGGTGATTAAGGGAAAATAACAGAGAAGTATGTGATTACTCTGATGATTTGTGGTTTGAATATCACCACAAGCCCACTTGAACATGGTCAGAGTGGATTTTATCTCTAGGTAAATTAGGTCAGATCGTGCTAGAGTGTAATTCTTTAGTCTATAAAGACAGAAGATATTTTTTTTTTAGATTTTCCTTTGAGACAGATCATTGACAGTATGATGTGTCCTCTAATCCATGTTCAAGCCTGAATGAAAAAATGTCTGAGTGTAGCTGCTCTTTGTGTTTGAATTGGAAAATCATGAAAGTTAGATCAGTTGGAAATGTGCTGTAACAGTTTTTCACTGAACCGTGCTGAAAATATACAAAGCAGACTAACATGATCTTAATTACAATTCTTAGCAAGCTAAATACTTAATTTTAATAAACATTTTGTTTATTATTGTAACATAACAAAATAGCTATGGTAAATAATTTTTTAGATTGACATCAGTTGGATGATGAATACAACGTTTTGTAAAATAGATGTTTCTATTTAATTACAAAAAATGTGAATACTGCTAAAATGCTCTTTTTGCATTTATTAAAGTAATGTTATTCTTGTAATAATACAAGTTTACAAATAATGTAAAGTTGTAATGATTTTAATACTGCATGGATTTTACTCACGAGACAGACAGTTAGGCCTTTCTCCCACGGTCTCCACAGTAGGTCTGAAAATATTTGAGCAATTTTAGAAAAGTGAGTCAGAAATTGTTTTCCTCCACCTGCAAAAAGTAGGGAACACTGAAGTGGAATGACACAGAAGCATCTTGGGAATGACAGAGGCAAATTCTGCACATTGTTCATAGGGAATCTGAGCTGTATACGGCATGCTCAGATCAACCCAAACTCTTTTCTCAGCCTGAATAATTTAAAAACCACTAATCTAACACTGCTCGCCCCTGTACATAAAACTCTGACATCAACACAAACATCAGCATGCACTCACAAACACATCCCCACATGTGCACATAACAAACTCCAAACCACACACTCCACATGACAAGTGCTCGGAGACAGATTGCGATTAAACGCTCCATTAGTTTCTATAATTCTCCCTCAACCTCGCAGTGAGAAAACAGACTGAGAAGGACATTGTGTTTTAGTTCAGAGGCATTCGAGCACCCACACAGGGCAACATCATGACCTCATTTAACAATCCAATCACATTCAGACTCGTTCGCCTACAGTAACATGCACCTAGCTCAAAATGAAGCAGCATGCAAATTGGATTTAAACCAAATAACATGTCAACTGCCATCAAAATGTGCTGGTTACAATATTTACTTAGTGTTTTAACATGTAATCCTCTGGTGTTATGTGCTAAGAAGCATAGAACAAGTCTGTATTTTTCTTGTGGGTTAAATCTAATGAATAGACAAATGTGGGAGTGCAGAGATGCTAAAAGCGAGTGTTGCCCTGCCTGGGCTTGCTGCCATGACAGACTGTGGGATGGAGGACAGCTCAAAGTGAAAAGAGGAGCAGGAAACATTAAGCACCACAGACAGGCAGTCAGCGGCAGAGGTTATGAGGCCGTGGGCCAATCTTCTGGGGAAGTGACAGCACGTTTCACATTTCTAAACATAAAAAAACATCTGACAATAACACTGTACTGCTGTGAAGCGTCAAAAGCTTTAGAAATTAGTGTGCATGTGTAGCTGAAAAACTAAGAATAGATACTGCTTTCTATTCTATCTTGAACTGCAATATCCTTAGGATACTCAGCAAAAGACAGTGATTGCCGAACTGCGGGAGAGAGATAAGTGAGAGATGAAGCTTGTTCATTTTTAATGAACAAACAATGCAGTGAGTGAATTACAAATGCTGGTAGTGAAAGCTTTGTCCTGTTGAGTGGCTGAGTGACACAAAGAGAACACAAAAGCAGATAAAAAGGAAAATTCTGACTGTAGGTGTAGAAAGTGGAATAAAAAAAAGACGGGATTTGGTAACTTTAGATCTCATAATATTCACTTTGTTGAATCCTTTCAGACAAAAGTAACAAGTCATCATCAACTGTGGGTCAGATTCATTATACACAGCAAAATAACACGAACTTACATTATAAGCAATCGACTGCATTTTAACAAACAAGATTATCTAATTATGACTCTCTAATTAATTCGTTATTAAAGGTGTTCAATTATTTCAATACCTCATCAAATATGGAAACATTAATAATCAATCTGGACCAAATAGTTGAAATCCCCTTTACCTTGTTTCTATTAAATTGACATCTTCACAGTGTGACATTCGAAGTCCAGAGAACAAGGATTTTTCTAAGAATGTGAAATTTAAGTTGTTCATATTTTGTTTATATTACCTTTAACATTGTTGTATAACTTCAAGAATTTTCAATTCCCCTTCCTTTTGAACTTTATGAAGTTTATTCGTATTTTATTTATATTACAGACACTGTACAGTACTACTTCAAAGCATGTTAAAGTTATCTAGCTAGAACTGTATTTAAACTGCAATCGAAGGAGATGAATGGGAAAGATCAGATATTTAGAGTAAAAATCAGCTATGGACAACTGTGAGACTGCCTCATGGACAGAGCGGGCTCTAGTGAGCGAACCATGAATTTCCCAGTTCTTGCACCTTCAAAGTGGACAGCAATTGGAGTAGAAGCCAATGAACTCTTGTGTTCAGACTGCATCATAAGGGGTATAAAAGATGAAGGCACATGAATTTGCAGACAGATGAGGAAAGATGCAGCAGCTCACTCCCGGCAGCAGAGTCTCCAGCACCAGAGTTTTGACCAGAACTTTGAGAGGAGAAGAGACCTATGCTTTGAGAAACAACAACAAACTCAGTTCTAAAAATTTCAAGTAAACTAAATGTAATTGATAGCAAATATTGGCAATTGAGATGCAAAAACTTTTAGAGACCACAAAAGTGTGTTCTGACCAAGTGTTAAGCAATTAAAATGATTAGAACTTTGGGCAGATTCGACTTACTTAACCTAACCTGAGAAGAACAAAAAAATATTGAAGATGTAAATTATTAATTGAACACCATAAAACTAAACAATTAGTTCCAGACTTGGTATAATGGAATTCAGTTAGTGACTATCAACATTTCAGGCTATGCAATACTACACAATAAGATAATAAGATAAACAAGTCAAACTGGCCCCTTCTCATTGGACCTCTGTACTTGGCATATCAATAAACTAGCCAACTTTTAACCTAATCTAATTGCGACACATTCATTAAATCTGCATAAGAACCCTTACTTTGTAAAATGCTTTGCCGTAATGCTAAATACTTTTGACTACTGTAGAAAGACATTCCCCTATGTGAAGTCCCACCACTAAAACGAGGCAATTATCAGGAAAAAGTGATCAAAACTTTTACATTAAAAACAACAGTTTTAAGTCCAATTGTCATTTTTAACCCAGATTTTTACTACAGCGTTGATTATCTAAATTTGAACTTGATTGCTTGGACCATCAAACATGTTTTATGTAGTGAGAGCAATACTATGACTTTTCCCATCAGAGCAGTTTAGATTTGCATTTTATGATTTATTCATATTTGAAATGATTTTCTTCCTGTCGCTGAAACCCTGAAGTATACAAAACATCTTAAAACATCTTATGTGAGGGGTTGATATCATGCAACTTACTCCTCAAAGGACTCTTAGGTTTTACAAGAAATTATTTAATTACTTCAAAGGAATTGAAATTCTAAAGAGAGTGCAAAACATACTCCAAAAAAAGATTCACCAGCTATGGACAATGTATGAGTCACCTTTGAGAGTCAATAGCATTGTTCATTTGAAAGGCATGACTAACTAATGAGTTGGCCATTTGCATTCACTTTGACTACCAGCAGAGGTTCTATTTGTGTTTTAAGCCATCATTAAGCTCATGGCGTTATTAGATAAATATTAGCTGAGGCACACATTAGAGACTGTTCGAGTGCATGCTCCCCTCACACTAAGTGCGTTCAAATTGTTGCCAGGAAGTGAGCAAAAGCTGCCGCTGTTGATAAGGCAAAGACTGTGTTTAATCCTGCACTCTTGGCAGGAGTCACAGTACAATGTGCCAGCGCAGACACTGATCGAGAGACGGGAGGTCACACTCGCCCGCCTACTGAGCCCTTGGGGTGGATCAGTGGAGCGGGTCGCTTCTTGTGCCCACAGATGGGCTGGATTCCACATCACAGTCACCCTGTTTGCTTTTGTCCCAACTCTGGCTTCAAGCAACTGAATGGAGGCCATTACTGAAAGCTCTTCTCCCTAGGAAACGCTGCTGAACCAGTCCTCTTTAATTGAATTTCCTCCGCCTGCTCTAATCATAGTCTAATTATACAGATCTGCTTGCAGGCCACAACATAGCTCTTCTACAACTTTCTGCAGTACTTCCGATGCCTTTCCATGAATGTAAATTTACCTTCTCATTGACACAAAGGTGAAGGATTGTTTTAATAATGCAGATAACTGTTACATCGAATCATGTTTCATCAACGTAGTTTGTGTGGGAGATGTCTAAACAAATTGTTTATTGCATTAGGAAATGCACTGAGTGGGCTGTAATTGTGTTAAGTACAAGATGAAGCAGTGTGCGGAATATTCTGGTCTTGTTTTTACCTGTCAGCATCCAAACTATCTGAATGCGATCTCCCTGCAAATCTTAATTTAGATCTGCTTTAAATGCTTTTCTTGTGTCTAACATCAGACAGAAAAGGAACTTTAGCAAGGAGGATTCATGGTCTTTGTCTGTATTTTGTCCTTTTTTAATGCAATTTTTAAAACATCATTACCTACGAGTCTTGACAATTAAAGAGCTTAATTATTTTATAGTAAGAAAACTAATTAATACATTTTCCTATTATTCTAATCAGACTCATTTAAGTTGTGTTTTCTTGAAGTATAGCAATATTTGTGTGCTACCAAATAACTCCTAACCTCTGACCATTAGTGTCTTGTCTAAACTGCATAAATCGACATAACCAGAACAGCAATAAAAGAAGAATTCACAAGTCAGCGAAGAATTGTACAGGAAAGGCAAATAAATGCGCTTATCACAAATGTATTCCAAATGAAGAACAATTTGAAGGCACAACAGAAGTCTTTGTCTATACCATTGAGCCATGACAAATAACAGGAATGTTTTGCCTGTACTTGACTTCCTGTTAACATTCTCACAAAAGTCATGTACGCATAGAAACATTTTTGCAATTAAGGTTATATTTCCATGACATTTTCTCTCTTTTCTGTCTGCATTGACAGTTTCTTAGACAAGCACTAGCTTAAGATGAAAGAGGCAGGAAAGCATCCGACACATGAGTCAGAGATCACAGAGTGCCTTGGTAGCAGTTAATGGTCAGGCAACAGCTCTCTGTTTAAAATTCTCTCTCATTTTTCCCTGTAAGCGAGCCCTTGACATTTTGTCCTCCATTCATGGAGAAAGCTACGGATGCAAAGCTTTTTTTAATTGTCAGTTCAAGCAAGGTGTTGATTAATTGTTGTGACATTTTCAGCTATGATGATTTATTTTTTAGAGCATTTAAGGTGACATCTTCCACAGAAAAAATGTACAAGGTCTGTTAAGCTTAAAGTAACATGGTGTCCTGTTGCTTTCTAAAAGGCCAAAGGAACTGATCTTTAAACACTGCCATTTTAAAATAAAATTGCTATGTGAGGTATGTCAGAATGACCCTTAAGACTTAAGGCACTACTTTGAGATATTGTTTGTATAGTGCTTGTCATGTTTTTGGTTAATGCTTCGGATTATAAGATTTAAACCTACACCTTATTTCTATAAATAGAGAAAATAACCTGAGCTTTCCATTCAAGACTTCAAATATACCAAGATGTATTCAGCATAATTTCCAGTATAAAATCTACTTGCAGGGATCCTTTTTAAGGGTCATCAGCAAACCTAAAACTGTGGGGAGAAACATTTCCCCCAGTAGAATCTCAGAAATGCCAACAGTCAGGGTGAGAGTCAGAAGTGTAAATGGTACTTTGTTTTACTCCATCTCCAGGACATTTAAAAATCTCAAAATGCTAAAAGAGTTTACAACTAAGCAGGAATGTGATGAGCAAAATGCAAGGCTTCTACATTTTTAATGAGGAAACAATGTCATGAATGAATTATGAATTAGGGCACAGAAGTTGCCTCAGAAGAGTTGAATAACTCTGAGAAATCGAGCCACAAACAATGAGGTCAAATGAAGATGCACAATCCATGAGTAATGTGCTTGTGGGGAAGAAAAAAATCTCAACCATACAGCCATATGTTCAAAAATTTGCAAATAAAAGACATTGACAGAAATTATTTGCATTTCAGGCAAAAATAAATTAACACATGTGCAGACCAGAAATATGGAAACATATGTGGAACAAGTTAGGCCTTCTGTTATAACAGACTGTAACCTAAGCTATATAAATAGTATTTTTTCATATACTGGTTTGTGTCCGTCTCTGACAACATCTGTTCAGGACAACGATTCTCTAAGCTTGTGTATAGAAATCTTGCTCTATTAGGCAGTGATAACTTACTTTATCCTTCCTCTAGATTAGTGCCATCTCACAGAAATTCAGTAACTTGGAACGCTATACTTCTCCTCGAGCTACGTTTCCACAGTAACTGAGATGAAGACTGCGTGTAGAAAGTGGACAGACAGTGTTAGTCAGGATTTGAGGTAGTATTCCCATAAACATCATGCAGCGTGTCTTGCTAAATTCCAATCTAATTTTCAGAAAATGGTTTGTACTTCATGCATGGTTTAACTTTATGTTTATCTATTCATAAATGAGCTTGGGTTTTACGCATTGACTAACTTAGTGAAACAAGAACTTTTAAGATATATTAATATACATACATATACATTAAGATATATTAATATATATACAAACTTTTAAGACTTTATACTCAATTTATTTTAAGGCTGGTTAATTCCAGAAATGATTTTGATTTCAATAATTTAAATTTAATCGCGCACATATAAAGATGTCAATATTGTATATAAAACAACATTATACTATCTTTACTTGTTGTTTAGGTTACAAAAGAGTAAAAACATAATATTTTACGACGTTAAGCTATGGCTCACTTCCTGACTGCGTAAATAAATGTGACTTTTGTTGACATTTGTCAAAATATTATGTTGCCACAAAAAGGACAGCAAGACCATTAGAGGACACACAAGGCCTGCAGCCAGGACTGAAACGTATCTTTAAGCTCTTGGTGACTGTTTCCTCTGAGGGTCTGTATCTGCTTTCTGAGGAAATCAGCATAACGAAGCTGTCAGTTTTTGATAAACTAGCTGACTCAGAGAACTAGAATGTAATTCCTCTCTGTACACAATATTCTTTATTTATTTAAAAAACTGCTTCTTTTATAGTCCCATTCTTGTGAGGTCAGCTTGACCATTGCAGGAGTTTTTTTTTTCAATCAGATTTAGATAATAGTTCATGTCACTTAAATAAAAAAAGTATATATTTATATAAGATGACCACCATTTTTAAAAATACTTTTGCTCATTTTATTTCTAAGAATACCCTACGTAAAGGCTTTAAAAAAAATAATGAAATAAAACTATACACATGTAATTTTAAGCAAGTAGAAAACAATATTATTTGGATTACTTTGGAAGTAACTGCCATCACTCATTAGCAACAAATTCTGCTGCTTGCAATAAAGCCTACACATCTCTAAGTGCTATTCAACATTCAGTTCATTCATCTAAAAGAGTTACATTTAATAATAATTAAAAAAATAATAATGTCTCCTTAATGTGTTCTTACTATAAAGCAATCGATAACCATTTTTCTCCAGGTTGATCGGATAACTGGCTTTAATTACACCAGCAGCCCTAAATATCCAGTGAGAACTTTTGAAATCCTCATATTTACCATTTCCTAACACAACATCCATGGCCTTCCTCCGGACACCAATCAAGAAGCAACCACAATGTCACATTTGCTTTTCCTGTGGCTTTAATGACTGGCTCTACATCCACATAACCTTGGCTTATGCAGCATTTTTACTGATAAGACTTCTTTTCAGAGGATGTTGAAGCATTCAATCCCGCAGTGCAATGGCAAAAAGAATCTTTAATGTTTGCTCTTCAAGGGATTAGCGAGCTTGATATACAGAGCAAAGCCCCCTCCTTTTAGACAAATTTCCACACATGTTTTATTCATAATATCCATTAAACAGGATTCACATACAGTAAAGGGGATTTGGGAGTGGGTTTTGAGTAGCTACAGTATAGAGTCTGCTGAATTGCATCTGGTGATCTGATCTTTATTTTTTCCTCCGGTGTCATCTCCCAGGGTGCCCGCTCCACGGTTTTGGACCAAATCATTTGCACATTACTGGATTTGTTTGTTGTACTTCCAGTCTGTGAAACCACTGGGAGATGTGAGTCACCGTTTGATCATGTGGGCAGTTGAAAGAAATGTAAAGGACATCCAAAAGCATGATACATACAGGGTCCAAATGTGATTCCAAAAGTGTAGATATCATCAAGAGTTTAAGGTTAATCTGACATTGTGGTAAAAGAGTAGTTTCTTAGTCTATCTGTTCAAAGCTAGATTATGCTTCTCTACCACACAAGATCAACATGGCAATACAAAACTTAAATGGCCGATAAGATTATGGCTGAAAACAGGGCATGACTTCAAGTTATTCCTGATTTAATAGTCACATAATGTCACATTTTCGATGACGTGGAAAAAAACTGTTATGTAGTAAATACCCTAAAACATCAAGAATATGTAAATTGTCACTGTGAAAATTATTGTTTCAGATTTATTATTCAGATTCAATTATTGTGGCATTTTATGAGTTTAAATTGCAAACTGCTGTGTTTCCAAATCCCGAGTAAGAAAAATAGCTATTGGCTTCTTCAAAAGTCTAATACAAAAATTAATGTCTAATATACATACATGATGAAAAGGACTTTTTTTGGACAACACAATACTACAGTATAAATGTGTTAATTTATAACTTAATACATAAGATTAAAGAGACCCCCTGCTTTTCTGTCAAAGTGCCCAAATGATGACATAAAAAGGTCATCATAAAAGCCAGAAGAACTCACAAGATGTATTGCTAGCTGCTAAATAAAAAAAAAGATTGGTAGGGGTCTGAAGAGTTGCTAAATCTAGCAACAACACGGCTAAGTTGGCAACACTGTTTAAGTCATTGAATAAAGAAAACAACTTTATAATTCTCTCATAAAACAACATTCATAACTTTACTGTAAATTAATTTCCCTCTACAGTGAAGCTAAATACAACCTAAAGAAGTGGTGTGCATGAAAGGATACATGTTGCAGGCCAAAGACATGAACTAAATACACTGTGGTAATTTTAAAATCATATGATAATGACTATTGGAACTTGAGTCGTGTTTTCTGACATTTCGTAATATAACAATAACACACCTAAGCTTGCAAAAAAATGATCCGATTCTCTCAATATTAAAGGTTTATGATCACATTAGAGACTCCAGAAAACAAATATGGCTAAAACTATAACTAAAACAAAAACATGCATCCAAGTATCCTCATGTTTAGAGTATTTATGGGTTAGTAATCACTCGACTTCCTTTTCTAGTAATGTTCAATGACTTCTATTGACCTGAAAAATGATAGCTACACTAGAGGAGCAATGCAGATGTTATGGAACGCTCTTCAGACTGCAGTAAACAGCGTCTTCCTGAGTCCTGCATTACATATTCATGGTGCCCTTGACAGACACCTACACTGCTTTGCTTTTCCAGCTAAGGTGCAGTTTATGGCCTAAAATCCCTGTAGAATACAGATTACACTGTTATCAGATGACATGATTGAGTGAGTGCGATCCTCCTCTATGATTTAGAGCTATTGCTGATATGTTAATTAGTTAGAGCACTAACCATTACTTGCCATTGCTTGGTCTAGACTTTAATTCCTCCATTGTAAATCAGATTGATAGACTGAAGTTTACAGATGTTTAGCAGGGTTGGGAATGAGACAGCTTCCTAGTCCTTTAACGCCATGAGACTAAAATTAACATGTAGTGGAAGGTTAACAGAATTCTCCAGTCTTGATCATCAATTTAAGCAGAGGCAACTATTGGGGATAAGCAGGGCCAATTTAATTCAAGAGAAACTGTTTTGGGTACTTTCAAGTTGTTTAAATCTTTGAAACAGTATAACCTTAATCAAGGCATTGGCCTAGACATAGAAGGAAGTGGCACTTCATTCTAAAACCTCTAGTTTGTGATTGTTTTGTATGCAATTGTTTTTTTTTTCTACCTACTTTTATATATATATATATATATATATATATATATATATATATATATAATCATAAACAAGTTAGTTAGTTAAATATGAATGTAAATAAAAACTGCGTACATTATTTAATCAAAATTAGAATAGCATTTTGCAGAAACTGCATTTTTAAACAGTCACAAAATTATGAAAAAAATATCATTTCATAATAGCATGAAGATACTCTCTAACTACAATCAATTTGAAAAATGTGACATTTTAAGTTGGCATTTTGAAAAAATAAAATTTTGAAATGTTTTATGGAAATGTTTTCTACTGAAATAAATAATTAATGTATTACTATTATCCTTCTCTTCTTTAGTCCTCTTTTTATTCTGAACTGAGTTAAAGTGCTGCACAGTTGGTTTATCTACAGAACAACATCAATAAAATGCTTTAAAGTGTAAAAGCTGTTGGTATAAACGCCTAAATACATTTCGTAAATGAAATGATCATTTTGTCAATAAAATCCTAACAAATTTAAAGACTGAAGTTGAAAGAAGGTCTGACAACTGTCTAGTATGTAAAAAAAAACGATAAAACCCTGCATGGATGGATTATTAAGAGCATTTTGTTTATTTTAACATTTGTTCAATATTGTATTTATATATTCATTAAATGTAAACAAGCTATAATAAACATGTTTTTCAACTGCTATTAAGTTCCACTTTGAATCTCCCCACAACTACAAATAACATCCCCCTAACAGCTCGATACACCCCTGAACTTAAGCACCCAAATGAGCATAACCCATATTAAGTGTGAAGATTTCCCAAATTACCCTGAAAAAAACACCTCTACGAACCTTGCCAAGCAATGGCCAGACAGTGGCATTGATGCTTGGCTACAAGGAAGGGACAGAGTGTGCTGTTGAGGAAAGTCTGAGAGTAAAACTGACAGACAAGCTCAGTAACCTTCTGCCACTGCAAACTTTGTGAGTGGCAGGAGAGCAAGAGGCCACTGCTATTTGTGTCAGGAAGTATATGAGACTACTCTGCAAATGTCATACTTCGACGTGTATTTATTCATGCAGAATGTGTCACCTTTAGCCAAACGCATTCATTCAATGTCTTCCCCTGAAAGGGTAAAAATATATCATCACAAATTATGCTGGCTTTAAGGGAAAGGAAACCGGAAAATACAGATGTGCCTTAATAGAACCGGAAAACGAAGATGGAAACTAAATGCCATGACCTTGAAAAATGTGGAGGAAGTAAATTTTGAAGATTTTCAGGTAAAGAAAAGTAACATTGAATAAGATAAACAGAGGTTACGTTAAGAAGATGCATTAACCAAAAATAAATAAATACGATCCTAAAAAAATAATAGATTTTTTTTACATGTGTAACATAGAGGTGTTTTTAACAAAACAATTCAAATTAAATCCGGCCCTAAAGAGCATTGCAAAAAGCAGAGCTACTCTTGAAAGCCTCTGCTGGTTCATCCAGAGGCTGCGTTTGCCACTCCAAATATTTCTCAAGTGAGATGAGTAACACACCAAAACTTGGTTCAAGGTCATTCTTTTAGGAATAATAATTTTGTTTTTCCTTTCCTCATCAATATTCATTAGAGTAGTGATGAAAAAAAATGTTCTATCTTTTTTTTAAGTCGCTAGGTTTTTTTTTTTTTTAAGTTC
Source organism: Danionella dracula (assembly GCA_900490495.1). NCBI lineage: Eukaryota > Metazoa > Chordata > Actinopteri > Cypriniformes > Danionidae > Danionella > Danionella dracula. The sequence goes on from UELW01000223.1 coordinate 5,356,197, forward strand.
ATCATGGAACAATCAACCACTTCACAAAGTGGACATGGATTATATTTGGGCGAACCACCATTGCAGTCCCCTCATGATTCTTTGAAAGGACCTTGAACATGGCTCTCTTAGCACCCCCACCCTCTCTCTGTTTTGGTGAGCATGACATTTTCATCCAACAAGTAAAAGCATAACAAAATCTAACACTGACCTCAGCCTTGGCTTCCAGAGCCATGCTGAGAGCAAGGCCAACAACCCTGAGATTTGAAGCATTTTTCATATGACAAAACACCGTTGAGGCGAGCAGCAGGGCCTGCTCATGTCAGAAGTGTTCACCCGGGCCACTGAACCTGTATAGATATTATCTTTCATGTACAATAGGTTGTTTTGCAAGAAAGCACACAACTTACATCTTTTACCAAAAGATGGCTTTCTAAACTGAAATTCAGGAAAAATGTAGTTATAATGCCGCTTCCTGCATGGATTAACATACATGTATATGTTTGCATAAAGTGAATCAGTCCCAAGCAAAACAATTCCTCTCAGAATCTCAAAGACATATTTTAGTCGAGGCCTGCAGCGTATTATTTGTTACTGACATGAGCAGTTAACAAATCAACAAAAACAGAAGTATACATTGCATACACCAAATGCATTACATTATGTGCACAATATAGCATATTTTATGCCTTCTTGAAACTATTTTTCAAGGTAAAAAAAATAATACTAATTGTTTAGATAAAGTTAGCATCTAAGTAAGTTTCTCTTTTGATAAGTTCCATTTCATTTAGGAAAGAAATTGATAAAGTTTCTTATATCAACCCTGTAAGACTAATTTAAATAAGATCCTCACAGCAAGAAGGTCACTGGTTCGAGCCTCATCTGGGTCAGTTGGCATTTCTGTGTGTAGTTTGCATGTTCTCCCCGTGTTTGAGTGGGTTTCCTCCAGGTACTTTGGTTGTCCCCAAAAGACCAAATACATGCGGTAGAGGTAAATTGTGTAAGCTAAATTGTCTGTAGTATATGAGTGTGAACAAGTGTGTGTGGAAGTTTCCCGGTGGTGGGTTGCAGATGGAAGGGTATAAGCAGCATTAAACATATGCTGGATAAGTTGGCGGTTCATTCCGCTGAGGCAACCCCTGAATAATAATGGTATAAGTCGAAAAGAAAATAATACAATGAATGAATTTATTTATTTATAAATGTATTCATTAATTGTAAATGTATTAGAGATGACACACATCTTATAAATGCCTGGTGATCAACAGGAGAGCAGAAGGTCGCTGGTTTAATCCCTAAATTGAGTGATGAAACACTCCCACTTTTTTTCTCCCACAACTGGGGTGCCCTTGAGCAAGGCACCAGTGCTTCCTGCATGGTGCAGTCATATCTGCCCACTGTTGTGGATGATTTTCAAGATGTGGATTTAACCGTAGCCATCATATTTAAAAGGATGAGATGACGAATACACTTCAACAGACTTTCTGGTTAATTTATGATGAGTTTTTTTAAGAGTAGCAGTATTGTGAAGCAGCTCCGGACAAAACCAATTCTATTTCCACGTGGTGGAAACTCTTGTTATCAATGTTGCATAACATGTGATGATGACTGTAATGTTCACAGTGTCTTTGTTCACTGGTGAGTGCGTGTGTGCGTGCACATGTGCGTGTGTGTCAGTGTACACTGGCACAAAGCACAAATTCCAGGTATGGGTCACTCAATCTCAACTCAATCTGCCCAACTGGTCACCTTCACATCTCAAATTTTTATGTGGAGGCCTGCTCAAATGCAGACATTTCAAAAAGATTGTTGCCAAAAAAAAGAGTAATAACCATAATTTCATGGCTTCCATTGTTCATGTTAACTGTTGAGCCTTCAAATACAAGGTCTGAACTGTATGTACATATGCTCCAGGACATAAAATGATTGTGGATAAATATTGTATAAAAATCTATATTTAATTGAGAATTAGTTATTCCCATTATGTTTTGGCATCCTGCCTACTGTTTAATGTTACTTTAAGATTAGAAGAGAAACCTCTAATCTAGAGGTTTTGTATTTGATCTGCTGTGAAGGCACCAGCTCGCGGTTGAGCCGTTAGCTTCAGTCCAGTGATTGGAGTCCATTCCTTCCAATTTCAGGCCAGACAAAACATCCTTTCAAACAGTCTGCTGCCAAAACAACTGTGAAATAGAGTTGTGAGAGTGAGCAGGGTGTGTTGAAAACATCAGACCATTTTTCCTAGTCTCTTTAAGCTTGCTTTAAAACACTGAAATATTTCACACAGCATCTGTGGTAGCTCCACTATTGTAGCATATGTTGCAGTGAGGAGATAATTTTAGCCTATTTGGGAATTTTTGTTTAAATGCTTATATTTCATTCAAGGTAAAAAAATAAATAAATAAAGAGGAAGCTTGTGGCATTGTATGGGAGGGTTTCCATGGAAACCAGGCTGTGGAGCCTTGTGTTACCCTGCAATGTTTGCTTGAAGAGATGTTCGTGTGATTCTTTCAGTGGTGTGTAATTTAGCTCTTCTTAACTAAAAATAAATAGCCATGTTTTCTTCCACAATAATTAGTCTGATTAAAGCACCGATGAGTGAGAAATCAGCTTAAGAAATTACACATGGTTAATTAGAGAAGAGATAGCGATGACCAAATTAAATTCTTTATTTAGAAGATCCTCATTAATAAAGCATTTTGGATGATGTAGACATTATCACAAAAAGAATCCAATTGGAACCATTATAAACTAACTAAACTTACCATCTTGCATCATTAAAGAGAGTAGTAGATGGTTTTGAAGATATAAAACAAATGGCCATAAGAGTAGAAACTGTCATAACGGGTAGAAATGAGTGAACAGTTGGTTTCTTTGTTCGAGCCATGCCTAAATCACAATTCACATTTTTTTATGCATCCATAAAATGAAACTTCCTGGAGTTATATCATTTACCTGGAGTTAGCTATAAACCCTGAGCATAAACACTAAACTTCAAAACTTTTTAATAAAACATACACATTTCCCTATTGCTATTTTAGGATTTCAGTGAGAGACTGGAAGAATGTCATACATCACTTATAGCTAAGGATACATATACATTTTGCACATTGTGCAGCAGACCATTTCTTGAATAGTGTCTTCAGTAAATAAAGGGAAGAGAAAAAAGATCCTTACTTAAATATACAATTTTTGACTCTTCAGTTGTGACAAGCCTATGGAAGAAGAATTCCTTGACTGAAGGTTAAAATCTAGTTTTAAGAAGGATAGTCTAATGCTAGGTCGTCTCAACTGTCTTTTTGAAACAAAGGCGATGGTGAGCTGTTCTATGAGCAAACAGTATGCAGTTATGCAGATTGTGATCAATCAATTAAATTACTAAGGTCTCTGTTTCACCAATTTTTCCTTTGCACTGCGATCCCAGGGTGCCTTGTTTTAGTGTGAGGCACCCTAAGGTGCACTAAAGCAAGCATGCCATGTAATTAATCAAGTGGAATTTCAAGTAGGAAATTCATTCACTGTTCATTTCTCAAGACTGAGTTTGTCAATCATTTACTTGGAACTAAAGATAAGCGATTGAAACTATAAGAATAGAAATTTATTGATTTATGAACTACAACCAATCTATCTCTTCAACTATGTGTTCTCAAGAAACTGACAGATATATAAATAAAAATATTTTTACAATAAGCAATAAATAAAAAAGGAAAAAAATCCTCAAGGCCATGACAATAGCACCTATTTGGTTAGTGTTGAAGTAATTCTGCTTTGAACATTAACCTTCATTTGAACATTTATCATTTTGCCAGCCATGAAAGATGTTCTGTTCCACTCAATGAGCTGTCAATCAAACTTCCCCAACTGATCTTTAAGCTCCATTAATGAGCGGATCAAACCTGGCAGAAGCGATTTCCTGACCTATGCAGCCCAAGCTAAAAGTGCAACACCATACCCTGTCTACGAATAGCTTATGGCTCACAAAGGAAGAAATGTTAAGTAGAATAGTAAAATATTGATCAAGATGATGTTTTTTTTAATTCAATGTAACTCAAATAACTCACATTAATTAGCTAAAGTCTTCACATTTACATAATCCAGAGGTCCTGAAACTAAACTCTTACTAAACATTTTGCAAGATTCTGTTCAGATTTTACAATATTGATAATTAAAAAAAAAACACACGCTTAACCAATCACCAACAAATTAGCAGTTGATTATTAAATAAGAACACTTAACTGGTCTTTCACCACACTATCATTGTTAAAAAACCACTGTGTTTGTTAATGAATGTCACAAATTCCACTCCATAAAGGTATTTCTTGACTAAATTCTTTTTAATGGTTGATTTAATACTTCCATGTGTATAACTGAGATAAATTTCAATAGTCATTGATTTGAACGTAATCAAATAAAATGTGTAGAATAGAACACATTGCTTACCTTTCAATCTAAACATACATTGCTTTGCAAGAACAGAAAATGTCTGCTTTATCAGTTTATTTAAAAAATATTTTACAATGGAAAAACTCCCAATCATTTTCATTCAAGTTTAAAAGCCTGTTTCAAATCAAGATGAAAGATCTTTCTGACTATATGTTTAGATCTCATAAGATTTTTGGGGAATTGACCATAACATTAACATAAACAAACAGGTTGTTATATTATGTAAAGAAGACAAATCAGTATTCAGAAGCATCACTCGATTGAAAACAGCATTTGAATCTGAATGGAGACCCTGTGAATATGTCAATTATATTTCGTTTTAAGCATGCAGTGTTTTCTGGAACATCAAGCAATAGACAAAATGTGTTCCTTTCAGTACAAACAAACATTACTATGTAAATCAAACACGTTACTCAATATGCTTTATTCATAAAAGTTGGAATACATTTTGTGCTTTTATCACAAAACACTGTTTGCATAAATATCCTGTTCAATATTCCAGCCAGTAGGCTGCAGTAAAATAAGAAATTGAAGAAAAGAGTGCACTAGTGTTCTTTCCAGCTTCATCTTGATCACATTAACTGTTAAAACTACATAATGCTGAAAACAAACCTACATGTTTCTATTGTACCAAAAGACCTGTTCTACAGAGAGACAAGTACATCTGACAAAAAGAAACTTACAATAATGTGTTGCCTGCTACTTTTACTGAGAGCTTTGCAAGTAGAGCAGAAAAAAATACTTATTTCAATTAAAATCTGAACTTAGCAAAGTATAGTAATCAAGTGGGGCATTTTAAGAAAAAAGTTGAAAAGGGATCAGAATAAAAAGAAATCTTGCTGAAACTGCTCTTTTAATAACTGAATAGATAAAATCTGCAATTAAAAACCAATAACTAAAAAGTGTCTACCTGAACGCATTCATAAAGCAGTCACTGCAGTCCAAAAAAAACAAACATCAGTTTTTCCATTGATGCAAATCTGTGCTTGATAGAAAGTTGTGAAAGTTTGATATCTGGTACAAATAATGACCAGTGTTTAAACAGAGTGTTGTGTAATAATTGTTTTTACATGTATGCATTTAGCATAAGCTTTAATCAAATAACTTAGTCAGGGATGGGACAAAATGTAATGTGTTGCAATCTTGAGTAGTCTCAGTTTAGCAACCAAACAAGGAAGTGTGTAAACAATAATTCAGAAAAAAAGATTTAGATTAAAGCCCACAGATTACAGGGCAATTATTAGCAATAACAGGTTACTTCACCTTGTTAAGTGATAGTAGAAATTTACATTCATTATAATGGGTGTTGGTAATTATCTATTTTGGCATTTTAAAATGATATTGAATGTATGTAAACAGTCTTAGCCTGGGAGGGAGGCGACTGGGTGAGTGGGTGGAGTCTCCGTGCAGCGATGGGTCTGTCCCCTAGGGAGAGCTTAAATTCGTGTGCGCGGAGACTTTGGGGTCTCTTTTTCCCCCGCCTTTCTTCCTTCTGGACTTTACCTGTAGCTTTCTGTAGTCTTTCTTTAGAGCACCGTTTCAGGTTTTGTTACAAAATAAAGTTGCCGCTGTTGCTGTTGATCTATACCCTGCCTCCGGAGTGATTTTCTACAAGAGAGAGTTTAATATTCTACGACAATGGTAATGATTATATGGCAATTAGTACCATAGTATAAATAATTAGTAAATTATGGGTAATAAATTAATAATCAAAGAAAAAAAGCTCCACTTTAGATTTCACCACTCATCGGATGCAGTTACAGGGTAATTACTGTAAAAATATTGATAAACTAGACAAATAGAAAGTACTCATTGTTATCAAGCAATTACAAAAGATTACTGGGAAATAAACTGTTGACACAATAATGACAAAAAAGTTTTTTAATGTTGTATTGTTTTACCATTATTATCATCAAATTAAGTGTTATCAACATATAATTACAAATTAACATAAAACAAATAATTATGGAAAAGTACACCTTAAAAGTACCACGTTACTATTAATAATTACCCATTAAGTTCACTGTAGTTTATTTGATTATTTAAGGGGAAGTATGATGTTATTTCTAAAATTACCCTGGTATTACTTTGTAAATTTGCATGGTGCAATCTTTAATCAAATATTTTTATGATGATTTTAGGTTGGAAGAGAAACGTTTAAGTTGCTTTGCTAAAAGATGTCACATGCTTTCTGACTGAAACAGGGAGGGACAGTTATTGAGAAAGATCTGGTGAGGGATTTTCTGTCTAACTGAGATGAAACCACAAGACTGTGAACACAAGTTTCTGGAGGGTCTGCATTACCCAAAATTCCGCTTCCCACTGAAAATGTATGTTAGTCCAAATTAGGTTCCCCCATCATGCTCTTTCCTCAAACGGCTAAAAATAATCAGCCCCAGAAACTATAGCTTGACTCAAGACTCCTCTGAGAATACAGGTTGTATAGTCAGCTAATATCTTTGCTCTTAACTCTGTAACTTCACATACACGTGCAAAATGGGAATTTCTGTAAAGTGCCAAAGGCCCTGTCCTTGCAGTTTCTTTACATAAATTATTTCGTTTTCACTTTCTTTCCTTTTTGTGCAGGAAGGCCCCAGCAGGGAGACTACAATGCTACTAAAATACAAAAGGCCCTCTGATTATACCATAAAATCCTTTTACTGATGGCTTCATATCATATGCCTTGTTCTGTGAAAAGAAAGCTAGACATGCTTTCTATTAACTGAACTGTATTAATTAACTTCATTTTTGCTCTGCTAACTGAATAACCACTGTTGATCAGTGGTAGATCACATAAGGTTACTTGCTCTGAATAAAATCCAGAGAACTTGGCCTCTGGATGAGTTGAACAGGGGTCACAGATGGCAGGGATTGAAGAATTGTGCAGATAATTGAATACAATCAGTGACTGTCAGAACTCCATCTGTATCTGAGAGCTCCAAGAAAATCTATCATAGTGGAGTGAAGATATTGAGCAGCCTATAAAGTATTTCAACACACTGTGATGATGCCATACACATCACTAATCGTAAAGATCGTAATTCAATTTAATAACTATAATAATAATAATTATTATTAATAATATTATAATAATTACTAAATCTACCTTGTCACCATTACCAACATAACACAATTCATTTTTAAAGGCAATGTTAAGTTATTTGGGAGATACGACCACCTGTAGAGCCCAGACATTTGTAGCTTGCTCAACATGTTATTGCTCAAACTGAAGTGCTGTGAATTTTAAGTTTGACCCAATGTTAATTCCCAGCATTCTTAGTGATATCTTAGAAACCTTTAGGGGTATCAGTATGAGAAGATATAGCAACTCTAGTCAACCCGCTTAAACAGTTTGAAAACATTTTGAAATCAGTAGCTTCAATAGTATGAGAGAACATAGCATCAGAAATGTTGACGAGAATAATTTTAATAATATGTTTAAAAAGCTAGAACAGTACACTGGCTTTCTCAGGCCCTACTAGAAGTCAAATCAAATTGAGTTTTACTGAGGAGCTTTCTTGCAAAACAAACTGAAAATGTTATTTATATTTATTAATATAATTTTGACCATTTGCTTACGTCCTTCTTGATCATGTACATATATAATGAATACCAGTCTGAGCAGAAATGAACTTAATGTTTGTGCTCCCACAGGCACTCCTATGGAATCTCCTTTGGGTTATTTTACTGTGATCTGATGGATGCCATCAAAAAAAATGGTATTCTTGCTGGTGATTGGGCAAGTATCAGTAATTCTGACAAAGTCATCTTTAAAATACTGCACATGCTTTGACATTGTATGAATAAAACTTATGTAACTTATGTATGAAATATTTCACTTGCTTAGATAAAAGCAACAGTACCTACTTTTTATCTGTTTCAATTTAAGAGTTGAAACCCATATGTGAAAGTGACCAGACTTATAGTTGTTTCACACCAACCTAATTTGCTTTACTTTCTTTTTTCACCTTAGTCACATGGAAGGTGAACATTCTAGTGTGACAAAATAGTTTGAGTTGTATTTTTGTTGGAAAAGAGCAAAAGAGTTAGTGTAAAATATAATGGAATTGTGTGTTTAATTTGGAGATTTACATAATTTTGTTTAGTTAATGTTTTGTCAAAGCATTATATATTTCTTGTAAAATGTATGATAAAACAGTTTTTAGTGCTTATTGGTAAATTTAGAAGTGAGGGGCAGAGGTTTGTCACTAATGGGCGATTCCAGACCTGAATGTTTGTTGGAGTAGAGCCCTTTCTGATCACAGTTGAGTTACACAGTTGAGTTTTCTTTTGATTGTATTTGTTTAAACTCTGTTTCCTGTGGGCTTTACATGTGATTACGGCTTGTGAATAAAAATTTGTCAACTTGTCCCAACCTTCTTTCTTGGTTTTTCTGCCCGTTTTTGACCATCTGCAAGTGTAACTACATAACATAATATAAGTGTTGATTAATGTTCAAATCTGGAAAATTGGCTTGAGTCAATTTAAGCTCTCCTTTGGACAAGAGGGACTGCCATCAGTGTTTTGTTATTAATATATATCAATCACTGAAGTTCATAGCTAGCAAAACTCCCGTTTCAGTATGCAGTTGTATTTGAGCTATGAAAGTGCTCGTTTTCCAACTTTCACAATCCTACATTTACCATGAAAGAGGATGACAGACGTCACATCACAGCTAAAAATGCATATATTGGGACTTCAGGAATAATAGAAACAAATGAAGTTGAGAGTGAAAACAAGAAGAAAAAGAGAACGGAAACATTAAAATACTCTCATGAATAATGCAGCAGGAATTTTCATCAGGATTTTAAAGCCTTGGAGGGGCTTGTGTTTCATACCATCAGCACCTGTCTGGCACATATGATACAAATTGATATAGTGCCTTCCCACAAAGCAGCAAGAAAAAAAGGATCAGTTCCTGGGGCGTGCATGTATTTGCTGTGCACATACAACATTTCCACATAGCAACTGCAGATCAAACAGCAAACTTAATAAACTCAATCAAATAAAGCACACACTTCCCTTGATTTGATCTCAGGCTCTCTTTGATTGCCTACTGGATGTGCTTTAACCAGCACCAATCCATGAATAAGAACTTATTCATCAACTGTCAGTCAGATTCTTAGAAGTGTTTGTTTTTGTTTGTTCAAGTATGCATGAAAAACAATGAGAGAGATTCAGAACTGATTGTTGTTAGACTTTTATAGGAATAACACCTAAGAATAAAAAAAAAAATCTGCATGTTTTAGATGTTTCATCATGTTTATGGTTTGATTGTTTAAGCTTTGCATGTTTGCAAATTTCAGTTTTTAATGTAAAATAAAATATTGAATTTGAAACAATCATGTATTGGTTTAACTTTATTTTGAAAAATAGAAGAAGTCTAAAAATAAAATGTGCGTGAGCGCTGTGAGCGCTGTGAACACTCTTGACGTGGGTTTAAATGCATCAAGTATTTTGTAAAAATACTAAGTAAACCATCCCCTGCTGGGTCTGCCATCATGAGTGTAAGGGTCTTCCAAACAATTTCCAAATAAAGTGATTTGGATGCTCAGAACAAGTTAAAAACATTATGTTAATAAGAAGAGTTTTTAAATGATTTAAAGGGAAAATTTTGCATTCCTTCCATTTAAAAACATCGTTTTTCTTCTCAGTACCATGCAAATGCAGATCCTGTATATTTAATAGTAATATTGCAAAAACTGCTTCAACTAACATGGTTTTGTGAGTTTTTAAAATGACCAAAAAATTAGTTGACTTATGGTGATGCTGTATATAATATTCCAGTCAAATAATCCAACCAGCTCCATTTATCTTTTACTCATCTCTGCAAGTATTACATTTAATTACCTCCAATTATTATACATTCTGACCAAATTAGGCATTATTCACTGTGTTGCCATTCTTCCCCATTGAATTGGCACAAAAAAATTGGACATGGCAGCACATTTTCTAAAATATTAAATTAAAATATCCAACACATATTTTACTCAAATTTAAAACAGGCACACGCAGGATAATAATCAACCATTAGATTGATACTACATCAGCTTAAAATGTCATAAGAAGTGATCTTCAAACAAATGTACAGAACTTGTACATTATAAATGGTTTAGCAAAATTTTAGTATATAATATTTATCTATATTGTAAATATCACATTGGCTAGAATTTAGAGACAAGCTTGGAATGGGTCAGTCTTAACAACAACAAACTCATGATAAGAAAAGAAATCTCTCCTGTGCAAACTATACAAAAATGACAAAGAGCAATTCCTCGACTGACCAAAAGATGGTTGAAATTAATATTGAGAGCCCATATTAAAATTCTTACATTTTATTTATAAGCGTTGGGAAAGACGGTATATGATATGACAGTCCATGGAGCTTTTAAGCTTAATTTTCACCATCTTTGCTCTCCATTTTTGGCCATTTCCAAACAAAGGCTAGAGACCACTTTTAGCATCAACCTAGTTTTTCGGAAACCTAAGTGTTGTCTCTTCACTATATCAATGTTTTATACAGCCTGTAAGTAAACCTTACATGATGAAGATTAATTTTGATTAAAACACTGACGAAAATTGCTAAGCAATACTTTCCAGTCAAAATCTTTGCAAAACTTTAAATAAAAAAATGTGACTTATTGTTGCTGTATAGATACTGTGTAATGAGCATACTGCTACAGTCAGGGGGGCTAGACAAGCGACAATGCTGACCTTCCTCTTCAAAGTCTTAATGCTGAGAATGCAGAGGTGAGTCTAATGGACCCTGGCAGAGCTCCAGAGCAGCATGTAAAACAGAGGATTGAGCTCCAGCCCACAGCTGCAGCTTACATCCAACCAATAAGATGGGCTTTTTGACAGCAGAGATACTGCAGTAAGTCATTATCTAATTAAATCTCATGTTGTCCCTGTTCAGTAGTTTTCCCCTCGCTCTTCTTCTCTATCTCTTCCCCCCTGAGCAGATGCAGAGTTGATTTTTCTTCGTTCTCTTCGTGTGACTAGCAGCGTATTGATGGACAGCGACACAATCCACACAGAAACGTCCTGGCAGCAGGCTTGATTGAGATGCAAATGCATTCATAAAGTCAGAAGCGTAGTGCATCACCCTCATCCAACATTATCATAAGAGAACCACTTCTCTTTTCAAGTTGGGGATGTTGTTTGCTCACTGGCAGCGGAAAATCAACTTTTGATGCTTATAAAATAACCCAGCAGGATCTGAAAATATTTGGATGGTCATAAAGCGTAGGAAATGTCAAAGCCAGGAGAGAAATGTTGAGCGGCACTGGAAGTTAGAATAGCCACCCTTCTCTATAATGCTATCCATCCACTTAATGCATTCATAGATTATACAGTATAAACAGCCTGGTGTTTGTTTTAATGCTGCACTTGTTCAAAACAAGGCAAGAGTCCACTGTTGCCTAGCCACAAAAAAACAAGGAAACACATGTGTATCACATAAAAAATAAAAATGTTTTTTAAATCACAACGCAGTAACATCAAATTATACTTTTCCAGCAGGATGATGTGCTTTGTTCCATTGGCGTAGCCAGAAAATTGACTTTGGATGTGCTTCAGTAAAACGAGGTGTTCCAAACTTAGTTTTATATTACTGTGAAAAAAAATTCCCACACCTGTAGCTATACTAGGGCTTTGTTCATCTTTGTTTCATTGATCTGCAAAATATAAAAATATATATATATAAATGCATGCAGGACTATCTGTGAAAGTTAGCGTGAGAGTAAACCTTTCCCTACAATTAACTGATGGCCTGCCAAAGTATAGGCCTGCCTTCTACCAGGATGGCTTTAAAAAGGCTTTAGTTATAAGGATTTAGCAATGATTCATAATAAAAGATAGAATGAATCAATTACAAGTATCTGTCAGACTGTGTATAAAGAACCATTTTTTTTACTTTCAGCACATAATACGAACATAATAAGAAAGAGCACTTCAGAGAGTTGATTATAGCTGATTCTGACTGATTTTCTTTTAAATTAACCAGTCAGAATCACTTATCACAATCTTAGTCAGGTGTAAATCATGAGGAGATGGACGGTAACCAAACAGAATATGGAGATTTAAACACATCAACTTTGCAGGAAAAAATGGGGGAGTTCAAGGGAGCGTCTTGGACCCTGGCCACACCTACTCGGTTATTTTGCAACCACACGTTTTTAACATACTTACCTTGTTCATCCCCATGTACACAGCACAACTGGGTACTTTTTTAATTTAAGGTGAGGATTTATGGAAACACTACATATTCATTGTCGTGTAGACGGCATAGCAGTGTTTATTTTGGCTATTTTTTGCCTCAGTCTTGACACATTTGACACAGTCTTTGACACAATGTTTTAGACACATTTTACACATTTCAAAATATAGTTTATAGCTATTGATTAGCCAACAACAATCGAAAATATGTTAGCCTAGTTTTAATCACCCAAATGTTTCAGTCTAGTTTTAGTAAATGTAGATGAATATTTATTTGATTCAAAAACGTTTTAATAGGATGGTGTAACGAATGTAATGTAATTGGAAATTATTAATGTAATTAGAATTGTAAATTCAGAGCTGAGAGAGGCTTTCCGGGTACTTGATGTTACTTCAAGGTTGAGAAGTTTGATGCCCTCTACTGGGTTGACTCACTCTTTGCAGTGCTTCAGGTATGTTTAACTGTTTTCATATGGATTAGTTTTTTTTTCTTACCGTGCTCATGTGGACACATTCTTTTTTGTAAATGAGGGAAGAGAAACTATAGTATGTTAAAAAAAATTGGATGTGGCTATGGTCTTTATGGCAAAGTGGAAATACCCAATGTGTCTTCTTTTTGAAATCTTACTCAATTAACTTCACTTTTACGCCACTCTTGCTTTCTTGTCAAAGATTTCTCAAGTCTTTAAAAACAGGCTCAATAGCTTCATGAGTTAACCAAAGCAAGGATGATTTCACACAACCATTCCCTTCAATTAGCATTAATTAAAACACTGTTTTTATCAAAGCTCTTGCTTTTGTTTAAAATACTATTGAAGGAGTGCATTTCAAAAAGTGTATACAATATCGTTCATAGAAAGCGTCCTCTTGTGTTGCTGTACAATAAATAAATAAAACACAATGTATAAACATCTTTTAAAACAAAAAGTGCTATAGTGATTTTTTTTTCTGGAGGTTCTTTAGGAGCAAAATGAGAGGGCTTTGCTCCTCATTCGAAGTTCACCTCAGCTGGGTCACATAGGGGAATGCTAGAAGAGTGTCAGAGCAGAGAGAGGGAGAAGAGCAATGGAGTGTGAAAGTGATTAGAGGAAAGATTTCCACCTTGAGACAAGAACACAGAAGGAGAACCAAAAAAGGATGGAATATGAAATAAGGGATATAAGGAATGAAAACAAAGAAATGCCTGAGAGGACCAGAAGCATGGATGATGATGGGGATCCTAAAAATGAACAGAAAATGAATATAGGGGAGAAAAGAAAAAAGTTGCATTATGAATAGGTCAGAGGAGGAAATGAGATGAGAAGACGAGGAAAGGAAAAGGACGGGAATGGTTTGAAAAAGAGGAGATGAGGCAAAAGCAGAGCAGTGATAATGTAGGACAAGAAGGGAGAGAGAAAATAGAGGAGAGCCGAGAGATAGTGAGGAAGAAAGGAGATGAGAAGGTTGTGAAAGTCCCGCAAGATGAGCCAAAAGATTCCATTTTTATATAATCTACATAATGAACTTCTGTGCAGCACGCAGTTATGAGCCATATAATGTTGAATCCTTGCTATTTACACCCTGAGTTTCAGTCCTGGTCTTTAGTCTCCTTTAGAAGGCATGTATTTCAAATTTAACAAACAAAGAAAACCATTTTTTATTAAATTATATGATGAATAAGTGTTTATGTAAAAACAAAATAATATTTTCTGGTTAAAAGCTTACATTTTCTAAATTGTCAGGTGAATAATGTTATTCCTGAAGCGGGGTTACATCAAACTTGCATACTTAAAACGCCAAAATAAAATCATACGTTTGGCTCAGTTAGAGACTTTGAAATTGCTTGGTAGTTACCCAACATTTTTTTCAGTTCTCTCAAGCAAGCTTTATCATTTAAGTCATTTAACACAAATTTATATTTTTATTGTATCCCAAGGTAATTGTCTTCCTTTGACAAGTGCATACCTGGGTATAGCCCAAACACCTATTCGAGTGTTATGGTGTCCACCTTGGGCTACCATCTTATAAGAGAAAGATAACAGCAACAGTGAAGGAGATGCAATGACAAGAGCATATATGTTGAGGCATTTCTCTAGAGACAGAAAGACATAGAAGATAGAGGGCAGAATGTTGAAGTGAAAACAACAGAAAGAGAGTGAGTCTGGCTGGTGTGTGTGTGTGTGTGTGTGTGGGGGGGGGGGGGGTTGTGGGAATGATGGGCGGGGAATGCCTTGAGGTTGTTCTATATATCTTATTGACCTCTCAACATCAGTAGCACAAACACACATGATTCCCGCTGTACAAGCTCATATGATTGAGAGGTAGCCTGTGGTAGGACATGAGGTTAGATAGAACAGAAATGTCAACCAAAATCATTTGTTCTAGTTTCAGAAACAGATAGATCACTTCAGAACGGTCTTTTATTATCCTGCATCTGTTCTCCACTTCTACTTCTGTTTGAATCTCCCTTTTGAACAAGGAAATACCCCTATAGAGAAGTGTTTGTTTAGATGGCCAGCCAACAAAAGCAGTGTAAATGCAATGATCTGCAGGGTTTGGTACAGTTATTTGTAAGTCTGAGGTGTGCAATTGTCTTCGTTATCACTGCAGAATGGTTTTTTTTTTGCTATCTGCGATCAGGGTAAGTCTCTAAAGCATTACACTGGTTAAATAGAGTGCATATTTTTGGAATAAATAGAAATATGGCCTCTCTCATATAGCTTTTAAATTTAATTGCTTACTTTCTTTTCTAGGACCAGGTACCACAATAAAGTGTGGCACATGAATGAACCAAGTCTTGATTTTAATGTCATATGGGTCACACATGTTTGGCCTAACATACTGTATGCCAGAAAAATTCCCATGTCTGTTTTTTACCATATTGGATCACATCACTGGCTCCCTGGGTTTAGTATCCTTTGTGTTTAGTGTAAGTCCTCTGAGTACAAGATTTGATCGGTGAAAGCAGCAAGCACATACTCGATTACAGCTGATAGTTACACTTCAAAGACAGAAAAAAACAGTCTGATAATGACAAAACTAACAGTGTTTTGCTTTTAGCTTGCTAGAGAGTGTCTTTCATGATTAAACTCATGTAATTGTAAGTAAAAAGAGAAAACAGATGCCTACACAGATGAAAGCATTTAGCAAAAAAAAGACCAAACTCATACAGGACTAATCTTGCTCTTACTGAATGACACTTCAATCACGTTGTTTGTAAAGCCAATTTTACCATGTAAATAATGGGCTTGTGATGAATAACAGATTGTTTCAGTGTTTTCAGCACCATGGACAGCATATAAAGACCACAAACGCACATCAAATTTTCAGTTTCAAGATAAACAGTTAGATGTTTTCCAAAACAGTGATGTCTGAAAAACCCATTTGGAACAACGGCCATTGTGTTTGAAGTTCATGTGCTTGTTGAATTCTCACTGACATTTAACGTCATGGAAGCTGCAAACTATAGCTTTTCTGTCTCGGACCAAACTTAAAACTATTTCATTAGACAACATCAGAAGCACACCTAATCAACAAATCTTAAGATATGTGTGCTTTTGTGTGTGTATGTATGCATGTACGGATGGAGATATGTACAGCTGAATGTTAAGGACATATTTATATGCTAAAAATCATAAAGCAATCATTAAATGAGCCAAAATTGACTGTGCCAAGAGAGGTTAAAAATGTAAGACTCACAACTGTAATCTATACATTATAAATATAATTCTGCTATTAAATAAATCCCAATCTGTTTATAATTTTACACAAATTACTGTGGATTATATACATCTTTTGAACTAAAACCTGTTAGGAATTTGAAGCTAATTTAACTTTTTTTTTTAAGTACACCAGTCTAAATAAAACTTATTACAATGTTATGTTTATAAGGGAAAGGGAAAAAAATCTTTGAATTCCGATATTTAATAAGATATTTCTCAAGAGTACCTGCATGAACCACTGAGGCATTTATTAGTTGTTATATTTGTGCTTGAATCAAAGTTTAAAAATCAACATCCTGTGTAATAGAATTTGTATATAATTTATAATAAAAAAGGCAAAGCTCCTCACTCTTCATATGGATTTTCAGATTATTAGTGCAAGATCAGAGCACATATAAAAAGAGACCATGTTCATGGCCCTGTTCACCACCATCTTATGCTCACAAAAAACTAAATTAACTGTGAAAAAGCACAAAATCTGTTCCCGTTGCTCATTCATTACAGTTTTAGTAAGCTTTCTAGGGAAACTGATTCAAGGCCTTATGACTTACATGTTTAGCTATGTGGCCAAACAGAAGCCTCAAAAAAGGTTTTTACAAGACCTGGACAACCCATATAATCTGGTTTTCTTAAGTGCATGACCATTTTGAAACCATTTTAAACTCTGGATAAACATCCAAACTGTATTTAGCATTTATCTATAAAAATGTTTGATTCCTAACCAGTTAACAAATTATTTTTGTTAGCTAGAAAGTTAACACAGTATGGAGGGTCAGCCAGTAGTGGCGTTACCTTTCAGTTTCCAGGTTAATGTTTTAAGACAGACCCGGGGCCTTACTGATAAGAGCTTGCATAATTTATCCATGCATGTGTGCATTTCCAGATTCTCTAGATTACGCTGTGATGATGTGATGATGTCTGGTGTGAGCTGGACAACCATGCTGCCCCAACCATGAATTCATGAGTAAAGGGAATGGATAGATGGAAAGACGGACAGACAGACAGACATTTCTATGCTTATAAATCAATCAATCCATAAATAAATAAAAAAATAATTTAGCATATGAACAACTGTGCTAAGAGAGGTTAAATATGTATGACCCACACAACTATAACCTATACATTATAAAAAGAGTTCTGCTATTAAAGAAATACCAATCTGTTCATCCTGAGGACAAGATTATGTGAGTATAAAATTATTTTGTGCCACATCTAATAAAAAACACAAGATTATTTTTATTTTACACTGCAGGTCACACTGACTATTTTTAAAGGAATCAAATTAAAATAGCTGTAAAATACTAAATGAAAGCACAGGAGAATCTGTCAGTGTCCAGATCTGTGACATGTTTTAAAACATTAGTCAGCCCATGCATGTTTGTTTCTATATTGTTTGTTCTGCCTGAACAGAAACACCCCTTAAATGTTATTGACTCTATAATCTTTCATTCACTGTCAGTAAATCATTCATTAGCCACTATTCTTGGGCTCCAGGGACAACTAGACAAAACACAACAAAGGGAAATGCCGGTAACACAATCGCAGTCTGGCTCACCGAACACACTGACCCAAAAATAGTTGTAGAACAAAAACAGTGAACAAAATACCCTGATTACACCTTTCTTTCTTAATAAAAATCAATATAAAAGGAAATTTTCACTTTTGTACATGTGAAATCAATGCTAGATTTCCGTGCTTGTTATCCATTTCTTCCTGTACGGACAACCTCTCCAGACTATAATCAAGTCACATCAATAGCCATGCAGGCTGGTATAAAGCTTTTATGAAACCACAAACCTGTGCTCTAAATAGCATATTAAACCTTCTAGGGTGGAAACTAGGTAATTTCTACTTAAAGCTCTTGGGGACTTTTCTACTCATTTAAACACTCGGGTTTAATGAGAAAAAGAGGAAATAAAAGATCAACTCGATTGTTATGTCAAATCACTGTTACGATGACAATATAATAATTGTTGCTTGATTAACTGATGATTTCGCTGTGAGAAAAAAATCTACAAGTTTCACTTAGTCACATCTTTTTGTAATTCTTAAAAAAATATAAAGTGTGAGTTTTGACCAGAAAAACAGACATCTTGCAGAAATGAGCACGTTATCTAAGCTTCCGTCTCCCTTCTCGCTCAAGATTGTGTCTTATTTGTTTGTTACTTGCCACCTTCACTTCATTCAGTTGCTTAAAGCGTTTTGTTGAATTAAAGTATTCAATTTAAAATCCTTTGTTGTGATAGATGCACCCAGTTAAACACTGAAGTCCAATTAATGCTCTGTTTCAGAAAATACATAAAAATCTAAGCAATTCCTAAAATTAGAATATTTCATCTTCATTGTTGTTTTGTTCAACTGCAGAATATATTCAAAGATAAATGCTGCTGTACAAGAGTACAGTTTGTAAAGAGTGAAATTAAGGATACAGATATAAGGTGTTCTCAGAAGTGACTGACATTTTATGGCACAAATAACACAAAATTATTGGCCCTGACACAAAAATATTTTGGTAATCTTTTTATAAACCTACTAAAGGTTACTTTCACAAGCAAAATCAGGTTTCATTGGTGATCACCACTCACAGCCTAAACATATTTAACAGGTCATTTATGTTGTGATACCTCTATTATTAAGATTATAAGATTTATCTTTCACAGGACAAACCTTCTTCCAAACTGCATTTATAACGCTTATACTTTAACACTTTTCAGATTTGTACATACAAATTGGTTTATAAAACTTTGGCTAACTAACCCTGACATAATTAAAATTAAATGAGACTTACTGTCCAGAATACTGTACCCTTGTGCAAAGGAATTAAAACAAACCAAAACATTTCAATAAAAACCATATTCATTGTACTCAACACAGGCCATTATAAAGTATATACGCATTATAAGGCCTATGGCTGCTTTTAATTTTTTGGTAAAGGAGTTGTTCCAGAGCTGCAGAAGATGGTCCTGATAGTTCAGAGACCTTGTTTCATGTCAGAGAAGACCAATTTCATGAAAGAGGAGCATTTACAGGTCCTTGCCTGGGAAGTCTCCGGACGTAAACCCAACAGAAAATGTTTGGGTCATATGCAAAAGTCTACTTCGCTCTGTAAACTGATGGACAAACTCATTTTGGTACTAATTCAAGTATGGCACAAGGATCCAATAATCATCAGTGACATTTGATATATAATATACAGTGGTGAGTAGTTTTACTATTTTCTTAGTTACAATTACTTGAGTACATTTTTAGGGTAACTTATATTTTACTTTGAAATATTATTACTTTCTGTAATTACAACTGAGTTATATCTTAGCTACATTTAAGATTACTTCATTCGTTGCTAATTTCATGGAAATACATATTATTAAGTTAGCAAGTCTTGTGAGATGTTCAAGAGGCTGATGCACGAAAGTTAGCCAGTTACTCATGTCAATAGTGCAGATCTCCCGTGGACTCATTTTCAAGGTTTATATCATCTCAAACATGCTAAGAAAAGCAGCTTTGTGATTCAGCGCATGCCTTGTGCAGTGCATCTAAAGTGATGGAGCTCAAAGCATTCAGCAACTCCAGCTCCAAACTTAAAAGCACGTAACAGTAAGTGACAATGTTACCATATTTGAATCATGTACTACAGTTACTACAAGTCTAATGGAGCCATTTGCATCATTTTTGGCTCAAGCTTTGCCTTAAATTAACTGTACAGTTGTAGCATGTCTTTAAAAGAATGACATTTTCTTATTGACCACTACTCAAAAGAGTGTTAGATACAGGAATATTTTCAGGAATTTATGCAATGAAATTTGTACAAAATATTAAGTCAAAAGATTTTTAAGCATGAAGGTGCACTAACGTGAAAATGTTTCCAAGAAAATATGATCTTGAGTCACAATCTATGATTATCAATAATAGTTTAATCCCATAATTGGATAGATTTCTGGAGAGCACATTACTTTAATGCGCAAGGCAGTAAATACGTTAAAAGTGATAAAAGTCAGATCAGGCCATTCTAAGCAGATAATCCCATTGTTGGAAAGCATAATCTTATAAAACGTATTAACGAAAGTACCAGACCAATGCAGTGATTACAGTGACAAAAAGACACTGGGGCATGATTTAATACGAGCCATTCATGAGCTAACAAAAGCATACTTGTGTGGTTTGCCACCCTTGCCTGCAGGGTAAAAGCATTTGCTTGAGCATCGTCAGAGCGATAAATTACCCACAAGACTCTCAAAGTGCTCAGCTCCATCACACTTACACGAACTGTCCTGCTCTGCAGTCTCCAGTCCCTGGTGTCCACCCAACAACCCTCCTCTAATTGAACCAGATCTCAGTGTTTGTCCTTATCCTTCTCCTTTTCTCCCCGAACCCGCCTCTCTCCCTGCTTCTTATTGTTTCCCTTCCTCACTCGTGCTTCCTCCTCTTGAGGCTTTGCTTTGGAGGTAATGCATTCTGCTTTGGTCTGACGCCGAGAAAACACTCATCTGTTTAGATTGAGTTCTGACACCAGACTCTCCATCCACATTAACACCGGCAGGGCTCCCAAAAGAGCATGAATACATACAGTCAGAGATCCACTCGCAGCACAACAGCGACTCCAGCCGCAGATCGTGTCTGCTCAACAGCAGGTCAGCTTTAGCATGCTTGCATTAACACCTTGAGCCGGCTGAATAGACCAGGCCTGTAATCGGCTCGCTGCTGTTCTCTAATGTGTCTCATTAAGTTCCTGCTGTCAGACAGAAAGGGGGAATTCACTCAACAGTCTTCGCTTCACATCTCCAGGACAATCAATCTTGTAGATTAGGTGGAAAAGTTAACAAAGAAAGAAAGTATGTCACTTATCGGATGCATCAAGTGGTTCTAATAGAATACTGCTGTTTTTCCCCACAGCATGTTTTAGTATTTTTTCCTTATTAAAACCATTTCTCAAGTCATATTCAAATAAGTTTGTGCATGTTTGTGTAATCTCATTTTCTTTTTGTGGAGCTGAAAACTGCTTGATGACTATAGCCACACCAGTTAGCCATAGCTATACCCACTATTCATTCATGTGAACCACTAATGCAACTCAACGAAGACTGTAGGCACTGCTCTTTTCAATGGCTTAGCATTCAAACTAAAT
Organism: Danionella dracula; assembly: GCA_900490495.1. Lineage (NCBI taxonomy): Eukaryota > Metazoa > Chordata > Actinopteri > Cypriniformes > Danionidae > Danionella > Danionella dracula. The sequence goes on from UELW01000223.1 coordinate 5,377,659, forward strand.
GAAACAAAACTGCTGATGCTTTAACCAACATTTACATATACAAAGCAAAAATTGTGTATGTGTCATGTAATCAGTCATGGATGAGTGTGCTACTTTTTACACCTGTGGAGTTCAATCATAGTGGCAGAGTCTTCGATTTAACCCTATCTAAATAAAAATGTCAGTTTCATCAAACAATCCAAGATGATATTATTAAGTGTAAAATCTTCATTTTATTTAAAATTTCAACAAAAAATAAAAAACTGTGTCTTAACATAAACATACATGTTGTGTCCACAATGAGTACTTGTTAAGTACCCAGAATGATCAACTTCAGCGTATGAAAGTGATTTATTTCATTAAACTACTACTACAATTTCCATGAAATTGCCGCTTCCCAATTCCTGGGGTGTTTTTTAACGTTGACAGGAAACCGTACAGTCCTCCTGTACTGAGACAGCAGGATGGGCTCTTTTCCTCTTGACAACATTCACTACAAGAGCAGGGATTTTTTGCACTAGACACCTCCAGTGTTCACATGGAGGATTTAAATGGCAGCTTCAACAGCAGATGCAGAGAGATAATGGAGGACAGTGGTATGAGACTGTTTGCACTCTAGAAAACAACAGATTGTTATAGTGCACATGCACATACACACACACACACACGCACGCACGCACGCACGCACACACACACAAACACCCACACGTTTCTGATTCGCTCATATGGACAGGGCTCAAAAATCTCCCTGGTGTGATTTCAACCCCAGATCCCCTTAAGAGCTTACAACACACATATGGTGCGTTACCTTTGTATTTTCTGCTTTTATGCACTGTAAGTCTAAATACAATCTGTCGGGTTAATTTTAGTTTCATTAAAGCAAACTGGATAAACTGTAAATCCTGTTGTCAGGTGTTGGTGTTTGTTTAAGACTTCAGATTAAGATGATAACACTAACAAACACTAACTCTGGCCTGGTACTCAGTATTTGCATGTTTAAAAACCTATTCCAAAAACTTAAAGGGTGATTATTGAAATCTTACAAAATGTAAAGGATTTTTTACTCAAATAACTACTTAAAATATGTTTTTAGCCAGCTTGGAGTATTGAAGAGACATTTCACACAATAACCCTATTTTTAAACTTTGGTTTTAGCATTAACATTATAACAAACAGTTAATTAGAACTTTTATTTATTAAAATTTGTATTCATGCATGCACAATTTGGTTCAAAACTATAAGTTAAATAAAATACTAATTAAATCTCAATTTAAGAATTTGCAAAGTGAATATTTTCAAAAATCTAAATGATACAGTTTATTACGTACAACAGTCTTTATCTAAAGTGCAAATTGGGATGAGGCTAATCTAACATCTCTTACCAATCTTAGATCAGTCATCATAGCGTTCATTCACAAAACATCTTGTTAACTGTATATGGAATGCATTAGAGAAATAACCTCATGAGCTATTTTATAATAAATCATCTGCAAGCCACGGTCTCCGAGCATACACATTGCTTAAAAAAACAACTGACATGGAAACTCATTGAGCTCCTGCAGAGCTGCTAACAGAGGGTTTTAAAAATAGCTTGTTAGCAATATTGCTTTGTTCCACTGGCTTTCTGTGGCGGGTTAGGCCAAAGTAGAGTAAATGAACATATTTATCAGTGAATAATTGATGATGTATCGCTAGATGCAATGAGCAAGGGGAAGCAATATAATGCTTTCCTCATAGATGCTGCACAGCAGGGATCAGCATTCTCTTGCATAGGCTTGCAAATTAAGTTTATGCTGTAAAATCTAAATAACACAGTTTAAATAATACAAGTCCAACTATAATCAATGTTTTGTAGAATATTCAAGAATGTAGATTACAGATTCTCAGAGCCAGTTGGTAACGTTATGATATTTGAAATCATCAAAATCAAGACACTTCTAACAATATTATCTTCAACAAATTTGACAAACTCTTGCTATTGGTTCACAGTTTTATTCAATGGTCAGACAAAAATGTTTAAAGAATTGCATAGTGCAAATTTGAGAAACAATCTTTTTGAGAGCACAATCCACAAAAGTTGTTATCACTTAACAATTACAAATTTACTGTGTTGCTTCCAATACTCAATACATTGTGAAATAATGTTCATCAAGACATTATTTAACTGGTTTCATTTTGGTTTCTTACGCATAAATGGCCAAAAGAGGTCTAATAGAGTTTAAACATTAGTTCATTACTTTGCATTCTCTTAAAGTGTGTCTTTTCCTCCAATTTTAACTTTAAAAATACATCACTCTGTTTTTTTTAACTATGTACTCAAGTCTCAGTACTCAGACAAGTTCATGTACACACTCACTAGGGACACTATGATAGTTACTGATGCCCAAATATATTCCACAAGGACTGGCAAAACAGTGATTTGAAAAAAAATAAATAAATTGGCTTGCTCGATTTGCAATGCAAAAGCTGCCCTAGATGAAATTCTACAACACCATTAGTTAAACCAAATGCCTGTGTCGCATATTAAGATTTTCTATTGAGTTGTATTTCAAAATCTACCAAAGTAATCCCTGTTCCACATTCAGAGCTGGCTCCCTGTTGTGTTCACCCCTAACAGGGGAGAGAAACAGTGACTGATGCTAGATCAGTTCTGTATTTACGTAGGGTGAAGACAAGCAGACAGTTCCCCTCCCATGAGCCCTCTGGGCTGCAGAACTGCAAAGCTGATTGGCCACCAGAGCTATGCACCATTTGAGAGGACACATGAAAGAACTACTGTGATTAAAAAAAGAAGACTGCCACTTCTCACTGCAAGAAAAAACACTTTGATCTTGCAAGTCAGTTTCATTGAAATTCCTAGTCTTGTCTCTTCTTTACCCCTGCTTCTCTTCGGTCGGACTCTTTTCCTCTGTCTTTAAGGGATAACAAGCTCATGGTGCTTGAAGTAACATGCCTCACAGACTGTGGCGCCAGAGCTGCTACAGAAAGGGAACAGGAAGTCAATGTCGAATGATAATGAGCATTCTGTTGACACTTTGGGGACAAAGACTCACCCAACGCTGGACCACTCATGTGTGTCTCACATACTCTAATTGTTCTCTGGGCAGACATGAGAATGGGAAAGAGCCTGCAAATAGACTCTGCAAAGCCAAAACCCCTTTTCCAGCCAGACTCGTCTTTCTCTGTCTCCTATCATCTTTAACCCTCGTCCAACCTCCCTCTACAGATGGTACAACCAGCATGGCACCCAATACCAAAGGAGCAGACAGCACTAATGAGAAGTCTGTCCCTTAACAGGCCATGCAGTCTCACACCACGTGTATCTGGCTCTCTGATCCCAGGCCATCAACCATTATGGGGCCAGCAACATGTATGTATTCAAGCTCACCATTTCATTGCAACAAAATATCACATCTATTAGTGAACCAAATGTGAGGTGATTTGCCTGATCCTGGAGCTAAATGTGTCATTACTGCAGGTGCTTCTAAAATGTTCATCTGAGGAATCCAAGTACTGAGAAAACATTTGAATACGCAGGAGTTCTATTAGGAAATGACTTGGAAAAGGAGGAGAGTAGCAGCTGTTTGCTCATGAAAAATGTAGATGGGACAGATGGTTCATAATTGCAGCATTAAAAGCCTTTGCAAAGAATTGATGTTAATTATTTTGCACTTCTCATAAGAATGCACTAAGAATGTCTGGCACTCTGAAACAGGCTGCCATGACCCGTCACTTTTGACTGTTCAGCAAAGTGTAAAAGTGATTTGGAAATACAAAGCAAGAAATCTGCAGACTTTGACCTTTATTTTGTTATTGGTACGTATGTGAATTCACCAACACACACCCAGTTACCTAACCCTGGTCAAATTTTCCTTTTTAATCTTGAAATTGGATTGGAATTTTACTAAAATGCTTTGTCATTTCAACATTTAAACTTTTATTTACATAGATGGAACAATGACTTGTATGATGTTAAAACTTGGCATAAGATTTTATCTACTTTTACTTACATTTTTATTCATATACCTAAAAGGATATAGATTAAATAAGAACAAACTAATAGGAATATATTTTTTGACATAATGCATGCATTCATTCGGTGCCTTTCTCTATACAGCACATTTGAAAAGTTGTGAAGCCATTGACACCACTATCAATAATGTGGATCCATTCACACATATCTTGTGGGTTCTTAAGGAACAGGTTAGTTTGTTCCTTTAATTTTTTGTACAGCAGTGTTATTTTGGTTATGTGTTATTCAGTTCCAAAGTAAACAGATTTCAGCTACTAAACAGAGCAACATTTACAAAAGATCAAGCAGTACTGTTTTGAAAGCTGGACTGCTGCTGGCCAACTTGGTGCTCTAAGCAGAATTATTCAGATGTTTTCGTTATTTTAAACACTGTTAGACATAAGTAAAATGTTTTTGTTCAAAAAAAAAAATCTTGATTATATGATTATATGAAAATAGAAAAAGCTACTAAAAAGTGGCTGATATTTTGACATAATAAAAAGAGAAACAATAAAAGGTTTTTCAGTTTCATGTTTGTTAAACAGTTTTTGATAACAACCAGATATGTCGAGAGAAAAAGTGAAAAATGGCCTTAAACTGAGCTTCTATACAACATCTGTACTTTCTTTATCCGATCCTAATATTTAATGGAAGAGATAAAAATGTTAGCGACGAGAAACAACTCAGATTATCCTTGTCTATAAAATGAAATTATTGATTTTGAATCATTGATGTCTATTAGCATTTTATTAAAATACCTAATATTACTTCCGATTCAAAAAACATGTTTATTGAAGAGCTGCCTTTTTTCACGTTGTAATCCCCTCGTGGTTAAAGCCTCAGTTTTTTCCCCTAACTCTCCACGATGAGGTGTGTGACCCAGTCAACTGCAGAAAGCTGATGTGGACTCTCTCCTTAGGGATCAAAAGAGTCCCAATGGGCCAGCAGCTAAACCTGGAATCCTCACTACTGATTTAAAGAGGCCACAGAGGAAAAAGGCAGCAAAAAGGTGGCTACGGAGTGAAAGTTCAGTGAAAAGCGCTGAGCAGCAATACATCGCCACACTTAGAACAGCGTAAGCAGGAATTCATAGCAGGACCTGCACTTTTTAATAACAGCTGGGTTTTGGCACATGGCTATGGAGCTGCTCGGGCCTTTCAACTGCTCAGCTGAGGGTGTAGAGCTCAGCACCCACTGTCAGCTGTCAGAAGAAAACACATGAGCACACAAACGCATTCAAGCTCAAACACACACCTAGCGAGGCTGCCCACGCTGGCACTTGATTTTTTACTTCCTCAGTTACAGCTCGAGTGTGTGTTGCTATGAGCAGAATTAAATGAAACCGATTTTTCATACTGATTAGGACCACCACCACCATAAAAATTGGAATTCTTCCAGCACCGATTGGTTTCCTGCATGCACCTATGGGCTGATGAAAACATAAAAAAATAAACCATTTTGCAACATTCTCCAATGCACAGAAACACAATCTCTAAAGCACCTCTGCAATCATAGTTATCTTGGTGGTAATGTCTGAATAATGCTTAATGAGGTAGCTAAAAAGCCAGATATGAATAACCGACCTAATTAATTTAAAGAATCCAAGTCATCCAACTTATATTTTCGATTAACTCTTATTAGAATCTGAGGATTTGAGGTCGTATCCTTCTTCTGAGCTGAAACTATATCTAGCTATATCTCTTCTTCATTAGTTTGCATGCAAGTTCAGCCTTTCTGTCTTAGTGATGTAAGACCTCTGAGCCACAGAGCAAAACTGTGAGAGGCCAAGGTAGTGTCTAAGGAAGGTCAGAGGCCTCTGCAAAGCATGACCTATTTAGCATGGTGCTAATGAGGCTCACTGACACCATATGAATAATTTGGTGGTGTGAATAGACTACAGTTATAATGTCAGGTTTTAATTTTACCATCCTTGTTCACTTAACTTTGTTTCATGGTTAAATAATTACATGTAAAGTCTGCTTTGTTGAAAATTGCTGCCCAGAGGTAGAGCCTTAAGATAAGACAGAGGTAGAAGTCAGATCACACAATTAAAAAAAAAAAAAAAAAAAAAAAAAAAATAAATATATATATATATATATATATATATATATATATATATATATATATATATATATATATATATATATATATATATATATATATATGTATGTATATATAAAACATAATCAACTGGTTTTTATAAATGGGAGAACACTATTTAAAAACTTACACCAAAAACTAAATCAAGATAAGGTCTTGCTTGAATAAATAATAATACAATTTATGGTACCTTTGACAGCAGGGCTAAAACACTAAAAGATTCATCTAGGGATGTTTATCAGCGCATGAGAGAATAACAATACTGATAGGTTCCCAACTAGAAAATCAATTCTGTGCATTTGCTTTCTTTCCATAAAAAATTGGTGTACTGAAACTAGTTTTATGGTCCCGACAACTTTATCCATCTTTACTATTAATGCTAGCTTATTCAACATCCAAACGCTAGACCGAAATGTATATTTCATAGATCGTGCTAGAGGTTGTTGAACGGTCAGCTCAGTGTGCTTGGTGTTTTCAGTTTCCTCAGTACTGAAGTTTGACTGTTCTTAAGTTTTCTCAATCTTGACAAAAAATTTTGGTAAGAAAGGAGGTTTAGATTTCACAAATTCTGAATTATAAAAGTTTCTAAGACATCCTGATCATTTTCAAAAGCAATATTTATGACCATGTCTGGTAGAAACAGCACTGACATGACATGGGGTACAGGCATGGGCATATGCTGGAATGCTAGAAACATCAAGCTTACAAGACTCTATCTTAAGATGGAGTCATATAGGAACATCAACCACAAACTTTACATTTCATTAACAGGCTTTCATGAAGTCATCAGCTTTTGTCATGTATGCAATCTTAGTTATATAGAACTAGAAATATTCTAATAGTGCAATAAATTTGAAAGATGTTTTTGAAAGAATGAAATAATTTATTGCTGTCAAACTAACAAAGAAATGGCCAGGTGGAGAGTTCTATAAAGTATTTCATAATAAAATAACACAATGTGTTAATTCATGTAATTACTAGAATACAACTACTGTTGTTGAAATGAGTAAATGCAGCGTTTCGTCTGTGGTGCGAGAGAAGTCATCTGATGATGGCCAACCAGAACTTTGACAAGAGATAAGACGCAAATTTCTAGGATTCTAGGACTTTCTTTTTTGCTAGGAGAACCATGAATATTGTTTTATAATATATATATATATATATATATATATATATATATATATATATATATATATATATATATATATATATATATATATATATATATATAAAGTGATTCATTGAAATTCATTTAAATGATTGCAATTAATGACTATCTAGTTTTTTATTTAAAATGTTTTAAGACGTTGAGACCATAAAGGAGTCTTCTGACATCTTCTTAAGTTTTAAGCAAATAAAATGTTTAGACCTTAGGGTAGATTCAACTTACTTAACTTAACTTAACTCGAGAAAAATAAATAAACAGTTTGAAGGTGTGAATGATTAAAAAGAATGCTTTGTTCTTGGTTCTCTTTAATTGAACACCATAAAGCAGTGCAAAGTTAATTTGAAGTGTGTTTCAAATATATTTATAACATAAAATATTTACTCAAACATATCATTATTAAAGTAAAAATAAGCCAAAGGTTTTAGTAGTGCACCCTGCTGACCTGCATAATTTAATAAACCGATATAGCATCTTTTAAAGAAAAGGATGGGGAACTTGAATTAGCCAGCTTCATCTGTTTGCTTTCCTCTCTCTATTCAGTCCTTGTTCTTCACCCGTCTTGATGTGCAGTGTGAAATGAGCAAACTCGTCTTATACTGATGCTCTGATATCTCCATTACCGAGGCAGTGATGACTTGGAGATATGAGATGTAAACAGAGCCAGCGAGAAAGCAAGCGCATACATTTTTCTGCAGCCATTTATAATGCGGTGCTGGGAATAGCCAAAGGCATTTTAACAGTGCCTGTCACTCCTGCTCAATCCCAGAGTTTTGCTTTATGATTAAGATGCAATCAGAGCTCTTTTGACAGACTGTGAAAGTAAAATAAGCAGACTAAAATGGATGAGAGATAAGCAGCATTCAGCACTAAGTCATGGCGCGGAGGTGTTAGCATTCACCCATTAGACACCAATTTCAGGCACAGATCAAAATCACAGGGTCCACTTGGGCCAATGACTCCTGACCAAATTAACTGCAATTTATGTCTCGGTCAGAGCTGTATTTGGGTCAAAGATTTAGGCATAACAAGTACTTGTTAATTTATGATAGCTTATAATTATGATACTTTTTTTATATCTTAACATTGTTCAAATGGGGCAACATTCAAGCCTCTGTTTCACCCTTCAAGTATTTTTATAGTGCTCAAATACATCATATAACTAATTAATAACTAGAATACAGGTCAAAGCTTAAACCTTGTCCAGGTCACTGTCAAATTTAGAGGGTTGTATATAGGCAAAGATCTAAAGCTAGTCTGGATAAATGAAAAATAAAAAAGTTACACAGGGAAGCTTCTGAATAACAAAATTCTGTCATCTGAAATGGCCTTGCAAAAACATCATGTTCAGAAGATAGACGGCACATATGATTGACTTTTGCAAAAAATAGTGCTCTGATATGAATCATTATTTTTAAAAAATAACTTGCATCTGGTGCAACACTAGTACTTTGCTGCCGAAAACCCCATTTCTGAATATTTGTCTATTTATAAGTAAACTTAAATAATATTTTGTACAAGTAGAGAAGTACATGAATCCAAAGCTTCTGAAGTCTCATATTTTTCATCTTAATACAAGTTTCTTCTTATGCTCTGCAAAATTATATAAGCATATGAATAATACAGTGGGTGAAGTTTGTTTTTAATAACTTCACAGACTATGAACTGAAGATCAGGTTTTTCTTATAATACATTTTACACAAAACAAATATATGAGGGTTAAGGTTGACAAGTAAAACCACAAGTGAGAAAAAAATAAGAGAAAAAGTAATAATGTTAATAATTATTTGAGCAAGGTATCAGAAGTATCAGATTAAAAGTACTTACAATAAAAATTGGATGCCTCTTGATGGAATAATATTGGGGAAAACTCAGGACAATTCAAAACAATTACAGTAAACACCTGTCTTTAAAGTCTTTGTCTTGTTATAAAGTCTTTGTCTTAAATAGTTCCATTTCCAGTGAACATTCTGGCTGTTTGAAATAGATAACTCCCCAGTATCTGTAAAATAAAGGAGCTGAATCTACAATTCAACGACTAACCGTTTGATGATTGTAGCCTTGGTTATGGACAATTTTAGGTCTTAATATTAAGGTCAAAATGTTCTCCCTTCTGACACTACAGGGTTGCTTGATATAACAGTACAGGAGATGGGGGGAGGGTTGAGTTTTGTTATTGTTTTTGTTTTCGACTATGCCATTATTTGTCCTCTTCTATTTTTGGTTGTCTGAAAATGACAAACGATTTGTACCAAAGCCCTTTTCAGAAACCCATATTCCCATAGAATTCATAGTCCCACAATGCAAGAACAGTCACATTTGTCTTTAAAAATAAGGATCAGATAATCTACAATTGTGATTGTAATGTTAACCATGTTTCTGTCCTGATGATGCTTAAAAGAAAAATTAAAATGTGAGCAGCTTGCTTAAATTTGAAGTCACCTCACAGTTTTGCATTGCAATTTCCTCAAAGACTAACCTTGTCACTACCAATAACTCCCACACATTTTCTCCCTGACGCAGTGTCACCAATTTATATAGACTTCTAAGAAAATCACTTAACAATCTAATGTTAACAGCTTAAAAGCAACTTTATCAAATCCAAGTAAAAGCAGTTATTTCTCTTGAGTAAAAGTACTTGTGTTTAAAATCACTAAACAGGGTGTGTGATTTTCAGAAATGTTTATAAGTCATTATTAGCTGTAAGTGGACTCTATAAAGTCACCATGAAACATTCTAGTAGGTAATATTTCTGACTCCTTACTTTGCACTATAATCCTGAGACCAGACTAAATATTGATGCTGCATTTAGTTAATTTAATTTCAAATCAGTTGCTTATGATAGAACTCAAACATAAATAACACACCATAGCAATCTGACTATCATCATCATTTAGTTCTGCCTCTGTCCTAATTGCTCTTAATTGTTGACGTTTAGTAGGAGTAAAGTAATTGAGGCAGCACTGTTTCATCTGTGGATGCAGTTTCTTCAACATCTGTTCTCTTCTCTTCGCTGTGCAGCAGACCATGCTAAGCACTGTGTCAGAACGAACTACATGGTTACCCACATCACTTTTATCGACAGCATAGCACATTTCTGCATGAAACACCATACTGATTTAGTGGACCATACGCTGCTCTTGATCACGTCGCCTTATGCTCCTAGAGGAGACACAATACGAGGAATAACAAAAGGATCTCTTCCGATGATTGACAGGGGAGGGAAATTGGAACCTTGTGGTTGAGCAGACCAGACCTCTCCTGGTCCCTTTCTCCCTGAAGTCTCAGAAGATGTGATCAAACCACTGACGTCTTACTTCTGGTTCAGATACAAGCCATTCTATTCAAACCAAGTTTATCACATGCTCAGAGACAGAGAAAAAAATCATACTTGATTTTTTTCACAGCAAATTAGAACTCTCTCCAACAAGTAAATCTAAGAGGTCAACTAAGGCAGTGGTTGTATTTTTTGCCTTTACTTTATCACAGGGAAAAATATTTAAGTTTTTCGGATTTGATCTGGTTGTTTAATGTCATCAATTGTAATTTGCATAAAACTTACATTAACAGCTTACAATTTTGCTGCTGCCGGGCCCCAAAAGGCCAAGAAAACATAATTGTGCGCTTACAAACTGTAAATAAATGAGGATGGTTGCTGTAGTAAATAACGTGGATGAAGTACAGGGAAATATCTCAACATGATATGTTTGGAGATTGGCAGTTCAGTCTCAGAGATCATTTTACATAATTTACATACAGCACTAGTCAGAGCACCTTCTTTAAAAGTAACTTTCTTATTTCTGGGACTTTTGCCTTTTTAATATTTGAAGTAAAGCATTAGAAACAAGACAAGGGATTGGAATCTGTAGCAATAAATATGTATTAAGACATTAACCTTTGTGAGGTATTCCCATTTTAAAAGCAATTAAAAATCTAAATTTTACTCCATAACACATTAATATATATGACGTATGTTCTCTATATTGTTTGAATTTGGGATATCTTGAATTATTGTAACCAGTCCCTACTAGAAAAGAATATACACTTGTAACATTTGTATTATTGTAAAAATTAGAAACGGGTCAATTTGACCCGAAGGCCACACAAGGGTTAACACATGTTGAGCACATTTTTTCACAAATTAACACGAAACTACTGCACATATATTTAAGTTTTTATCCACTTTCATCAAAGATCAGGAGTAGCCAGGAAGTGTTTGGGGTCACAGCATCACCATAATAAGACTTAAGCAGCTAAGAACTGGTCCAAAAACGTAAAACCTCGACTACAAGCTTACAATTCCTTTAACTTATCTGAAAACCGGGTAACTGTAGAACTTAATTTATGGTGCTAATGATTAATGACTTAAATTATGGTGCTTAATTAATAAATTTATTTTCTGAAAAGAGTACATGCTACTCTCCTGATATTACTTTGTAGGAGTAGCTTTTTGTTTTTGTCTTGTTAATTTTAAAAAGTCAATGATGACTTAGAAAAAACAATAAAAAATGTAAAGCAATTCCTAAAGTCAAAGTCTGCATTTGTTTCAAGTCAAAAAAGCAAACATTTTCACGCAACTTAAAAACCAACACAGTGCCTGGTGAAACCGTCACCATCACTAGCATGTAAATTAGCATTTTGACAACTTATATTATGCATTACCGTAAACTTAATTTTCACTGCATAACTCAGTCCTCAATTTATTAGCACTCATTCGGCAGCTTTTATCCAAACACGTCAAGGCTTAGCAAACGCTATCTTCTTATCTGACAACAAAACAAACGCTTACTCCATTTTTCATCCTCATGATGGATGTGCTGAAGAGAACGTGACAGACTCATTTTCCGCTAACAGGAAGAGGATAATAATAAAACTGATAGAAGTTCCTCTATTGTCTTGTCTTTGGAGCTTGTTTTGCTATGCAACAATAAGCATCAGACTGGTATCAGCTGACAGATAGAGGGCAAAACACATTTGCTTTTAAATCATTACTGTAAATAAAAAAAATATTAGAATAGCTCTGAAATGTGTCAAAGAGGTATTGAACTTCATTTGCTTCAATATGATTTAAATATCCTACAGTAGTCTCGAGAAATGCAGAACAGGATCTTTCCATAGATATTTTCAATGAACTTGGAGTATATATTAAAGTAATTTCCTTAGCGTATGTAACCAAATACAGTACCAAAGTTTTCCCCTTTTTATTCCAGAAAACAGCAGTCTCTGGATATTCTAATATTGATCTAATCGCTAGCGCAATTTGATCAGCAGATTCAGAAATGTGAGTCCACAGATGCCACCCCTACAAAGTCTTCAGGCAGAGACATCTGATCATTAATAAGCATGTAATGAAGATGTCATTGCACTCTCAGGGCTGTGGGGAAGCTTGTCATAGGGACTGCTGTCTGCACTGAGCTTATTCCCCATCAGTGAACAGACATTTTTATCAGCACTATTTGCTCTGACTATGATTGAGATTTGGTGGAAGGTAGATGGTTGGGGTGATATTGAGGGCAGCTCACAGGAACCATCAAGCTCTTATTGTAAAAGAACTCAAAGTTCCCAACATCCATCCCTGATTTATGAATCGTCTTCTGTACTGATGCTGTGGAAGATACAGAGGCTCCCATGCAAAAAACAACCTGTTCATGGGCAAATAATGTTTATGGATTTTAATAATATTATTGTTTATTATTGCCCATTTTTGTCTTTACAGTACTGATGTTTTTTTCTAAACAGAAAAAAGTCACGAGGTTCCAATACAGTCTTCTATAATCATGGGTTATATCATGCTACATTCATGTTATAAACAGTCGATGAATAAATTCCAAAAATGCCAATAAACAGATTTTAAAACCCAAAACTGTTTTACAATAACATATCTGATTTTTGAGAGTTGCATGAAATTTGCTCTTAGTGCATTGCCTCAACTACCGTTGAGGTCAAAATGGGGCTCTTAATTTTTACTTCATGAAAATCATGATGAATTTAAACCATTTGACATGCATAAATTTTTGTCCACACGTTACAATTTTTTTTATAATGTCATAATTTTAATGAGCTATGCTTTAAATTGGTTTGCAAAATTTTGGTTTGCAGCATTTAAAATTTAAGCATCCAATGGTTCATTACAAAAAAAAACCCAACAAAAAATTTTTTTCAACCTTTTATCAGTTAAATTATCCTCAAACTTGCTGTAGGCAACAGTTTACCCCCAGTCAGGTGAAGGGTGTTTAATTTGTCACAGTAACAACAGCAACATGCTTCCATAACATGCTTTGGTAGATCATTTAGTTAAAATAATTAATAAAACTATATTGCAGACTCCTTCTTAATTGTATAATTTTAGTTGTGGATAAATCCAGAAATGTTCCAACACATGTCCTCAAAGGAAGCCAGCTAGTCAAGTTTGGAATTTTGCCCAAAGTCTACAAATAAACACAGAATGAAAGCAAAGCCTGAAGGGTTGAGACGTGGAACTGAATTGAACTTTGGATTGTACCAAAAAATCCAATCAATGTGAAAACAGCCTGGAAACCAATAGTTTTTGTCCTTTCACAGACCCTGAAGCACTCGGGAGCCAAACACGGATGAGAAGAAGCTGAAACTCACACACAGACTCTCTCAAGTCATGGTCCCTTCTGAAAAGATTTTCAGTAATTATAAGCTAAAATTTAAACGGATGTAAAAAGCTGGTAAAAATTATTTCAACCATTCTCTTAGAAAGGAGAAATAAAACATTGGACTAAAATGGTTTAATGTCCACTTAAAGATAAGCTGAAACTGAATTTATTAGAAATTACTCCTACACTCAAATTCACTGTCTGAAAAAAACTGAAGACATTATGCTTGTATTTTTAGCTCACGGCTTGCTTAACATATGGCCAATCTTTTGGGAAGGATTAAAACTCCTGAGACCTCAGAGAGAACAAAAGGAGGTGATGTACTCAAATCAGCCAATGGAACATGAGCAGCTTGTGATGAAATACAGTAGGAGTGCTTTATCTGTCCACAGCAGACTTAGCTCCTACCTAGTATAGTTTTTATCTCCTTGACACATTGAGTGGACCTTGACAGGCTGTAGTGGAAAATGTATTATTCCATTACTCCTGATGACATCTTGGGCTCATCTAATCTGCTCTCTAAATCACTCTCTTTTTTTGCCTCAACAAAGTGCAGCAAGTTTGGATGGAATAATCCAATCAGGTTGCATCCTTGAATTGCATCCTGTCTTTACAAAGACTGATATTGTCTTCACCAGAAATTTCCATATATACAGTCTATATTAAAAGTGTTAGGACACTAATTGAAGTCTATATTCACTTGAAGTAAGTCTTCATGATCATCTTTTCACAGTTATGTTTTCAAATTACTGAAATTTCCTCCATAAGAAATTTTGCTATCCCTGAATTCATTTTATCACCTGAACTTCACAATGAGTAATAGGTAGCCAAAGCCACTTTCATATCGACCAGCAAAGACCCTCTTTTGAGCTCTTTTTGATGGCCCTCGAGAAAGAAGATAACCTTCTCAACCCTGTGAAATAAAGATTTCGGTCAAAGCAACCTTTAAAGGCCAATTGCCAGTTCCAGCAGCAGAGGTCCCCAGTATCCCAATGATAGTCTTGTCACCAACATCTTTGGTAGAAAACCCCTCCCATCAATCCCTCAAGCATAAAGTGTTGACTGGTTTATTAAAAAGAAAAAAAGAATTGACTGAAACCATAATGCATTTCTTCACTTCTCAAGCATCATCATGGAATGAGTCAGAGGCCAGTGAAAAACAGTTTTATTTGGCTGCCACAGAGCATTGATCTAGCATGTGCTGAAGGAAGGGGTCACACTGAACACATGTAAGACATCTTACTGAAATCTTGTTTTAAACTTAGATTTTATTTTCTAGGACTTCAGTTTTTATTAGAGTAAAACCTTCTGTCGTTTGGACCATCTACATTTAGAGCGTGATATTTTCTTAAAACGTGTTACCTGCTGGGCGGGGTCTATGCTGCCGCACACCCAAATGGTGGCACCCGGAGTTCTCTAATTCTAGTCTGTCTGCGCCTTTACACTCCATGCTCTGAATTTTCTGTATGACGCCGCCACCCTCATCTCTTTTCACAATTGAATGTTTCTCGGTTGCAGTCTAGTGGGGTTTCACAAAGTGATCAATGTAAAAAATAGCTGTACAACTTAAAAAAAATACGGTTGCTAAACGAGTCCAAGTTGAGCAAATCCATGAGCGATTACTGAGCTGTAATCCAGCCCTCCCATTGAGTGAACCGTGAAGAATCACTGTTGGTCATTAACGTCATGCATGGATACATGGAGTGAATAGACCAACCTAGGTCAACACCTCCCAGCCAATCAGAATCCAGTATTTGTACAGAATACAGGACAAAAGGGATTAATAGAGGCTTAGAGGTGGAGGATTTTGCCTTGACTAATTTTGTAATCGAGTTATTCGAGTAACCTTAATTGTTTCAGTCATAGTTTATAATAACGCATGTTATTGCATTTTTTAAATGTATGTCTATTGTACATACACACCCTCAGTATTTCAGTCACTTCAGTCAACTTTTCTAACACAATTAAACCAGACCTCAATCCTTGGGTGAAAGCTATGATATTTCTATGTTTTGGCTATGCACTCAAACATTAATGGAGAAAAAAAAGAAACTATTTGTTTAACAGCTGGCTGAGCATTTTCTGTGCTCTGCTAAGCCTGACACAAGCTATTGTCATCCCTCTGCAGCATTTGTTTTTCCCACAGCAGACATGTCTGCACCTTAGAGGTCAAAGAGTCACAGAAGTAAGGATGCTTCAGCCAGAATGCCATTAACCTTGTGAGCCTGGACAAATGGAGGTCTTGTGATCGGAGCACTCTGCTGGACACTGTGCTGCAGCATGGCTCTGTAGGTTACAGAGAGTTTGCTGAGCCAACCATTAATCTAAACATGGCCTCTCAACTTCTATAGCTGTGCATCAATGTATGCATCTCTGTGGTGCTAGCATTCACAGAAAGGAAGCCCTTTTTAGGCAACCCAAGCACACAATCTTTGGGAAAACAGCACTGGGGACAACATTGAAGAAAAACTAAACTAAGAATTTAGCCAAAAATACATGGGCATTTTAATAAACGTGACCAATATTATAAAGGTTAATAAACATGAGTGACCCTTCAGATTTAGATGACTGAGTCTCTTAAGAAAGAAAGTCACTTAGGGTTTAAATACTTTTTTGATATGCTACTTTTTTAAAATTTTTATTGGAGTAGATATTTCACTATGTAACTGTACTTGTGCTCGAGTATATTTTTACTAGAGTAGTGGTACTTTTACGCAAGAACAATATCTGTCCCTGGTAACAAATAAGACTGACTGATATAGAGGCACAGACAAGAAAACTGATTTAAATTAATCAACAGTTTGATCCAGATCAATGAAATGTGAAATACACAAAATACAGACACAGGTTATATAGCATAAAGTTTATTAGGCCATTTTCCACCTTTTCGAAGATGTTCTGAGCAGGTGCATAAGAAATACAATGGCAGAGGAATTATTTGGCAAATCTGTTTTTGAAAAGGGTTTTACCAGCAAGAAGTGTTCAGTAACTGTCAGCAAGGCATGTTAAAAAGTAATTCATGACAGACAAAAAAAATGCTTTCATTAAAAAAGTACAGATGTCAGGTTCAGGCATCTGGTAAAAGTTCTTGGAGCCAGGTGTAATGTATTACTGCATTTTCTGTGCAAAATCAATGAGCTCAACTCTAAACTCAGATTAAAGTCAACTCTGATCAGATCCCGGCCTGCATGGTGCAGGAAATCCAATCTGGCCACATAGATTCTTTTCAACAAATCTTGCTGTGTGTTAATATGTCACAGTGGGGGCCAAAGATTCACGGAAATGAGAGAAGAGAGCCAGGAAATGGGATTTTCTCCACTACCATGTGTTGGCATGTGAGCTCTTTCCTGATCTCTACTCTGGGAAATTTTAATTCTATTACGGCAAAACATTGAAGCCAGGTGCATCTTTGTGTGTGTGTGTGTGGTGTGTGTGCGTGTGCGTGCGTGTGTGCGTGTGCACGCGAGTGTGTGTGTGTGTGGTTCTAATGGCCTCTAAATGGCATGTCAGCCAAATCGAAGCTCAGAGTGCAAAATCAAAGCAGATTAGCCATCTAGTTCTCTAACCGAACATGATCTGCTAACCACTCAATTTCAGAACTGTTTCTCATACAAGGTCAAAGGCACATGGAAAATATGTAAATCATCACACATGTCTTCAAATGTATTGATACATTATAATTCTATTGAAAAGTTAAGCCATAACTGAAGACAGTGCATCATGTTGTAAATCAATAGGTATGTAACTAAATTACGTTTGGTTCTTTTTTAATCTTATTTATTTTCGGTTTATTAAGTAAATTTGTTGTGTTTGAAATATAATGTAATTTACTTTGTAAGCTCTCTACTCATGTCAAAGAAATCTTATTTTATTTAAACATCTGACATATCAATTAATGTGGAGTTGAATATAAATAGCACTGAGCTTGCAATTGAATGAGCATTTTGATGTTTAAAGGAAATGTTTGAACTTAGCACATGGGTTTAATGGAGAACAAGGTGAAATTATTTTGTTTGTTTGTTTCATTTTTATTTATTGTGCGTATAGCTGTCATTATATTGTTTTTACTTTGTATTTAAGCTCTTACAGTGATTTGTCACGAATTTGCACGTGGCAAACAACAATAAAGTAAAACAATAGGATGACGAGACAATCGCCATAAAGCAAATTCTGACTATGGGAAAAAGATAACAAAGTTGTTTATTCTGTCAAATAAACTAGTCATGACATGGCTGGTCAAAAACCAATGAGTGAAATCAAAAATGTTTTATATTTTTAAATAGCACTTAATATTACATTAAAGTGTTCTTGTTTGAACAATCTGAAACATTGACAGTCTGCTGTTCAATATTCTACATTACTAAGCAATCTAATATGTAGATTTTACTCTAAACTTGTAGAGGCCCAGTCGTGATGGTTTTTCTAAGCACCAGTCAAAGATTACTCAGAGCAAACAGCTTTAAATGTCAGATTAGCCTGAATTATTGAGCGCCAACAGCCTCAAATCGATTACCACTTAACAATGGCACTATGCAGACAGCCAAATCTCATATTCAAACTAAATATTTATTCCTCAAAAACAATATAATGGACAGTCTTTGTTGCAGAGCTCACTTTAATGTCAAAATAGAAGCAGGCTGACCGACTGCAACTGTACAATCCATAAAAAAAATTAATCTAAGACACAAAAAAAATTATGTATTCATGTAAAGCCTCAGATCAAGACATGTCAAAGATCTAGATTGACCTTCACATCAGGAGCAAAAAATTATGCTATCCATAGGCTGCTTGTCAAAAAAAGCGAGCTTCCAGCTCCATATTTACATGTGAATTCAGTTGTGAACAGATATTATGCAAAATGATAGTATATGTAAAATTATTCAACAGTGGGTATATGGGTTCTGTTCATACTTTAAACTCCAAAGGGGTTTTCAGATAAGTGTCTGATACAAGATGGGTAGAGGTTACATAAAGATGAGCTGATTAGCATAGCATATATGAGACGAGGATTATGGGAAGCTGACAGGTTTCGTTTAACTCAATTATGAGGGATGCTGACTGAAAGTATAAAGAGACAATTGATGGATGGATGGATGATCAAGGGCAACAAAACGAAGAGGAGAACAAACAAGTAGGCAAGAGAATAGGGGAAAGTGAAGGATAAGCAACATATTGGAGGAGTTAGGAAAGGAGGAAAGCACAAGATATTACATAAAAAATAGAAGAGGAGCGGAGAAAGTAGAAGTAGAACTGGAGAGAGAAAAAGAAGTTGAGACGAGAGCAAAGGGGAAAGTGATAAATAGAAGGGGAAAAATGAAATGAAACTGAAGTGAGTACAAAATGAAGTGAAACTGTGAAGAAAAGGAAAAAATAAGTGGAGCACAAAAGAAGAGGAGACAATAAGTGGAACTGAGAATAATAGCAAAAGAAGTGAGAAACACAAAAAAAAAGATAAAAGAACTGGAACAAAGAAGAAGAGGAGAAATTAAGTAGAAGTGAAAAGGAAAATGGAAAAGTAAAGAGAAGTGGAACAGAGAAGAGAAGGAGAAAAGAAGTGGAAGAGAGAAGAGGAGGAGAAAACAAGTGGAAAAAAGTAAAGAAGTAGAACGGAGAGCTTAGAAGTAAAGTAAAAAGTTCAGGAAAGTAAACCAGGATTGGAGAAATTTGAAAAGAGTAGAGAAGTAATGTGGAGAAGAGCAGAGACAAAGAGAAAGGGAAAAGTAAAGAAACCCAGACAAACGCGAAGCATAATGAAAGCAATGAATGAATGTCGTAGTCACTTTTGAACTATTAAATGCTCTGTTTAAATCCTCCTCCACATAATGAGAGGAATACACAAAGGCTAATAAGGAGCTAATTTCTGGTAATAAAGTGGCTCCTCATAAATTGCCCTTCTAGAGTTTGATCAACCTACATTACAGACCTCTGATCCTTTTTAGGGCAGAGCATTTCCATCAAAGATCTAAACAGCATACAAAACTATCTTTGAAAATCCCAACGCTTTAAAATGTTCATTAGGATTCTGATAAACACAGCAGCAAAAGATTATGAGGCAAGCATGCTAATACGCTGATTTGAGTGGGATCAAATGCAGTCTCTGTCATCATACCTCTAGGACAAGCACATCAGACAAACGCCTCATTAAAACTTTTCATTTGCTTTTAGAGTTCGATTTAATTAACTTAATGGTGCATTTTTGCAAAAGCAACATCACAGAAAATGCAGTTTGATTGACAACTCTGTAAAATTTTAATAACAGACGAGTTATTTTAATCCATCTTAGAGCAGAGGGGTTTGTATTTAGATCTTTATACGTGCAACCGAAGGGTGTGAGCAAACCACTGCTTTCCTGTAAAGCCTGGTCATTTTAGTTCAGAAATGTATTGATCTGCCATGTGTTTTAAATTTCTAAGTGTGTTTTTAATTTTCAAAAAACAATGCTCACAATTGCCTTATATTTAACAAAGAGCACCAAAGATTAAGTGAAACAACACAAGGCCTACACTATCAGTACAAACTTGGATTTTGAAGGGAACTTTGCATTTAAACACAATAAAAAGGAACTATGGTTTTAAACAATGCATTCTCACCTTGGTGAGTTTTAATCCTCCGATAAAGTGTTACATCCAATGTCTGCCACATTCAAACAATGCTACTTCAACTTACGGACAACAAGCATGTACTCTATGGATTATTAGATTAAAGGGTTTGAAAATCAAATCAGAAATTGATTTCTCTCAATTTCTGCAGGAAAAATCCAAGGAATCCAGTTACCAGCTGAATAATGCCTTATCTCAATTTACAAAAAAAAAAGCATACTGATTTTCTTCTAGGGCTTTCCCTGGTTCGTCTTTATTCAGCAACTGGCAGAAGCATTGGTCTGCTGCGGCACACATGCTGAGCTTGTCAAGAAAATCCTTGCTCTGTTTCTATAAACCACGTACGCTTAGCATGTCACTTCTGAGCCCATTATCCTTATACAGCAGCTGCAGAGAAAAGACTGCAGAGTAATGGTGAAGAACAGTCTTGACATGCCAACTTTGAGACTCTGCACTACTCTGAACACAAAGAAAAAGTATGCTTTTAAAACTGCTTTCAGTTGCAATTATAAAGAAACGGGCAAGTTGCTAATAGACTGTGTTTAGTCTTTGACAAATGAGCTCTAGCATTAAAGAAAGCATTGAATTGTTGGAAAATGTAGTAATATAAAAAAAATACATTTTATTTAATATTTAATAATGCAATATACAACAATAAGGTGTCAAATATATATATATATATATATATATATATATATATATATATATATATATATATATATATATATATATATATATATATATATATATATATATATATACACACACACACACACACACAAAATATATATGTAATACTGCAGGTAATTCAGATTGACTGAATGATGATTAGATTTACCATTTAAGATGGTCAGTGGCAATGAAACTAAAATACTTTTAATGTTTTGTTCAATGAAGTAAAGACGCATCTATTTTTCAAGAATGCATTTGGGATATAAATTTGAGTCAAAATGTAGAATATGTGGCAAAATATTTATTTCAGCTCCAACACATTCACATTAATTGTAATTTAAAATTATTTGGTTCAAATATATTCCTGGAGAAAAGGTGAATCTTGAACCAATGATACAGGAGAAGATGAACATCTGAGCTCTTAATAATGAGAGACTTTGATGTGAAGGAGAAAGAACAGGCGGCGCTCAAAACCTCTTTGTTTAGAAAATGAAAAATGAGTAGCATTGAGCTGCCGGATTTGAGATTTTACCCCTAGGGTAAAAGATGGACCCGAGTGATAAAGATACTGTCGAGCCACACTCTTGCAGTTCAGCCCTGATGTGTTATTTTCTCATGTTTCTCATTCTGTGAAACCGTGAACTTTTGAAAGTCATCAGAATGCATCGTGAATGCTAGTGAGCCTGCAAATGCTTAATGCAAATTGCCTTACAAAAACTAGCAAAGCACAAAGAAAAGAGAAACACTTTGTCATGGGCTTCTTCTCACTAGTGCACTCTTGATCCTTCAAAACTCATCGTCACTTTCTAAAGAAAACCAATCTGCTGAGTCAATCCATCAACAGTGAGGAGGACTCTTTGGTCAGCAGTTTTAACTGCTTTATGAGAAACTTCTCCCAAACACCACAACTACTGTATGAAAGACAAGCTTTTTAAAGTAGTAGGTTGAGATGGTTTTATGCAGAGATTTATAAACAAAATAGTCTAATTTAATGATGTCTAACTATTAGAAATGACAGAAGTCAAGTTGAAAAGACTGGGATAAGTTAACCGTACTGAGCTACAAACAAGGACAGATGAGGTCAAATTAAAAGACAGAAATAAAAAAAATTGCGTATCAAATGAAATCAGGAGGACTATAGCCATGCATAAAAAGCTCTATACTAATAAGTTTAACAAAGCAAACATGTTTCCATTGATTTCTAAAACTTAACCCTTAACCCTTGTATGGTGTTTGGGTCTGTGGGACCCGTTTTCAGATTTCATCAAAAGAAAAATTATATAAGCAATTATTCTTTGAAACTGAGATTCCCTGACCTTAGCTCATTTTCTGTGAAAAACATATCAGAACACAATTTTCATGACCCCACAATGTATACCCTAAACATTTCTATTACACACAAGGTGTTTGGTTCTACTGGTGAAAATCTTCCCAGTGTATAAGCCAGAGTCCTATAGATGTTTCGTTTCTGTACATTCTGGAACTGAGCATCTTCTTTTAATCCAAGTTGTGTGTCAAGTCCAAGTTGTGTGCTGCCCGCTCAGTCTTTCCCTCTTTTTAACTTGCACGTGTTTATTTCCGGTTATCACGGCTATCTCTTATAAATCCCTATAAAAGCCACTAAAAGGCTCAACATGGCATGGCCCCTTTAAGGAAAACAGCTCAAAATTATGTTGCCATAAAGAACTACCAAAGCATTTTGAGTGACATTTTCAGAGTTGTTTTATTGTTGCTTCAGCTCTTATATTTCAGAATCTCAGGCACCATTTGTTTCCTTATATTAACTCCATCCAAAAACTCAGGAATATCTTGATCATGCTAATAAATCAAAAATGTTTCTGCATATCATCCTCATATCCTTGTATGGCATTATCGAAGAAAACTCTGCCAGTTCAACAAATAACCGCTTTCCCACCATAACAGCGCATCTGTGATTCCACTCACACACACACGGTCGAGTGAAAGTATTCATGCAGCTACAAAGAAGGCTCCCTGACTAGACATGAATATGCATCAAGTGAATATAGAAGAGGACGCACAAGGAATGATGCTTTACATTCACAGCGGATTCCACTCACGGCTAAGGCTTCATTTGATCATGAGGTACTCCTGGTTTTATTTTCAAAGAATCTGCAGTACTTGATGCATTATAAGATCAAGTTCATGCTTAAGGAAAACACTTAATGCTTTAATGTTTAATGGCCTTAGACCCTTATGATTTTAAACTATTAAATAGTTTACTAGAAAACACATTTAGATTAAGCTTTTTTTAATCCTTCAACATGCTAAAGGCAGGAGGGAGGATGCATTCAGTTCCATCCTGTTTTGCTTAGCTTGTACTTCATGGCCCTTCCTCCACATTTGACTTTATTACTCTTCAACACATCCTGCTATCCTGACATCAGCCAATAAATATTTCCTTTTAAAGCACGTCTTACCTTAAATTGTCTACTAAACCTGAAAGTTTGACTCTTCTGTTCAACCCTTGTCTCCTGATCATATCATCTACTGATTGTCTCTTGCAGTTCTTGTGCCTCCTGGACAAAGGCATAATGGATTCATACATCATATCCCCTTTCTCTCTGCCTTACCTGTTCAATAATTCAATATAACACTTGTGTTTGCAATCCCCATGACTTAAAGTATCCGCATATTTCAATTCAATTTATTAAAGACTAAAACTTTGAGGATGAAAATGAGAAGTCATAATGAAAGATATTTAGACCAGAAATATAGCACACAGAACAAAAAGTCCAATGAAAATACTGTCAGCTTTAAAAGATAGATTAGTGACTTGCTTGAGTGAAACATGGAATGTTTTTGGAAAGTATTTGCCAAACATAGTGGGTCTAACAAAGCAGCAACCTAGGAGCAAAGGTTGAATGCAAATAGCGTAAGAGAAGACCATTCTGCTGAATTTTGAGCACCACTTGGTTTGATGGAAGTGTTTGAGGAATGGTTATTTTAAAATTCTAGTAAACCCATCTTAAAATGTAAGGATATGGAACTCTGTTGGTCTTAAGGGATAGCTATCAGATGTGATGAAAAATGTCCTGTATTTCCAGAAGGCAATGGAAAATTCCCCTTATTTCTAAATAAAAAAACTTGACAGGTATGCACTGTAAGAGTTTGGATCTAGTTATGGAAAGGTTTTTCATGGTTCAGATATCATAAAAAACAAGAATTAATGGCAATGTAAAAATGCTAAAAAACCTTGTTATGAAAGTCACTTTGAATAAAACATGAACTCAATTCAAACCATACCAAGTAATTCAGTATTTATTTCTGTTACCATGCAGTAATTTTTTGTGGCAATATTTTCAAGGCTGTCTTTGCTAATAAAAGTACACTGTTCCTATTACTCCATTACTTATCTTAAATCAAATACATTTACAAATCACTCGCTTGTGTTTAATTATATTTTCAATAGTTTTATAATAGCTGTTATTGAAAAAATATAATCACAAAATAATCAAACTGTGCATCATCCCTCTTTTATAAAGATGTTAATCCTTTAGGTGCCAGCCCTGCGCTTTCAGTAAAGATGAAATATTGATTTTGTCTGCAAAAAGGGCACCATTGAACCCTTTCCTGGTTCTTAAGAAAGCCATGGAATAAGCCTTTCACGGTCCGTTCACAGAGAGAAATAAACATGCATAACCTGCCCTAAAGAAACCACAGGGGAGGGAAATCATACTTCCAGCTCTTTTTGGCCATACATGTGGTAAAGTGCCCAGGGATTTGCTGAGCTTTTTATTTCTTTGCTTCAAATGCTGTGTTTGGTTTAGTCTCGCAGAAAGAGGAAGAGACACACATACAAATGCCAGAGGGTTGACTGACAACTGGAGTGACTATGGAGAAAAACAGCAGATGCTGTTTTTGACCTTGAAAATATTGAAACTAACTGCTATTGAGAGTAACCAAGAATGTTAATCAAGTGAAACTATATATTTTTTATTTATAAAATATATGTTTTGACCTATATTTCACATGAAACAATCCTCCTGTCTCAACATAAACACTAAACATTTAAATGTATATATTACAGACTGACCTTTGGTTTATATGTTTACTTTAAGTGTTACTAATAACTAGAAGAGAGGTGAAGAAGAGATACTCCAGAGACAAAAACGAGACACAGAGGAAGGTGACAAGATGATCCAGGAAGACAAGAAGACAGGTAATCCAGGGGATGAGTATAATGATTACTAGTAACTGTCAGGCTTGAAACACGTGATGTACGGACGAGATCAGGAAGTGGCTGATCCCATCTCTACCATACTTCCATAGAGAGAAAGAGCACAAGTTTTCCTTTTTTAGCTCTTTCCGTCTTTCCGTCCGGTGCTTCAGAGCCATACACACCAGTACAGCATGGCATAACATAAAACATTTGAAAAATAACTAAAGAAACACCAGTTTAACCCTCACCTCTCTACAATCATATTCTGCTAGCTGCACCTTAACAATGTCACCTTTTCTACACATCGCACTTTTGTGCACTAATTACTCTTACACTATTTTAGCTTATAAAGACATTGTCATTTCTGTTCATTTACTTTACTTTATGTGCAATAATGTAGAATTTGTAGCATTTATGTTTAATGTTATGATTGTGTGGCATTTTACTTATGTTGTTTGCACTGGAGTACTCCCATGTACTTAAAAAAGGTTTGTGTGTGTACACACATGAACCTGGCAATAAAGCTTATTCTGATTATAAAGGGAGACTGGGTGATTATTTGCAGTCTGTGAGGGAATGTCTTGGATTGGTTCAAAAGGCTGGATGTATGCAAGCGAGGGCTCAGCGTAAAGAGTGGGAAATAGGAGAACACAGGTAATATTAAACTTAAACATGAAACAAAGTTTTAGGGACAAGACCTTGACGACTATTAATGGAATCCACTGAATGAGCATAAAATTTAAAACACTGCAAACAATTACATAGTCATAGTAATTAGATTTTTAAAAAGTAGTTTTAGGAGTTTTGTAATATCAATCGCCAATCAATTTAGCAGTATCTTCAATCACTTCAGTATGATGATTGGAGCAGTTTCAACTCATTTTGATTGATGCTCAACAACTACACTGAAATGAGCTTAGAGAAAAATGATCTGTTTTGCAACACTTTAAAACCTCTTTAGAAAACATCACAAACAAAAGGTTTTGCTGCCAGAGAAAAACTAAATAAATATAAAAAAGCTTTCACAAGGCCAAGCAGATGCTCCATTAAAGCGGGCTTGTTTTACAGCATCTGTTTGTTTTAGTGCAACATTTCGTGGGCATTATTTGGAGCTTTACTGAGCTGGCAGCAGCACTCTCTTCTATCAGGCTCGCTGTAAAAACTCATTTGAATACAGCAGCAATTTTCCTTTCCTAGCTTAATTTATCACCTTGTGGCTGCCCGACTTCAAATATTTGCAATCTGACAACCAAGCAACTTTTAGCAAAACAACTCATTGGATCATGTTGAGAGGTGAAAGGGATGAAAACATATAATTCCACCAAAATGTGTGTTACATGCAATTTCCACACACGTCTAATTGAGTTTCCCTTTGTTTAATCTGAATCTATATCTTTAAGCAAAACGTATATATATATACATAATATATCCAATTGCACCATTTCAGGTGTTTTTGCTAAATATCAGTAATATACTTGTCTTTTTATATAGCACCACCTGTAATAGATGGCATTTTAAGAGGATTATGATGCAAACCACAACAAAAACAGATCCAAATACGCTGTTGAACTGATTTTTAAAAACATAACAATGTGTTTGTGATAATCTTACAAAGTTCCACTCCAGTACATATACAAGTCTGATCAATTGCTTGTCCTAAATTTTTAAAAGGTTGTCAGGATAACCAAGCTATATCTAGCGTTTTTGCAAACATTAATTTAGAATAAAAATGTGATAAAAGTAAAAGCAAATGTTATTTTTTTTTAATTCAGTTGTATGAGAGAATTCTATGGCTACTGTGGTTCAAACCTTCTTTTAGGTGCTTTTATTTTGAGAAGTGCAACACCACCAGTACAGTACAGAATTATAGTGACTTATTTGCATTCCACAAATCTAATGCTACTGATGACACACCAGACAAAACAACCCCTCTCAAGGGAACAAAAGAGAGTTCAAAGCATCTCAAGGTAATTCTGTTTTCTTCAATGTCCTTGCGGCCAATTACAGCCTCTCTTTTGCTGTGTGTAATTTCTTCAAAGGCATTACAGGACCAAAATCACAAGAGTTTTTTGAAATCCGCCTTTGTTTCTTCACAGTGCAGTCATTTCGAATCCATTATTCCTCCTAGATTTTTTGTCCTCTACTTTCTGCTTTTTCAATGTCAACAGCAAATGTGACCGACTGAGAGACAAACATCATTAAAAAGCCAGAGCAGAATTTATATTTCAACCAAAAGCTTCAAATTAGGGTCGACTACATCAGAGCTTTGACATCAAAAACTGTGGACAGAAACCTCACACTGAAAAGCAAATATATCTAGATCACAAACACACATTAGCAACCTGCAGAGAGAGTTGGCTGTTTCTAATTTTACAGTCCAGGGAGTCTTTCTAAAGAGCAAATCTAATCAGTGCAATGTTTTCAAACAAGTGCCATCATTTGAATAATTGATTATGCATACTTATTATTGAGAGCAGACAAAGAGAATGAACAGATGAAGCAACTGTGCAGTGGATGCACTAAACTGAACAGACCAAGCAATATCAGAACCTAACTCTTATCCTTACAATAACTTAATTTGATTTAGATGGATTTGATTGCATAAAGCCCTCATTTTTATAGCAAACATAACAGTTGAGAGAAAAGTATTTTTCATGAGCTTCCAAAATAATACTTAAGCTCTGAGGTCAGAATATAATGCCGTAGCTCTTACAACAGCTCTTATAAAAACTCCTACAGCTCTCCTCAGCGTAGAAACACTACCAAACGTTTACATTTTCCTATGGTTCTACTCTTGAATCAGAAAGCCCAATAAACCTTAATGAGCATTAAAATGTGGGTTTTAAGATACACATATAGGTTGTTTCAATCAAATCTGGAATTAAAACATCACTAATCTGAATAAATTGAATTTCTTGTTTCACATCAAGCCATTCTTTTTGTGTTACACGAGGTAGAGGTCTTAAAACACCTATTTCACCTACTTTTACACATTCTCTGTATTCAGACAAAGTGCACAGGCAACAACATAAACTCAACAAATGTAGGTTTCTAATATTTAGTAGAATTGCATGGTTTTAAATAGAGCATATGGATTCTTACATGCCACATAGAAAGGCCTATAGCAGACAAACACAAAAAGGCGTGAGGAATAATACAAAAAATGTACACAAACTGATGGAATTTGGAATATAGGAGGATTACTTATAAGGGAGGATGTGCTTATAATCTGACAATGACACAAAAAAGGCAGAATGTCCAGGAGAGGGGCCACAGCTTCTTTGAGCAGTACAAAGGAATGAGAGATCAGAAGCTTATGGTCAGTCAATGAACTGACTTAAGTAATTCCAATATTTTAAGAACAAAACTGATTTTAAATTGGACCTATTAATACATTTCTTAGGTTTCGACACTTATACTAATACTTAATACGAAGGCTTAACTTGCTCAAACACAAAAAAGTGAAATAGATTCATTAGGTCTGGTGTAACTTGTTCTTAGATGAGCTTTTTTTTTTTGGTCCAAAAATATGTTTAATATCTTACAGTTCCCTTGAAAAACAATTCATTTGATCTTGAAAACTTGCATGAGCTTGAATTTGTCCGCTGCTTTTCAAGCCCAAAGAGTTCCAGTTTCCCATTATTCATACGCAAACAGCTTGAGGCTATGTAAATATTTTTTCAGGGCAACCGCTAGAGATGACATTCGTTAATCTTAATTAGATGAGAAGTAATCTACATTTGATTCATGAACAACCTTTTGCCTTTTCTTAACATATTAGTCCAGACCTGCCGTGAACAGCTGCAGAAGAATGACCTTAATTTACAAGAAATATCATCTTTGAGAGAAGCACTGCATGAGGCAATGTCATGAACAACACATAATAAATGGTCTGTTCATCCACTGCATTACTGGAAATTTAATTAGGTATTGTACTTGCCTGAGTGACTTCACAATATGTTGCTATAAATTTGGGCTCCGATGTATATCGGACTACTGGAAATGGTGGCATTTTATTACAGCTCCGACATCTCTACATCAAATGTTTTGGGTCGTGCATCCTTTATTCAGTTGGAGTATATTTGTTTAAATGTTTTTGTCTTACTTTTGAGCACTATTAATAATAAGCAGCAGGTTGCAACACTATTTGACCAAAAACAACAACAAAACAAAGATGGCCAATGACTGTCATGTTGTTTGCGTCACATGACAGGAGAAAGCAAAGAATAAAAAAAATCTAAATTAAGGAAAAAACTGTTAACGATCTGTCAGTACGCAGTCATTTATTTTCCAGTTTTGAGGTGGAAGATCATGACAATTACTCTCATCACAACATACTTTACATAGAAAATATGACCCTGCTAAAGCATAAAAAAATACTAGGAACCTTAAATATACCCTCAATGATTTAATAATTAGGTAAAGTTTATTATAAACACAAGATTCTGATTGGATGTACAATCACCTTGCATACGTCAACATTTTTTGCATTATACTGAGACCCTCTCATATGTTATAGTACAAAGGAATGGTTCTTCACAAACTTTTTGTAGGACTTGTTGAAGTCCTGATTGAGTTTCCAAAGCTAAGGCGGCAATCACAACAGGACATAAAACTGCTATATACATGCACACGCACACAATATAAGAGAAGAAATGTATGTTTTTAAGACAGCGACAGTTATCCTGAAGATAAAAATTAATTAGTGATCTGACACTATTTTTAACCCAGTGTTCAGTTTAAAAAGGAAACAACCCACATATAATGTACTTAGACCAAATATCTAACACATTTACAGTACAAGAAATGTTGGCTGGAGTTACCAGATTTTTTAACTGTAAAAATGTTTGGTGGCACTTACATTTTACAGTTCAGGAAATCAATACTGGTCTCGTTTCCTTTATTGGTTCACAATAAACAACTTTAAATTGATCATGATATAAATATGTTTATTGTGAATGAAAAAACAGACTGTAAACCAATCATCATGTAGCTGTTAGAGAACCATTTTTTTTTTGACCACATATCCCTTTTTAGAGTTCTGCCTTGTCTCCAGTAAAATATTCTGAGAAGCAGGAAACACACTGGAAAGATTTTTTTAACACCTACTGTAGCTAAAAATCTATCCACACATTTAAATCCAGATTAGCCAGGCTTCCCTAGCTAATCCCAGAGTGTCTTGTTTCCATCAGCATCCTAAACAGATGACAGAGCCAATCTAACTGGCATCTCAAAACGAGTCTATAGCCTACTCCTCTAAAAGGACCCCATCTTAAAATAACTAACCACCCTGCAAAGGAAATTATTTCTGACCACATTTATCAAGATCTGATCCTTTCGGTCATTACATAAACTTAAGGTCATATGCAAGAATCTAAACGCTCACTGACTGGTAATCTTATCGTTGAATTCTAATTGTTCTTCACCAAGAGAGAACACAAAATCAATTCATCAATCCATCCTAACAATCTTTCAATGGCATGCTACATCCTTCTTTAATCAGTGAAAAACACCCCAAGATATGTGCCTTTGACTATGAGGAGTGAAATCAGATTTAAAATAACAAACATAAAACGTGCGAACATAAACATCTTAATCACAAAGGTGTCCTACACAAAAGTTTGAAAATCCCTCAAGCCAGAATAAATCCCCAAAAGCCTTCAGTGTTATGAACACACACCATTCTCCTCATGCAGATAAATATAATAACCCTGTCTTTGATTTCACGCCCATGCGTCTGAGCTGCTCTTGCATTGCGGCAGTACAAAGAAAACTCAAATCTCAGCCGTTCTGCTCTCAATCGATACACCAGTGTTGAGTGGAGACGCAGACA
Source organism: Danionella dracula (assembly GCA_900490495.1). Taxonomy (NCBI): domain Eukaryota; kingdom Metazoa; phylum Chordata; class Actinopteri; order Cypriniformes; family Danionidae; genus Danionella; species Danionella dracula. The sequence continues at coordinate 5,408,822 of UELW01000223.1, forward strand.
GATCAATGTCCGCTTCTTGAAGAGATTCCAGCAACCTGCTTCTGATGGATGAAACCGCAGTTTGGGGAGCGCTTTCTTCCACTTGAGGAACTCTGTCATCAGTCATGTCGAACCTCCGGGGGTAACAAGGATGGAGATATTTCTCAGTTCATTTAAAAAACCATAAGAAGCCATCTTGGCCAATTAGGTTGCAGAGCAATCAAAGGAGATGAAGGACGCAGTGTGTTGTTGACGGCGGAGCTGGGAAATGCACATAAATCAATCTTAAACAACACCTTACAGTGTAAGTATTACAATTATATGCTGCTGGCCTTTATGAGGCTTCGATCTCAGGCCTTGATTTGTTTCCAGTGTAATCATAAGTATGTTAAGGATGAAGATGCACTGTTCAAGTGTACGGTGGCATCTGTGCAGCATTGGCCACAGAGGTGAAGCAGACGGGATCGGGTTTTTGCTGGATGAGCAATTTTCCATTACAACAAACAGGCCCCAGAGGAACACAGCAAGCTCATACGATGCAGCACAGTGTCCGGTTTCAGCACAGGCTTCATTTATCATTCGGAAGACCTAGACCTAAAATAGATGGAGGCTAGTTAAGGGCACTAACATTGCTTATCGCAGGACATCATCACCTCGGCAATTTTTGAGGTTTCCAGGATAATACATTTAGGATGGCTATGATTTTGTACAATTGTATAGCATATCAAACTACAATTTTTTTTTTGTCTCCAAAGTCAAGCAGATTTCAAGAAAAGTACCTCTATGGGACTTCATTTTCTCACTGCTGAATTTTCACAATTAGTCAACTTGTCTTCTCAGATACAAGATCCATGTTTCTCCGCCATCTGTCAACATCTTATTATATATCAAATAATTACCAACATGCTTACCAATTCCTAGTTTAAATTGTGAATAAAGGTTTGAGTATTTACATATTGAATAGAACTGCTGCTCAAGGCTCCTAGGAGTGTACTTGTAGTTTTATAGTTCAGTTTATTTAGTTTTTCTGATACACATTGAAATGCACGCGTTCCAGCAACAGATTTTTATTGAGGAAAGAAAAGGGGGGACAAAAATAGCTACTTAACGAATCAGATTAATTTGACTCATCACTAATATTATTCCCCTTTTGCAACCATGTCCTTCTCAATACAAACTGATAAACTAACTGCTCAACGTTTTGAAGAATTCTCATAAGAAGTTGAAAAAATGTTGTGACTGAAAAGAACAAAATTGCTTCAAGAATAGTACAAAAAAATATAAAGACTAATTTGAAATACCATACAATCAAATGAAAATAGAGCAGCCAGTTTTGGATGCCTGAAAGTTTTTAAAGTCCTCTGCTAATGTTTTTTTGTAAGAGAGGAGAACCAACTTCAATACAGTTCAATGTTATCAAGCCTAATCCTAAGCTCAGTCTACACAGTTTTAATGAGTCCCATCATAGATCTATTCTCATTGGCTGTCTAAGGTAGCACTCAGTTCACTATCCACACGTACTTTATAATACGAAGATTTCCAGACAGGTTTAGAAATATAGCATGCTAAATATCTCATGTGTCATCAATTCATCGCAGACAGCTTCTTTAATATTTCACATTGTGTGATTGTCACTTGTGTGAACATGCATCCATTCACCTGTGATTTCGGTTGTTTGTCTGTGATTTTCAAAAACTGTTAGCTAGTAAAGTCTGGGTTAAAATCTGCTGAAGAGTGAGAGTGAAAACGGTCCATAATCTAGGGGCAGTCCTTAGCTAAACGTCTGTAGCCTTTAGAACAACTGGTTTAAAGAAATTCTCAGTTTGTTGTACTAGTAACACAGCAAAACAAATTTACTTCACTACTGATTGGTGGTATCTGAGAACTATGCTTTTGTGTCAAAGCAAGTGATTACCATGACACAGCAACAGCACTTTGCTCTCAAAAACACCATCGACCACAGCCTCTGGCACTCACGAATGCCAAATAACAGTTTGGACAGCAACGTCCCAGCACTCATTTAACCTATAACTTCAGTTAAAATGTCAAGACCAGTTCCCTGCCCTCATCTGACCACAATCACATTTACTTCCTCAAACAAATTCACATCTCTGACACGAACACTGATTTAGACTCTAGTTTTTTGTACTCTTAACCTGAAAGGTCATCAACATCAGTTTTCAGTAACTTGAACCTCTCCACCTTTTCATGCCAGAGATATCCATCAAAATCCAGGATAGCTTATCTCTTCACAACACCATTCATTTCAGAGTGATCCATTTCTTTAGTGGGAGGAAAATCCTCACCATCAAGGGCTTTAAAAGCTCCTCTGTTCACTTCCCTTAAGAAGAGAGATGGTTTTATCGCAGAAATTCATCTTTCAGGAACCGTACCATACAAACATCAAACACGAGCAGAAAACACACCAAATCTAAGCATAGCTAAAATAGGTCAGTCTTTTTGCCCTCATCTTTTTTAGAACTTTAAAAAAAAAGCCATTCTTACATGCTCAGTCTTTGTTTTTTTTTCTTGCTTCATCCATTCTTTCGACAAAAAGAGTGCCTTTGTTGCAGATATAAAAGCATGTATTTTTAAACCTGTAAACTACTTTCATGAAGAAACATGGACTGAATACAGTAATGGTGTTGATTCTCAAAGTATAGCAGTTGCATTTCCTCTAAGATAGGAGCAAGTATTGACTTAATAAGCACTGTAGAGCACTTGTAATGAGAGGTGAGTGAGTGGATGGCCTATATCAAAGGCTACTTTGTCTATAATAGAAGGATTTCAACAGGAGTGCACAGGCAGTGTGTGAAGAAAACATTGTCTTCATTCCCATATATCACATGGGATGAGCTCGGCATACAGCGATTCTTTAAAGGGACCAAAAATCCCATGAGGTACGCAGCCTTGAGGGTAGATCAGCCATATATTCAACCAGATTTAGATTTTAGATATACGATAGAACTCCAGGTTTTGTCAAGGAATCAGGTGATTTATTCAACTGAATGGAATTTTTCAACAGGGCTGTGAACATTATATTGTAATATGAGGATTTATAATTAACATCCATGTGTTTTTAAGTAGCATAAGGCACTCATGTCAGGGTTGTGAAATCATTTTAAGAATTATGTTCAATGTAATAGTGACAAAAACAAAACGATTTACAAGCGCTAAAATTTCCAGTAACACACCCTGATCCTCATTCATGAATGACTGGAGATGGAAGATGAGGCATCTACAACTAATAGGTCTTCAAACATGCCATCAGAACTTTTTAAGAGAGGCGAATAATCCCTCGAGCAAAATGTAAATGCCAAAATTGTGTTTACCTGTCCTGACCAGACAAACATGAATTTAAACAATTAAGAGATGTCTATTTTCATGAACAACTGCCAGTTCCCATGTAAATATATCTGAAAAGTTTCACAATCCACAGAGTTTATTTATTTAGTTGAATATCGACTGTATTAACAGAAGATGAGAGATAGAATAGCATATACCTTGGCAATACTCTTGATTGCTTTAATTATACTTTATATACAGTTTGGAGACATTGGTTCCCAATTCAGTGGAATTAAATGCAACCTTTTAATAATTAATTAAATCCGACTAATTTAGTTCATTTTATTAGTGCCAATTATTTAAAGAAAATTATTAAAAGTGAGACTTCATATATAAATAGAGAGCAATAGTTTAAATTAAAAAATAAAATTGAGTAGACAAAAAAAAGTTTAACTGAGTAAAATATTGAAACAAAAGAAAATAATAGTAAAATAATAACCAATTAAGAAATAAATACTAATTTCCAAAAACAAAACAACTATTCTGTAAAAAACCCTTGCATGCTAAAACTACACAGATATGAACAAAATAGAAATATAATGGTGTGTTATACATTTTTCATAGATTTAGTATACTAATCATGAAATCTTTATTTTTTTAAGAGACGAAAATATAAGATTTTGGGAAGAAATGACGTCAACACTTTTAAATATAAATTCCTACCTAATGAAGTACCTTTTAGTACTGAAATTTCATCTGAACAATGTTTTCAATTGGCAATATCCGTTATTAATGACATTATGTAACTGTGCTTGAAATATTGAAATATTCTAATAATGAAAAATTATATAAACTAAAGGTACTGTATTTATTTTATAACACTGTAAAACCAACCCAAATTTTCAATAGTGTAATAAAATATGAAATCATTTTGTCTTAATGTAAGCTATGTATGAATTTAAACTGTACAGTAAATGGGTTTAGAATCCAAAAATATATTTTTTTATATTTATCTATTCAATTATTTTCACTCAGAAGCTAGCATCTACTGTACCTGTTACTTTCTTTCTTCTCACTCTACATGAGCGAACAGAGGTTCTAAAAATCCACCTGGGAAAACACTCGGCTTTGACACATATGCTGTAACACATCTCGTTGCTTGCGTTCTACAGCAGCGTGGGCTGGGAGTAAACACAGGTGTTGGGCATCAGAAAGCAGACGTTTATTGGAGTTGACGTTTCAGCTCCAGCCAGTTAACAGCTGGCTGGTTTAATGATTCTTTCTCTGCTGAACTCCGAGCATCCACTGATCTCTTCACCTTGATCTCCTCTGCTCTTCACCAGCCCTGGCTTCCACACCAAAGATCACAGATCCGTCATTAAAGCTTCGATTGCACTAAAACCGAGCTCTTTACAAACTTCCGCTTACAACATGAAAAGCATAAAAAGCAGTTTCTCTTTTGCTGATTCAATATAAAATGCTTTAATCTTTAATTGATTACTTCTTTTACACAACTCTTTTCAGCCAAGTATCAAAAACACTACAGGCCTTTAACTTGGCCTAGATTTTTACTAGCCTTGCAAAAAAAAAAATTTGACTCAAACCAAATCGCATCCTCCTGAATTAATCAACAGTCATCACAGCAGCCGTCTTGGCACCTCGGGGTACATTAACACAAGTTACTCTTTAATAGCTAGATAACTTGAGTGCTTTCCACAGAAAAGTATTTTGAGAATTTAAGCAATATATAAAGTCCCAGGGTCAAATACATTTAAACTTATGAGATTTATATTAAATCTCATTTTAGGATATACTATAAATACATAGAAACCATGCTTTATCTATCATATTTCCACCGTATCCTATATGCAGAGTGCTCAGCTCCAAAGGACACCAGCATTTGTGCTCTCGATCACATCATATATCTGGGTGACATTTCCAAAGTGGTGGTTTTTCAGTCTCAAGGCCTTGCTTTCATTATGTCTGTTAGCTGCTGAAGACGAGCTGCTTTTATGAGTTTCATAATTCCCAGGCCTACAGCTGGCCGAGGGCTTCATAAAATGTCTCCCTCTACAGCAGAGTAGTCATGGGACAAGTTCTTCCACTCACTATTTCACTATCACAAACTAAGAAAGAAAAAGGATTGGGAGCACTTTGACATTTGTCTCCTACAATGACGCACTTTCATTGATTCTGTCCAGATTAGCATAACCGATGCTCTCAGGGAACTATCTTGGAAGACAAAACTGAGGAAGTCAACCGAACCCCAATGGCTACTTTGGCAAAGAGACATATATGTTTTTTTATTGAGAGACATTAATCTTGGACCCGTCCCTCCTGTCTTTGACTAAGGTTTGGACATCCAGAGTAACGAATAAACATCTTTACAAACCTTTGTTGCTGCTGCTTAAATGTCTACCACACGTTTACTGTATAGTGAGGATGTGTTTAATTGTACAAAGTAGAGCTTCTCTCAACACAAAGACTATAGGAATCGACACGTGAACAAACAATTTACTTTTATTTATTTATTTATTTATTTATATTTCACGTGTAGAGAAAAGTTTTTTCCATGTGTTAAAAATTGAGGTTTTGGGGTGGTTCCGAAAAAAAACCTAAGTTCTGTTGTTACTATCACATAAACATAAAATATCACAAAATGTTTAGCTCCTCTAATCTCTTCTGGAAGCTGGTTCCAGATGCGGGCCGCTAAGTAACCAAAAGCATTTATATCAAAAAGGAAACTTCAGTCACGAGCATATGTATTCCTACTCTTGCTTAGTGGGAGAATGTCTCTCGTTAGCTGATAATAAAGCTGATTATTGAAAGATCACGACTTTATAATGGGCTTCAAACAATTAAACTGACATTTTGAGCTTTATCATCTTGGACATACAAGAGATTAATCAGTATTGAAGACAGGTTAGAATGTAAATGAGAAGAGTGAAGGAGTGCATTAGAATGAATGACTGAGTGACTAGTGTGGGATGGGTGGACACATTGTTAGATATGGTTTTATGGCGCACGCACACAGGTTTAGCCCTGACATTTTAGTAAGGCAGTGTAAAATAACTCCTGTTTTCATATGACAGCAGAGGATAAACATAAAGCTCTCTCATGACATTTATGGCTTGATCAAAACGGTCGACTGACAGCTCAAGACCACACATTACAGCCCACTGGGGATCTTTAAAACCTGGAGGTACTGTAATAGACCTCATTCAATCATCCATATCTCATAATAATTCTACTTAAAAAGTAAACCACACAATGTTTAAGCACTGTGGAATAAGAGAATCTCTTATGGAGTAAGTTTCTGTCAATTGCAGCACAATTAAATGTAAAAAATTGTGTCTCTTCTTCAGAGTATTTCGAAATTGTGAGAAAAACTCACCATAGTGAGCTACTAAAAAGCTACTCACAGACTCAAAGCATTACTCTGCAACCTTACACTGAAGGCTTCACAATCAAAATCAATGGCATGTAGAGAGAAGAACATAGCTTCCTACAATGTCAGTGTACATGACATGCTTTCCTTTCAGCCTCAAGCAACAAACAGCCCCTGTTGTTTACTCAAAGAAAGCAAATACAAGCTTTAAAACTAAATGCTTTCATAAATCATGTAATAATCAAATAGGGATTTTTAACTTAATTAAAATTTTTAATACACTATCTATGCAAGAGCTCATCAAATGCATTATGATTTCAAATCAGCAACCATAAAATACTAACATTAATTTCAGCCCGTTGGGATCCTTTTTAGAAAAAACCTATCAAAAACAATACAAAACAAGCTATAAAAAAACACAAATTTGTAAGGTATATCTTTTCCTCAACACACATAATTCTAGCACAGACCATTATCTTCTATTCATTAGTATGTTAGAGTGTTAAAGTTATTAGGAGTGTGTGTAAACTTTCAGTGTGAGGAGCTAAATTTGCAGTGGGTTGTGTGGGAAGAAAACAACCAGCAGTAATACAGTGTGAATCATGAAATGAATCACGCAAATGATGCTATCTTAAGCAAGCACACATCTGTGCATGCAACATACAACGCTAGTCATTCGCCTTTCAGTACAGAAAACACATTCAGTATTAATTACATAGGCAGAATTAGGATACATTTTATCTATTACAACTTGAAGATAGCTTCCATAACTCCACTTGACCAACTTTCTAAGACCTAGAGGATTTTAAAGACATTCAGAGTAAAACAAAGTGGAAACAAAAAGTAAATGACATTTTGCACAATGTTAATGTTACAAAAAACAATTGCATAACTTTACATTGAGTGAATTTTGTCTTCTGTATCCTTGGACAACTTGATCTTTGGTCCTATCAAAATTGAAAAATGGCTTCAATTCAGCAGGTTTTAAAATGCAAACTCCAAACAAAGATTTTTTTTTCCCCGGATAAATGGTTTTCATTTTATACAGCACTGCGTTTAGATCTTAAATTACAAACCTGCAATTTATTGATACCGCAAAGCATTAATAAATTGCCATTCTTTAAGCGAAAGCCTTTTGTCAAATCATATACCCTGCTAATGCTAACTTGCATGCTAATAATTTTCTAAACCTGCCACAAATTCATCAAAATATTCTTTATACCATCAGTCTCCTCTTTGGTTTTCCTTGTAAGATTGTTTGAGCCACATGTCAAACAAACACTAAATCACCACCTGGCCCATAGTAGTGCCATGGGGGCTTTACTGGGAAATTTGATTCCTTGATTTTTCTCTATTAAAATAATAGTTATTTTAATAAAAAAAAGTAAAGGCTTATTCTAATTAAATGTATTTGTAGATCTGTGAAACATTTTTATACTCAAAGCACACAAATAACACCACCAAACCTTAACTGTTAGATAAAAAAAATTCAAATCATAACATAAAACTAAGAACAGATAAATAATCAAAAGACCTGTTTCGTGAAAGTTAATAATTAAGTTTACTTTTTTTTAGAAGTCAAGTCAAGAGGGACTTTTTTTCTCAGTATGATTCATTGAAAGAGGCATCAGAGAAGTGTCAGATGTGAAACAGTCACCTGCTGTGCAGAAGGAATCACTGTCAGTAGCACACTTTTATTGTCTTTAGTCACATCATGTCACGCCACAGGCTTCAGTTTTGTATTTGGTGTGAGATGCAGAGAAAGCTATACTATTTTTTACATTTACATTAAATTTACATTTAAATTACATTAATCTATATCCACCAGTATTTTCTTCCCATTTACACACATGATTAATACAAAAAGTCAGTTGATGCCTTTAGTTTGTTTAATGTCAAAACAATATCTATCTCAATTAAACAGTTTTTAAAAGACACAATCTTTTGTCACCTATTCCATAGTTGTCCTGATTCATCAATTGCTCTTTTAGTATAGCTTGGCATAAATAAAGGAATCATTTAAAGGATCATTAAAGAGGTTCTATATGTTTGCTATTTGGAAATTGATTGAATTCGCTATAATTTTTATTATTGCAATAATAACATTTTAAATGCAAAATATATTGATTATTGAACCAAATCGTTGACCTTAATACAATTTTTCAATATGAACCTTCATTCAAACTGTAAAACATTTTCATTGATTGATTGGATTTTCTACTATTGCAGCTAATGCAAAAATACAACTGGTCTAATACAGTTCAGTGATTGCTGAAAAGTGTTTTCGTCCACCTTGTACTAGGAATACCAAAACTGGCAAAGACTATAAAGAATAAAGTCCATTTTCAAAAAATAATGCAGTTGTACTTAAACCTGCAACTAGACTTCCTAATTTATACCCCTCTCACTATCCTACATCAAATTAGTTAACATGTAAACATCTTTCTGTAACTTATTTCTCCACCTTAGTTTTTATCGTGATGCACTAATTGCAAAACGAAAATAGAATTAAAGCAACCAGACAGATAAAAGTGCATGCATGACTCACTAGACAACTTATTTAATGGTGCACTTGTAATGATACATAAATGATGGAAGACTATTTCAATTGATGGGTAAGAGTTGCATCAACAATGAAATTTTTTTTAATTGTTTAAATGAGTCACAAAAAATATGGAATCATGTTGCATCATAAACTAAATAAAAGACCAATTAACGGTCCATTTCATAAAAAAAGCAGAGTCAAAAATGTTTAATTAGTGTCATGGAGTGTCATGCTTTAACGTGTTTAAGTTACAATCAAGAATAATTGAACTCTCCAGTTAGTATTGAAGGGTTTATGCTTTAAAACAGTAGCCTCCCAAAAGCCAGTTTTACAGCTACAATTGTATTTATTTATATTTTAAATCAACCTGAAGGTTGACTCATGGTCACACAGGATAAAGCGGAATTAGAAGATGTTGAAGTGTGGGATTTAATAAGTCTACCTCTCACTTCCCACAGACAGATGACTGCAGATCATCAGGACTACTTCTCCTCATGGGTGGCTTGACTAATCAAATGTAAGCCATAAATGCTATTTCCAAAGTCTAGCCTTGAAAATATGCCTTTTTGCAAAATGACAAACAACAACTAATCTCACATGAAATTCTACATTTATTATTAACATAACAAGTAACTAAAATGGTGATGTTATAAATATAAAAAAGACTCGATGGTAAAAACAAAACTAAAAAAAATTGTTATTGTCTGAAAATGAAAAGGTAAATCAATACATTACCTATATTATTACTATATTACCTATATGGTAAATATATTTTATTTTACCAGCTTTCAACACCAGACAAGGAACCTGTAAATCAGAAAGTGAATAAAGACATGTGATGAGATGGTTAAGAAGTAGCCACATGCTCAGCCAGCAGGAGCTTGACAGCTCTGGTCAGAAGTCTGTGCCCTCCTCACACCTGCTTCTGTTTGCGTAAATCAGAGCAGGTAGAAGACTGTTCTTACTCAGACTGGCAGCTGACAAAACTTCACAGAGACAGGGAGAGCTCAGCGGAATGCCCATTAATTATTCAGTGTTAGCAGGCCAGGGTTCTAACCACAGGAAAGTCACACAGCTGGACACCGAGAAGAAATTCAGGGAATCTGATGACATGAAAAGTCAACCAATGGAGTCACCTCAACAGCTGCAAAAAGAATATCAGGAAATATCTATGTGATTGGTGTAAGATGCAACTTAAAATTGGGTAAAACCACCTAACATCACCTAATAGATGTTCAGCAATATAATAATATATTTATTTATTCAAAACACAAATAAATAAATAAAAAACAAACTCAGCCAATTGCTTAAAAGTATCCTGCTGATACCATCCAAAAAGTATTTCATACAAGCTGCGCACCTTCAATAAACAGCAAATCAACTGGTCAAGAACAATCTAAGGTCGCCCGAAATTAAAAATCATAGAAACTTTAAAATATCCCATAAACTTCTTATAATTGGTAAAAATGGCAATTTTGGTTGTTTTATATAACAGGTTTTACTCTTCAGACAACTCTGAAAAAGTAACTTTTTAAAAAGCTAAAATTCATTCATTCATCTTCATGTCGGCTTTATTCCCTTTCGGGGTCGCCACAGCGGAATGAACCGCCAACTCTCTGGCATATGTTTTACGCAGCGGATGCCCTTCCCTGCCGCAACCCATCACTGGGAAATTACATATCATTAAAGGTGTGGTCAATGTGCTGAGCAAAGGAGAATTGAGTGCCTATACGTTGGAAACTTATGGTCATCACTGGAAACTCCATGAGAAGCTATGAAACAAGATGGAGGACTAGCACTGTGTTTTGCCCTGTGGATAATGTTTGACTGGCATCTTACTTTGTATGCCAATGTATGGACCTTTCAAAATCATAATAGGAACACTAGCATTGTACGTAACTGTCTCTTGGTAATTTTGCCCCGAAAGTGTTGTCCATAAGGTACATTTCTAAGTAAACTTAAAATGTACTGAAGCTTATACTCTGTTGTATGGTCCCATGTTATAATTTTGGTATGAAATTCAGTGCCTACCCACTTAAAATAATTCATATTTACCTTTTATCTAACTTTTAATATTTTAAACTTCAGACGAATTCAGGAATGTAAAAACTTTGAGCATAATCTGAACTTGCGTTAAAATGGAGTAAAATAAAAATGCAGCAATGTCAGACTCAATTTAAAGGTCATTGCAGAGAAGCCTGAAAATGCGATAATCTCGATCTCCAGTAACAATATGTTCAGCCAAATACTAAATAAATCAACATGCCAAACCAAGAACAATTACGCATTACACCTCCCCAACAATGCAGAACGTGAAGATGAGTACATGACTGCTGGTGCTGCAAGCAGACCTATGCAAATTTCCCAGCACTATTCCACCTGCTAAATAACAGAATATCACACTCCTAAAAGCTCACAACTCCCTAGGCATCAATCAACCTAGAACAAACTGTTAACCCATAATTATTTCATAGTAAAATGTATTTGTTATTTTCGGTTTCGGCATTCAAGAAAACATTTAACAACCTTGCCAAAGGAATTCAGGCCCATGTTGATTACCCACAGTGCATGGTTAGCATATTCTCATTGAAGAACACTGACAGGCTTTACATCCCTGACTCACCAGTGGTAAATGGACCGTGACACCTTTCTGCTTCCATCATGACACAAGACCTGATGGATCTCGCCTTCAGCAGTGCTTTCCAAAGGCCCCTTTACATACGTGTAAAACACATATCATGTGTGACAAAAGAACATGAGCAGAAAATGAAGCTGCTGTCATCTTCTCACAGAGAAAAACATCTTCTTAGCAGATGCTAATGCTCTCTGTCAAATGCGTTGCTCATATGTACCCAATGCCACAGGCTAAACTCACAACTCATAAGATAGTTATGTTGTACCTCTCTTACGCGATGACGGATTTCCTCACATTAATTCCTAAACATATTGTTATTAGCACCGAGGGCAAACTGAGGAGTAATTCATTTTTGTTCAATAATTTTGCTGCAAAACCTTTGTTTGTTGTCCTTTGCAGTCATAGTCTACTTTTTGCAATCTAGAATATATAAGTGCGAGTAGCCAAATAAGGAAAGCAGGTAAAAACAGAAATGTGCACAAATAAAGAAAGAAAAATGTAAACTAGTGAAAACAAAACTCAACAACATCCTGAGATACAGACCACAACAGAGAACTACACAATAACAAGTAGATTTTTAAGGTGAAATTTGTTTGTAATTTGCTTGTTATTTTGTAAGACTTTTATGATAGTCTTGGAAAGGCTTAATATTCATAATATATTCATAATTTTATTTGTCAACCTTGAAAATATTTAAAATTTGGTCTCTACAAGTATTTTACTTGTATTAGGACTGTTGTGAAAATTACAAAAGTCTAAATTATCTATTCCATGTGTAGCCAATAGAGTTCTTTCACTTGCTTATAATAAGCATAACAAATAAACATAAAAATGTATGAAAAAAGAATACAGTAAAATATATAAAAATACATTGTAAAAGGCAGTTTTGACCGGTTGTGACAGAAATATGGCTATTTTGTTTACTGCAAAAGGCCTCTTACACTGTTCCTAATTTTACAGTTCTACTTTAAATTCTTTCCCAAAAAAAAATACTTATTCTGTGGAATCCCATAACAGAGTTCCAAGCTTTGGGGTTTCCGTTCATTATAAATATATCTGAAAAAATCCCACGCCTAAAATTGTGCATTTTAATCAAACCTTAAGTAGTACTCAATGTTCTTCTTCTGCCCCCCTGTGGTAGGTTTGTCAATAATCTGAGCCTGCCCTAATCACATGGCATTTTGGCATTAATGGCATTTTGATTAAGTGCTAGAAACAACACCTGAAAGATCTTGGATGAGAAAGTAAAACACTGCACTGATGGTAATGAATAAACATTTAACTGAGTAACAGGTCATTTTATGAGTAATATTACGACTACAATTGTTGATCATATGCAAAAGTATAAAATAAAAGAACTCAATAAAATATCATTCCAGATGTCAAGTTTCATGTTTTAAAGTTTGGATGAAACAGTCACAGATTTTTGAGAGTTCAAGTCCCTTAGGCTAAGATAATAAACTGTAATTTATGTTTTGTTTTTTGTTTTTTTGGACTACAGCAAACGGTTTTCAACTAATCTAAAACGCTGAACAAATTCTCTGACTCTGAATGCTTCGGCTTTTCCTTTTTTCCCCATTTAAAGTTCAAAAAGCCGTATAGTGCACAGACCTGCCAGAGGGACTTTGAATACACTGTCAAAAGCCTGAGAGACTACAGCACATCTTTCATTTTATGGGCAGCGGCAGCTTTAAAGATTTTCATCTATATAGACTCCTTTGGCTTTGTCTTTAGAGACTCTCAGAGAAGGTTTTCAAATCCATCGCTGTAGTGGCAAAGACCTCATGAGGGAAAAAAATCTAATAAAACCTTGCTCCATAACCAAGAGAAGAAACACCAGAAATACATAAGCACACTTGAGAACGAGAGGCTATTTGGGGAAAATATCTACAGGCTAACTTTCAACTCTTTCTGCAAGAACTGACACTTTTACAACCAATCTGTGGATTGGCAACTGTAATTGATTGTTTAACTTTTACCCACACATTAAAGGTAAAGGTAAATTTACCAGACAAAAAAGTATCTGTATCCATGTGTTCAGTTTTTTTTATATTAGATTAGCTGTTCAAATAAATATATTATTTATATAGTTATTTTGAAAAACTGCTTATAAATGCGTATTAACATAGAAACAATGCGTTATATATCCGTAATGGTGTGCTTTCATATAGCTTAATAATAATTGATAAATATGTTCTAAATGATCTTGTGAATTGCTTACAACTAATAACTGGTTTTTAAATAGTGAAAAGTTTCAATGAAACAATATATGGATGCTTATAAACTAAGAATAAAGCGATCGTTCAATGTAATATGTAAACACTGCTTGCAAATGTGTAACATAGAAACAATGCATTTCAATTGAACTTTTTATTAACTATTTGCTAATGCCTAAATTATGATTTAGCGTAGTTATCATTAAATGCTACTGAAATTTTTTTTAAATCAGCCAAAATTGCCCAGTGCAATACTGTAGACATTTATGATCATGTGCCAGAACACTTGAGATATCTTTAGAAAGCATTGATTTAAAGTTTTTATTTTGATTTGATAACTTGAATCCAATGAGGTCTTCAAACTCTCCAGAACTGTGGGTTTGTTTGGTTCTTTGGAGAGTGTTCTCTAGTGAATTTGACAGTCATGGTTTAAAAAAATCAAGTCAGCAATGCATTGTTTTTTTTTATGGTATTTTTAAACGGGTAAAAAAATCTGCAATTAAAAAAAGTTCAACAACGGCCTGAATAACATGCCAAATGTGGCATTTTACGCAAAAAAGATACAAATGGATCTATATCTTTTAAGGTAACCGATTAATCCAAACAAAAGGAGAAAACTTATTTCTTTCTTCTCAAAGCAGGTCCACACTGCTTTTAAGATACTGAAGTAAAAATGTAAAATGACAAAAGGCCTTCATTTTAGGTGAATCTGTAGAGATGGAATCAAGTAGACAATTGATTTTTAACAGCCCACAGTACCCCCGTAAGTAAGAACGTGTTTGGGGTCTTTAAACGAACAGTGAAAAAAAGGATTTGATTTCTCTTAACGGCCCAAAACTTTCTCCTCTTCCTTTCACGAACACAATCCCTCTGTCATTCACCCTCAGCCTCTCATGCCATGCAATCATTCTGTGAGGCTATTAGCACAATTGGACAGCAGGTGCACACTTGGCTTTATAGCGGGTAAACACAAATCGGATTAGGCCTGGCAGAACTCTTATGTCCATGCTCCTGAGGACAACTAGTTTGACGGTTCACTTTTGACGCTACCATCTTTTCCCTCTGAGCATCATTGTTTGCTTGTAAAAGGTTTTCGGTTGTGCAGACACAGAAGTATAAGACATTGATGCAGGATCTCAACGGTCATTCAGTTATTGTTAGCGGAGCTCAGATAACACCGTGTATCAAATGTCTGCTATCAGAAGAACGAAGGATCAGTTGGGGTGATTTTATCTTGCCAGAAACAATTTTAGTAGGGTTTGGTCATGTAGGCCAATCATATTGTGCATTAACTTTGAACTTAATTAGTAGGGAACTACAAAAAACTGATTTGAGTATTAAATTTCCAATTTGCAGAACACTGTTTACTGTAAGTAAATCACTTCCATTCAATTTTGTTAGCTGCTTATCTCCAACTCAGATTGGGTGAAAATCAACCCACATAGCATTTTTAACTTTCTGACTTATTCAAGTCTTGTTAGTTGAACAAAGTTGAACAATGAATTATGGTACATGACTGGTCCATGTCAGGATGTGGTCCAAAACGTCAGCCATATTAATCTTAGAATTAATGTCACATTACATTAAATTTCAGCACTTTCAGTCTTGTTTGCCCGACATACTGCATCGATGTGCCAGATGTGCCAAAAGCAGAACTTTCTTTGCTGATTGGGAACACCCTAGATAAGTCATACAGCTACAACATCGAAAAATAAAACACATTCTGTGGACAACATTTTAGAGATTGATGGGACAACGTCTATATTCATCAAGAGAGAAAGCACTGCTAGTTAAACAATGCAGTAAGCGCTCAAAGAAATTAACTTTTTTCCACTACTTTAAATTTTTTTTTGTGGAGTGAAACTTCATTGTACATGAACATTTCAAAATGTCACTTTCCAATTTTCTCCATCATCAGGAATATGACCAAACAGATTCAATGCTAAACTATGGAAAAATACTATTCCCATAAGAGATATTTTAACTGTAGTCTGTGTTGGAGGGTTTTTTTCTTAATATAAAATTAATAAAATGTGTATGTAAAATATATGGGAAAAAACACTTCTTAAACCTTCTATTCTAGTTTTATTTTCACTTTTTTTAATCATATCGGTGTTAAAGAAAAAGTAAATCACCTTAACTCAAGTTAGAACTAAAGACTCTTGATTTGTGAACGTCGTCCAGGATGAAACGTGGAAGGACAAAAGAACAGTTGGTTTGTGAACTGCCAGACAAGACAGTCTAGACTTTGATTAATGTGCTTCTGTGCCCATCGAAATCTCTCACATCAACGAATCAGACTGACACACTATGTGGTCAAGGTAAGGTGAACTCACAAGGGGTAAGGAAGCCAACTATGTTCTTCCTTTCCCTGATCGGCCTTTTATTGCGCCTCAGGGTGAAAGGGTATATCAACAAAGAAATGCTTGAAACAGTTCTTATTCGGACAAGAGGAGGATTAAACTCATTAAGCTACTACCTCCATGAGAATGCATGAGTCTATAACCCTAAGCAATCGCCACCATAACATTAACTAATAAAAAAAAAAGCAAGTGTGATTTAAAAACTGCTTTGTGATCTTGTCATGGATGCTGAATTCTGGGTTAACAGAGGAGGTTAGGCCAAAGAGACGGCCCTGGTCAGACTGGATACTGGATGAAAGGCTGTTACATGCATAAGCTCTGCTAACCAAGCGAGAGACAAGATGATGTATTACCTCAGGTGCTTGGTTTTCACTGGCAAAGAGGCTTCCAACACTCCCTCTAGCACCAATTACAATCCAGGAGTGTGTCTTGGCTTTTCCATTCGAGCTCATGCCATTTTAGAACACACAAAAGTTTGTCAATTGCCCAATCAAACTCAATTATCAAACTCCATTCAAATATTTCTGTTACCCGTTCCCCACAGGCACCTCTTGCTCTCATTCACAAACAGACAAAAGTCTCGAGTGCCTCTTCAGCAAGGAAACCATAGCTTATGTGAAGTGTTGTATTTATTACTACATCATGCATTATGCAAGATCCATTTCATGAAAAGACTCAATAATGGATCTAGTGAACAGATTGTGTCTGTAAACGGCATTCACTGGGAATAGCTATCCAAGTTATGCTGTGTACTACAAAGGAAAACTCAAGAGTATTGTAGTGTTTGATGTCAAAGATGCTCTTGTGTAGGTCTAACTTGCACATGCTGCACGCATCTGAAACCAAAAAGATAAGGAAGTCCAAGTGGGCTCCTTTGCTCTATTGTTGAAAAAAAATGCAAATAAAGATGAGGATTTGGGTTTTGCATGAAATAACTCCATCTAAAAAAAAAAACTAAGTCATTTGGCATGTTGCTAAACCTGACGGAGACCACAATGAATTTTTTTTTTATTCTCTGCTTCCTTTTTCTCATGAGACATACTTTGAGGAAATAAAGACAAATTTTCTCCAAAATGGTCATGAGCATTTTAATTACCAGCTTATCTTAGTTTGTAGCTGCTTTGGTAAATATATATTTAAAGAAGTGATTGCAGTCAAAATACACTGACTTCTCCACCCATTCACACAAGCTGAAATTAACCTTCATAAAAATCAAGGATTAAAAAAAAACTTTTTATTGTCATGTACTTTCGACAAACAATACATTTTTGGTGTGTGTGTGTGTGTGTGTGCGTGTGTGTGCGTGCGTGGGTGTGTGTGTGTGCGTGTGTGCATATTTCTGCTTAAAATGTGTTTCCTTTTGAAACACTGCCTGTGCAATCATGACAGGAAAACAACAAATGAAAATAAAATACAACTAGCCTAAAAAAAAAAAGAGAGAGAGCAAAACAGAGAGAAGATTTCTTACCCAGTCATGGGTCACAAGTGAACCAAAACTAGAAGAACAACTGTAATTAATCCGGGCAACAGAAAAGCTAATGGCTCCCACAGACTGAGTGAGACCCATGTTACAGTTAATCTAGTTTCCTTTATATTAGGTGACAAGCTTAGCAGATTCTTCAGTTCATCTGTTCTTTCATTATGTCTAAAACCGCATCAATGACGAGTCCCTAGATGAATGATTTAGCAACAGCATTAGAAATACTTATCCATCAATCTATCCATTTATCCATCAATGCAACCACCCATCCATCAATCTATTTATCCATCCATTTATCTATCAATCCATCTATCCCTTTATCCATCAATACATCCATCCATTTACTAATAATTCCGGTTGTCCATCAAAATATGTAATAGATGTCATCTGACTGTTTATTTGGCTTTGCATTTTTTCATGAACACAAAATAATAAAAATGGTTTGCTCTATAAGTGTGCAGCTCAGGGTTCTGTAAATTCTAGAACTGTTAAATACAAAAACACCATGATGTCAAACAACTTAAGTACACATGCTGCAATAAATCAATTGTGCATGCTTTTAATGGTAAAAATGTGAATAATCAACAGCAGATTATTAAAACCTTTTATGAATGATCCCCCACATGAAAGCTCTACAGAAAAGAGGTCGTATCTAACCGACAGGGGAAAACAACTCTCCTGCAGAAGTGACTTTAATGTTAATTATCTGATCCCATCTGTGAAGCAAAAGAACTTACTGAAAAGTGTTTACCTCAAAACAATCCTGTGTACTCATCCATATGTGTTAAACATCCTATATCTGTGAGTAATTATTTTCAAGATGATTTCATAATTAGAAACATCCCCTCTTCACACATTCCTCCACCCAGAGTGTTGAAAATCAAGCCTCGCATAAAACCTCATGAGAATAGATTTATGATATGTATATAGCCAGCCAAGGATATTCTAATTTGCCAGCAACACAGTGAAAGAGCAGATGGGAAATGATGACAGCTTGAGATCCCTGTACAGTTTCAGTTCGCTATAGAGCATACTTCTGAGACCTGCTCATGCTGTAATCTTTTATTCACATCAGTCACACATAATAAGGTGTCGACTACAGTGCTGTGCTCAATGGGTGTAATAAGACTGGGCACAAATCAGAGTTAAAGAACATTCTTTCCTTCAATACATGAAATCCCTCCCTGTATGATCATTTGGATGAAAAACTCAGGAAATGTTGCAGCTAAATCTTAGACTAAACAAATTTACGATGACAGAAAGTGTGGTTCAACTGTCAAACACAAGATTCAACACTTTCTCTGGGAGGGTAACAGTCTTTAAAGGGCGCCTATTATGAAAAGTCAACTTTTGGAAGCTGTTTGAACATAAAAAGTTATGAACACACTCCTGCAAGAGTTGATACAATTTATCCAGTCATTTATTGTAAAATCTGTATAATGCCATCAAAATTCCTGCATATTATTAAAACAGTAAAATTCCAAGAATTAAAAATCCGATATTAGAAAGCCAAAGCTATTAAAAAGCTGAGTGGGCACTGTACAAAGCTAAATGAAAGCATAGTGCAATATGAGTCATGTGTTTTAATTCACTGTACTTTACAGTCATGAAGTCGATCCTTGTGCTGCATCAGCCAGAGAATTAAGCCCCATTAACTGCAACCATTATACTGTAATGTATGCCTTCCCATTTCCTATCTCAGCAAAAAACTGCTGATTTTCCAAAAAACGTTAGTAAGACCAGCAATTCTGGAAAACAATCCACAACATGCACCTAGAGAGTGGGAAACAGTAAACCCCTTTCACATGCTGCTGCTGTATGTTCAATGGCATACCATAACGGAGCGCTTGACCTTGAACTGCAGATAAATTATCCACATGAACTGTAATGCAAACCCGAAGCGAAGCAAAGCCAAGTACTTTAACGGCTCTACAATTAGGCTATGCATTTTCAAGCTCTGTTTCTCTATACGAGACAAGACAAGAGATATAATGTGACACCAAACTCTGTCTGGCACAGACGACACATGGCACCAAACAATGTAAAAGCCATTTTAGAAGCTGACAGGACACTTGAAATTGCTGCTTGCCGTTTTGTTACTTTACATTTAGATTACAGTAATTTACTTGTTGACGCCCAAGTCGATAATTTACACTCGGGTCTAAAATTCACTTCAGAGGCTTTGCTGCAAGAGCCCTAAAATGATTTTAAAAGCATAATTTTGATTACAATTGAGGACATAGAAGATTTGAAATGTAAAAAATACGAGTGGGTAAGTACAGATTGTCTGGTTTCTACATGTTGTAGTTGTATAATGTCAGGAAAAGCATCATCTAATAAATTTTTTTTAATCAATACTACTGCAATATTTGATTAACAACTCCAATAATTGTTTATTGGCCTAAAGTGCAAGTGTTTGTGATCTAGGTCAATGGCTGGCCCAAAAAGCGATATATGAATTTTGTATGACTTGTGTCTTAATATTCATGACATTGGTTGAAAGACTCTCATTCTATGGTCTCCCAAAGGTTAAGAATGAACCTACTTTACTCTCAGACTTTTTAGTCGGTTAAAGTCTTTGGAATTTCATGGTTAGCCTACAGCAGGTCAGTTTCATTTACAGAGCTTTGATACCCTGGAGGTAAACATTATGAGAATTTCAGAGTTTGTTGAACATTATTTAAGACAATTTTATTGTCTGTTATTTTTATTTTTTTTCGTCTGGGAAAATTTCTGACTTCCAGTTTGAAAATACACTTCTTAAGCCTTTCCAAAATGAAGCATGTTTTAATTTAGGTTTCTTCCAATAAAATTAACATACAACTTTAAATGAAGCTTCTGGAGGTGGAGCATGTACCCATTGGCCCATGAGAATGATATGCTATCATGATTGAAACAGACACTTCATCAGATTTTTTTTGTGCACTTTTTCTTCGGTACACTTAATTTTTTTTAATTCTGTAGATAGATAAGAAATGAAATTACAATAGCAGGAAAGAGGATTGTTGATCCAATCACAAGAAACATAACCAGACTTATCCCAGGGCATGTAAAATCAATTTTGTGACTCTATATTGGCCTATTAAACTCTTCTGTTTGACAACAATTCATCCACTGAACATTATAGTTTGTCATGTAGAATTCCAAAAAACATGCCCTAATTAAGCAAACTTTATTTATAGACAAAACAGAAACAGTAGCACGAGAAACAACGAATAAAATAAGAAATGCACACTATAAAAATTATACCATTGCAATGGTTTGACATCTGAATTTAAACATTCACTAGCAATAGTCTAATGCGTGTCGACATTCTGAATTTGTGGCGTTATTTTATAAGACTACACATTTTTTTAAAGGTCAAGTATGCAGGCAAGAAAGTGAAACTGGCTGCGTTTTATTTAGGTTCTTTCAATCTGTTGTGTTTCCTTTCGATTTGTTCTTTTATAAAGCACTTTGTTCAACCTTGGGGCCATTTTCAATTCAGCTTTATAAATTGAACTTGAACTTAAAAAGCACAGAAGGGCACAGAATTGAAAGTGTGGTCTAAACAAGCATGCGGTGTGGCAAGTACATTTGAAACCACAAAAAATAAATTGGAAATTGAAGAATGTGTACATTTTAATCAGGTTTCAGCTATCAGCAGGGGATCTATCAAGTATTATATGGTCCAGAGGGTCAAAATCAGAAAGGGAGGATTTGATATGTTTCAACAGATAGGCTTTATTAGGAGCCAGTGTTTTACTCGAGACCTCAGTGATCCCTGTTAAAGTCTGCAGTTACAGTTTGCAGCTCCCATCACAATGAAACCCATGAGCCTGGGCTCTAGCCTTCATTCTGCAGCCCACATTATCTGATAGCCTACTGTATGTTGACTGCTGAACCGGTGTCCAATTAAAATCACTCTGCTTGGACCGGTTCCCGGTTCAGCTGGTCTGGCAGAAAGCATTAGCCTGCAGAGAGGCAAAGATGAAAATGACTACAGATTCATTCAGTCAGATGAACGCCATCAATGTTTCTGCTTTTACAGATTTGAAAGGTGAAAATCATTACAAGGCACTTACTTTTCCTGAAAGGCTCTTGGCACTAAATGTGTATTTTTTTCCTGTGTTTTATATTATTCTCTATTTGAGCCTGCTTCACTGCTAAAAATGTTACCATTAAATACCTTTTGAAAGTTTCAGATTTTAACAGATATGTCTTTACTTTTTTTACTCTTCATAATGAACACACATATACATTATATATATATGTTATAATATATGTTTTATAGCACAGTCAATAGCAGCAGTTTAATGTCCTAATTTTCAAGTTGCACTCGTGCTTTTTACAAGGACCAACAGTGCTCTCTAATGGATACAATGGTAATAGCATCCAAGAAGGTTGCTGAAGCTATAAAATATAGTCTCAAAAGTAAAGATGGGAAAAGTATCGAGCACATCAGTCCCTCAGCTGAACCATCAAAGCACTTCCTGTAATACTGGGTGGTATTCTTAGAATGAATTTCCCTGAAGACATAACTACAGTCAAACCAACTTACAATTTATAAATATAAATATTTATAATACACACACACACAATATATATATATATATATATATATATATATATATATATATATATATATATATATATATATATATATATATATATATATACACACACAAAATAAACACCCCTGTTTGTCATATTTTACTTCAGAAAATTAGGTTTACTTTATTCACAAACAGTCTGGCTAATTGACAAAATTACTTGAACGAAAATGCAAATCATAAGCTGGCGCGCATGCAGTGAGTGTCGTCATAGCAACAGTTCCTGTACACTAATGAACTAGAAGTCAAATCTGTTGTGCTGACTTTAAACTCGTCTTCGCCGCGTTTTTACTTATTTTTTTCAACATATCAACAATATGACAACTTGCTTGGTTCCCGATTTGGCAGCAGTGAAGATTGCTTTAGAACATTTGGGCGATTTAGGTATGAAAGAAAAAGTTAAATGCGAGGAAAAGCTGTTGTAAGCAAACGCCAACTAGTGGCCAAAATATGAAGCGCATCTTAAATAATGTAGAGGACTTTTCACTTTCCAGATAAAACATTGAGAGAAGAAGGGGGTTCGTTTAATCAGGAAACAAGTCACCATCTTACCGAGCTGGCTGAAGCCATCAGAGAGCTGGTATGAAAATTCTAATTTCAATAATCCACAATACAAATAAAGTGAAACATACTCTATTCAAATAACTAACTCGTTTGTTTTTATTTTTGTACTTAGGAATTATCCAGAAAAGCTGCTCGTGAGAGGCTCGAGGTTGCTACCATAGAGACAAGCAGGCTACGACATGGAATGATTCATTTTGAGAATGAAACGGGAAAAGAGATATCAGGTTAATGCCAAACATCCTCCAAAATAAATCATAGCAGGCATCTCATCATCGAGGTCTGGAAAATAAAGTGTCAGACTACCTAAATTTTAATTTTTTTTGTTTTAAGATAACATTAAAGCAGCCAGAGCAGCTAATTATGCAAAGATTGATCAACTTCAGACTGAGATGAAAACTGTTGAAGATCATCTAAAATCCATGAAGGAAAGGCAACACATTCTTGAACAGGAAAATGCAGTCTTCATGTGAGTTCAAACATTTGGTCAAACAGGATCATGGGAGTTGTAGTTCACACTAAAGATACTCTATATAGTTGCTTTCACTGTTAAAAGTAAAAAAAAAACATTTAGTGCTGATTTTAAACATTTTATGTCTCTAAAAATGAAATAGTGCTGAATTGTTTCAATCTTCTATTTCAGTTATGAAAAAGACACTACAAAAGAAAGCTACAATGATGTTGTTTACCAAATGAATCAGCATCTATCAAAGAAAGTTGGTATGCAGATGGAGCTAAAAGACAAACAGACAGAGATCCAAACAATCCATGAGCAAATTATCCAGGTAGAAATGACCCAAAAGGATTTGCAGGAAATGTGGACCCTGAATAGGAAAGCATTTGCTGAAGACAAACACTCTGTGGTGAAGAAGGTACATTTCACCTTTATAAGAAATTGTCATTTCCAACTTTTACCATTTTAGATATATTTACATTTGCCCGTCTTAGGTGGAGGAAATTGTTCTTTACATCAAGGAACAACGCAAACTTAATGGAGAAAAGCATAAAGAGCTAGACAAATTAACATCAGAGCTTCACGACAAAGATGAGATCATTGTTCAAAGTAAAAATGTGCGTTACTAGATGAATTGTACAATCACTATCCAATATTAATATGGAATGAATCACAATGCCTGCTTTTTTATTGATCTGTTTTCAGCAAATGTCCCAAATGAACAAAAATATCCATAAATTGTCTGCAATTAAAATCTCATGCACCGAAAAGATCGTGGAAGCGATCTCTCAAGCACAGGAAGTAGAAAAGCAAAAGTGGCGTATGCTTTATTTTCACACAAATCTTGTTTTCTTTCCCTACCGCTGGTCATTAAAACAACCGTTTTAACAACCAACAGGGATATCCTTGAGCAAGAGCAAGATAAACTTTCAGAACAATTTACAATGAAACTAAAGGCTTTTCAGCACCAGCTCCAAGAGGTAAGTTGACTTATTACCACTATGACACTGTAACTCAACAAGCAGCATTCTGGAACGGGAATGCACATAAATTTACATTTAAAGCATAGCTAAATTTTATGAAAGTGGAGTGATCTAGAGGTGTTTGAGAAAATCACTCCAACAGAAAATTTAAAAACTTTAGTTATTGACTTTACGATTATGGAAATCAAGACCCCAAATGTTTGTTTGTTTGTTTATAAACAATCCATTGAATTGAATTGGAACCTTAATATCACTGCCTTCAGATGTCTGATCAAAAGCATTGATTCTCTGCCTCTGGCAGGTCAAACTGAGCAAGTAACATTAAGCTTTTAAAATACTTCTCTTCAAAGACACCAATGTGCAGAGATGACCTTTACTTCAGTTGAGTGCTGGACTGACCTTAGATCTTCTAGCGATCAGCCAATCAGTTGATGAGATGCTCCCCAGATGTGTGAAGAATCTCCAAGCTTTGGTCCATCTGTTCCATCTTTCATCACCATACTGTTTCTGCTGGGTATTAATGTGAAGGCAATTAGTGATTAAGTGAGGAAAAGAGTTGATGGCTATAAACAGGTGCTGATCATAGAATTAGAATATCATTAATAAGTTTATTTATTTCAGTAATTTCTTTCAAAAGGGAAATTTGTGTATTATAATAGTTCTGTGGTAAGATTCTGTTCAATATT
This sequence comes from Danionella dracula, assembly GCA_900490495.1. Classification (NCBI taxonomy): domain Eukaryota; kingdom Metazoa; phylum Chordata; class Actinopteri; order Cypriniformes; family Danionidae; genus Danionella; species Danionella dracula. Next base: position 5,433,989 of record UELW01000223.1, read on the forward strand.
GAGACACCTGGTTCCTGTAAAAGGCTTGTAAAGGGTCTCTCAGTCTAGTTCTGTATGCTACACAAACATGGGAAGGAACATGGGAAGGGCTGAGGATATGAAAGTTTTCTAAAGTTGACCATTGACAACTTTCCCAAGTAGGGCAAGACACAAAAAGTCAATGCAAAAGAGGCTGGCTGTTCAAAGAAGGACATTAAACAAGAGGTGAAGGGAAGGATGTTGTAGAAAAAGCGTACATACAATATGGAGAACTGCACCCTGAATAGGATTGCTAAACCAAACTCGTTCCAAAATGTAGAGAGATTCACAAAGATGCATGCAAGAAGTATGTTTCGGTTGTCACATTCCTTGTGTCAAACCACTCTAACAAGAGACAGTGGCAGGAACTTCTCACTTGGGTTAATGACAAAAAGGTTTGGACTGCTGAGTGATCCTAAGTTATTTTCTTAGATGAAAGCAAATTTTCCTTTTCCTTTGAAATCGAAGTGCAACAGCATAAAATTACCACAATCAGTGATGGTTTGGGGTGCCATCTAAAGTGCTGGTGTTGGTTCACTGTGGTTTCTGGGGTCTAAAGTCAATTACATATTAAATGAAAAAAATTAGTTTAGTTAAAAAAATGTGTATTAATTCTTAACTTTGTTCTAAAAATATTGCTTCTATTGCCAAACCACCACCAAACAATACTCCAAGTCATTTACATTTACAAATGGGTTTTATGCACATGCAAAAAAAGTCAGAGAGCAAAAATTTAAACTGTTACTATTCTGCTGCATGCTGTTGTAGAACTCCATTAATACTCTATATTTTGATAGTCTTGATTAAAAAAAACTTGGTTTTACATATTTGCATAGATGTATGACCATTTTAAAAGAAATTTAAATACAGCCTGGCCCTTCTAGAACATGATGATGTAACTAATGTCAAAGAGTGATTGCTCAGAGGTGATTATTTCTCCTTAGGTTGAGAATGAGCTGAAGGATGAGTGGAATGTGAAAAGTGGTTTATCTGAGAAGTGCTCCAAGGTGTCAGACATTTTCAGCACTCGGAAGAAAGAAGAAGATGAGATGATAGCTCAGCTAAATCATCTGTCCAAACAGTGAAAGCACACATCCTTCTTTTCTCTGACCTGTTGAAAAAGTTATTTTAAAACTTTCAATAACTTTGTTATGCGTTTGTTCTTTTGTTCCAGACTTGAAGAAAGCAAAAAGCAAAATGATGAGGACATTACAACCACGGCAAAATGTAGATATGAAATCAAAAACATGAAAAAAGCCATGCGGCAGCTTCAGGATGATGCCATGTATGGTACCATCTGAGTAGCATGACTTTGTTCTGTTAATCTTATTTAACCATGCCGTCTTTTTTCATTTCAGAATAAATGCAGATATATTCAAAAAATCCCTGGAAGATCTGGAAGGTCAACTGGCCAATCAGAAATTGACTCGGTTTGTCGAACACATTTGATATTAGTCGCATTCTTTCATCAAATGTGACATGTTAAGGATGCGTTCACCTAAATCCTTAGAAAATGGGAACTTTATAATATATCTAACATATTTATAATTTCAGACTAAATTGTAATATTTTAGTTTTTTTTATTTTTGTCTCTAACTGGTTGGGATCATTTTACTTTCAGATAGAATGGATGGTAGAATTGGTTAGAGAGATTAGTTTATTTGTATAGCTTTGTTAGTTGTTGTTTTTTAATAAAAAAAAATAGATGAATATCATGTAGTTTTATGTAGAATTTAAGTGCTTTCTCCAATATGACAAACAAGTGTGTGTGATGTTTTATATACAGTAAGTGAAAGCAACTTATCGGTCTCTTTACAACTTATTTTACAGAAAAAAATGCATTTAACTTTTTTTTTTAACAGAAAACAAATTTAAATCATTTCAAATAGTTCAACCGTTCCGTACTTTTACCCTCCGTTGGTCACACACTCTATGGTCACATTAAAATCATATATTTAGTTCTTGAAAGTGGTATAAAAGATCCTTATAAATTGTTTCTAAATAGTCCTCATCTCTTTGCTGACAGGTCCAAATTTGAGGCTAAGAGAGCAAATATATCCAAGTCTCTCAAAACACTTAAAGAGGAGGACAGGGAGTTTACAAAAGCGATGAATTCAGCCATCTTACAAACCGAGAAGAGATACAGAGAGCTTCTAAAGGAGGTCTGACAGATTCACCCTCACTAGATCTGACAGCACACTACAATACATCAAATCTGAAAAAGCTGCTGTTTTTATAGGAGAGGAAACTCCAGGATCATAAATTATTAAATTCAATGATAGAAGATCTCACAAAGGAGCTGGCCGTCACAGAGAAAGAGGAAAAACTCATGGAAACTGACTACCAGGCTGAACTACAAAAGTTTGCAGTACAGGAGCATTTGCATCTCAAAAGAAAGCAAGATTGGTTTAACATTCTAAACTAATGTGCTTTGTGATTCATTAGACCGAGGAACAATCCATCACTCAAGCTCTCACGGAGAAAGAGCAGGCGCTCAAGCTTCAGGAGTCTGCTTTAGAGGAGCTGGAGTCACAGTTTAACTCGGTACATCTCAGACACCTGTCTTTAAAGAACCAAATAACAGGTACAGTATTCATTAGTATTCATCTCAGTGGTATTTGCTCTGCAATGCACAGTGCCTGAGGCAGTGAGTCACTCACCTGTTGATTGGCAACTAGCACTGTGAACCAAATGTCAATTAATGCAATTTAATTTATTATACATGCACTAACTTTGAGTGAGATGCAGAATAACAATGAATCACCATCTAGATGTTTCTTTAGAAGGGGACACCAGGTCACAATTTCACACTAGCTGGTATGATTCTAATTTGCAGAGGACATTAAATATAATAATATTTGTGATAATTAAATACATTGAACTACCACATTCTTATTTAGACAAAAACTGATTTTCAAATTATGTCTCTTTTAAGAATAAGGTGTCTACACAAGTTCAATATAATTTAAAAGCAAGTCTTTTTCATTGCAATTCTGAAAGTTTATACAATGAACTGTCCCTTTAGTACATACTGTAGATCTGCTTTAAAAGAACTCGGACAGAGCTTAGAAAATTTTTTAAAAGAACTTGGAACTATTAATCAAAACTAACGCAACTGTCAGATGATACATGGGTTCAAGTTAAACCCGATGTCCAATACAGACCTTCCACTTCTTAAGCCTCTTTACGTTGGTCAACGTCTGCTTCACATACTATGCATCCGCCCTCAATGAGTGTACTTTGTCCTTTCAATCGGTTCTAACACTAAAACTAAAACAATGAAACATCCAATCGATGAACTGCTGACTGAAGGATGAATTTGCTGTTTAAGATGAGTCTTATTGACACCATATACTCATGTATTTTTTGTTTTTTAAACTCAAAATATCTAAATCTTAGCCAGATTTACCAAAATTCATTTTGTTACGATTAATTTTATACTTTTGATACAATTAATCATAATCAATTGATTAATGAGCCTACTGGCTCATTCCAGCAGAGTAACAACATTCAAAACCTTTTTGTTGTTGTTGATGTTATTTTAAAATAAAATTGACTGAAATGTATTCTGTACATTTATACATGATGCTACAATAGTGTACTTAAAAGGCTATGTTTCTTTGGACATCTTGAAAACTAACATAAAATTAATAAAACACTGTATTATGATATATTTAGTTGATCAAAATGCATTTTACGAACTATAGTACGCTTTTCATGAAATTAGTTTTGCAACTGTATCAACAAACAACTGCAATACTGGAATTAATCTACTTTTTTGACCATGATTTGACCAACACTTTCTCTGAAAATGTATAATTTGTAAAATTTCAGTGAAATTTTCATTTAGGTGAAACCAATTTGTTCTCTTTAAATACCAAAAAAAAAATGTAAAAAATTTCATTATCTAAACTGGTTGTTACCAAACCTGGCCCTGGAGGGGCATAGACCTAGGACCAGATTTTGGGAACCCTGGTCTAAACTATCTACTTCACAAATTAATCTGCGCGAATGACCATTTCCAGAATGCGTTGCACTTTAAAACAAGTTTCTAAAGCCTGCATACAGTTGCAAGCTCTCAAAACAGAGCCGTGTTCAAGACAAAGGTCAAAATCCATTAAAGGTTTTCTGCACTTAGCTGTGCATTTCTCATAGTTTTATCTTTCAGCAGAGTTTGAAACACAAATGTCTCAACTTGAGCTATCAATTAAGGAGGTCATCCAGCAAACCACTGAACTCATACAACCAAAGGTTTGTTGTTAACCTTCTTTCAATGAGTGTATTACTTAGTCACTGGCTACATTGAGATTATTGTGTACGCTGGCATCTAGGATGAACTAAAGAAACAGCTGGTGGCTCTAAGAGAAAAGCAAATGGAGGCGTTGAACACTAATGCAGCAGAGATAAGTTCTGTGGAGAAAAAGATCTATGAGAACAAAGTCCTCCTTGAGCAAGTCACCATGGAAAACAGTCGTCTGCATGTGGTGAATACATGGTCACATGTGTTCAAATACAATTGCTTTTTTTTAACTCTTTATACTTGCAGTGCATCGAACAAATGAAGGAGGATTGTGTGCAAGCAGAGAAAGATAGGCAGAAGCATTTAAAGGAGACCGAGTGCATGGTAGAGAAACAAAACTTCTTCAGTAGTGAGTCATTGGATTTTTTCCCTTTAAATATTCTGTCCCTTCAACAGAGAAGTTTACAGAACCAGTTGACCCCGGCCTACATAAAACAGCCAATAAAGAACATTTTATTAAGAATGAATAAAAAAACAATTGAAGAACAAGAGGCTTCCACTTTCAATTAAAACAGTGTTAATCATTTAAAACAAATGTAATAATGGCAAAGACCTTACTTAATGCAAAATTCAAAACACCATAGGACAGTAACAGAGATACATTTCCTGTACATTCCTGTGATTGTCCTACAAGAGCGACAATAGGTGTATGTTAAATTTGAACAAAGTATATTGAAATATATCTTCTATATTGTTTTCATCCCCAGAGAGCCTGATGGAGACTTGGACCATCAGTATGCTGCTTACAGAGGTAAAATTATTTAGTTTTTATGAAATTGACAATTTAGTAACAACAAACCTCCTGTTACTCACACTCCAAGTCACTTACGTTCAGTTTTATACACATCTGAAATGTTCTGGACGCAGACATTATAACTCTACTCGAATGCTTGCTAGTTTAGAACTCCGTTATTTGTTTATTTATTTTATTTTTTTTATTTTTACTTACCCTCAACTGCCTGAGATGAGTGCACGTTCAGCTTTGTTTCTGGAGAATAACAGGAAAGGGAATCGTCGAGAATTAATACCTAAAACACATTGAATGACTCGTGCTAATTTATTCTTTAATTTAAGTGTGTGTTGTGCCAATTTAAGGTCTGTCAGTGATGTCGTTAAATTAGTTGACGGACTTCTAATCACATGCTTAAACTAATAACGTTTTATATTTTCAGTAAGTCTCAAGTTAACGTAAGTTATATTTTGAGAACTTTGAGAACATATTCATGAACGTTTCCGCTTCAGCGTAAGCCTAATGGGCTGCACCTGTCTCATCCTTCAGTTATCACAAACAAGCCTGAATATCGCTTCAACGAAGCCAGAAATTAAATTAAATCCACGAAAGATTACTTACACAAGTCGACTCTTCTGTTAGGAATCTGCTGAGCAAGACCTGAAGGTTTTGGAAGACATCTACAGTTTAATCAGGAGGATTCAAGGTAGAGAGCAAACCATCAGAAACATCAACATCACGTTGGAGAAAGAGTTACTGGGCATTGGGTCTATGTTAAAGAACTCCATTTAAAAGTCCCTTTCGTGTAAAAACAAAACCGTATTCACAATTTTCCATTTTTGCTTTTTTGTCTAAAATGTCTGTGAAATGTTAAGCTTTTTACCATTGTTAATTTAATAAAATATCAAATGTTTATTCGAGCTAATGACATCATTTAATTTAAAAACACAGACTTATGTTTGTTTATGTTGAAACTACGAGGGACTAATTTAGTTCTAATTTAACTTTTGTCCAATGTTCAAAGAATTGTTTTAGAAAAATTATAAGAAATGTAACACAAAAAAATGTCCAACACATGAAAGTTACATGGTTTTTACAAAAACAAAAATACTTCAATGTCACGTTAACATCACATAGCTTTTATTGAATAAAATTTATATTCTCAATCTGTTATATTCAATAGCTGAGGATGAAGAGTCATCAAAATTGCCATGCATTCACAAAAACTTTCAAATATACAGATTTAAAGCATATTTACAAATGTATCGACACATTCACATGAAGCCACGTGTAAATATTTGTCACAATTACAAGACATCTGGGAGGGGGAGGGGGAGGGGGGGTTCTCTTTAACCACCAAAAAAAAACAGAAAACCGTATGGCGGTGAAATTTGGCACAGATATATACATCATCAGAAAAGGTTCACTTCACAGACCAGCTGCTTTACAAAGAAGACACACATGTACAGTGTTTGTATTATCTGTAGTTTTAGATCAAATAAATAAACTTAGAAGTATCAAAATAAACATTTCACAAATCACCTACTTTCAAAACTCAAGAGAGAAAAGAAAACACTGTTTTCATCCATTGTAAAGAAACAAATATACGGCAATACAATACATCAAAAGTAGAAGTTGCGTATAGTATGGCTCTTTGGTTTCTACACTCTAAACTCAAAGTTGCTCCATCACAAAGAAGAAGCTCTAGCATGCTCTGAGATTGTGAAGGAAGTGACAATCAGTGGCCGTTCCCACCCTCTGAAAGAATTCGGTTTGGCTCTGTGAAGCGAGCCGTCAGCAGATAAAAAAGAGCAGGTCCAGGGACCAGAGCCAGCAGAGGTAAATCCTGGCTCAGTTTATCAAGCCTTGATATGGAAATAATGCCGTATGCATGGAGGAGCCAATGGCTGAAGAGAACCACCAAACGCTTCTTCTTAGCGACCAGGTTTTTGAAAGACTGCAAAAGATTGATCACAGTATTAATGCACATGACTCTACAATTATGCAATTATTACAACGTTAAAAAAAAGAGAAATACCTGTATCTCAGAGGCTGACATATACACAGCTAATGTGACCAAAGATAGGACCAGAATTATGTATGGGAAGGCATAGTCTTATTAAATGAGAGGAAAACACAATTGGTTATTTAATGGTTTAGGATAAAACTTATTTCATTGATTGTTTATTAAATATTAGAGTTACTGGTTTATACCAGAGTTACCGGCAATAGCTTAACATTGGTGATTGTCAGTCATAAAAAAAAATATTATGAAAAAAAAAAGGACTCTTACAGAGAAGCCCTGCTCCCACTGCCTGCAAAACAGTGAGGATGGGGAAGAAGTAGAGAGCTGCATAGATACTCTTGAAACGGTCCGTTTTCCCTAAACCACAAGCAATCTTTTTCACCAGTAGCGGCCGCAGAAGCATCATAAAAACCAAGCAGAAGGCGTAATAGATCAGAACAATGGTGTACCTGCAAGTAAAAAAACCTGGTGTCACAAAGGGGTGAGGAAGAGAAATATTTACATGGTAACAGTAAAAATAATCAGTGAACAAATTCACTACATTTAAAATGATAGACTGTATTTAAAAGATCTTGTTTTGTAGAAAGTAGTTGACCACGAAATGTTGTAAAATAATGAAATATCATCACATAAAATGAAGCAAAATGTTTAACTGATCTGAACTATTGTCTAGGTTTCAGTATAACATTTTTTTTTCTTGCATGTCATGCTTTTCCTTTGTTATTGTGAATATTTTTTGACAATCTCTATGCATGGAAAGCAAGAGAATTAACGGCTGTCTCAACCAGACTAAATGTCACAGGGAAAAGGGCACTCACAGAGGAAACACCGCCTCCTGCGTGCAGTGCAGTGTGGTGACGTAGTCAGGACTGGGGTTATAGAGCATGGTGTACCAGTCTGAAAGCATCTTCACCTCACAGGATCGAATAGACAGATCACCCACGGGATCATTGAGCAGCAGAGTCACCACAGCAGCCACCGTGCACTCAAATAAAGCTGTGACATGCTGGAACAGCGCGCTAGAACTGAGGAAGACCAGAAGAGAGCAGTGGGAAAGGTCACTCTAAAGGTGTGCAGGACAAGACAATGCATATTACTCACAAAGTTTCAAACACACAGGATGTGTAAGATTCTTTGGGTAAAATTCTAAACAGCCAATCATTAATTTAGAGTTCTAGAGTGGCATAAATGGCAAACTGAAGTTTAACAAGGGCATAAAAAACATGGCTGCTGGTGCCAGGTGCCAGACGCCCTAGCATGAGAAATTCACAAAGAGAGAGAGAATGCTCATTGGTGGGATAACAACAATATCTTTGTTAACCAATTTATACAAAACCGACAACTTGTTTTTTTTTTTTACTCTAGTCTGTACATAATTCAGCTGTAATTTAGAACCAAGTCCACAGCATAAGAGAGCTCATGAAGTGCTTTGGAGTAAAAACTGAATACAAAATTGCATGCATTTTAGTCACTTGTTTTATTTGCAAATTATTTCAATCTGGTGAATTCTAACCCAACAGTTTCAATTCTATCCAAACTAAATATTTGTATAAAATAAATCACAAATATTCAATTGGAATGTAGAATTTATGAATATAAATGGAAAAATGTTTAATCAAATAACAGCTCAAATGGCATCCGCATTTTCCAATGATCTACATAAGGGCGATTTCTCAGAATGTATTTTAGAAAATTAACTCCTCAACAGTCTAACTGATTTCAATACAACACGTTCATCGAGGAACGAGCCTGGACCGGTGCAGACTCTTAACATCTGAATTAACACAAACAAATGTACAGGAAAAAATTTACAAGCCAGGTTCAGTATAAACATATACAGAAATACACATTTCATTCCTGGTGCTCTCTCTGATGTGCCTTCTCTTTTGTTCTATTGTCTCCAATCGCCTTTACTTTTTGGTTTTCTGAGTTTTTGCTATTCGGATTGTGTGAAAATACTGGTAGCATAATGTGATGTTTAGCTTAAACAATACCACTACTCTAATTGGGTGTGTTTCCATTGCAGTTTTGCATAATGTCAATTTCGATATTACTCAAATATCACCTCTTCCAAGTGAAACTTTTTGTTTTCAATAAATGCAAAGTTTTTTTTAACGGTCATATTTTCACAAGGCAAATTTGTTATTGTAAATAATCATTTCCTTCTATCCATGTTAAACACTCTTTTGAGCAAAATCAAGATTTGAGCGGCGCACAAGTGACTCATTTATATTCTCTCTTCAAAGGACTCGATATGATCCCATACCGCTCAGCTTCGCCCCAGCTGCCACTATCTCTTATGAAAGGTCATTCCATGATCTTGGGTTCAACCGGTTGTAGAGAAAATATCATGTCTCCCTTGTTTTAAGCCGGATATCGCTGGTCATAATTCTCTGTCACCATATTACAAATCAGATTCGTCAATTTCTGTCCTTCACTATTATGCATCTTGTGAAACAACTGATGAAGGGTACAATTACTGTTTACCAGCGTGAACTCTGATAATTACCTTTTCTTTCCGGAATACCACTCAATAAAGAACCAGTGCAGGACCAGAGGAAGCATGGCCATGAACCCCAAGTATAGCCAGTCATACAGCTCCGGGGACCCAATGCATTCCTCACAAACCTTTTCTTGATTTGTCCGCTGCCCACGAGGACAAACCTTTAGATCATTCAAAAAGCAAAAGTTAAACAGTTAGAAGAGGACGCATTAAATCAAACAATCCTCCAAAATATGTGCCGCTCACGAATAACAGCCACGCTAGATTTTTAACAGTATTTGCTGTAGAAATCAACAGTAATAATTTGCAAAAGCTTCACTAATCTTGAGAAATACATACAAACCCCGAACTTCATATCCGCACTTATTTAGTGAGTTGTATTTTTGCACATTCATTTAGAAAAAATTTATAAAACAAATCATTAATAAAAAAAATTAAATAAGAAAACCTGTAGTAGGAATTAAAGCAAATAATCTTTAAAAAAGATTACAGTATTTGTCAATCACTGTACTTTACAGCAAAACCATATTATGGAAATAAAAACACATGGCAAACGAATCTCGTGCAATTTTTACAAATGAATTCTATCAATCATTGAAATCACAACGTTTAGGCTATAACGTTATTTTATTATTAAGTCCAGTTTGCTGATTTTTTCCAAATAACGTTAAACACTTCACTGTAACGTTACCTATAGCGTTATATGAAGCAAACATAAAATGTGAGTTTTGGATAACGTTATGTTAATTTATCGTCTGGCCCTTACCCCGCACTCTCCGTCGAGAGATTCATTGATGACAGTTCTTCCACAGTACAGTCCAGGACAGGTAGAGCTCATTGATACAGCTGTATCACAAACAGTAACGCAATTAAAATAATATCAACAACAAAATGACATCATTTCAATTTTGTGACGCAAGCACAGTAACGTAGTAACGACTCTACCAATCTTAACCAAACACTGAATTTGACAATGGCTTTAACATGACTGATTAGGGAAATTTTGTAACATACCCATCTCTCGAGAATCATTACAAAACAACAACTCCTAGTGTTTAAAAACCTTCTACGAAACCGGAACACGAACAGCAACGTCTTCTTCGTTGGTGTGAGACGTGGTGCTCATATTGTTCAACAGCGCCACTTACAGTTGTTTTGCAAAGTCTACATTTTCCATACAAAACCATTATTGAATGAAATCTCTAAATTCTAGGTGTATGTCGGTAGAAGTAAAGTTGACATATTAACTAATTTAAAAATTGTACGAATCCCATCGATACCTTACATTCATTAGTAGGCTTGTTGGCAGACAGACACAACCAGAAAGACAGGCAGTTAAACGATGTTGTCGTCATCTGAGTTGGAGGCAGCGTGCGTACAAAGCTCAATAAATAAATCCAATCTTCCTAAGAAAGTGCGTAATTCTGCTGGAGAGAAGGAGGGGGATCGCCTCTGGCGTCATGGCAACCGCTTCAAACGTCACGGGGAGGTGCAGGACTCACATCTGCGCAGAAATGAAAAGAACAAGAGCGCTCACTGCGACTAAAAGTTCCAACATGGACGATGCAAAGCATTAGGATCAGTCCCAATGATAGAGATAGTCTTTACAGTAATTGACATTTTATATTAGAGTACAGATTTTTCACTAAACCAGTGGGAATCATTGACATGTAGGATATTTATATAGAGAGTTACAATTATTTGACAAAATGTTGTGCGCATAAGTATTTGTTGCTTTACATATTAATATTCTACTAAACTCGCATTAGGCGTCACGGTGGCGCAGTGGGTAGCACGGTCGTCTCACAGCAAGAAGGTCGCTGGTTCTAGGCTCGGCTGGGGCAGGTGGCATTTCTGTGTGGAGTTTGCATGTTCTCCCCGTGATCGCGTGGGTTTTCTCCGGGTGCTCCGGTTTCCCCACAAGTCCAAAGACATGCGGAATAAGTGAATTGAATAAGAACGATTGCCCATAGTGTGAATGTGTGTGTGAATGTTTCCCAGCGATGGGTTGCGGCAGGGAAGGGCATCCGTTGCGTAAAACATATGCCAGTGAGTTGGCGGTTCATTCCGCTGTGGCGACCCCGAAAGGGAATAAAAGCCGACATGAAGATGAATGAATGAATAAATAATAAGAGTAGCAATAACAAAGCAAGATATTAATTGAAATAGTAAGTTTTCTTAATAAAGTTTTCTCAACGTTGTGATAATTAATTTAGATGTAATGTTTTGTTGTAATAGTATTGTCCATGCATTGTGTATAAAACAATGTATATGGCGAGTAAATGTGTCATATGTAAAGTTAGGGAATGTGCAAAATGTAAAAAAAAAATATTTGTTGAAATATGACCATTTTCCTTTCTTGAAACAAGCGTAATTGTACCATTATGATGGTAGACCATAAAATAGCATTAGTTTTCTGTTCCTAAGCGTTTAGAATAATATGGTTACGTAGATAAATAGCTTAGGTTGTAAACAACCTGTAATTTGTTCGCTTTTAACAATGTCAGCTTTGTACAGAACTCTATTATTTTTAGCATGCGTAGGCCCTCAAAGTAAAGCTTATGTCTTTGGCATTTAACATTTAAGTGATCATTAAAATTATCTATAATTATTTTGTTGCGTCTTAAAAATACTTTCGTAAATATGAACCATTTTGAATGGCTGGATTCATTTTGGGCCTCCATGCGCCTCCCACAGGAAGCCAAAGAAACAAGACGTTTAAAACAGTGGAGCATCCCTCGCAGCTCATCTGGAAGAGGGGGGAGGGCGCAGGCAACAGTCTTTTTTACGCCAAAACACACTGTATGGCATCTACGGACTACACTAGCTCTCGTTTTTACACTGAAACAGTGACCGGAGAAAATAACCGGGGATGAGTTCCCCTCCACCCCGCACCGCGGCCAATGGATCTCTCCGGCACCATCAACTCAAGCGCGGACAGCGTGTCGGGCTCGGGCTTTATTTTAGAGCTTGTGACCATCACCCCATATGTAAACACCCCGAGCGCTTCGGCCAGCAACTACACGGAGCTGCACCACGACGCTCCGGTGCGGAGCACGGAAGGGAACTCTGTTCTCCAGGGCTTGGCGGTGGCCGCGCAGGCGCTGCTGCTGCTGGCCATCTTCTTGCTGTCCACTCTGGGTAACCTCGCCGTTGTGCTGGTCATCATCAAACACCGGCAGCTGAGAACGGTCACCAATGCCTTCATCATGTCTCTCTCCCTCTCGGACTTCCTCACAGCCGTTCTCTGCTTGCCCTTCTCCTTCATGATGCTCTTCAGCAACGATGGGAAATGGATGTTTGGAGAACCCTTCTGCATCGCCAACGGCTTTTTCAACACCTGTTTTGGGATCATCTCAACCCTGACCATGACACTCATCTCCTTCGACCGCTATTATGCGATTGTCCGGCAACCCCAGGCAAAAATTGGCCGCAGGAGGGCTATTCAGCTTCTGGGGGTTGTTTGGTTGGCCGCCGTGCTCTTTGCATTCCCTTGGTACTTATTCATGGAGACCTCCGGGCGCCTGGTGGTGCACAAACAAGGCTTCCTCCACTGCATGTACATTTTCCACTCAGTCTCCTCGAGGATGGGTACCACTTACAGCATCTCTCTAATAGTAATCTGCTATCTGGTTCCCTTCGCCCTGATGTGCTTCTGCCACTACAACATCTGTAAAACTGTGCGGCTCTCTGAAATTAGGGTTCGTCCGGTCACCACTTACGCACATCTCTTGCGCTTCTACAGCGAGATGCGCACTGCCACCACTGTGCTCATCATGATCGTTTTCAGCATCCTCTGCTGGGGGCCCTACTGCCTGATGGGCATCATCGCAGCGCTCGGACACTACACCTTCAGCACTGCCATGGATTCAACAGCCATCTGGATGGCCTGGGCAAACGGTGCCATCAATCCCTTGATTTATGCCATAAGGAACCCGAATATCTCTATGCTTCTGGGCCGGAGCAGAGAGGAGGGATACAGGACTAGAAACATCGCTGCATACTTGTCCACACAGACGCAGCGCAGGGATGCGGTCCGAAACCGTGCTGACCGGATTCGAGACCGGTATGTGAGTAGGCATGGGGCAAACAGTCGCTTGTCTTCCTCCAGCCCGGCCAACGGAGGAGATGTGGCCATGTGGGCCTGTAAGAACCCAGCCGTGTTCTTTTGCAGAGATGCACATCCAGACACAATCACGGAATCTGCAGTCCCAAAGGTGGAGACAGCAGACACCAGTCTGTAATCGGCCAACATCACAGAAAGGAGGGGTTGGATGGGGTGCTACAGGTGTGAAAGTGTTCCAAAGAGTCACAGAGTCAGGGTTAAAAAGGGATATTTTATCATTTTTAAATTCTTTCAGCCGTTTCTGGTGGTTGCACTTTTAGCCTACCTTTAGCATAGATCATTGAATCAGATGGGACCAAAAGCTATAGGAAAGTTGTATGTTGAAAGCCGGATTTTGCCTACTCTCAATAGATTCCGTTATCTAAAACAAGCTATGGTAAAAGTGTTATTCCCAGTACTGGAGAAAGGTTGAAAATGTTAATTTAATGCCTGAAACATACGACACAAAATTCTTCTTATTTGATAGCAATGTGGTGCAGTGGTCAGTCCTCTCAGTCAGAAGGTTGCTGGTTTCATCCTGGTTAGAGAGTTTTCTTTGTGAAGTTTGCTTGTTCTCCTCGTAGTTGTTTTATAGAAGCAGTATCTTCTGTGCAAAAACTGCACATTGTTTTAGCCCCTTCACACCTGAATTTTTTTTAAAGAAAAAAATGTTTTGTTTTGCTTTTTAAAACTTTTTTTTTTCTTGTTCTTAAGGCTAGTCTAACATAAATGTCAAACTTTTCTCAACTAATTTAGTGACAAAAGCGTCTGAAATTACTATATATCAACATGTTAATTTTGGTGTATATAAAATTTACATTTACAAAAATATACTGAAAAACATTTAACTAGTTCTACAGAACACAAATGAAAATTTTACTGCAAATGTCATTTAGCAAAAAAGCAAGTTCACAAATCAAATCTCCATTGTAATCGGGCGCAAGGTCTGAAGGGGTTAAATAATAGCTTAGTACATCACAGCTTAGTTAAATATCTGTATAAAATGTAGAATAGCCTACTGGATCGTAATCTCTGTTAGTAGTATGCTATTAGTAGCATTCTGTTAATTACTGTAAATTATAGAAACCACAGCTGGCAGTATTTTACTAATAATTTAAAGGTACATAATAGGGCTAAAATATCTAAAGCTTATTATTTCTTGCCATTTTGTGTGTGTAACCAGATCATTCAGATTTTTATGAAAACTGGAAAATAATTCCGGTCTAAAAGGGGTTAAATGCTTATCAAATACTTGACATTAGTGATTAAAAAAAGATGTTCTTAAAAACCTGCAAATCCCATGCAATTATTCATTAATTTCCTATTTTGTGTTGTGCTCTTGTACTGTACTAATGAAAACTTTTCACTGTACATTATCATTAAAGCAAAGCCGCATTTGCAAATTAGACAAACAGGAACCTCGTTACTTTAAAACATGGAAGAACTAACACCTATATTGAAACTTTTTTCTTTAATCTCCTTAAATTACACCCTATTTTATTTAGATTTATTTGACTTTAATCACACTGAATCTCATCTTTGCTTTGCTTTAGTCAACGTACCAAACCAACTCTCAGGGGATTGAGGAAAATGCTCATTTTAGAAGAACATTTCAGACAGCAATTGTTCCTTTTGAACTACATTTCCCTAGTTGAGGAAGATTTTATACATGTTTAAACTCAATAACTTTTGTTGTTGACAAATGCATCACAAGGTTGGTGGAAATATTGGAAACTATTGAGTCGATGAGTTCCTGGGTTTCTATTGTTGTTTTCTTGATGTTTTCTAGGCAGGATTTGGTTCACTATTAAGGGAAAACACCTGTAGCACCTTCATCCAGACCTCCGCTCCCCGTGCGTTTAATTGTAAAGAATATTTCTGTTTATTTTCCAAAAGTCGTATCTTACATCGGCATTTCATTACACAATTTTTAAAAGAGCATTGGTTTCTTTACTGTTTGAAGCTGTGGACGCTCTTGTACCAAACTGCTGTTTCAGCAACTCTAAACAAAATAAGACTTATTTTCAGAAATGTTTTGACAGAATTGAAGAATATCTCCTAAAGGTACATTATGACTGCTAATTATTTTGAAAAATATAATCATTTATCCAAAGCCAACATAAACCAGTTTTTCAGTGCCATCAGCCTAATACTGGTGCAGCAGATGCAACCAAAATAATTTGTCACATGACCATTGTGACATGATGAAAGTAAAGAAACTGAAAATGCTGAGGGTTACCTAATTACAAAAGTATTGGAGAAACATAACTGCTTGGATTTATCAAAAAAATATTGTTGACTGCTCTGTATCACTCTGCTTTGAATCCCTCGAAGTTGAAAAGGTAAAAAAAAAAAACACGAGGTTGAGAGCTGGAATGATGTCTGTTCATATTCAGAATAAAGTGAGCATCCAAACAGAACACAAATTTTAGAGTTTTAGTTCCCTTCATTTCAAAGAATGCTTTAGGATGAGTTTAATTGATTTCATGTCTGTCCTTATTCAATTTCTCAGTGGTGTTTATGATTTATTTATTATACTCCATAAAGCATTTCAACAGTGTTGATCCGTTTAATTCATATTTTGAAGTATATGTGAAACCATGCCTCTGAGCAGAGGTTTATTGCTGTGATCAATCAGCAGCTGAAGTTTGTACGGAAGAGGGAGGAAGGGTTGTACATCTATGTGTGAAGTGCCAAAACTAACGTCACCTGAGCCTATAATCCAAATGCTTCACAACACTGTGAATAAACCCAAGGGTTTACTCTCATATCACTGAGCATCAACTATAAATCACTCATTATTTATATCTAAATGCCTATTGAGAGTTGAGTGAATTCTAAAGGATTTGAAAGAAACAGGGCTAAAACCTCTAGTTTTTATCACTGTGTATTGTCTTGCTTTGCTTGTATCGTCACACACTTGAATTCTGGGAAGACGAGTGCAACAATACTGTAATAAAAACACAATGTCAAAAGTAAAGGATGGTTTTGTTGTCATTGTGTTTCTACGCAAACACTTTTTAAGTACCATAATTTGTATTAATAAAAGAAATTGATCATTTATGCTGGGATGTGAAAGACAAGTGTAGCTCCTAAACTTTAAATGTTTCATGCTAACATCATGCTAACTGCATGCCAATTCATGTTGCCATATGGCATATGCCACCATTCCAAATCAATTACTCTGTACTAATGTTTGCATCATGATAGCCTTTTGTTTATTCATAATAACACCAAGTTAACTGTGTGGGAATTCAATCTAACTTCAAGCTAATTTGTAGCTTTAAGTATTCTGGCTAATAACTTTATATAAGGGTAGCACGGTCGTCTCACAGCAAGAAGGTCACTGGTTCTAGGCTCGGCTGGGGCAGGTGGCATTTCTGTGTGGAGTTTGCATGTTCTCCCCGTGATCGCGTGGGTTTTCTCCGGGTGCTCCGGTTTCCCCACAAGTCCAAAGACATGCGGAATAAGTGAATTGAATAAGAACAATTGCCCATAGTGTTAAAGTGTGAATGTGTGTGTGAATGTTTCCCAGCGATGGGTTGCAGCAGGGAAGGGCATCTGCTGCGTAAAACATATGCCAGAGAGTTGGCGGTTCATTCCGCTGTGGCGACCCCGAAAGGGAATAAAGCCGACATGAAGATGAATGAATGAAAATGAACTTTATATAAATTCTGATTAGTGTATTTATATATGCTTGCTTCATGCTAATCACTTTCTGATTCTTGCTAGCTTCATGCTAAACACATGCAGATTCTTGCTAGCTTCATGCTAAACACATGCTGATTATTGCTAGCTTCATGCTAATCACTTTCTGATTCATGCTAGCTTCATGCTAAACACATGATGATTTTTCCTAGCTTCATGCTAATCACTTGCTGATTCTTGCTAGCTTCATGCTAAACACTTGCTGATTTTTTTCTAGCTTCATGCTAATCACTTGCTGATTCTTGCTAGCATTATGCTCATCACTTGCCTATTCTTGCTAGATTCTAGCTAATCACTTTCTTATTCATGCTAAACCCATGCTGATTCTTGCTAGCTTCATGCTAATCACTTGCTGATTCTTACTAGCTTCTTGCTGATTCTTGCTAGCGTCATGCTACTCACTTGCTGATTCTTGCTAGCTTCATGCTAAACACTTGCTGATTCTTGCTAGCGTCATGCTACACACTTGCTGATTCTTGCTAGCGTCATGCTACTCACTTGCTGATTCTTGCTAGCTTCATACTAAACACTTGCCGATTCACATGCTAATCTCTTTTTAAACACTTTGGCTAACAAGATGATAGTTTTATCAAATTTTATAAAATAATCTTTTTGATACAGCTTCTATTATGAACAAGCCGAGATAGACTTTGACTGTGTAACAAATTGTATATTGTCTCTCTCCTTCTGTAAGTCACTTTGGACAAAAGGGTCTGCTAAATGCATAACGATCCAAAAAGGGCCACAAATACGCTGAAGGAAATGTAATAATAATAATGAAAGGTTACTGTCTGAGTCTACTAGACAATGGTCTGTGTGTTTAGCATTCATCTGCTTCATACGAAGCATCCATTCTGAATAAGAATTCATATAACAAACACTGGTCTACTGCTAGAGAAGAGGCAAGACATTTTGCCAATGAGTATTGTTCGGTCATGATAGACATCAATGATCTGATTTGACAATGGATATTCTGGCATTTTTATGGCCGCAATAATCTCATTAAACCAGTCGATAGGATGCACCAAGGTCAAAGGCACAAGCACCTGCTTCTCCGACATCATCCACGTGCAAACCAGACTCAATCCATCTTACCCCAACATTTGTTTTAATAAAAAGAGTTCAAATTTAAATATACTTTTTGATCTGTGAGCAGCAGAGAAGATTGGTGCCTACTTCCATCATTCAATGAATGTTTTTACTGATTTATTCCAGATTTTCCCACTAGGCGGGTGAAGAGCAAACCTGAGAACACTAAACTATTTAGTCTCAACAAGCACGATGTGTCAAATTTGAACTAATTTTACATACATCAATTTGAGTCATAAGAAGCCTTTTCTCAAAACAAACATTTTCTCAAACTGTGGTAACCATAACCACCACTTTTAAGACGTTGAGCATTTTCTCTATTGCTGGCAACCTCAATGCAGCAACAACAACAAAACACATCAGATGAGCTTTACATGAACATCAGAAAAATAAGACCTGTGAAAAACTATTCAAGTCATAGAAGAATGAATTTAAGACATTAATTTGGCGTAAAATGTGGGCTTTTAATTGATAGACTTTTTAAGACTCAGCAGAAAACTTGATGATGCTTAATTAGGGGAATCGCCCAAGCTAAATGTCTTTACACATTGCTTTCTAAAACTGTTCTGACGACATCAATTGTTAGGCCTACATGAGAGAGAGAGAGAGAGAGAGAGAGATCAGCCACACATGGACGATCGTACCCTCAGGGTTTATTCAACAACTCTTCACATCCAAAAGTTTTAAATAAAGAAAAAAAATCCCACCAACAGAAGAAAACTTCAAAGTAACACAACATTACAAGTAGATACAAGTGAATAAGAATGAATGGCATCTGATCAACAGGAGAAAATATTAGCACAAAATCATCGTATCGAGGGCTAAGAAAAAGCCTCAGTCAGACCAACAAACAACGAGTGTCTGTACATATATACAACCTTCAACACACAAAATAAAAATTACAAGAATATACATGCACGGCAGTCAGTTTGTTTTGGTTAAGATGGAGCTTTTGCATTTACAGATGAATGCTTGTTTTGGTTACGCGCCATCCTCCTTTAAAATCACTCAAAGTTTGACCTTGGAAAGATTCTTTTTTTCTTATCACAAAATCTCCTGGCAGAGCTTATTAGGTAGTGTTTGAGCCCAAAAAGAAAAATCCATCATAAAACACAGAATGTTGTTCAATGCCTTTACAGTAAAGCAGTGCAAGAACCCAATGATGATCAATTCATGAGATTCCAACCCCTCCACGCACACCTCGCTGTCGCTTCGAACCCGAAAGGCATGTAAACACTGATCCATGAACTGGACACTGAACTCTTTTCGAAAAGCAAGTAGTTGTTTCCCCTTGATTGACCATCTAAATTTGAGGCACAAGTAAAAAGATGTATTTATTTAATAAAAAATGGTTGATCATGGCAGCAAACAAACCAATTCAATGCTGAATTTAGCGTAAAACAAAACCATGGCAAAAGATGTAAAAGGGGTTGAATTCTCAAGGTTTATGTGAACCAAAAACAAGGTAATAACACATTATAATGTTTGGCAACAATCCATGCCGCTTGAATATTTATAACACTTTATTATTATTAAAACACTTTGTTTTTAATTTAATGTTTTGTGCTTGAAAAGGTCAGGAATAAACAACTGCTTATCAACAGTTGATTGAACCCAAGTTATGTGTAACAAAAGATCATCCTCACAACACACAGACCAGCTGACCAACCATAGTAGCACTGCCCAGCATCATCGAGCAAGAAACACATTTATTTCCCAAAAACCCTATTTATTTAGGTTTTCCCGAACAAAAAACCTATTAATTGACTGTCTAATTTCATACAACAATGACAAAAATGCACCAAGAGAACTCAACTGGATTTTTGTAGCTTGAGAGCAGGTGGTTCATGCTCTAGCAGCAGTTTTCAGTGATGCTTCAGCCCTTCCTGCTTGTTTTAAATGTATTCTTGAAGCAAAAGCACAGTGCAAATTCCTGTCATCGATAACATTAGCTCAGTCAAAGAATTTGGTCGCCATTGTTTTTTTTTAGCAGTATTTTGGCAGTACTTCAGGGGTATTGATTCCAAAGCTCCACCTCTTTTCGTCCACTAGAGGACAGCAGTTGTTGAGTTTTGTTCATATTTCAGAAGTTGAGTTTGGTGATGGGTCTCTCTCGGCTGCTCTCGGTGCTCTGCTTGGCTGGCCGCTTGCGATTGTGTTTCATCTTCGACATGTCTTTATCGAACACTTCCCCAGATCGGAGGGCTGACACCAGGTCGTCAAATTCTCCATCCTCTTCGCAGTTCTCTTTGGCCTTCCGTGCTTTTCTTTCTTTCTCACGCTGCTCCTTGAGCTGGACACAGACATACAGGGCATTAACTGTTTAAAGCATTGCTCATGGAATAGTTCCGTACCAGGTTTGGTATCTGGGCACTGTTTTCAGAAAGGAGGCTGGTTTGTGATAAGTGATGTGCATTTTCTTTGCAAAAGTTTTACTTTGTTTAATGATCAGAGCAAAGTCATTACATTTTGTTATATTTGTATGTATACTTTAACATTATAACAAAAAATGGTTCAGTTAGCAGTTTATTTGAATCTGTCTCTCTCTGTAATATATTTTATGGTTCTGTTAGGATATAAAATGTTTAACGTTTCCTTCAAAATGCAAGTCAAAATAATAGAGACATAAACATAAAACATAAAAAAAAAATAAAATGTAAAGTTATCATTTTCAACCATTTAAAAATCCCATTAAATTATCATATTGTGTAACCACCAAAACCAAAGTAAATAATTATGAAATATTGTAAAATATTTGCGCAAACAAATATTCTCAAAGTTTTCTAAACCTAGTTAATATGGGTTTAAAGGTTTCACCATTGGGCAACTTGATAATCAATGAGACTCTTTTTAATTAGTATTTTAAATCACATTTGACTATTTGACTATATAACTATGACATCAAGATAAAATAAAACTGTATATTTAAACACCATCCATAGTGTTGTTTTAACAAATGTATACTTATAATAATATATTTTTTACACTGAAAAAAATTGTCACTCACCCTTAAACAAAACCTATGTTTTCTTTAAGCTAATGGTATTAAGTGTGGTATTTAGTAACAAGTGTGGTGTTTAGTTCTCATATCCGTTTTTTTAGAAATAGTTCTGCGTGTATGCGCCCCAGGCTCACCTGTGCCTCCATTCTTGCCCTACGCTCCTCCTCTTCTTTCCGCCTCCTCATGTTCTCGTTGTCCTGCTTGGCTTCACTGAAATTTTGCAGGAACTGATCAAAGATGCCAAAAAACTCATCCGGTGGCATCCGGGACACATCTTCACCAAAATGCTTCACCGCCTTCTCAAACTGCAACAGAAAAGAAGATGAGCGGGATTAGCTTGGGGGATTTTCCTAAGAAATACTGAATGTTTTATAGACATAAATGCATACTTCATGTTGAGGAGTAATACAAGAAGAAATAGTGTTTTAATAAAGTCTGAGAAGTACCACAACTCCAGTGGAATGTAGCAAATGGTATTTAAAAATCACATTTTAAAAGTTTAATTACGGTTAAAAAATGTATTAAACAACATCCATCTTCGGCTGGTTATCTGGGGTCAGGTCACAGGGGCAGCATTCTAAGCACTGAAGCAAATACCTCACTTTCTGTTGATAGTGGCAGGACATCCCTAAAACATCCCTCTATGAATATGTCCAAAAGACATCGTAAACAGATGCCTGAGCCACCTACTCTCGACACAGAGAGAGTAGCAGCTCTCCCTCCAAGCTCCTCTGGAGCGATGGAGCTCTCCAAACTAAGTGAACAACACACCACCCAGCGCGGGCAACTCGCAGGCCACTTGAATCCAAAATCGTACTCTTTCAGAAATGACCATAAGTGAGAGTAGGAACAAATAAAGAAATTAGATTACTTCCGACTAGGCTTTCTTCACAATGGCAGATTGGTAGTTCGCCAGTACTACTGTAGCTTCTGCACCAATCCATCAAAACACTAACATGCTTGAACTCCTCCACCTAAAGCAGGAAATCTACTCCAACATAGACTGAGCAAGCTACAGTTCTCCAATCAAGAAAACAATCAAGTTACAAACAAATCATAAGAATTTAAAATGCTGTATTTTTGCCTGATCGTCAAAAGCAAAAATCGATTTCAAAGACCCAAAAAAAGCAACTATGTTATTTTTGATCTGATTTATCTGAAGCTGGGATGTGGAACTTTAAGCCCCATCAATGGAAAACTGAGGCACTCCCATGCCATTCTAGAGGCAAAATCCTCCCCATGGGGTTCATTCATTTCAAGGCTACTGGTGAGGAGAGCAGGAGAGTGGATTGCTTTCAGCTCAGCTCTTTCCTCACTATAACAGATGAGGAATCAGCTGCAGTAATACCAGCGATTCACAGATCCATCTGTCAGTGTCACACACCATTCTTCCCTCACTTGTGAAAAAGACACTAAGATACTTGTACACCTCCACTTAAATCAGGAACTCTCTCACAACCTGAAGAAACAGACCAAACATCAGTCTCTGAATATAACAAATACTCTCCAAAAACCATTCTGTACCAGTAATCAATGTTAAAAAATGTTAAGCTTGCTTTCCATGGCAGCAACTGACATCAATAAGAGCATTTATTTGTAACCACTCAAAAACATGTCCCATCTGATCATTTGTGTCCTTGCTCCCATAAGATTTGCGCAGCAGCTTGTGAATGTTATCAGATGTGACTGAAGAAACCCAATACCTTTGAGACCATTGGTACTTCCTCAAAGTCCCACAGAGATCAAACCCTCATCTGTTCACATAAAACTCGATCACAGCAGTAGCATCAAACCCATCTATGTGATGCTTTAAAATCAGTCTTTGAAATCGATCTTCACTTCCACTGCAGTTAAAGATTACAGTCCATGTTTCCAACAGATCCAATGTCCACCCAGAAACAAAAAGGCTAATAAACTCCAGAGATTTAACATATACAACTGAGTTATGTGCTTCGGCAAGGAGATGGGGAGGGGGGTTGGTCATTTCAGACGTTTAACTGCGACTTCAAAGCTGTCCTGGAACTACTTTATGTGAGCGTTCACATTTATCATCCAGATACAGTGACGATCCTCACAGTTTTCAAAGCTCTCGTAAACCTTTAACAACGATCAGCTTCTAATGTTCACTGAACGGCGATGTGCTTTCTTTCTTACCAAATCCTTGGCATCTTGAAGAGAGTCTTCCACTTCTGAGAAACTGAATCCAGCAACCGTGATGAACTGACTGACCACAGACACAAACTTGTCTCCATAGATTTGAGGCTGATTGCGCTGGTGCTCCAGCTCCTGTTGATAGAGACACACTGGTAATTCTACAGAGAAATGGATGCATGTAACCTGAGAGGAGTATGTACAAACTGCTTTTTTAAAGTTACGGTCAGCATCAGATTGCAGCTTGAAAAGAACAATGATGAAAGCTCAAGCAGCACACTGTTCAGACAGAACTTTTTATACAGCAACCTGTACAAGAACCAATAAACTTACAACCTAAAACACCTACATTTCATATACAATTTAAACTTCGTAAAATAAAGTTAGTTTTTCCAGAATAAGTTTTCCAGTTTGGCATTAGTTCGAACACATGTTGTTTAAAGAATAATTCTATTACTTGAAATGGTATTTCTGTAAATGTTTTTTTTTTAGTAGAAGAATCACCAATAAAACGCTGGTAATCCGAATTTGGTGTCAGTAGAGTGTTTTATAGTGAGGCTATCTGTCATTTTGATCAGCAATATTTTTGGGATTAGCTCTTTGCAAATGCTCCCTTAGCGCATTGAGATCAATGTATTTCAGCAACTGTGGAAGATCAGATTTATACTAAAAGTGTTTTATATATTGTTACCTACATTGTAAAACACAGATTGTAAAAAAAATTGTTAACAGCCGGTTATTTAGCTGGGAAAAGTGAATCTTTGAGTCTTTGAGTCTGAAGTTAGATGAGTGCTTTTAGCAGATCAAAGTAGTGGATGTAACAATATATTGGTAAAAAATAGATTGCTGTGAAGCTAAGCCTGTTCACAAACTTTCACAAATTCAGTTGCAAAAATTGAGTGCTGGTTTCCTAAACTTCTTGAAAAATCTACTGAGATAGAAAGCAAAACAAATCATTATAACTCTCTGAACTATAGTGAACAGACAGAAATAGGGACGCGAATGATGTTTCTCAGTGATTGATAGCAACTGAGTTGCAAGCAAAAATGTTATTAACTTATTAATAATAATAATAGAAATATGCCAGTCTCAAAGAGGTCCCCCAATTGAATGCATTTTGCTATCGGGGCACTATTCTTACTTTCAGTTTGCAAAATAACAATTAGTGTTTTCCCAAACTATAGTATAAATTAATATTTTTAATTTATAGAAAATAGTTTTCTCTTGGACCCAAACAAGTCAGCCCTTCATGCAATATGCCTTTTTAAAGAAGAAGCACAGAAATAAATAATGGCAATATACAGAGGGGATAATTATTGTTATTAAAGAATGGGACAGAATGAGTTAAGCTGTTCCACAAATCAAGAATTACTTATTTAAAACCCCTTCAATCACATGATGTTTTAGTGTGTCCTAGGATATGCACACATACATCTTGCAGACTAAAAAGTATGTATATTTTCTTTTGAAAATTAGTATCTACTTTAAGAGTTTAGCATACGTGTTTGGATTTGGATGTGGCAACTGCTGTTGCTAGTGTCTTCATAAGTTATATTCTTCACTCTAATGCAGTCAGTGTATTGGTAGTGTATTCAAAACTTCTTAAAACTTTATTTTATTTTCTAACATGCTTGGAAAAGTGCATTGCCATGAAGACTTAACAAGTGCACATTTTGGAAGTAATAATCAATAATAATAAATCAGACAAGTGAGAACTGCATTACAGCTAAGAAAACCCCCCCACAAAATCCTAAAACTAAACCCCAGTGGTCCTTTACAATATTCAAATTTCTAGAATTTTCTAGACACCTGCACAGTATCTTACTACACAAAACACTATCATAACTGTTTTAATCGATAACGCTGATGATGATTGATGAAGATATGAGTAAAAGTTGCTCACCGTCTCCACGCTTTTCAAGCCCGAGCGCAGATTGCTGATCTCTTTCTCCAGTTCAGTCATGCTGGGAAAAAGCAAAGGGAAGAGAGAGCGAATGAGAGATAATGTTTCACTGAACAATTTGGAGAGCCTTTAATCTCTTTGGAACAGCTGAAGAATGAAGCACATCAAACAGTGACTGAGCTTGAGCCAAATAGTACGAGTTCCTGAATCAACAACATCTGATGGTCCCAAAGTCAGAGTCCTAAATCAGCTCCAAACTAAAAACAAAGCAGCCTATAAAAGACTAGAGAAGTGATTGGGAGAAGTGACGAGAAGTTTTCTTTGTAATTGTATGTTTTTTTATGCAATCCATGTCCGGTACTGTTGCTTCTGATTGCTCTGAGTTTGCAAACCTACACATACATAAATAAAATGACCTGCTATGTACAATAGAACTTTACATGCTAACAAAGTTTTTTTGTCTAGAGCATTTATTCTATAGTACGCTGATTAGTCATGTAAAATAAAAAATATCTAATATCAGCCAGATAATTTAAAACAAAGGTTTTCTATTTGCAACTGTAAAAATCAGCAAGAAGCAATGAAAAGGAGACACATTACTTTTATGGTGAGCTGTCCCTTTATGTGAAATCATGCTGCTTTCAGTTCTTACTTGACTTTGGCTGCAGGTGGAACACTTTTCAGGTCATCGTGGATCAGGCCAACTTTAGGGTACTTCTGCTCCAGAATGGTAATCAGGTAATGGAGAAGGGTGACGTTCCTATTGGAAAATAAAAAACTTCAGAAACTATTCTGAGTTTTCCCACCTACAAGAAGAGAGGTCAAGTCTCACTTGTCGATGCTGGATTTTGTGTCTGCGATCTTGTTGAGAGAAGACACTTTAAAGCCATAGGCATTGCCTCTCTGGCCCTTGTTCATGTAGTTCCCGAATGCCAGAACAATCTCCAGAAGCTGCCGGAGATTTTTACTATGAAGAACCTCTTTAGAAGCTTTACTGAGAGCTGTGAGGAAAACAATACTCTTTATAGCAAACAAGATGGCGATCTGTAGAGCAGCAAGCATACAAACAGCGTTTACTGTACCTTCCACTTTGGGTTTGATCTCTGCTATTCTTTCAGCAAACTTTTTTTTAAAGTAAAGAGACTGCAGCCTTTGCTGGTAGTGGTTGATCCTGAGGTGAAAGAAAATCAAATAGTATAAAGAGTAAAATGTTCTAAAGTGACAGTATTATATTAAGGAAAAAGTAATGCCACCATATTCTGATCTTTGTGTTTATGCAAAGAGTTTCTCTAAAACATTATGGATAACTTCCAGACGTGTCCCAGAAATACTGCAACGTAGATACGACAACAGTCTAAGATTAAAAGATCATATGACCAGACGGAACAAGATTAGAACCTTATCACACATTGTTTGTTTTACATTTTTCCACAGATTTGTTTGCCCTGGACAGACATTTAAATCCCAACGTTCATATTAGAGCTAAAATCAAGTGTAAAAGTTCCGTTTTTTACCTGCTCATCTCATAGAGGAAGCGATCCGCCTTCGCCATACGCTCCAGCTCATGCTTGTGTTCCTCCAGAATATCAATGTCACTTTTCTCTGGAACAAACTTCAGCAGCTGCAGAGGAAGAGAGAACATCTTTCAAACCAAACTGAGCTAACCCAACAACAACAAAAAACCATCAACTTCAGTCTATGTTTGCAGCTTATTTTATCAATAGTTTGGTCGCAAATTAAGTTAAGTCAAAATAACTTGAGAATTTCTCATGACAAAAATGTGAGTGAACATTCACAAAAATAATTAGACCTTAGCTTTAACTTCTGCGCAGACGCTTTATCTGCTAATCATGCTTCTGAAGCTTTGACGTCAAAGCACTGCAGTAAATCAGGTTTGTTTTGGACAGAAGCCATCTGGAACGATGAGTTATGATTCGTACGTGATGGTGCGACTCACCTGTTCCAGCATATCTTTGGGCAGGTCTTCCTGCTCATCCATGGTCAGTATAGCCCTCTTAATCTCCTCATTGGACAATTTTAACCTGCATTTAGAACATTTGAGGGAATCAGTACATTTCCTATTGTATGTGTGGAACCATTACGTTGCTAAATTGAATGCCCTTATTGTGCAATTTTCAAAAACATTATCTTTTTTGGAGTGTGGTTATTGTGATCTAAGATTTAAATGAGTCAGATGATTTAAGATGACATTAGTTGAACTGCATTGTACACTTGCAATTTTTAACCAGTTAAATTTTTTTTTATCTATTTAAATTATTCTAAATTATAGTTGAGAGGTGAAGCTGTACATTTCCTGTAAAATGCTGTCCTTCATTGACTAATACCTGTGCGCTAACCCATATCTCCTCAAACTTTTAACTAAGAATAAAGGCTGTGAGGTGTCTGATTGGTCGGTGTGGATTACCACATATACTTTTCAGTTAAATTTCAATTAAACAAATTCAGTAAATTAAATTAAATAAAAACACAGGAATGAACAAAAATAAAAACGCTCTGTTCATGTTATGGAATCAATCCATTTGATACACATTTTGAAATGTAGTATTTTAAGACAGTCTGCTGATTGAACTAGTGATTATATCCCAAACACTTACTTGATTTCGTTAACTTTTTGTTCAGTTGTCATTGGAGAAGGTAAAGCTGTGTCGCATGTTTCTTTCAACAGTTAACAGCCTGTGTTGAGTTAGTAAACTTGCTTATGAGAGTCTGACATGTTCTATTGTTATCTTGAATTAAAGTTAAAACCATGTGTTAATGCCACTAACTCATTATTGGTGCACAGGACCAAACAGCAGTTGAGAGTTTGAATCCTGCAAATAATAAAGTTTCCCTACTTTGGTTCAGATTTGTATTTGCACACCATGGAAAGATCTTTTAAATTAATCAATTGTTTGTAAATCTGTGGAAATGATAGGAAGTAGATGAATAACACAAAAAGTCCCAGTAATTTTACACCACTTAGTTGTTAGTGCTTTTTACATCTCGTCACAAACAGACTAAACCCACTTATTAAAACAGTTTGCAACAACTTGAAATAAAAATGTTACTTTTGTCAATGTTTTCTACAATGATGAGATTCAACTACAAAATAATTAGCTCAGTTACAAAAACAACAACCAAAAAAAAAAAAAAGCCCCTCCACAGTCTGAAAAACTAGCCACCGCTTCTTAGCGTCTGGGAGGCGCCACTGGAGAACAACCGAGAGGCCAAGAGGTCTTCATAGACTAGATAGAAAACATTTTTTACACTATTTCATAATACAAACATTTTTTACACTATTTTTTTAAGTACAGGCTGGAAGACAAATAAATGGTTAACGTTTGTCGTTGCTGTTGTTTTCTAGAAAATGAGTAAAGGAAACTGATATTTAATTTATTTATTTAATAACAAATGAATTACAAAAAGTCCCCAAATGGCTTTACTTCCAGCAAAGATTCAAGTTATACAATTTCCAGGCATGAACTCTTGGCTTTACCGTTACGTCACACATCGATTGAGTTTATGGCAAAGATTACTAACATACATCTCTGTTTATTGTCATTGCTATGGTAACTCGTGATGCAACAGGACAAAAATCCTGGTCGGGCTCATCTATGAATAAAACTCTTGAGAGCAATTGTGTTTTAAATCACATCACCTACCATCGAATAAAAGGGTAAAGAAAAAACAAAATCACTCTACAGTGAATCACACAGGAACTGTCAATCAATCTTCAACAGTCAAAGGGACCTCAACAGGTTCTAAGCTTCAGGTCTAGACTTACTTGGAGAGAAGAATATTGCAGTTTTGTGCCCGCCGTCCATCAATGACAGACAATTCTTTGACCTTTTTAGAAGTGACAGAATCATCCTCTGACTCTTTCTGTTGAAATATAAAGAGGGTGAAGTTCAGATCCTAAAGAACTAGAACGTGAGGTGATCTTCAAAAAAAGAACAGCATACATGGATCTAAGTGAGCAGAACTAAACTACAGATTTAAGCTAAGAAATTTAAAAGGGTTTACATATAGGACTGAAAAAAATTATCAGCGAGCAAGAACATTTTATTCTCACTACTCTACAAACACAAAAGTCACTGCAGATCGCATCACTCAGTAAATTGTAAACAGGCATTTTGAAGGGGAAAACCAAAAACAGGGATTGTGAAATACAGCAATGGCTAACAAAGTATAAAATACTATAACAAAAAATACTTTATAATAATAGGAAAAGGTGCATAGTGTATGGTGGGAACATAGCATATCAGAAATGATGTATTAAAATCTACAAAGTCATCATAGCATGCATAAACATTTGTTCAATTAATATAAAAAAAGAAACACACGATTTATTTATAAAATTGAGGAAAAAAGTTAATAAAAAATAAAAAAACTAATACAACAAGAAAAAACAACTTAGGTTTTTCGACTGCTAAAATAATTTTATATCTATAATATTTGTAACATTGATAGATTTAACCATTTTCATAAAATGTTAAACCATACTCCATACATTGATATTAATATAAATTATTATAAATAATAAGGCATTTATCTGTAATAATATGTTGTACTAGTATCTATATTAAGATTAGAATCTCATAATGTCACTGCTTTAGCATTATAATGCAATAAAGAACACTAAACTAACAAACACACATGCATGCAAAAACAGAATGTGACCTGGAGACTTATTTATGAATTTAAGCCAATCATTAGGTACTTTCTAGTACAGTACAGAAAATGCATCCAAATAAAAAACGCCCAGGAAAGCATCCATCAAGGAACAGCACTTACCCGTCTAAAGTTATTGAACAGAGTGTCCTTCATGGCGAACAGGAAGCATGAAAGTGTTAGTATTGCAGATTTTGAAAAGTGTTTGATCAGCAAGGGTAGAAAAAGGCAGGTGTAAACAGGAGTTAGAGCATTAAAACACGGAGCGAGGGAGAGAAATCAAGCAGGAAACAGTTAGTGATCAAACTAACACCGGTTTTAGTCAAGGAATAAACAGGCGACTAGTATTCACTTTCTTTACGACTAAAGACAAATCGTACCTGCTGCCTCTGGTACGCTGAGAAGGTTTTCTCAATATCCTCCAAATCTAATTGTTTGAATACTCTGACGTCATCCAGATCAAGCCACACGGTGCCCTCCAGTTTATTCTGAGAGAAGACAAAAGACATTACTTGTGATTTACTACAAAATTAAAAACATAAAACTTTACAGAGAGAGAGAGAAAGAGAGAGTCGAGTCTGAGATGGTGAGTTTTTTGAGACTGGGGGAAAAAAATTATAATAAATGTTTTTGAGAAAATGGATCACAAATCTTGAAAGGATCTTTAGAAGTAGAGAGGGAGGGAGAGCTAAAGAGAGAGAACATTTTTAAAGAGAATGACAAGGAATTTTTAGAGAGACAAAATCTTAGAGTGACAGAGAAAACTTTTTAGATAGACTGACAGATAATTTTAAGGGAGCGATATACAATCTTAGAGAGAGACAGAGAAAAATATTAGAAAGAATGCATACTCAAATCTTGAGACAGGTTCTTTAGAAGTAAAGAGGGAGAGGGATAAACAGAGAACATTTTTAAGGAGAATGACAATTTTTAGAGAGATACAAAATCTGAGAGAGAGAGAGAAATAGAGAATGAAAGAGAATTTTAAGAGAATGATGCAACATCTTGGAGAGAGAATATTTAGACAATAACAGGAAATGTAAAAAGAAGTACATCTTAGAGAGAGAAAGAGAGCGAGAGAAATTGGGGAGAGTGATAATAAATTGTTGTATGAATCAGTGAAACTCAAACTTTTTTAAAGATTGGACTTCTCATTTTACTTAACATATTCAAAATGTTTCATTTTTAAATTAATGTATCATTTTTGGCATGTGTCATACAAAGTTATATTAGATACATCACTCCACCTCAAGAGTTCCCAAAGCTTTCTTATTTTCTTTTTTGAGTTACAAAATTTATATTTGCAATCAAATTTGCCAACTTTTAGCCACTAGCCATTCTCACTCAAAAACAAAATCATCTGATAAAAGTTCATGGTATAATGAATAAGCTTTCTTTTTGAGCAACTTCAACCTTTCATGACTCACTTCACCGAGTTTGGTCCAGTTGAAGGACTTGAGGGGGTTGGATGGCTGTGGAATACTCTTCTTCTTCAAGCCGACAGGAGGAGGAGGTGCTCCGAATCCCAGCAGACCAGGAGGAGGAGGGGGTCCACCGGGGGGAGGGGGAGGTGGCGGTGGCGCTCCGCCAGGAGGAGGAAGGGGAGGGGGAGGAGGAAGAGCAGCAGCCGAACCAGGAGTAGGAGGAGGGAGGCTGCCAGGGGCCAACGGGGCCAAAGGAGGACCACCAGGAATACTTGTCCTCTAAAAAAAAGACAGGAGACACATGAAGCAATAGTGTTGTGGAAATATTATGGATATGATCAAAACAATGCAAACCACACTCTGGTTGGTTCCAGGTCCAGTGAATTGTGGAGAAGTTGCATTCTTAGTCACTGCAGCATTCAGTACAATAATATTTAGATTTAACTAGAAGCTGCACCTTTTCTTGCACTAATTAACCCTGATGGAGGGATTTTCTGGGACAAGACAGATTACCACCAAAACCATACAGCATGAATTTGCAATTGAAGAATAAAACAAACTGTACTCCTTTTGTCCCAGTAGAAATATGTCTCAGTTCACAAATATTTTATATTCAGGTTAGTGTAAAGGTCATATCTATGTGTGTGTTTGGGTGACGAAGTTGGTATGGGGCACAGTGACAAAACTACCCAAAATAGAGTACTAAATATCCTCTCATTTAAACAATTTCTTCCTCTTTAAACTGCAATACAGAAAAACCAAACAGTTTCCTATGGGTGTATTATCAGTATTTATATAATATTTAAGGTAATAATCAAGTGTTATTTGTGATTGTAAAGATGAATCATGGATCATGTCTTTTAGAAAATATTTCTAATATGTAAATAGTCAAATCAAAAACCAAATGAAACAAATCATTTCATATGGTGACTCTCATTGTTATTCGGAATTACTTTGTTTAATAAATAATGGGGAACTTTTTATTACATCACTCCATAGCAACCAGACAGTTGACCTTAGCAACCATTTCACCAGTATAATATATCATCGACAGAAATTGGTGAAGACGTAAAGCCTGTGGATGAGTGAACTTAAAATGACTTCACAGATTTCTACCTTAGTAACCCAATTGTATTACCCTAGCAACGATGTAGGAAGATCTTAATCTCCGCAACAGAAAATCGTAGATAAATGGGGTTTGGATGAATTTAGGCATGGCGAATAATTTATTTGATTTTCTTCAAGAAAGTACAGCTCGTTTTATATGTAATGCATGTTGGCTTTATATTTGCATATCGTCATTTGTCTATGGTCAAACCACACCAGGTGATGTTCAGAAGCTGTATTACCTGATCTAAACTCAAATACCATGGAGTTTCTTTTCTCAGTAAAGACCTGAGGGCTTGACTCTCCAGGCAGTTAAGTTGGGACTTAATTTCAGCTTGGTCTAAATCTCCACAATTCACCAGGGTTGTTCAATCACATCTGGATACTTAACATACATTACTCATCTCATGTAGCCGTGCAGAAAGGTCAACCACTTGCTGCTTAACAAGCTTGTGCTCGCTGCTTTCCTTTTCCAGCTTCTCTTTCATCTTATTGAGTGTTTGCATCATTTCTTCCTTCTCCTGACTTTTCGCGTCACACTCCCTTTCTTTCTTTTCCAGCTTCTGCTGAAGTTCATTATGTTCTACGATTCAAGCCAGAGACAACAAAAAGAACATGTACATCAAAATTCACAAGTGCTTTATGGAGAATTTGAGCATAGGAGCAAAGTCCCATCCAGGTGAAGGCACATGTAAACACATTCAAGGTCTTCTGAGGGTAAACAGTCGCTTAAATCAATATTCAGGTATAGAAAGCTCTTTTTGTACCTTTTCTCATTTTTTCTGCTTGTTCTTTCCACTGCTTGACTTCATTCTCATTGACCAACCTGTAAAATTTCCAAACAAACAATTAAACAGTGACTTTAATGAGCATTCCATTTACTTAAACCTAAAAGGCAAAATCTTGATGTTATGTTACATACATATAAATATACATAACAACAAACATAATATGCATTCATACATAAAATTTATAAAGAAAAAACACAACTTTAAATAACAAATATTTAGTCAATTTGTATCACCCTACTCAGCGGAAATAGTAGGCACCTATTGAATCATCTGACAACTCTGAAGACAGTAGGTCTTATACTTTAATATAAATGCATAGAATAAAAGTTACAGCTATTCCTTTGACTGAAAGTTCTAGAAGAAAAAAAAACATTTTATTCTTTAAGTTTAAACAATGTGAATGTTGCTCTTGCTAGTAAAGTTTAACCCTCTGTCTTCGGCTTAACTATAATTCCAAGTGCATTTTGTTAGGAATATTTCATTTCTTTAAATGAAAAGCATCATCATAAACCTTTTAAGCTGACAGTAGGAGTAGCATTCTCCAACTCAGTAGTTATTGCATGTTAGGAGTTGAACTGATTTGCACACTTTTGTTAAACACCTCGAACAGCTCTGGACACAGTTACCACTCACATTCGCACTACGTTTTTCACGTCGAAGTTCTCCAGAGGAGCCACGTCTGGGTCATAACCCTTGTCATTCTGCAGGACAATCTGTTGGACAATTCTGTCGAGAAGGACCCAGTACTGCACCGTGTTCCCAGTCTTTTTATCTATCAGACAAAGAGAGTCACAATTAGAATACTTTTTTGACCATAAAACTGTAAAATACACATTTAACTTTATAAACAAAGGGCTGCACAGGGGGAGTATGGGAAGTGCTGCTGCCACTCATTTGCACAATTTTACTCTGTTCCGGGTCTATTTGGGCTTTCTTTACATATACATTTAACTGAAAAGTTAACTTGTGAGCTTGTATATACCAAATTATAATTTTTATTCAACATTTTTCAGTGAAGTGAAAAATGACTATTTGTTTAGATATTTTTGGACTTTATCTAGAGAAAGACAAAATACATTCTGAATAAAGTCAATTTTGCTTTAAAGATTTTGCTCTGTGGAAGGTAGCTGGTTCGAAGCTCCAGTTTTTGTGTTTGCTCCAGCTCATGTGATTTGAATACTCTAAATTGTCATCCTGAGCGAATGACAAGTGTGGCTCTGTGAAATGTTCTTTGTCCAAATCGAGCTGAATAAGCACCAGCAGAACCCTCTGACTCTAATCGGGGTTAAGGAGGCAAGTAACCAGATGATAAAATGGATACACATTTACAAAATCACATTTGTTTTCACTTTTTTTTGCAAACCTATGATGACAAGAAAAAAGAAAAATATTACAACGAGAAGGAGAAGGAGAATGAGAGGCAAGGAGAATGAAAAATGGAAAAAGCAGGAAGAGAAGAGGAGAAGGAAAATGAGAAGTAGAAGAAAGAGAACCAGAGGGGAGCAGAAAGAAAGGGTAGCGGCACACAGTGTAGGTTTCAAGTGCATCGTGGAGCTACATTCATTCACCATTTAATCTCGCAATAAGCCAGGTGAGTATTTTATAGTCACATATTTACATAAAATAATTATTTTTCATTTGGGAGAAAGCTGGAATAAATGGAAGACGTCTTCTGGCAGGAATGAAACCATAAACCTTCTAGATGACAGGGACAGCAGTGTATGAGATATTTGTGCAGTCCTATTGTCTTTTTTTAATATATATATATATATATATATATATATATATATATATCTTAAATATTTCTTTCTATTCTAAACTCGTGTAAATTGACCTCACTCACAAGGCATATGAAGACAGTGCTGTAATACAGATATAAAGTGTGGGAAGGCGTCTGTGTGGTTTATCCTCTTCCGGATGAGATCGAACATCTGTGTGGCACTTTTAGTGTCTATGTGAACCTGCAGCAAAAAGGGAAACCATTAAAAAGCTTAAAAAAAAGAAAAACGGCATTTGAAGACAAGGAACATACATTTTCAAACCGCTTAGCGAGGGCTAATTCATCTTCGTTTCGGAGCATCTCAAAGAAGTCCAGATGCCTGATGAGCAGTAAAAGGATTTGTAAGTTAAGCTCAGCAGAACTCATCCAAGCACTTGAGGTCAGTGTGTCTCAAACTAAAGCACTTACCGATCTAACGTGGAGTTTTCATGCGAGCGCAATTTATCAATCACTGGTTGGATGCCCAGCATTAGAAACTCATACCGCAGATGAATTCTGAACTCCAAACTAGTCTGTAGATGAAAGATTACAAGTCAGGGAGAGACTTGTGGATGATTTGGTTCTAATGAGAGGCAGATGTGGAGAAAGTGGTGCGTTTACCTCGCCTGCTCCTTGACTGAGAATGGCGTTGATGAAGCTCATGATGGCCGTCTTGAGGTTAACCTCATCTCTGTAGCGGCCCGTGCTCTTGTCCAAGTCATTCAGAAGAGTCTGAGTGAAAACAGAAATCATGCCAGAGAAGAAATAGAAGAGAAGAGTCGCCGCTTACTATTTCGCTGAGAGTCTCCAGAGTCTTGTTTGTTAAATGCAAACAAAGCATAGATCTATGTGCACAATGTTATAATCGATCCAAATCTGAGTGTAAATCATTATTTTGATTAAAAGTAAAAGTTGTTATACACAAAACTTCGTTTATGAACGTCTAATTGTTTACTGTGAGACCATCACAAAAAGAATCACTATATCGTAACCAGAGTAGTTCATAGCAACAATATCCATTGTTCACGATTCCTGCATTCATTCTATATAGTACACCAAAAACAGTATGTATATTAAAGCAGTGTTTTTCTATAACAGAAGACATGGCAGATATGTGAAGTGTGATACTGGACCTTTGAGACCAGATAAAGGTGTATTAAATATAAAATTTACATACAATCAATGATTCATATTGTATGAAACATTTTATGATATTGTATATAACATCATCATGTACATGAATTCATCAGTTTGATATCCTTTCCTTCTATCGTATTACTGATTTTTTTATTTATTAACAATCAATGTTAAGCTGAGAAGCTGGTTTACTGGTTTGCATGTAAACACGAAAAACCGTTTTTGAATAATAAAATTTCAGAGAATTATTTGATCCTTTTTGCATGTAAGCACACTTAATGTCCACAGTGCAGAAGTGAAGATGACATGTTACTGCTTTTAGTTGAGCACCACTAACCCATAGTTTGCAGCCATTGTCTTTTGTGGACATTCTTTGCTAAAGCTCTCTACAGATTAGGATTTAGATACAGTGTTTAGGCGCATCACAATAATGTATGAAAGGCTGGTGTACTGTATTTTACATAATAGTGCTATTTAAATACTTACAATTCATGCAGAAAGTGTTTAATATCAATATAAAATAAATAGCATTGCAAAATGTATTCTTTTTTACTGAAACAATAGTTTCACAGCATCCCTTCACAGTCTTTCTGTCAAACCCCCACAAACCTGAAAGCGTGTCCTCTCGCAGGCAAACTTCTGATAATGCATCATAGCTTCCAGGATCTTCTTGTGCCCCCCAGGAACTAGGCAAACAGCCCCCATGATCTCCAGAACAGCAACTTTGGTCTTGATGTTCTCCGTGGCCAAACTTTGTGCTATGATATTGATGCTTTCCGAATGCGCTAGCACGTGTGCCCGTCCCTGAGAGTTGTTCATGAGGGCTTTGATGCAACCGATCAGTGAGGTGTGGATCTGCGATTCTGTCGTCTCATGGTCCATTGTTTTCAAGAAGTTCAAGATGCATGTCAACCCATCCTGGTCTATAAATCGAGTCACGAACCTTAAGGCAAATAAAAAGTAATTTCAAGCTTCACAATTTCACAATGAAAAATTTTGACTTCAATTTTTAGGTCAAAAAGTCAAAAATTTAGCTTGACATCCCAAGTATAATTTTTTACTTATTAGTCATACACTATTTAAGAAAATTTCAATGTAATGTATGTGTACAAACTAAAGCACTAGGCTTGAAAATAAATGACTGCAGTGTGTATACCTCATGGGCTGTGTGCGGAGAGCAGTTTTTAAGCTCTCTATCGTCTTATTCCGCTCCTCTTCATCCTCTTTCTCAAGGGCTATAAGGGACTTCCTCTGTGAGTTCAATGTTAAAAATGATGTAAAACCATAAAAAAGCTTAATTTGAAATGTGTATAGCAATGATCAACTTTCCAACTTTCCAACTAAAACATGCATCCAATTTCTGATGAGCATCAGCACTCTTTAACCAGTTAAACATCTTCAGTAGTTTACCACCTGGTGAGCACTTACAGTAAATCATCGTCCACAAGGGAAACACATGGGTGACTAATGAGCCCAAGAGACCCTCGGGTAAAAACTGAAATGACTCCAATCTGAGGCGTTGTTCCAGTGTTTGCTGTCCACTTTAGTACTATACTTACAGCAGCCATGGAATTGATCTGATCAATGTAGAATTCAGGCCAGCTGGTCGCCCCTTTATTCTCTTCCTGTTCCTGCATGAGTGGAGATATAAAGATTATTTAAGGAAACCAGAATATTTCAATCTTACAGAACAAAAATGGCAACAAAACATGGTTTTTACACACACTAAAACCCTTGTAGAGAAAAATAAACATTACATTTATTTGCTTGTATTGTGTAAAATGTTTTGATATTACAAAAATGTATTAGTTTTAAACCTAAAACTTGGGTCAAATCACGCTAGTGTTGAACACATTTGCTCTATTCTGTGAGGAAACAAGCTCGCAGATGGAAAGAATTCAAACCCATATATGTTCAGTAAGTTTTTAGCACTTCTCCCGATGGTTAAACTAAAGCGGTGCATTATGAGTTTAGTTTTTGAGCCAGGAAATACCAAACTTTGAATCTGCAAGTGACAGTTCAAATGTATTTCTTCTGAAATTATTCAGGGCTGCAATGTTGGGAACACTTTTTGCTCTTAAAAGAAAAAAATTAAGATTTAAATCCCCCCTATTGCCTGAGTCTTCTCTGTCAGAAAGCTTGTGCTCACTTAAGTGCCATTTATGTTTTGGCTTTACACATACTGGGTCTGGAACGCCACAGGCATATGTGATTAATAACTGCATTTAAATTTTTTTTTATTTTTTTTTTTAAAGAGCTGCATTCAAACCGGAACCACGTGTTACACAAAACTTCTTTCAACATATTCTCATTCCCTGCAGCACCACACCAAAAACATACCATCAAACGCACCCAACTGGCCAAAAGTGCTTGAGAACGGATAGACTTTCCATTTTAGAGCATCACTGTTCATAAAGATA
The DNA here is from genome assembly GCA_900490495.1 of Danionella dracula. NCBI lineage: Eukaryota > Metazoa > Chordata > Actinopteri > Cypriniformes > Danionidae > Danionella > Danionella dracula. Next base: position 5,472,832 of record UELW01000223.1, read on the forward strand.
TTTCACAACTCAAAGTACACTTGAGGTAGAATATAAAATGTGTAGAAAAACGTACATTTTAACCCAAAACAAAACTTTTCCCACAGTACCTGATTCTTTAAAGCTCTTAAAACAAAGCCAAGGATTTGGAAACAATGCAACAGTATTTGGTGCACTGCTCAACTGCCTACACTGCAACAGCAATTCATTTTCTCTACCCCAAGATTGACTTGTGCTGACCAGGGTAAGTTTGGAATCGGGAATTGGGAATTTTGCAGGATTCCATGCTCCACATGAGCCGATTAGCTTCCAGGAATCTTATTTAACAACTCAACCTATTGTTTTACAGCTACATTCTACAATTCTACCATTTAACCACACAATTTTGGCACAGTAGGGGTTTAGAGAATAGTAAAACATTTAGCTTGAAACCAAATAGAAGGGTGAGAAAGTTCTCATTACAAGTAAGCCATCGCAGACAAGTACGTTAGCCGTAAGGTCATGAGAGTAGTTTCAGACCTCATTACACTGCATAGGCTTACTTCCATATGTTTTTCAAAAGCCCAAAACTCCACCGGGAGGAGATTTGATTCAGGCCTCGCAGGTGTAGCTGGCAGAAACACTGCAGTCAGTGTTTTATTGAGCTGGAAAAGCACTCATTCTTCTCAGACAGGTTTGATGGAAGCCTTTCTGCAAGGTTAGGTAGGTTTAAGAATGAGGGACGCTAACTCACATGCGTCAGGCCCTTGCATTCTTCTTCAGCTAAAATATACACAAATGTAAAGTTTTTCAACCCTGTTCACATTCAATCCCTTGCTTTTAACATAAGCATTCATCTATCTCTCAATGCCCATGCGTTCATCCATTAAAACGTGATTGTAAATGTTTTATTTAAATAAACATGCTTAACATTGCATGCAATAGTGACCATCAAACAGCTCATTTGATGGACTTCATTTTTGTTCTGTCTATGTATTTTTTTTTACTTCAAATGACATTTCTATTAATACAAACACTTTCTCTGTCTGTGTCTAGTTTCCGCTGACAGACTTAGCTACAAAACCTCCAAGAAACACACCCTGAATTTCCATCTTTTGAAATATCAAACCACACAAAACAGAAACCTTTACTAAACAGAAACCGTTGCTTGGAAGTTCCTCCCTTCATATTGAATGACAGTTTTTCGTTTTAAGTCCGAGGACAGCGGGTCAGCAGTGAGAGACGGAACCCCTGCTGGGGCTTGACTAGGTAACAGCTCCAGCTCTCTGGTCTCTGCTCCTCAGCCTCAATGCTGTAAACGTCTCCATTAAAGCAGCGTTTACAGAGTGACAGGCTGGTCTGGCTTCTGTTACCTCTCACTCCTCGGACCCAAATCACATGCGCAGTGAAAATAAACCCTTGACTTCGCTGTCCCGGAGCCAAGCATGTGCTCCAGCTGCACCATTTACATTGCATCCTTTTTTGGTTGTAGACCAAAGCAAGATATGTGCTTACATTTACATTTTTACTGTCCTGTTTCAAGCTCCAGATGCAACATTAAAAGTCAGATGATACATTTTATCTTACCTTCTTCTTGCTACAGTAGATTTGCCATTTCTTCTCAGCAGGAAGAGCAAACATGGCCGCTCGATGCTTCTCTGTGAGATCCAGCTCATCCTAGAGTAATATGAGAGGAAAAGGAAATTTCCAAATTGTGAAAAGTTTCAAATGTATTGTAGGTACCTGATATGTTTTTAACATTTGTATTATAACAAAAATAATAATGGACATTTACAAAAACGACTCACAGGAAGCAAAAACTTCCTTTAAACTTTAAAGAAAAGTAGAATTGTTTATGGGAGTTTAATTAAGCAGTACTTCTGTACTCTGATGTCTCTATAGGGCTTGAAGTCACCCGTTTAATATTAAACTTTTAATTATAAAACTTTTATCAGGCTGATTTTCAAATGATAAAAAAATTAAACAATGGTCTCAAAGAAAAAATATTTTGCCAGAATGCATATTAGTATCTAAATTATCTCTCGTTAAGAGATTAATAAAATATTTCAGTTGACCGAATGGAAACAAGAAATTTTTGAAAATGTTACCACCATAGAGTTAAGTGTTACACCTTTTATTTAACTATTTTGTGAAAAAAATGAAGGATTGATGATTTTCTTCGTTAATGTTGCTGCTAAACTGTGCAGAGCATTCGCACTCCAGTGATTGATTTGAACAAATGAGTTCTTGATGTTTTGTTTATAAAGCCGAAGCAGACAATTTGGAATATATTGGTTGGAAAAGTAATTACTTTGATAATTCATAGTCATTAAATACATCCGTTTAGCTTTTCCCCCCATTCAAAAGCAACTAAACACTAAGGGGTCCATCCATTCACTGTATGGAAATAGTATGCATGCAGACATCGATAGATTGTAACAGAAAGGAAGTCAATATTTCAACATTTTGTCTTTCAACCACTGCCTCCCCGACAATGCATAACTACCAGATGGTGCAAAAAGACAAGATCGGGTGGATCGTGATTAACGAAAACAAAACCTTAGTGTCTGATGAGCGTCTCTTACTGGAGCAGCCCCTCCCTTAATTATGCAAAATGTGTAATCTTAATACTACTTTCAAAAATGTTTAATTCAAAAACTCAATCTTTCAGATTTATCATAACTCAATTCAAGAACTCGGTATAAAAACCTAATGGGGCTAGGCATTTAAATATGTGCTTTATTTTGGCTGTAAAACTGATCATTTTAACATTGCTGTCAATGGGAACCTGCTCTTGACTCAGCAGACTACAAACTGTGTTTCAGTCACACTTCCTAATACGCATTGAGAGAGAAAGCCGGAGATTGGGATGCAGTAATACTCAGTGTTCACAATTTTCAAAGTTTCAGACAATACCAAGAACTTAAAAGTTATTTTAATACTGCGCTTGTGGAGAGAAAAGCTTAAATTTAAGATGAAAGTCTTTCTAGTTTTTATAATGAGTTCAGGAAGTTGAAGCTGAAAATCTTTCAGGTTTTTCGTAATGAGTTCAGGAAGATCTCTCCACCAGCCTTCAAAGACTGTTGCTCTAACTACGCTCGCACACAAAAAAACAGGCACAGACACAGACTGCATTATATATAGCATGTAATATTTATGTTGGCAGCGACGCACGACCAGCCACGAGGTCTGACAAAACCAACACAGCCAAACGTCTGACATCAGCTTCTTGTGGAAACCACCGACCCTCGAGTGGGGGTTAATTTCCCATAACTCCGCTTGAGACACTGACTTCTTGTTTCTTTGTGGCAAAGAAGCTAGGTAGTCATGTAAACCATTAATGCCTGCTCAATTCTGTGACCCTTTAAGCCTTCCCATAATGCAGTTGTGCACAGAGCTGGTCAAATTCATTCCAGATGTTGGGCTAATTAACATTTTGTGAGAGACACTTACGTTTAGCAGGTCTAGAGACAAATTGAACTGACTGCCTCAAGAATTATGAGGATAAAAAGAGTATAAAACAATAAAACACTTGTGTATATTTGAGGAGAGATTCCAAAGCAACACCAGACACCACATCAGGGTACAGCAGTAACTATTCATGTCTCTGAGGGGAAAATATGAACTGACTTTAATTCTGCCTCACAGTGTCAAAGGAGGTTTACTGCAGAGATGCTCTTCTCAGTATGGGTAGGTGCATGCAATATATTGTATTTTTATCTCAAACAGTTGTCTACATTTTTTTTATTATTATCTACAAATACTGTCATTCATTCATTCAAGACCCAAAAATTAAAAAATAAACAATTAACCTGAAACAACTGAAGTATCAGTTAGAAACTTTGTGTTCTCCAAAAAGTGGGTCAAAAACAGTTTTTTTTTTTTTTTGCTTCTATTTTGTGCAACTTTTCGCGACTTGAGAGGGTGTGGTTATTCCTAAGAAACCTGGTGTTTGAACAATGATAATCTAAGTAGTTGACAACATCTAGCAAAGACATTCTGCACTGTTGTAGTGATGTGTCGATTGTGATTTTCATGGTGGATTCTAACTTATTTTTTTCAGATCAAAAGTGTTCAATTCCAATATCAATTTGATCCCATTATTATCATTAATGGGGTCTTGCTGTTTTTTTAACTAACATTTTTAGTAGTATAATCTTGCTGTTTAAAACAATGTCCGTAACCAGTAATGTCAAAAATTAAACATACATTCATATTGAAAGCTTTCGAGTGTAAAATATTTGAAATTAACTTTAACTATGAAATTACAGGCAACAACTTACATAACAATATTTTACATACCTTAATTAAAATACCTTACCAAAATACTTATCTATTTTACCTATTTCGTTTGCTTATTAAGTGCAATGCTGCAGCATATTTTGTGCTATTTACTATTGTGGTCAAATAAAATATGCTGCCTGTCATTATATTTACATGAATATTTACATCCGAGTTTCCAAAACTGTGGCTAGTAAATAGTTTTTTAGTACTGAGCAGAGCAAAAATATGTATGTAAGTACATGTTAAAGTAATGTTTTAATCCCTTATACACTGTATATGTTTATAAATCACACGTTTGAATAAAATCCTATGTTGTTAATATATCTAAAACATGTGGTCCAAGTAAGTGTAAGAGATTAAACGCAAGAAGACATGTATTTACTAGTATATGTAAGCAACTCAACTTGACGGACACTTGAATATTCATAAGCTGCTTTGTAGTGTAAATATATGCCAGATATAAAATCAGATTTATAGATGAGGCTCTTGGACATTCATTAAAATAAGCTGGTGCATGTTGCTTAAATAACTAGCAATTTAAATTAGCTTTTGGTTTCATCCTATTCAATGATCCAATTATCCGATTCAATTTTAGCTATGCTAAAAGCTCTATTCCTAGATCTGGAGAACTGAAGAGATAACATATTTTCTCAACAGGGCATGGACAATTACAATATAAAAAACACTGAGTGTTCACTTAATATTTTACTACTGAATACAAGTTAATCAGTTTCAACAAAAGCAATACTTCCTCACTTTCTTAAATCAATATCACATCTTCAAATCCTCCCAGAATCAGATTCCTTTTAAATAAAGTTCCCATGACAGACAGACATCTCATCTGAGCCCAGTGTGAGCTCTCAAAGCCTCAGCAGGGGACACGTCTGGCTCATACCAGTCATCCATGAGCACCTAGATGTCTAGTGGACACGCAACGATGGGCCTGAGACACATGCACTCACAGCACTACTCATACTCAACGGAATCTGTAGAGCTAATGAGGGGATATGCATAGTCGAACATGCTCTTTACTGCGCCATTAGCAGTGAATGCTTGGATTTCCCATACAGAGTCCAAGACAAGCTCTGATTCATCATGCGAATGAAAAAAGGTCACCAGAACAAAGTTTAACTGGAGAACAGATCTTTTCTGAAATATTCAAAAAATATTATTGTGAATGCCCTCGCTTTGGATCTGTTTGTGATTATTGGCTATGAGGGGTTGCATGCTCTGTCATGGGATTCAAGCACAAGCTCTTCTTTGTTTTAATAAGTTATCCTTGAAATTACTTCCAAAATAATGTTTGACAAAAAGAGGTTGAATGTGAAATTCAAAGCATTTTCTGTTCAAAGGTCTACGTGTTAACAAATCAATAAAATATGTTGCTGCATAATCAGTGAAAAAAAAAAAAAATATATATATATATATATATATGAATCAGCAGCCATCTACTTATACACGTATCCATCACATAGTATGTTAGCCTAGACACGTCATTAAAATATTTAATGCCCAACACATACCACCAGTTCTGTAAACATAGCATCCAGCTCCTCCGTGGGGGGCATGGGCAGAGTGGGCTCCATGGTGTGTAGGGTAAAGTTGCTGCCATGCCGCAGGCTATAGGTGATCTCAGGATGCTCACTCCTCTTAAGACAGCAGCAGAGGAACGACAGGCCCCGACCGCTTCTCTTACGTGGGGCCATCATGGCCAGAGGCCCACCAGCACGATGTCTTTTGCTTCAGCTATGAACCCCTGCACAAGAGAACAAGAGGAGGAAATGAGAACCGGTGACATCAAAATTTCAACTAACAAGAAGACATTGGAAGTTTACTGATCTTAGAAATTCAACCCAGCACAGCTTAGATATTCATTTTCAAAACATGACATCATTGTAGAAAAGCTTCGTCCCTTAGGGTTATTGAGGTCATATGATGAGAGTGATATATTGCAACTAAAATGCAGAGTATGCTCAGCACATCAACAAGATTTATCCACCAAATTACATTTTTATTAAGATTTTAGAAATAAAACTTCCAAATAAAGTATGGTAAGGGAGATACTTCAACAGGTTCAATTACTAGAGGAGATCATTTGGAATCCTTTAAAATAGTTACCTCTGTGTGTTTTTTTTTTTATCCAAATACAAACTAGTTTAAAGAATTATTTTGAAAAGGCACACTAGACTACTGGCTTTGGCGGGCTGTTACTTGACAACCCCACTATCATCTTTTTTCTTGAAGATTTTTACAGAACCATTTAAAACTAGGACTGAACGATTTTGGAAAATAATTGAATTGTGATTATTTTTTTCCAAAGACGTTTTCTGTTGTATCTTTTTCCAACAATAACATGTAATAAATCATTGAAGTCTTAATAAATCAATAATTAAATAAACTAAACAAACACAATGAAATCTTGTGATGTAACAATCAATTTAAATTAAAATGTGAATTTATCAACTAAAATCACAGTGGTGCTACAATGAGTGATTTGTTGAACTTCCATCCCTGAACGCATACAAAACCAGGTATAATAGTCAGGTTAATAAGAAAAAAAAACGAGCAAAATGAAAATGATCACAAATAGCTATTACAGTAGTGGTGCACTATTACAGTAGACAGACATGATTCAACACGCACAACAGAAGTGAATACATAACTGCTTTTTAATTTGGTATCTGTCAGAATTTCTGATGGCAAAAATAAACCCACATAAAAAGGAACATTAGAAAAGGGAAAATAGGTCACATGATCACATGCTTCAATAAAATTATTCAACAGTTTTTTGCCAACAGAAGATCCCTTGTCCATGGTGCAACAGGAACATATGAATCTCTTCTGCCTTGAACAATTTAAGAAAGCTTAATTTGTTCATCTGGAAATTATGAATCGACAGTTTCTCAAACAAACCAGCCCTCCCTAGAAACTCATAGATCTCTGGAATAACTATCTTTACAAGCTGTTAGTGTTTATGTGAGACACATAAGGTCTTTTGATTAACTATGTCTGGTTTAGGGCCAAAGTATGTAAACCAATCATATTCAGAAAACTCAACAACCGTAACAAAAGAAAGTCATCACTTTTTTCATCACTTCAGTCATCAATTTTTGGGAAAACAACTTCACAGAACTTTACTGAAACTTCGAGCATATCCTTTTTAACTTTCTATTTAAAAATAACTCCCCAACCCCGCTCACTGTTTATTTCAAGATGAGTATCCTAGTAATGTGCCTCTCCCAATAATGAAAGCATCTGCCAAATGACAGCTTAATTCTTGGCCACATCTCCTTCCACGATCCAGATCACCAGACGCCCTGTATTTCATGACACGCACACGCACACACACACACACAAAGTTCTTTTATCCTCAGACCTCACACAATAAAACTAGTCCTGAACTCTCGAAAGCCTGAAGCATGTTCCTCTCCATTTTCTCCTCCATATAAGGAATCTAAGCAAAAGTTACCTTGACGGACTTCCTTATTTTCCAGTCCTTCTTTAATGAAAACACCAGTCTGTGCTCTGGTGCTAAGGCCACCATGACCCACTCTGAATTTATGATCAGCCCCAAAAGCTCCAAGTGACCAGATGTTTCCCTTTACAGGAACAGGGACATACACTAAGAGCTTAAATGGCTTCGGGATTAGCTTAGAGTTTACAGGACGTGTGTTTGTGTAAAATCTGCTTGGTGCACTTGACCCCGGCGGGCAGGTTTATAGCACCATCATACAAAAACACTGACTTAAACTGTGATGCCCAAAACAACGAGCTTTGGTTTGACAAACAAAGCTTTATCTGAATAAAAAAGCGTCTGTAAGTCATTAAATCAAGTTAAAGTAATGAAAATAACAGGAGAAGCTATTTTGCAGAGTTTATTCTAACTCTGTGGGAAACATGCCTATACCAACATTTTTGCAAAACTTCAAATCCGTTCATAGATTTCAAGGCGATCTTAAGTTGAAATCTGAAACTTGGAAGCAGTTAAATTCAAACAGCTTCTCTTTTCATGCAAAATACCAGCAGTGGCCAGATTATCAATGAACCAAGACTTCTCCATGATTCCTTGCACCAAGCACACAACACATTTTTCATCGTGCATGACCTTGTGTTTTTGTTCAAACTCAAACTACTTCAAAGACATTTAAGCTTTAAGGAAATGGTCTGGTATTATTGTCATACTGAACACATTAGTTTTGAATTATTAGACCGTATTAACAGCAGAACCATTGGTTGAATACCATAAACCGATTTCTATAAAAGTAAAGCAGAAAACGTGATACCCCAGTGACAGGAGGATTCAGTAAGTAGATGGTTTTACCATGATTAATCTTCAACAGCCCTCTCTAAAAGAAGGGTTGGTTAATTGCATACATTTCCATTTAGATAAAATTGTGTTCCACACCTTAATTGTTTGCAAAAAATTAATTGTGGGAAAACAGGACGAGGCTAAATAATTACTATTAAAGTAAATAAAACAGAATACACAATAAAAACAACAAAGATGTATTACTGTGCCAGGAAAGGGAATTAACATATTATAAGGCTCTAATAAGTAGCTTTGTAACATGTTTCTTCAAAAGGTAAAATGAAAATCTCATCTTATTAGTAAACAAATTCTACCATCTGGTTTATAAAAGTAGTCTTTGCTTAGTCGTTACAATAGTGGGAATGTAAATGCCCGTTTCAGTTAATTTATCGTGAACTAAATCGATATATTGCTATTGTCTAAAATGTAGGGTTTATTAAATTTCTATAAAAAAATATTTGAGGACATTTAAAGTAGCACAGTATGACTCAAATCTAAAAGCAACAGAGGCTCGTTTATTAGCAATATTAGATGTATTCATTGTCAGATCATTTTTGTAATCACTGAAGCGCAAGAATTTTATTTTGTTCCAATGGATGGATCTGCCCAGAGCAGATAAGATGCAGATAACTTTGCCCACCCTTGGCTCAAATATTTCAAACATTCTCAACAGTTTTGCATGTTTGTTTGTTTGTGGTATGTTGCCAAATAACGCTGGTGCATCACCCCTTGTTTAGCATGTAACACATTGTTTGACTGTTTTACAAATACTTCAACACAATACTGACTGTTTTTCAAAACTAGTGAATATTTATTTCTAACCTTAGGACTTAATATGTTTCATATAGCTATCTGCTAACACCTAAAAAGAATTGAGACATTATATCTGTCAAATGAGCTCTCTGAGTCAGTATGCAGTATTTGCATAACAAAAAAACTGTATTTTCTAGATGAGAGTGAGCGCCGCTCTGTGTTTTTTTTTTTTTTTTGACAACAGTACCATTTTTGCCCACAAACTTCCCTACTACAACTTTTAGAAAAAGTATTATATAAATACTTAAAGTACTTTAATGGAACACTGTAACTTATCTCCTTAATGCCTCTCTTTTCATACCAGATAAAAAATGTAGATTAGTATGTAAAGGAACATAAAAGGGGATTCTTACTGGATTATTTTAGGAAAGAGGGATTGGAAGTCAAATTAAGTAAAACTGAGCAAATAAGTAAACAGTTAGATGGTTTCCAGAAAAGCTCTTTAATGACGGAAACTAAAAAGACATTACAAAGCACCATCTAATAGCTTCAATGATAAAATCCACTCATCCCACTGGCTCTGTTCTGCAAAATGTCTCTCAAAACATCCATCATCTCCTTGTGCACTTTCCATAACAGAATTATAATACAATTTCATAATCCCAACAAAAATAGATCCCTTAGGTCTGACAGTTTTTGACAGAGAGGGAAACACTTAACACAATCTGTAAGTCTTCAGCGAATAGGTTCAGACAATACTCTCAGTCTCTATTGATATATGAATAAGAAAAAAACTCTGAACATGTGCACCTGATGTGTGTGAAACTATTCAAGGCAGCCAGCAGAAAGCATGCGATCGTAAAATCCTCACCCTTCGGCATTACATCAGTAAAACACAGCAGTTTGTCGTAATTCCTCTCAGTAAATGTAATTGAAAATCGCATTCCCAAAAGTTTTAAGTGACTTTTACTGTTTATAAACCAAATAAATCAAATTAGTATATAGCTTTAACGTGATTGCATGTACATTATTCTAATTAATTATGAACAGGAATCACCTCTGTCTGTCTTTTTAAACACCATACAAAACTTAAGAAAAAGGAATGCATCAAGAGGACACTACAGCGAAGTGGAAAAAGGAGACAAGGAAACAGAGAAGATCCAAGCCATAGCAAAAGCAACATTGTAGAGGAAACTACTTGTTTTCATCTCTAGGCCCTGAAAAGGATGATTCACTCGGCCATGTCAACAATCCTTATGTTCACACCAGCGTGGCCTTGTGTAAATTCCCAGCTAAGAGGAGAATCTGGATTCTCATGAAGTAAGTGTTTAACTGTGATACCAGTCCGGAGCAGAGGCAGCTGTTCCTGTGAGCACGACTGGGATGTTTCTCACCGTGGCTTCAGTTACGAGTCACTGTGTGGATCTTCTCTGAGCAATGACCACTCACTTCACATCACAACAGATGAGTCCATCACAACCTGATTAACAAGGAATTTCCCTCTTACAGCAAGCATTTAAAATATATCATGTATATGTCTCCAAGACTTACAATAACTAAGCATTGAATATTTTACTTTATATCACATACTTTAAATGCAATGCCATATGGTACATGATACAGGGTACACTACCAAAGCAGGTTTTTTAATTGAGTCAAGAATCTTTTTATTTAACAACACTGAATTAACTATTTAGTCCAAGAAAGAAAATGTAGTAGAAGGAGCAGAAAAAACAGAGAAATACTTCTAATCTGTGAGATAATGCTGTGACTATGTTCTTTTCACCTTCACATGATCTCTGGTTTGGGAGCAGAGATCCAAAGAACAGAGTTTGTCTACTGGTTCATCATTACAGCATCGAGTCTGGATCAGTCGTGGGCCCTCAATACCAATCAAAACCCGATCCATTAAATGAAAAGCTTGCATTAGATCCAGTACGATCCTAAATATAAGATCTGTGAATTTCTAAAAAGAAGCAGGCGCGCATGAAGTCACAAAAAAAAATTGAGAAAAAAAACAATAATCAGAGAAACTTAAAGTGCAGAAAATGCTGAGTGTCTGTGGCTTTAATGTGTAAATCATTCACAACTCTCATCAGTTTTAATTTCATGTGCCACTGCTGGATGTCCTTTTCACAAGGAATGATCTAAACCATGACCCACAAACATAGCTGAACAAACACGCTTTTCCTCTCCAAATCAAACATGACTCAATGCACCGGCTTATCGCGCAAACGTCAAAATAAAAAACGGCAACCCAAATCTCCATCTTGTCCAAACAGAGCATTGAGATATCCTAATCTTTACATCCTGGGAAACCCCTGCAATGTAAACTTCTTTCAAAAAAGAAAGAAAAAAAGATAGTATGGTTGTAAAAATATCACTTATGTGCTTAATTGTAAATTTAATTAAAAAAACTATACCAAAGAATTCTCCAACTCGCCCATGTTCATTGGATACCACATCCTGGAGAGAGACGGGGACTAAAATATTTACAACTGAAATAGTAAAGGAATCTTAAGCAGGCCTTAATGAAAGCAACCATAAACTGACTTAACATTTAATATAAACCCTAATAAAACTTTAGGCATTTCCTTTCTTATCTGAAATAAAGAGTCTCATAATGCTTATAAAACCTATTTGACAGTGTGTTTAAATGCAAGGCACACTTTTCTGAATGGACAACCGTGATTTGGAGGAAAGTGTTTTACACTGTTCATGATAGTGTCAGACATTTTGTTTTCAACCTTACTTAATTTGACAAAATATCAATAGTAACACTACTAATAATAAAAACAACATTATATTATGCTTAAAGAAAGTTTTAATGCTTATTTAATGCATATTTATGCAGAAAATGAATATATGGAGGGTTTTTTATGAAATTCAAATATAACTACAATTAGATCACTCTACACTATGGCTACATTCAGGTATTGCAGGTCTTAATGCTCAGTTCCAATTATTTTTATGAAATCAACATTCATAACAATATGCAACTTGAGCCGCGAAAGCACAAAAAATAGCTCTAATCAAAACTAAAGTAAACATGGGCGAGAATACCATTGCATAATTTCAACCAAATCATAGTAAAGACATAGAAAAAATAGTTTTAAGCTCTACTACTTCCCTTTCCTTCCACTGACCGCTCTCAGTTGTGTCGTCAGCCATAATTGTTGTGAAACTTCTCGTCCATTCCCAGAAATGTGACGTCTGTCCCCATACAATGACATAAAAATCAGATAAATGCAACCTGGCTGTTCAGACTGAGGTAGCATGGCATTCAGGATCACATATGGGAATAAAAGAAAATCAGATTTGGGTCACTTTGGGCTGCAGTCTGAACATAGTCTACATATACTGGTCCGTATTTCTCAGCATCGTCCTTAAAAATAAACTTTATGCAATTTAATAGAGGAACAGCATCCAATTTAAGTCAACATTCCAATAATTACACATCCGTCAAAGTCTATCCATATAATGTTTTATATTCCATGATGTACATTAACAAAAACAGACGCAAAACAGCCAGTGTATGATAATGTTAACACGCACATTTCAAAGGTGAGAAGAACCAGGCGAAGGAAGCCATGTGCGTGTCTGTACAACAACTCTGGCACAAAAATACATCTACAACATGATTGTGAAATCTCTCTCTCCCTGATTATGAAGCCTAGCCTGTATCGCTGTACTTCAGTAGGGTGTGTTAAAAGATTCAAGCCGGCCCTCCCGTCTTATTCACTAGAACTCATTATGCATTAAGAGTTTTTACTTTGTTGATCCTGCGTCAGGAAGCGTTTCCATTCATGCTGGACCATGCGAAAATCTATCTTAATCACTCCTGAAAACAAATGATCCATCATTGGAGCATGTATGAGGTTCAGTCATAGAAATTGTAATAATAACTGTAAAGAAAATGTGCTTTGTGAGCGTCAATGAATTTGTATGAGCCAGTTGCTTTAGGCCTGTTGAGTCCATTTACAGTAAGTCATCGAAATACTGTATTCAACTTATTATTTCAAATGTAAAGATAAATCCAAGGTTTCAGGTAGAGATGTTATCGCAATTAAATTAAAATAAAATAAAAATATGTACAGTGTTGTTTTCGTCCACTTCGTCTTCCATTGACAAACTTTTTTTGGTGAATAAAATATATTTGATTTGTAGTTGACTAAAATGTTTTCAGGGAATTTACCATATACCCGCACAGATTAAAACACTACAAAAGTTCTGCTTCTAAAAGTGCCGTATGTAAGTTTGGGGTCAGAAATGGTACTGCAACCAAAAAAATGCTTTGGAAAAATATATCAGCCTCCTCCCTTTCCCAAGGTTGCCAGATCAAACTTATGCTACATTGCAAGAAAATTCACATTTACCTATTATTCATCTACTAATCATGTTTATGCTTAATTTGTGAATGTTTGAATTGTAGTTATCTATAGCAAAAACAAAAAAAAGTGTCCAGCCTTTAATTTCATTCTGGCAACCATGTTTAAGTAATTGGAGAACCAGAAAAAAACAAATACACCATGTAAAAACACAAAACGTGAACACAAACAAAAACTTAACAAATAGTAAATTTTATATGGAAAAACTCTCTTTATACCAACACTTTAATTTATATTAGTACTTGAACTGAACATATTTCCTTAATGTCTCTCGACACTTTAGGGCCAAATTATGATTATGTGTGGTTCATTTCTTACATACTGCTGCACCTTTAAGTTTTGTTTTTTTTAGTGCATCCACATATATTATAGACACTATTATACTATTTCTTATCCCTCAATCATCAGTGGAATGACAAAATCTCACATGCAGCTTTCAAGTTCTAAGGCAAGATTTGTAAAGATTACTGAAACATGTACATTGTTTAGATACATGTATAGAAAAAGAATGTCTGGCTCTGCTCTGAGCTTGCAAGAGGTTTCATTAAAAGTATAGTACTTTCATTAAAAGTCTCCCCACATTTAGGCACAGAGTGAAGAACTGGGGTGGTTCAATTTGTAAAAGAAAGAGACAAACAACTCCAGTGATGTCATGGGAAATGTACTGCTCATGTCTAATTAGCATTTTCTTTCTTACTGAAACAACGGTTGTAACCGGAACCAGGGATTTCTATTGCCCCCAACATCAGTTCAACCATTACAAAACTGCGTTGTATTATTAAAATGCTTTTATAAAACATTAAATATTCAGATGCATGCTTTATGTATTTTGCCAATTCATCAAAAGTACACTGTGTTCACTAATATTACATTCATTAATTCATATTAATAAAAGTTTTCCTTTTGTTGAAGTAGGCCTCAATTTAAAATTGTTAAAGATATATAATTTTTCACTGCTCTTAAATCAGATATTTACAGAAATATGCATATACATTCTAGATTTTTTATATGATGATTAAAAATTATGTATAATTAGACATTTATTTTTCATTCATCAACATTGTAAAAAAAACATTTTTAGAAATGAACTGACCACTTCAAGCTAACAACTTTTTTGGAAAAGAATATAATATATAAAAACATCATAGTCTAAAAATTCATTAGACTTAACTTGTTCAACTAAGTTTAATTAGAGATTAACTTAAATTGAAAGATGACAGACAGAAAGACAGACCAATGACACACTACACAAAAATGTTGCTTCAAAAATCCATCATAGGATTGATTCTAAATTTACTTGAAAACAATTTTACAAAAATATTTTTAAAAATTATCACCCAATTGGTGCTTTTAAACCCTTAAAACTCGACCGGGGTTTGACTAAGTGTGCTTTTGGGGGCTTACCTATCATGTTCTGCACCTGAATTAGGTACTTTTTTGGTAACCAAAAAGAAAAGAGGTTTCATTGAGCGAGCAAACGCAATACTTTTGCCTGAAGGGAACGGAAAGTGTGACATGACATGCCATTGACCACTGATTGGTCAATCACTGAGCTAACCAATTGGCCAGACTCTCTCAAGTGCTTTTCTGTGATTTTTGGTGGTTGTTTTTAGTTTGAGCCTAAAACAACACTACATACACTGTATAAAGAATACCACTCCTTGAATGGTGTCCGTTTATCAGCCATTTATACAATTAGCTTTTTGCATTACTATAACTATATTTACCAAGTCAGCAGAAGGAATTTGATGTAGCGCAGCCATGCATTTTGAGTGCTGTGTCTGAAATAAGACCACTCATAACTATAACTGGAAGTCAGAGGAAACAAAAATGCGAACCACAGTCCTGACTAGTTTTCATGCTCCTATTGGAAAAAAAGGTGGGATACGTCCATAACAGAATGTTTGTCAATCTAAAGGACGAATTTAAGGACTAATTTTCTCTCCAGGGAGCAATTTTAACTCTTTAATTCAAATGAAGAAACATTTTGGACAATGGAGCAAAAATGGTATATTCAAATGTCCCACATAAGCACAAAAGAATAGCAACCTTCAACTTGAAAAGGCAGAAGACAGCAGAGTTTTATTTCTCCCTGAATGTTGTTCAAAAGAAACTGTCTGTAAAAAGCCCAGCTAATGCTTTACATCCATAAGAAAAAATCCATAAAACCCACAATAGCATAATTGCACATGATGCAGCTTTTGTGAAGACAGATGAAGCCACCATTTAAGGCCAAATAATGTGTCCAGCAGTCTCATCACTTTCAGGAAAACTTAGCTCTTTCCAGACATCAATTTTGAACCTCCCTGAATACAACATAGAAACTCTGGAAGTAGCTGATCATCAGTCTTAGTTTATCCTGCAAAATTCTCTACTTGTGACATTTATGCTGTCACATTGGAAAAATACTCTTTCATAATTCTCTGTAAACTAAACTACAGGCCTGCAACTTTGTTTTTCAATTAAGCCTCTTTTATTAAAGACTAATCCATTATTCTATAAATCATAATCAAGTGTAGCAGAACAAATGTCTCAATTACATAATAAAGGTCATCTAATAAATATCTTTGGGCCAATCTAGTAGAGTATAGAAAACAAACCTCTGCCTTTACTGTAGGACAAGTGAGGCCAATGTTCCTAATGGCAAGTTTCACTATTGATCCAGGCAAAGCCAATCAGATCAATATTGAAGTCTGTTATTGGCTTGTGGAATCATGAGGTTTATCTGCCTGTGGTTGATAAAGTAAACAAGAAATAGACAAATGAACCACTTATGTAATAGAGTCCTCAACTGTTACGTGTTGGTTGTTCTTTATTGAAAAATGTTTAGTTTTCATTATATAAGGAATATCTACAAAACATACACAATGATCATAATTAAGATAATTACAATACAATTTGAAAAAAAGTCATTATTCACATACTTTTTGAAACCATTTTTGTTATAACAAATGTGAGGAAGTAACACTAAAAATAAATTATAGTTTTAATGGGTTGCAAAACCTTAAATTCATATTAAATGGATGTGTTGACCATAAGGAACGTAGTGTTGAAATATTGGGGGAAATGGTTTATTGGTGGGTTTTATTGTACTTTTCCAGCATTCCAGAATTTATATTTACTTAATGTGACTCGTACTGTTCATGACTTGGGACCGGTCACCCAAAACCATAGTTAGAAGCATTGACAGCATAATAAAAAAAAACCCTGTAAAAAGTATATTTAATGTAAATCAGTCTTTTTTTCCAGACTTAAACATTGATTGAACAGGTGCTTATATGACTAACGCCTGCCAGCTCTCATTATATTATTTTAAAGTTAGTCAGAGAAGTTAAAGCTTGCACTTATTACTCTAAATTCTAAATACTGTAGTGTCTTTGATGAGATAGAAACTTGAGACTTGCCGAGCAAACATGTATCTCGAAGTCAAATTAAAACCAAGTTTTGACAAGTACATGAGTGCATAGGACTGGCAATAGTACCCTTTCCTTGATTTATAATTGTTTTGTAACGTTACAGAAAACAGAACCTGCCATGTTACCACAAAACTGTAAAATTACAGAAATTAAAATATTTTACATTCATGTAAAAGCCCATTTTAAAACAGAGGGAAAAAATGAAAATATTGGTTTTTTGCAAGGACTTAGTTTAAGCTGACCTGGTCACCCATTTTTTTTCTTGGCAGTGAGTTACTAACAGAATAAAACATTTGTGTAATTTTCTCCCAAGTCCAGGCTTTAAATATTTTAAGGGTTTCTTTCAGTGTGAGTGTACTTTTGAATACATTCTCAATCTCCAAATTTCCTATCTTTGACTGACTGAGTTTTAGTGGTGCTTTAAGACAAATGCACTGATTTTGCTATACGTGTTCTACGTAATAGATAGTTTTAACAACTTTGAATAGGTTAATAGAGTTTTCTTATTGCTGCAATTTAATTAATCACATTACCAGGGTGATTTGCAAACAAGTCAGACCAACAATATGTTATCTACTCTTTAAGCAACTCAAAAAAAAAAAAAAACTTTAGCACATGTCGAATAGACTTTTTAAAATCTCAATGGACCCTCAGTATATAAGTGATCAATGATCATTAGGACATGAAACCAGGGGTCACAGGTCACACCCCTGAGGGATCTGAGCACAAAACAAGAATAGCAACTACTGAACTTAAAAATGCTATCCATCAGGCAGATGAATCAAATGGTTTTTAAAACACAGACTCGTCCCACATTAGCTCAATTCCGAGGCTCATTTAAGCCTGATTCCCCAGAGGTGGGCTCCACCAGAGAATCAGGAATACCCATCTCATCCCTCACACATACAGACATTGCCGTTGCCATGCGAATGTGACAACAGCCAGCATTACATGTGCTAATCCTGAGGCTTCAACACTGGGGATTGCGGTCAAGCTGAGCATATAATGAGTTTTCACAAGCTCAAATGTGACTGGAGCTGCAAGCGCAGAATCACATGTCCTGATGTTGGTTACTAATGATTACTAGAAGATATCTGTTATTATCTGTAAAAAAAAAAACACCATTCATAACACTACCATGGTGATGAACAACACCATAAAGAAATTTATGAAATAAGGACAATTATTTATTAAGTTCTTGTTAATAAAATGTGCAGCTTTTATTAACAAAATTGCATGTGTACATTTCCTTAATGATTTTTATTTTGTGGCATGTCTTCATTTGAAGTGTGTAGTAGTCTAAATTAGTTCAGTATAACTATATTCATATGTTGTTTTCAGTTGAGACAAGCTCTTTAGGGACCAGAACAATGCAGGCAACCATCTCACACAAACAAAACCAGATCATTAATAATATGGACTCTCAACCAATGTCAGATCTCCTGATAATGTATCAGCTTTGTTTTGTTTGGTATTATTATAAAAAGGTTATTTATTATTGAATTCGAAATGATTGAGGAAAATGTCAAAATGTATTTGTTTATACCTTTTCCAGATCATGGCAGTTGCTATATTCACAATTAAATTAAATTAATACTTTATATACACGATACAGCATACATATATAAAATGACAAGTGAATTTTTAGTTCTACATGTTGGATACTCAGTACTTTATTACATCGATTACTCAAAAAATGTGACATTATTTTTATATCTACATTATATGTAGATAGCTGTTAATTATAGTCAAGATTTTTGTATTGGTTTAAAACCTAACAAAGGGTTAACAAAATGAACTAAAACACATAAGCTGTAGGGACTTCAAGGCATGTGTACCACTTGCTTTTACAAAACTATAAAAAATTAATTGAAAAGTACCATCTACAGAAGAGGTGGCAAAGTCATTCCTGGAGAGCTAAAGCCCTGCACTATTTTACTCTAACCTTAACTGAACACACCTTATTCCATTAGTCTCTCTTGGCTTGTTTGACGCTACTGGTGTGTCTCTTGAAACAGGTTTGAAATGAAAACCAGCAGGGGCTGCAGCCCTCAAGGAAAGACTTTGTCCACCCCTGATTCACACATTTGGAAAGAAAAATGTTTATCCTCCTTCTACTCCCTAACCAAGATAAACAAGATGAAAAAAGTCAAATAATAGATGAAAAGGTAAGCATGCTGTTTAGACACAACTGATTAAGCATACAGTGATGTCACATGGCACACCCACAGAAAAATGTGCCCCAGTCTCATTCCATTCATAATAGATGCTCACTTGAAGACAAATGTTTATGACACCTGAGTCACTAGCATAGAAGCATAGGAGAAAAAGACTAAAGCACGCAAACAGACTTGTACGGCGGTTCATTTGGGGCTAAAGTCGAGTATGCTTAAAGCTTATCTGCAGTGATCCATGCATCATCACATGGCAACCCACACAACAAAATCAAGAGAAGTACAGGCATAAACACTCATAATCTGATCCTAAACAACTCCCTATCTGATTTTCCTCTACAGTAATCAAAGACAGAAGGCTCACCTCTCAAAAAGCACATCCAGGCGAAAAGAGAGAGAGAGGGGGATAGAGCAGTGTGTTGATCTCAGCCGTGAACGCTGTGGTGTGGAAAGCACACAGACCGCAGCAACTCATACATCTCTCAGCAGCAAATCAGAGTCCCAAAATAGCGGATGAAACTCCCTTTAGTCCACAAGATCAACATCAAAAGGAGACTCCCCTAAAAGCACAATGGCCCCAGATTAAACTCCCATTTGGATTTACAGTATGAGCAATATGGATAATATAATATCAGAGTATGGCTGTAAGCTCAGGCTCAGCGTCTGAATAAGTGCTCTATTCACACACACAGTAACACACTGTCAGACAGATGTTCCCGGTCTGTTAAGACCCACCTCCTTCCTGTATGCCCTGCCTCCTCCCTGCTCTGTCCAATAGGAGTGTGGCTAGAAAAAGGCTGGCTTTGATTGGTTGAGAAATCAAAGCTGATAAACAGTTCACAGAAAAATAAGAGTACCTTTAGATTAAGACCAAACAAGAAGTGACAAACATTTTAAATACACAACATGAAAGTGTGTATATAATTTTTAAAAAGCAAGAGAACAATTGCAGAAATTTATATTTTAGTGTTAAATTTTTTCCAAGGATTTGGAAATTTCATAGAAATTTTCATAGAATTTCACTAAATCTCCTTCTAATATTACCTTTGAGTTTTAAGTCTCAACAAGCATTTTCTTCTCAACAAGACTTCACTATTATTTTACTACCATCTATAATATGTCTGTATTTCCCGTGCTTTTATATTTTGGGTTTATATAATTAGTAAAAAAAAGTTACATCAGCCATAGATTTAAAAATGTGTACTTTTACTTGTTTTACCAAATGTATATGGTTGTTGATATGTCAATCTCTGCTTTGCTTTGATTTCACCATTAGCCTATTTACGTCTCGAAAAGTCCCAAAACCATAGAACACTATTTTGAGATTCTAGCATTAATGCCTTGGTCTCTATCTGAAGACTGCAGTTGGAGCAATTTTATTTACTTTCGACGAAAAATAGTTAGTTTGCTTCTGTGTATCCCTTTCGAATGAAAAGAAGGCTTGTCTGTAAAAAACAAATTTTGTGAGCCATTTTAAGAATGTTTTGGAATGTTGAATGCGTTATACGGGAGTCATAATGACTACTTTTATGCAACTCCTGCTCCATGATGTCTTATCAACTCACAGCTGACCACGCCTCTTTTACCTGGGATTTCTAAGCAGACATAAAAACATCTGCAGAGTCAGGATGGTGACACTAAGATATTATTGAAAATTAATATATATATTGGCCATTGATTATTGATATAAAAATAGCATATTTGACGATCTCCTAATTTATTCTGGCTTGTACCTGCACCCTAGACATGTCAATAAGACAGCAATTTTTTTAATGAATCATTAATATTACTTGCTCGGACATTCAGAT
This sequence comes from Danionella dracula, assembly GCA_900490495.1. Taxonomy (NCBI): domain Eukaryota; kingdom Metazoa; phylum Chordata; class Actinopteri; order Cypriniformes; family Danionidae; genus Danionella; species Danionella dracula. The sequence continues at coordinate 5,493,922 of UELW01000223.1, forward strand.
TTGTTTAAAACTTGAAAAATAAGATGTGTAGAAAGGACAATAGGGAAACTATTGATTTATAAATAAAACCCTCATGTACAATTACGAGAACAATTCACCAATACGCAACAGCATAAAATTCTGACCAGTCAATTTAGTTTGACTCATTACACAATACATTATGGGTTTTTTTTCTCTTCCTAATGTATACAGGGAGCAGAAAACAAGTCAAATCAGATTACATAAGAAAGGATTTGAAATGATCATAGCTCTGGAAGCCTTCTGTCCGTTAATTCCAGTTTACAAATGTTTGGCTCAGAATTCTAGAAGGAAAGATGATTAAAAACGCAAACAGCTGTCACAAATATTGTCAAGAGGGAAATGTTAATTCTTTTTTCAAAGGCATCACTTTAAAACTCCCAAAACATTGACTCTAAGCAAAATCCTACCATGAAATATCCCATCCTGTGAATAGACGTTAATGAACTGATTGATCATTCAAAAGCCAGTTGGCGTTAGCCCACATTAGCTGATTACTCATCAGTTACTTAAGCCACTCCATTGATCTCCATTAGCCAATCAGCTGTCATTAACACACACACATCTGGTTCCCTTACTTCAGCACCTCAGACAAGAAATAGCATTATTTTGCAGGATGTGCCTTGGAAGCAATACCGAAAGCCTTGGTTTCCAAGAACAGATCAAATTTCCTGTGTTTAAAGGCCATGGAGCAGAGTGCATCTGGCTCTTTCCTTCTCTCCACAGAGGAGCAGTCTTCTGGGTCACTTTGGGGTCATCAGCAGGAAGTGTGGGCTCTGGTAATGGTGTTGTATGTCTGTCAACGGCAATTATTGATCATGAACTTTGCTCTTTTGCATCGCTAAAGTGAACAAATGCATTCACTCAACTGCATCAGCACAACAACAAAAACGAGAGGTCAAAGTCTATGCAAATGTTTCTAAACTTAGCATTTAAAGTGAATCAATCACTTTATACAAATAAATTAAAAGCGAGGAAAAAAATCAGGCTCAATTGTGAGAATACACTTATTTTCTGTCAGAATAAATCAGTTTTCTGCATTTACATTGTAGATGATGTTAAAATTACTAATAAATATATAAATACAAGGAATTTTTAATAAGATAAACAAAGCAGCCTTCCACCCCCCTTGTAAAGAAATAATTAAGGTGAAAGAAACTTCAAATAATCTTTTCTAATATGAGTAGGAATAGGGAGAAAAGTGGACTTGGAATAAGCCATAATATAGTACAATTCATAATAATAAAGATTAACGAAAAATTAACAAATTCTCCTGAACTTTTGACCCATCAGTCACTCAAGTCTAGCTTCTGATCACTGAAGAGAAGATCTTAGATTGGAAACTGATAAAATCTCAAGAGTAGACAAAAAAACAGAACAAATAAGGAAGTTCCTCTTTAATAGCAAGACACGTTATTCTATTTCTTAAGAAATCTCCTAAAGCACCTCTCATATAACATTGGGATGTTTTACAGGGTTTTTTTTTACTGTTTTACTGTGTTTAAAAGTTAATAATAAAAAAATGGTCTTTGCAGGTCACTTCACTTTGTTGCAGACTTACAATCTTTAAAATCTCTCTACTCTTCCTTCCCTTTATTTAACTCTTCTTTTATTTTTCCTCTTATACATAGGAATGTACAATCTGTATTTTATGTTATTAATAAGAACCATTTCTTTTTTTGTGTAAGCTTAAAAGATATGTGGAAATTTCCATTTATATTTACACATGCATGTTGAGCAGTTTCCTCAATACACAAATGATTTTAAGAGGAAGATCCACTCCTATCTGGACCAAAAAGATTATCATATAAACTTAACTTTCAATCTTCATTCAGCAGCACACAGATGCACTTGATCAGATTGGAACATGCTCAAGATGGAGAACCTGTTGTGATTCTTGAGTCGTGAGGTGTGTCTTGACTAAACAGACTTCCATATCCTCTGAGAGATTTCTCACACCCTTCCATGGCCAGGTACAGAGACGGGTGTGGAAAGAGGGTGTGTGTGTGTGTGCGTGCGTGTGTGTGTGTGTGTGTGCGTGTGTGCGTGTGTGTGTGTGTGTGTTTGTGTCTGATGACAGGATGTACATCACACAGACCCGATGGCCTTGCGGAAATGTCTTTACAGCATGAACTTTATCAGCAAAAGGTTTTGACATCAACCACACTACTAACCTTCATCCACATAATCCCAAAACAAACATCTCAGCTCATTTAAAACACGGTTAAGAAATAGTAACATTACCTTTGACCAGAAACTCTTCAGATGTGATGAACAAATATTGGCTAATATAAGTGAAGGTTTAAAACGGGCAGAAGAAATCCCGCTCATCATTTACTCAGGTCAAAACACCCCACCCACTCATAAAATTACTTTAAAAAAGGTTTTTGTGGCTGGAGATATCCAGTTTTCTCAAACTTGAAAGAATTGACAAGTTTTAATTGGTAGCTTTTAAAGAAATTAAACTTTTCATCTAAAAAAAAAGTGTGATTTCATCTAAACAAGCCATTTGTTAAAATACCAAATAAATTGGTGAAATTCACTAGGGCTGGATGGTATGACCAAAATTTTATTTCACGTAACAATATCTTTCAAAATACAGTTTTTTTACAGTTATTTCAGAAAAAAAGCTTTATATAATAAACAGTTTAATATATTTATAAGGTAAAAATTAAATACAAAATAATAAAATAAGATGAAGTTTGTGTCTTAAATATTCAAACAAAGTGAGACTTTATATGAAGAACAATTCCACTCTGTCACATTTTACAGCTTGATGTGGACAGAAATTATTATTGCAAACTTTTCTCAAGCAACATCTAACAGATATAAAATACTTCTCAAGTAAATAACTGGAAAAGAAAACCTAAATATGTGAATTACTAAGGAAATTTAAAAAAGCACTGCAAGACCAACCACAAAATATAGATAATAAGCATTAGTTTTTCTTTAAATGAATTAACATACAGAAATGAACACAATCATCAAAATTCACCAGATACCCTGCAGTCATGGCCAATAACAGATTATATTTTTATAATGGCCAGTCCTTACTTAGGCGCTGAGTAAGATAAACAGGTGTCCACGTACCACAGATCGAGAACTACTGATCTACAATATCACTGTAATGAGTCGACTAAATTGGATAAGCTGCTTCCATTTTTTCTGACCCCACAGGAGTAAGAAGTGTATAGAATTTAATAGCATAAGTATTGTAAGTCTCACACTATATTCTAATCTTAACAACTGGGGGAAAAGTTTAGAATCACATCTAAGACTTAAGTCTTAAATAAATAAATACAATCATGAGAAGGTTAAAGCATGGTGCGTCATGAAAAAATCTGGGCACACTGGAACCTGAACATCTTAAGGAGCTTCTAAAAATAACAAAATACAACTTCTCATACTCTTCAAAAAGTTATTTTTTTGGTTCAAAGTAAAAACAAAAAACTGTTCATGGAATCATGTCTTCCACAACCCAAGTCTGCATTCTTTTTATTAGGAATGTCTGAATTGAAGGTGTGACAACTCAGAACTTCAGCCTTGAGAAACAGACTGTGATTTATTTGGACTTAAACATATAGCAGCATTCAACAAGCGGTGTTGACAAGCGCTATTTAGCCATTAAGTCTGACAGCTAGGGTAGCTAACGTGGAAACAATTAAGTCTGAGGCATGAACCAGCATTCCCTAAGCCTACCGCAAGCATAACCAGCCTCGTTAAAACAAGCAGAAGGTGAATAAATACAGCATTTTCCTCTTTTTTTTAAAACAGTCTAGCTTTTGTCTGTAGTCAAGGGGATAAAGTCGAGAGCTCTATGGCCTTTCCTCCACACCACAGGAGAAAACATAGTCAGTTTTCCCCTTCATTATAACAAGCGCCTGAAGGAGATCAAGCCGCAGCCAAACCCAGAGAAACCTACTGGTTCACCCTGGTAACAAAAGGGTAATAAACTTTCCCCTGAGAATCACACTGCCACTGGCTACTGTGTGGAAACACTCCACCGTGTGTGCTGGCACACACCCAGCGCCAATTAGAAACCCTAAGACTTGATTACATTTTCAGTCTCAGCGGTGTCGTTGGAAGCCTACATTTCCACTTAACTTAAAGCCACATTTGCACACATTTCATGGCCCAGCAAAATGTTTCGTTAACACCGGCAGGTCATAGACTTCCCCATCAGCTTTTAGATACAATTATCAAGCAAAAATCTTTTGTGTCAATCCTCAAGTGTATTAACTGTCGGTCTGACTTCCTGCTAGTGTTCAAGGCTATAAAGTTACTGTCGGCTTCAGTGAACTACGCTGAGTTGAGGATTTCAAACACAAAGGCCACTGGCCAGGGGCCTTCTCCATCTCTGGAAGCCATCCCCTAAACACACTCCATGTGGGACGAGTGTCATCCCATTGCATCCACCAATGAGGATGGGAGGTGCTGTTGAAAATTGTACAAAGCAATAAAAAAAATTATGAAAACAATTTAAAAATAAATGACATGTAAAGTAATGCAACTAAATAAACTAAACTAAATAAAAGACACAATTATTTTTTTATAAATATTCATACATATTAAATTCTAAAATAACAAAACTGTGATCCAGCAACTTTCAATATTATTTGTTAAGAACAACAGAAAAAAGTTTGATACAACATGAAAATGAACAAATCCATGCCTTGGATTTATTCCGTTTTGTTAAAAAATACCTATTTATTAAATAAATCTTTAATAATAAAGTCTGGAATGTAATTGTTTGTGTTGGTATAACTCAGTAATGCATTCCGAAATTTTGGAGCAGAAAAAGAAACTATGTTTTCACTCACCTTCATCCAAACGGATTTTTGCCATTTTGGAAACTCTTCATATTTTTATGACTTTAATTTTCACTGAGCCCTTCTCATTTGAAGCATTGCTGCATCAGACAGTTTAAAATCTGACATTAGGAATGAACAAGCCTACAACTGCTACAAATGCAATGTGATCTGTATGAAATTACACAAAAACTGAATATTCCTTGGCTTGAAAACACAAACACATGGAGTTCCACACCTGTTCTGTGTAAATATTAGATCATTGACCCTAATTTGGAGAGCATTTCAGTTTTGTTTATCTAAACTGGCGCCTTCCCATCCAGGGTCCAGTTCAAAGTCTAGAGGGAAAACCTCCTGATACTTCAACAGCAAGAAACCTTCAAGCACAGCAGCCAAGCAGAACATCCTCAAAGAAGTGATCACCAAAAGGACAACTCCAAAACATCTCCCCCACGCGCTGTTATACCGAGAACATTCTAATAACCTCAAAACACTATCTAAGACCAGATCAGTCAGGTGGCTTTAATATTGTGAATCAACATTTCAAATACTTTCAAGAGATTAATCAACTGAATCTCTGGATTTAAAAAAAAAAATCTATTTGGGCCTCTTGTAGGGGTTGGCCATATTGTATTGTCCACAATAATACTGGTACAATTATTAACATGGCTTAAAATGTTCATAAAGACATATCAAAAGACAAATGTTCAGAAAGCCACAACTCAGAAATGAAACAGAGCTGGAAAAGCAAGAATGGCTTTAGGGAGTTCAGAGGAGGAGTTAAATCCCAGAAATGTATTTAATTCCGTGGTGCGAAAGTGGTTTGGGTTAGGGAAAAGATACAGTAATGGGAAAATTATGAAATAATGCTAATTCAATGTAAACAAATAAATGCACATTACTATAGATAGCTGAGTGAAAATTCACATAACTGTTCGTCTGAACCACACCATCATGCTTCAGGCATCTACAAACAGCCATCAGGACGTTTATGTTTATCAATGAGTTCATGATTACATGCTTGTACATTTATGATTGGCTAAAACTAGGACAGGAACCAAGCATCGACAATGTGAACGCGAACTGTCACTAAGCATTCTGGGGACTGTAGTACATAAACTACGATGTTATCAGACAGCAGGCCTGCTAAACTAGAAAAAATAAATCTGTCAAAAATTGACACTTAATATCACTATAGCAATCTTGTTAGCTGTTGTCATTAAAATTCGAAGTACACAGATAAAAAATATATAAATTTCCCTGTGAAGATAATGATTTTATATTTAACTGAATATTTGAAGGGAAACTTTTTTTATTCTGGTCTTTTTATGGAAAATTTGTCATTTAAAATACAGTTTCGCCATACATCCCTAACATATGTTGATATTTAAGAGTCAAATCACCCACCCTTAGCCTTGTGCATCAGACTTGAAGTGTGTTTAAGCAACACAAAATACAGGCTGGGTCAGTGACTGATACTGGAGGAACAGTGCAGCCAGCTGAATGGTATGTCCCTTCTCCAAGCAAACAGCTACTCTGGCTCTTAATGGTATGACGTGCAATCTTTTGGCTGCAAAGCAAGCACATAACATAAACAACACAACAATCTGAGCTTTGTCTGAGCTCCATCCAGGAGAGAATGGCAGCTACATAGTGCTTTTGTTCTTCTAGACTGGACAGAACACCTTTACCCAGCCACACAGACACTGAGGTATAATGTAACACAAAAACATCCCGGTGAACTCGCCCTCGCTCACTCGTACTAAAACACAATCAGGACTCCCTGAAAGATAAACATTGGCTTTAACAATGACAATGTTCGCTCACAGTGAAACTGAAAACACATAAATGATGAATCACTAGGTGTGTAATTGTATTTCATGTCACTATACAATGCAACACAAAATTCACAAAATATGTTCACAGCACAATGTGAATACGCTTCTAAGCAATCTAGACAGATCACATCCGAGGCTGCCGTATTTTTTGTATATTCATTTACCTGCTGTTCCTTTTAGACTGTGTTTCCTGTTTTGCTTTGTTAGATTAATGTGTGAAAAACATACAAATCAAGCAACATGACTCTTAGAAATGAACACTTTTATAATATTCTTCTCCTGAAATAGAAAATGCATGAAGCTATGATGCTTTTAATGTTTTGAGAGATGTCTTGAAACTTCAAGTTATCTCTGTCTTTTATATTAAGACATTTTCTTGCACAGAGTAGGTGTTTAAAATAAATAAACAAGTAAAAGTACGAAATATAGGATATTTGTCTATAATGTATTATATGTTGAGCAAGAAAGATTGAGAACTGAGACAGGTGCTGGGTCGGGGTAAAACCAAAACCCTCACTATACAGCTGCACCTTAATTTTGTAAAATTAATGTACTACCAGTTTGCATTTAAAGATGGTGCAACGTCAAGTCATTTATTTCCTGCATATGGAGGAACTGATTATTAAACATTCTTGAAAACAGGTCCAAACAAATGTAACAGAAAAAAACAAGGGGCAGTGTGCTCGTGTAATAGAAAACTTGAGATCAAATCTACTTTTGAGTGTGCACACATTTCATGATCTGTTTGCAAAGAGCTTTCCTGTAGATGCATCAAACAAGTCACAATGAAAATTATTAAACAAGTACAACATGGCACTTCAGACAAACCAGAGACATCCATTGAGACCTCTCTGTTTCCATGGTTACATCAGAGGAACCATGGATTTGATTGCTGACTGTACACAGACACAAAATAACACTTCAATTATTAAACGGAACGATCATCAGGTCTTCCCTAACACAACCAAATTACTCATTCTCTAGGGAAACTTTTAACTCAAACAAAAATCCATCTTTGCATTCCACAAGCATAAACTACTGCATCATATCTGTGCATAATATGATCAAGAAACTACGCAGACACAGAATTAACATCTTTCATCCAATACTCTCAAGGCTGATGCATGGGGTGGAGTGTTGCGTCTGGTATCGGTTGCATTTGAAAGAAGTCCCGGTGACATTGCTCTGGCAGTACTTTGGCATTCTCCAACACTGAGATACTGCAGCTATGTCAGCGTGACCCAACCTCTACCGTTGAAGACATCATCGCCCACACTTCTCATGTCAGACTCTCTAGCATGCTCTACATTCAACCAGTCAAAAACACCCTCGCTTCCTTCCACCACCATGTAAGCGCAGCCTCACAAAGCCATCAACACATCCAAAAAAATCAGGAACTGCGAGGAAGACAGGAGGGATTTGGCTCCTCGCCCAGCATGTTAAGTACTGGAGGTGTGTGACTAAAACGAGAGAACATTGCATGGAGAACAAATTAATGAGGTCAAACTGGCTGGGATGAGCAGTGACGGATGGGAACGGACGAATGTGGCAATGCTTTTCAATGTGAATGAACCTGCATTACATCCATGAGCGAGCACCAATTTCACTCGGATCAGAGACTCGTCTTGCTTTAATGCTTTCGTTGTCACTGCACGTCTGTGCTTGCAAGTTTGATCAAAGAAGAATTCAAGAACGGCGTATTATTGCAAACATTTTAAATGCTGATTTAGGCAGAGGATCGCGTGTAGACTGTAACGTTGGGAACGAATGTAGTTGAGCAGCAGCATTATAATCACATCAAAAAAGAAAATATATGTTCACTACATATGTCTTTGAGGTATTTCGACAAGACATCAAACACATTATTCATCATCACCAACGATCATCATAACATTTTTTTTAAAGCAACAGCATGAAATGAAAAAGCGAAGGAAATTGTTGCGTGTAAAAAAGTGTTTTAGTTATATTGAATAATAACTGTACACCTATTTGGATTTTTGTTGGAAACAAAATGTTGTCAAATATCAGATACATACATGATATAAGTTTTTCCAGCTGCAACTCAATTTTGTTTATTGTTGTCGACAATGGAACTCGACCACAACAATACATAGATGACATGCACAGTTTAAAAAGGTAAATAAAAAAAGTTAAAAGACGCATTTCATAGTAGGTTCTAGAACAGTTACAGTGCAATTTATGAAAAATATAATTTTAAAAAGTTATGCGCACTTGCACCGTCACTTGTTTTCACTAGCTTTTAACATTATTTAACATTACCTGGAGAAGGAATCTCTAAGAGTTTCTGCTCTTAAAAAATCTACTTCACTCTGATCAGTTCCACTAGAGCATGCTGAGCACAATATCTGGCTAATTTCTTGATTTTCTGTCAAATATATCCAACCTTATCTTGTATAAACTTTGATATAAACTCAGAAAAGCCTAAAAAGACATTTTTAATTTTTCTTACATTGTATTCGTACAAAACTACAAGCTATAAAGTTGATGACCAACCAGACACTCAAAATGAACATAATATGGTCAACGTAATAAAATCCCAATGTCATTTCAGTTTGAACACTATATTAACAGTATGCGTAAAACCAAAAAGTAAAGAACAAATTTTTACCTAAATATGCTTTCATTTTTACAAATAATGTTTATGTGAAAGTTGTATTTCAAAAACTGAATGTAAACGTAAAAAGTATGTAAACATAAAAGCTTCATGTAATTTTGCATTTGTACATTATTTTCTGTTAAAAACGTTAAACAGTTTATTATTATTTAGGAGTAGCAGTTCTTAACTACCATACTCCTCAAAGCACCACTTATATTAAATAAAATTAAATACAATAAAAATTTAAATACATAACTGGTCTAATTACAAAGGTACATTTGCCTAATTAATTAACTTAAAAATAAGTTTGTGCTTTGCCCTCTTCAATCTGGGTTCTAGAGTCACATCACGTGACCAAGTCAAAGTTCAACTCAGCTTAACATTCTGTCTGAGACTTGATCTGACGAGTGAACTCAAATCCTCTCCAAATATTGCCTGCATTTGAATGACCCTCTTTGTGAGTGTTGGACCTTGTTTGTCCAGCTCTTTAACCTCTCAAAGCCATCCTCAAAAAAATGTTGATTATTATTATTATTCAGTTAAAAAAAGTTGTTGCTTAGTTCATTCACAGCAAGGACTTTAAATGTTTATGGACTCTCTCGTATTAAACAAACAAATGCTATGAACAGTTGTGGGTAGCGTTTGGTGCTCAAACACTGGGATAAATATGGCTTGAGATCTTTTTTCTATGAAGTTTTAATAGGAAACAACCCCCCAAAAAACATTTCTAGGATTAAAAAAAGAAGTTAGTCAAAAGTCGATGGCAAAAAAACTTATTAAACTCTTACATTTTGTGAAAATGTATGCCAAAAGAATAAAATGAGCTTCTCATATTTTGTCAAACACCAACAGTTTCAGAGGATAAAAGTGATTTATGAACCAACCCACAGCATCCTCAATCACTGAACTTTAGAAGGAGTGTTCAGTTCAGTGAGAAGTGAATGGAATAAATATTTCATCTGCTGGTTGCATTGGATAAACCTTTTAATTTACATCAAAAACACATTTTATAGAACGGCAACATCCGTGGTTGAAACGAAGATCTTCAATTTGATGCAAAAGTACTTGTTTTCCATAGATTTGACTAAGTATCAAACTGGAGCTAACGTTGAACTGGACGTTAACGCTGAAACAAAATGCCACGAGTTTGATAGAAGGTAAGCAACCCTGTTTTGGAAGTGAACTCTACTGAAGTAACCTCAAACAGCGTTTTATTCTCATTATAGTAACGAAACTGAAAGCGAACGTTTCATTTGTTTCATAAATAAAGCGATAACTCGCACTGTGAACCGCCGATATTCCACGTCCCTCCCTTTATTGCCAAACCATTTCACAAACACTCAAATTATACTGTATTCGTGCATTTTTGTTACGGGACGTGTCAGATAGATGTCACTTTGAGGCTGGAGATAGAGAGCTTACCTGGAAAACACTGCCATCCTCCCAACGAACGCTTTAGGTTCGCTCTCATTCCCCAACGCAACAATACAGCGCGATCCCGCAGGCAGATGACGTCATTGCTTATGGGATTTGGGGTGATTAATAGTGCGCGTGCGCGTGCGCAAAGGCTTGTGGTGGATGTAGTACAGCTTGGAGAAGAGTCTAAAGTTGAGGTAAAGCGAAAACAAACTTGAACAATAGTCCTACAAAACGAGTGAATAACTATTTAAATACATTAACAATACAAAACACGCTTTAAATGCAAAAAAAAAAACGGGTAAAAACATTTTGCAATAAAAATGTGTATGTTCGGATAATGTTTAGTTATGTAAAGAAAGCACAACTAGTGCATAAATGAAAGCTGCATTTAAAACAAAGGGCTGCTGTTTCAAAATAAAAATGTAACAACATGCTCAATATCAATTAAAACAAAAGAAAATTATGTCATCTTTGGGGACTTATTAGAAGTGTTGCAACTTGCATCCAATCCAAAATAATTATAGGCCATATAGCAATAAAAACGTAATTACAATTTTTTATTTGAAATGTAAAATTCGCGAAATACAGTATATATTTAGGGTCATGGTACTATGTATTATAATATGTACAAATTTGACAAATGATTCAAAATAAAAGATGAATATTCATTTTACTGTCTTCCTGAAGCACTAATTATCAATGAAACACTTGTCTCCTATTAAGAGGGTTGCCTAAAAATCTTGTCTGTTGTATGAGGCACAAAGCAGACCTTCCTCTACTTAAAAGCAATTTGAGGAAAGGCATGTGTAGGATTTATTTGGGCAAAAGCAGGCCGCAGACAGTCTTACCAAGGATTATGGGAACATTTGTCCAGTGGATGGAGGCCCGTCTGGAGGAATTACAGGAATGGCAGCAGCTGGTGACAGAGACGGGATGAGGGGGTACAGTCAGGAATTTAGGGTCCAAAAAAGGCCATTTAAAAATATATATATTTAAAAAAAAACATTATTTTTGTGACAAGATGTACGTTTAGTCTCGTAAATGGGTTATACAGTGGGTTTTTGAATTCTACAAAAATATATAATAGTTATTTTCTTAGCAGCAATCTGAAAAATCCAATAACAGTTTTTGAAATGTATTTTTTTTTGTTTAGCCACAAGTTAACTTAAAATATGTAGTTTTTTTGTAATAAATTGCAATCGTCTTTCAAGCACATTGCTTTGTCTGTCTTTGTTTATAACAAAGTGTCGAGTATATTAGAAACACATTTGCCATTCTCACTCCCCTGATTATCTTCCACATCTGTTCTTTCTTTTAAAAATCATGTTCCAAAGTTTCCACTCCGCTACCTTCAAAATCAGCACATAATCACTACACAGAGTCTTTCTTTCAGCCATTTTGGCAACTGATCTTTAGTCTGAAATCTCCCTCAGGACTTGTACTGTAACTTGGCTTTCGGTATGAGCTTCAGAACATTACTGTCTGGTGAATCAAAACGTCTTTTCAGAAGCCAAATAGCATAAATAGCATAAAAACGTATGGAGAATGAGATCGTGACAAGAGAGTGATGCCAGTGAACAAGAAGGGTGTTAGACGGAGCAGCCTGAAATCTGAATTTGAGCATGCAGGAACCAATGGATTCAGTATGTGAGCTCTATAAGCTGCTCAGCTTCAAACTGCGCTTAGAATCTCTATAAGCCAAAAGGATTCAAACTATATACTGTCCATGGATTACATGGTTAATCTACATAACTCTGATTCCGAGAATCATTTGTTAAGAAATCACAGATTATTAAAATGTTCCAAACATTTGGAATGTGGCAAACTTAAGGGAAGCACATTTAATTTTATATATATATATATAATACATATTATTAATAGGGACATTACATTAGAGGATTTGTTTTATTTACTTTTATGGGCTCAAAACAACAATCGTTAAAGTGTTGATGCGTGTTTTTCCATTTTTCTATGTTTCCAACGGTGTTAAGGATTTTTTTAGCTTGTACCAAACAACATAAACATAAAGCTTTTTTGATTTTTTTTAAATCACTGTATGTTTTTAATTTTATGATAATATGGTCATGGTGTAAGTTAATTCCAAATGCTTAGAGGAAACTCTAAAACTGTGAGATGTTTCAAGAAACTCAGACAAAATTTCTAAATATTTTACAGACAAACTGAACAAAATGTCTTGATTATATCAGATTTTTTTTCATAAACCTGCCAGTGCTTTTTTTCCTTTTTATTTTTTCAGAAATAACCAGATAGACCAAATTACACGTGATGCAGGTTTCGTTTTAATCTTTATGAGTTTCATGGAAAATATTCGTAACTGTTCATTGATTGTACTTCTTGATTGTGATCTCTAGAAGGCACTCATTTATTCCTTACAAGGCACTCATTTTAACACTTATATGAAATTTCCCTTGACGTTACAGAGAGATAAAAGTTATACCTTTGTAACCTGTAAAAAAAACAGCGTCAACAAATTCACCATTTGGTTGCCTTATATGGTCACCTGCCCTATAAAAAGTTTATATCACGGTGACTGAGCCCTAAAAGATAACAAACGCACACAAATTACTCCATTAAGCTGGAAGTAATTCATCTTTACTTTGAAAACAATTAATCTGAAAGTAGGCTGTGCACTTTTTTCACATAAACAATATCATGAAGCCATTTAACTTCTAACATACAAAAAAATGTAAGAGCAATAAGTCATCAAATACTAGGTGCAAAGTACTAGCATTTTATCAAAAATATCTTCATCAAATTCAACATCACTGACTCAAATGAAAAATAAATATATTATTATATCATAGACATGCATCAAGAAGGCTATTATACGAATACAGTATCTGAAATATTTCTGTCTGCCACCCTAGTTTAAAAAAAGGCGATCAAGTTAAAGATCCACGGGGAGAAAAACCATGAACTTACTGTATTAGTTTCAGTAGAACAAAACCTCTAGCAAGCAGATTAACGAGGTCACAGATTATGGTTCTTCTGTGCATGAGGCTCAAATCGATCACACAGCTTTAATCTGTGTTTAACTCTACGTTCATATGAAATCGTCTGGAAGCTTGACCGAACTCAAAATGAACCTTCAGAACCTTTTCTACCCAGCTCTTTAATAACACATAACTACATAAACATTCTCACGTATCAGTACTTTCAAACAATCATCAATCATGGCTAAATGAACTCTGCTAATGTTAAAAACAGAACAATATCTCAACCACAATGAGATATTTTATATACTGCTCAGCATCCAATAGACCATAAAACATCTGTATAATACATTTAAGTCTTTGTTTTAACACAATTATTTGCTATTTCCTAATCACATGACTAAATGTTCGGTAGTTCCATCATTATTTTGATGGAAGTCAGCCATGTGTAACAAACCTTACAGAACACAATGAAACATTTGCTCTGTGGTGGCTGATTTAACCATTTTCTAAAAGCCTGCAAATGTTTTCTAGGTTAAGCAAATTAAACAGGATTACAACTTGATAACTTTAAACCTAACTGGCTCCTGTATGATAAAACTACCATATGCTTTTAATCAAAACACAAAGTTTGAGAGTGGATAATCTTTTTGAAATGGTGCATTATATTTCTGGAAGTAGCCGCCCAAAGTTAAGGGCATTGTGGTCATAAAAGGATGGAACTGGTCAGCAGCTGAAGCAGTGCATGAAGTGCATTAAGACAACACTTTGTTTTATGAAAGTCTTGCATCATTTATGCTAACTCCCAGATTTAAACCAAGGAAAGGGAAATGGATATATGTGGCCTACCTAGATTTTCATATCATAATCGGAAACCAGCACTCAAGTAAACAAAATGATTTTTGAAAAACAACAATACTGACAGAGCCATGTAAATTAAAAGGGACAATAAAACCTAATATTAAAATATTAGGGGGCTTTCATCCTTTTGACTTCATCGTCCTTCGATGAACCTCCAATAAAGCCTTTTCAGCTGACCTTGTAGGCTTAGGTAGAGACAACAGTTGGGAGATGTGAGAATTGGGAGATGTCTTGCCCATTAATAGCCCTATTAGTGTACAGTTAAAAAACAATATATTTATAGCAATATAGTGAGGCCAAAATTGGGGTGATGTGGTCATATTTCTTGAACCCGATCAGCAATGCTCCATCTAATTTTTCATGTGTCTGAGCAAACACATAAACTCTCTGAGTGACTACCTAAAACCACTGTGAGCAACATCTTTTACAAATGCTTTAATTACTTCTTTAATACTTCAGTTACTTCTTTAAATACGTTGAGTCTTCAAATCAGCCAAAGACAGCATCTCAGAAATCAAAGCCAGAGAGAAAAGTTGAAATTTTTAGCTGCAGGTCTATTTTTCCAATCCAGTTTGAAGTTATTCAGTGTTAGCAGGAATGAGGTTTGATGATGTGGCTCGACGGCTTCAAGGTTTAGCATTTTCTCAGAGATAATCGTGTGCAGACCACAGCTTTAACTCAAGGCTGATCCTCGGGTGTGTTGACTTTTATACAGCAAAACCAGTCTAATCTTTTCGGTTGTGAGCTTTGAAAGGTAAGGCTTGGAACTCAACAGCAATAAGTTTCATAAATTGTTTTTCTTACTCTTATCTATGTTGTTTTTAACTTTTGTTGCCATGGTATATTAAGTATCTGTTTTATGACAGCTTGGTGGGGTTCCAATTTCAAGCCTCTGTTAGGACAGGTCTTAACACTCCCATTTCTTTAAACGGTGTAAAAACTTCTTTGGTGAACAAATTCTCAAGAGTATCAAATGTGTTGTGTATGTTATTATCTATTGATTTTGACATGTGTCTAAAAATACTTATAATATCGCAAATAAGCAAGTTTGTTTGTCTTTACTCTGTAAAATAACATACATTTAAGTTCTCCAGAATCCAGAGTCATTTGAGTTTTAATCGATGATCGGTGGATTAAGAGCCACAAAATGGCTACCAATACATTAACAGCATACCACTTGCATTTGCTGCCTTGGTTACATCCTCCAGCTGTTCAATCCTTCAGAAGCCAAATATAGAATGACAACTACACCATCACTGAATTAACTACATTTCTTGCAAACATTTCTATTGAATCTACCTGCTTTAGTATCTCAACCGCTAGCTTCTATCTGTAAAACAGCTTTAACACAATTTTACTGTTAAAAGAGACTGGTGATAACTCCAGATAAATTATTGTCAATTCTTTAACTTTTGCTCCAGTGTAAGCAGCAATGGGAACCAGTAGAAAGATGGTTCCCTCATCAGGGATCATGGTATAGTGGTATAAGTGGCTTTGTCAAAAATGCATTGGGCAGATGAGCAGGTATACCTTATACAGAAGTCTGTCATTTTAAATGTAATCATAATCATTTAGTCATTTTCATGTCGGCTTTCTTCCCTTTCGGGGTCGCCACAGCGGAATGAACCGCCAACTCTCTGGCATATGTTTTACGCAGCGGATGCCCTTCCCTGCCGCAACCCATCGCTGGGAAACATTCTCACACACACATTCACACTTTAACACTATGGACAATCGTTCTTATTCAATTCACTTATTCCGCATGTCTTTGGACTTGTGGGGAAACCGGAGCACCCGGAGAAAACCCACACGATCACGGGGAGAACATGCAAACTCCACACAGAAATGCCACCTGCCCCAGCCGAGCCTAGAACCAGCAACCTTCTTGCTGTGAGACGACCGTGCTACCCACTGCGCCACCGTGACGCAATCATAATCATAATTTATACATAAACTGATTTTTAACTACTATTAACTGCTAATAACTTAGTTGTTTTTAAACAGAATATTTTTAGCATTCTTTTGGTGATACATTCATCCAAATTATGTTACAGAGCCCACTTTTGTCAAACATCAAAAGGTTTCAGTGCCATCTGTTGGTTATTGTTGGTAAAAAAAATCATGGATTACCAACTGATTACAACAAATGAATTTACCCACAAATGTATTTTTAAAACAGGATTTTATTTGAGTAAAGATTAATTTGCAATATAATTATGTCTATTAATGTTAGAAGTGAACTAGAAATGTAATATGTTATGATAAAGTCAGTCTTTACACATAGTTTAGACAGCTTATAGCCAGAATAGTTTGGAGGGGAGTAAGTCTACGCTCCACAGTATTCTTTGTTATTGCAGAACCTGCTTTGACTGCAAACTTTCATAATGCACCTTTAACATTTTTGGACAGTTTTGCTTCAAGCGCTCCCTGATTTACATTACACTAGATACTGAACAAAGATCCAAATCAGATGCACCAATTCTGGAAAAGCATGAATAAAATTGGTGTTCATTTCCGTATGACAGCCTGAAGATGCTGAAGCTGAGCAAGGTTGACACTGCCACCACCACACACGATCATCACCAGGGGCTCAAGAGGTTTGGGAAGCCGTCCATCATCCTGGAGCCTCTGGATTACCCCGCTGTACACTGCAGCGAGAGATGCTCCGCAAGCTAACTCAGTCAGCACTCGCTCCTCATCTGAAAAAAAGAGCATTTTTTTTTGTTTCAAAGCTTTCTTTGAATAAAATAGAGGCTTGTAACATCTTTGGGGCTTTGGATCAACCCAGGACACATTAAAAAGGACTGACATTTTAACAATACAGTCTACAACTACCTTTAATTCAAGCATTAAAGATGTCAAATGGTGATGGCAAGTTGTGGGTGTTTGTGCGATACGCAAAGAAAATCTTTTCAAAGGCAGACCACAACACTACAAAACCAATTTTATGCTTCCAGAATTAAAGAATACATTTTTAATACCCAAATGTTATTATTTTTCCTTCATATTAAAATGGGCATCATTTGATGCTCTTAAAATCTGAATTATTTTTATAAACTTACCCAAGAAGTGTTCCATTGCTTCGAGAGCCTGTAGGTCTGTCACCACTTCAGAAATCACAGTGGGACGTTTGGCGAACTCAAAAGCTTGGGGGCATGCCGTCTTCGCTCCAAGGCATGTTGCTTCACTGTGATACAGATTTTTATTTTTAGACTTAAACTTTATTTAGTCAGTAATTCACAAACGGTGGCCAGTATTTGGTACGAGCAACATTTTTTTTGCAATTTATGCAAACCAGTGTTTCATGGCCTGCACAAACACACCGTTTGACCAAAAAATATTCATCCATGTTTTGAAAGCTCCTACAAATTGGCTATAAGCTTTTTTTTTCAGCTCCCAAGCATTTCTGAATAGTTGACTTCAAAAACTCACACTTGAGTTAAGAGATAATCGCACACTGTAACTTCTGGGGTCCCTCAGGGTTTAGTGTGGGGTCCTATTCTGCTATTCTAGTCCAATCTTTCATCACTTCATTATTAGATTACTGCAATTCACTCCTTTTTGACACATTCCATCTATAAACGTCTGCTCAAACAGAACACTGTAGCTGGGATCATCACCAGAACCCCTGGTTACCCTCACGTAACCCCCGTTCTGAAGCAGCTCCACTGGCTCCTTGTTAATTACTGTATTCAGTTTAAAATCCTTCTTCTGCCGTATTTATTGTATATATTATATGTAATAAATACTACGTATTTATTGTTTTACGCATTTTATCCATGCTACTAGTTTTCATGTTTTACTGTGAGGTGTCCTTGAGTGTCTAGATAGGCACCAAACAAATAAAATGCATTATTAAAATGGATTTATACTGCTTGGTTCACAAAGAAACAAGTAGTGTCTGCTTTTACACCTCAGTTACAACTTGTGCAGCACAAAAGAGCCCCAAATTTAAGATGATTTGTTCACTGTACCTTGTTATGTCGGGAAGAGTAACCAGGTGTCTGGCTTTTAAGGCAACGTTGAGACAATCAGCACCTTTACACTCCATGCAAAGGACGGGTACATCACCCCATCCCACCTCATCCAAGCCTTCCATGACCCCACAAAACAGACCTCCACCCCCGACAGACAGCACTATGGCTCCGGGTTTGGATGGGAGGGAGGCTTTGAGTTCATGAACAATGCTGGAATGACCTTTCCTAAACATTTTTGGAACAGTTTTGAGATTAAAACCTGAACGTGCTCTTTATTCGTCTCAAGATTGTCTTCACTGTTTGAAGACGTACCAGACCAAAGGATGATTGAATGGGTGTATCACCGTCAGCCCTTCGACTTCAGCCAAGCGTAAGGCCTCGGCGTTTGCGTCATCCCAAACCTACGAGTTCATTTAAACTGTTTATGATATTGATGACATTGAGAAAAAGACAGTAAAAGATTAACATCACACATATGGGATGACTCTGATGATGCTATGTTCTTGCCTTGCCAGAAACTTTGACTGTTGCTCCCTGATCTTGAAGTTTCTGAGCTACCAACTGAGGAGTTGCTGAGGGCAGAACAATAGTGGCTGGCAAGTTAAGCTTTCTTGCTGCGTATGCTGTGGCCATTCCAGCGTTTCCACCTGTGAGTGCAGGGAGAAATGTTAAAAATTGCTTCTTAATTTTTTCCTTCTTTTGATTTTAAATGTGCAACAACATATGATCATTCAATGAGTGGAAGTCTTAATTAATTATATATATATATATATATTTATTTTTTTTATTTTATTTTTTTTATCTAATTTTAAAGCTGCAGCTGAAGAAAGTGTATATCTTCTCAGTCTAAAGTGAACCTTTAGTAGAAAGTTCATCATGACAGCTGAAGTTGAGTTTTGAAACATCACATCTGGTTGAAGCTGATCTGATCTGATAAACCAATTTTAACTAGCTACTTACTGGCTACCGTATTCCTAAACACAGGTTGAACTGGCAATATTTATTTTTAATTTTCAAGAGTAATCCCTTAGGAAATATAAACATGTAAATATTAAAACATGTTACTCATTTCACTCACCAGAAGAACAAACTACACCTCTCGAATTTTTCGACCTTGCAACCTTTTGGATAAATATAAAAGGTTACTTCATTATATATATCAATATACAGCAGTGCTTCAAATATACAGCAGAGGGCAGTGCAAGCGCAATAATTAAACGAAACTTGCTTTTAACGTATAATTCAGCACAAAACTCTCGAGTTCAAACTATAAAGTGAACGCTATAATATGATTACATGGATTGAATCGTCAGAAATGCGAATATAGTGGATCTTTGTAGGAAAGAAGTGTCCCCTCACGCTTTGACACATGTGTCCTATTCCACGGATCTTGAAGGAACCGGTGGGCTGCGAGCTCTCCATCTTCAGATACACGGTGCTCCCCAAGCGTTTCGACATCCCCATGCTCTCGAGAAGTGGAGTGACAACGTGAAAATCACTTTGTTTGGACATTTTCTTCTACTCGAGCTGGTAAAGAATGGGAAAAGTAGGCAAACACGTCCGGTTACGGAGGAGGGTTTTAACCTCTTAGTAACTAGTGACGAACATTAAAATCATTTTTCATCAGACGAAAGCACGGAATTGTAGGGCTCGTTTTTATTTAATATGCTAAAAGTCAAACTATTTGAGAGCTCACTTACCTTCGTGCAAGATTTTTCTGCAACTGAGCACCAGGTTCAAAGTTCATATGCTGACAATAAAGCACTAATAATGATGAAATGTCTCAACACTTTGAGATAAATGTGGTTCAGGTTAACCTAGGGTTATTCATTGATGGTAAAACTGCTCCAAATGGCAAATATGGTAAAAAAAAACTGTAAATTACAACTCAAATAAACTTCTTATCGTTGAGATTGCGTTCATTCACACTGAAGGAGACCGGGACGGCTGCATTTGAAGCAATATGATTGTTATTACCACAGTTATAATAGATCATTTTAATATAAATATAGAACTCACAGCCATAAACAATATACTTTGTACTGGGAGAATTGGTCCAAAAGTTATTTTTGACAATCAATGGGTTTTTGGTGTATTATTCATTTTGTTTGGGAGATAAAGTAGTCTTGTCAACAAAAACTGATAGCAAGCTTCTGTAAAATATTTTTTAGGGTAGCTGAAAGGACACAAACTACACTTTTCTTATAAAAGCAAAATGCTGTGCCTCATCGAATAAATACAAGTTTTGTGATTTTTTTTTTTTTTTTTAGCAGAGTTATTATAATTTATGGAGGTGAATCACACTGAAGTTAACTCTGTTTAATCTTTCTCATTTGTTTTAAATGTTTTCATGAATTGTATATAAATGGCTCATGATAGTTAGGCATAGGATTAGTATGTGCATAAATAAAATATGATATTTTTAAAAACAGTAATTTCATTCAAATACTTTTTATATTGTTGCAACTGTTCCTTAAATGCTCCTGTTCAAATAAACATAGTTGGTACTGTACAGATACAGAACACCATACAAACATTTTGCTAGAGGTTAAATTGAATGCTTTTTAAATTTCCAAAGAAAACAGTCAATGACGAAAAAACAAAGTGTCGCAACAGTCTTGAAGTACCTAAGCAACTCCCCATTTAAAATGTGAACTAATCTAAAACGAATTCAAATAAATCGGACGACAGGTTAGAAACAGTATGCACTTCATACAATGGTGTATTCATTTTCGAAAACTAGTGCAAATGCAATACCCCAAAGGCACTGTTATAGAACCTCAGCAGAACACAGCATGACTTCTGTACTGATACATGCCTTTAAAAATTCAGTCAATACAACATGTGACTGTCCAACTGTGGAAATTTTATTGTACACATTTACATGACAAATTAAATAAACAGCTCTTGAATGACCACACAAACATTTGGCAGCCTATTTTCAACAGCTTGAAGCATTATGTTATACTTTCATCAAAATAAACAACCCTTAAGAGGGAATTTTTGCATAAAAAATGAGCATTACATAAATTAAAAATAGGTATATGCTTTAGCTTTTGCGTGATATGTTGACAGTATCCAGTGTCCACTGCATTAGCATTCATGACAAAGTTCCATAAAACTGATTTCTCACCTCCTGAAACCCACTTACAAACCTTTCTGATCCATACCAGTCCACTTCCTTAATATCCATCAGTAGCTTTAACCAGCCTCAATGTCTTTCCTAAACACTTTCCAGCACCTTCCTTCCTTTTCGCTGAATCAACAACTTTTAGACTGTGGGAAATGAAACTTCAGATCCCTCTGTTTCCTTTTCACTTGATAATAAGCACAGAGCAGTAAACACAAATCAAGACTCTGCATCTGGACCTCTTATCATCACATGCACATCCCACTCTGAAACAGTCACAAATGCACTTGTACTCAGGAGATTTGCAATGTGAAGGAGGGTAGAAAAGCTAACACGTTCCTCTTACAGCCTGATGGGTGAGAAGGACACTGCAAAAACAACACATCAAAGTGACAAATACATCTGGGATGCAAACGGAAGACCACTGAATTTCCCTCTCTTGGGTAAATTCATCCTGTTCGGCACCAGACATGCTCAATCATCCTGCAATCTCTTCGGCCTCTGTGATAAGAATGGATAAGTCAGGGCAAGTTCTTACAGTTTCATGCAAAGTTTTTTCGGGACCTTTCACCTCACCTATGCCAGTGAACGCTGCCTGGGTTTGATTCTTGGATAGAGCTGGAGAGGAAAGAAACAGTTTGCAATTACTACAGAAAACCTTCAAAAATATAGACAGATGCAAACTAATTTTAGGAACGGAATCAGTTGCCATTCAAGATTTGTTTCTAGTTAAAAATACTCGTAACAACAAAGTCCATCCACAGCCTGGTCACCAAAGCAATAGGCCACATGGAAAACATGTATAAGTTTGAATTGAGCACTTGAATTAAGCACTTGGCTAATGATGGACGACCTCGAAGGTTTGTTAGAGTTCCACTTTGAAAAAAGCAAGTTTCCCCAAATCTACAACACAGAGGTAAATTGTAGAAAAACTCAAAAGGGCAGTGTGGAACTTAAATTTACCATCAAGTCACTTATCAGACATTTAAAGTGAGAAAAAGCTCAGAAAAACACATTTTTCCAAGGAGACGGAAGGCTTTAATCCAGGAATTGTGCTGTTGTATAACTTAAAGAATTTGTAATACCCCTTTCTTTTTAACTTTATTGTGTGCCTTTTTTAAGGATATGAACGCAAAGATTTTTAAAGTTATGTGGCAAGAAGTGTATTAAAACAGTATTCAAAGGAGGTATAGGGTCAAAGTTCAGATATGTAGGGGAAATGTCAGCTATAGACATCTGGGAAACTGTCTGTAGTGAGCAACCCATGAACTTGACATACTCTGCATTAATGGCTTTTCATAATCTAAGTGGATGCTCAATGGCAAATGAACTCTTGAGTTCAGACTGCATCATAAAGGGTATAAAAGATGAAGACCCTGGACCAGACACCGGCGGATGATGGACGAACAGAACTTTAATCAGAGAAAAGACTCATACTTTGGGAACAACCACAAGCTTTATTCTACATTAGTTGAGTACTGTTTTACTTTATGATTAATATTATGTTTTGTAATATGTACAAAAAAGGGATTAATTCAAAGAAATGTAATTGATTGCAGTTACTGACTATCTAATTTTTTATTTAAAACTATGAGAAAATCAACTACAAAGGAGTTTAATTGGTAAATAATTAAAATGCTCAGAACTCATGGTAGATTCGACTTACTTAACCTAACCTGAGATTAATAAATAAAAAGGTTCAAGGTGTAAAAAATGAATTGAACATCATAAAACAGTGCATACCCCCAATAAATTCCGTGGTACATAGCCCTCTTTGTCATTTAGCCTGGCCCACCACCACTCTGTCTCGCTGGCATCTCTACGGCTGGTAATAGTGAGGGAATCACCCTCATGGAAGGCCAGCTCATCTGCACTCTGTGCTTCATAGTCCCACAGGGCATAAACTGTTCCTTTATTCATCACTCCCAACTTCTCTTGGACACCTTGTAATAGAAATAATGTAACTAAAACAATACTCTTCAACACCACATCAACGAGACCAACAAAAAGCATTTTAGGAGGTTACCATATAGAAACTGAGAGCACTGGACATAGCCGTCCTCCATTTCCTCGCATTTGTCTGCTGCGGTCTCCACATCGCTGATAGTAGTGGCAAAAATGGCTGCTCCTGATTCCACCAGCAATTTGCAAAGGTGAACATTGTTGCATGAAGCTGCACAGTGGAGGGGCGTCCTGGTCACAAGTGAGATCAGTTAGCAACTTCTTAAATCACTATCTATAAAAAGGGTTTGTATGTTCGACATTCTACAACCCAAACAATCAAAAGAAATGTGACATTCCTCACCATCCATCGCTATCTGCCGCATTGACATTGACCCCAAAGTCCAGTAGGAATTTGACAATGTGGTGATGGCCTGCACATACTGAATTATGTAGAGGGGTGATGCCTTCATCATTTGGTTTGCTAGGATTGTCCACCTGAGGACGGAATCCAGTGAATTAATAAACAAGCTAACACTGAAGTAATAAGTAGACTGTCGAATGCTACCTCGTAGATAATCCTTTGCACCAAATCAAACTCGCCCTCTAAAGATGCATCCAAGAGAAGTGCAAGAGGATTGAATTTGACCCTCA
This sequence comes from Danionella dracula, assembly GCA_900490495.1. Classification (NCBI taxonomy): domain Eukaryota; kingdom Metazoa; phylum Chordata; class Actinopteri; order Cypriniformes; family Danionidae; genus Danionella; species Danionella dracula. The sequence goes on from UELW01000223.1 coordinate 5,518,139, forward strand.
AGCCATGGCCTGTCCTTTCAGACCCTGGTTTCTTCAAGTTGGTGCGCTTGATCTTTAAAAAGAAAACATTATTTTCATACTTTGAAAATAAGCTCTAAAAGATCCACATATTCTATTGAGAAGGCGATTATGTTCAAGCTGTATTTAGATTTTACTTAAACATATTCAACCAGCATTGTTTGGTTTAAGGGTTTGTTGGAGGACGCAGTAATAAATAAATTATAAATATTTATTGTTGAACACAGTTGTACCTTTGATGGCCCAGAAAGAGTGCTGGATTTTGCTGTGCTGTCTTGTTCTGCAGGGTAATCGGACTCATCTGGAACTGGATTAGGTTGTATGTCCAAACCTTTAGAGTGATTGTTGTTATCATTGTCCACGCAAGAGTCCTTACTAGAATGATTTGGAGTATTGGCACACTGGGTCCCACCTGAAACAGTGTATGCCATTTGGCTCTCATTGTCATCAGATGTGGTTGACCCAGAAGAAGCAGGAAGAGGTGTTTGAGTCACTAATTCTGGTGAAGGCTCAGCTAGACTGCTTGAATCCATCATGTTCCCGTTAGCAGTGTTCGTATCACCCAAGCCACTAGATATGCAGTTCAAGGGACTGTTTGGCTGGTAGAAAGGTGTATTACCTACTCCACTCTCGATGCCTCCTGCAAGTGTGTTGAAACGCTGATACAATAGCTTCTGGATGTTCGGCCCACTGGGTCCTTCTGGTTCTGTGATGGAACTTCTCTTCTTAAGAGGCCGGGGAGCATTGGATAATTTTCGTCTCAGAACTTCCAGGTCAATGTCACTTTGGTAACGGAGAGGAGAATGGGCCACAGGCGTGAGTTTGGTTGGGCTGAGTGGGCGAGGGATGTTCTCCACATTGCGCTGTGGCAAGGGACTGTTCTCTTGAGGTTCATCTCGGTCTGTGTCATCTGTCAAAGAATGCTGGTACAGTGGAACCGGAGAAGGGCATGTCGATCCTGGTAGAAGTGGCTTTCCATATACTTGAAGAGATTTAAAAGAAGTCAAATTTAAAAATACATTTTAGTCTAAATATGTATATACTTTAAAGGAAGATTTCACTATTTTTATCGTTCATTCTTCAGCTCTCCCTTCGAATCTTTTGGTCTAATGAGTTTAAATAAACTATGTTATGACAACAAAATGAGAATGGCTGAACAGATTTAAAATGGTAGAGCACTAAGTATTGTCTCAAGGCAAGATGGAGAATGAGCTTCACACAGAAAAAAGTGGAGTATTTCTTAACCAATGACACTCTTACCTGCTTTAACAGCAGCTCTATTACTACTCGAGTAGTTTTTGGATGGAGGCTGCTGGAGGTACATATTGTAGATTGAGCTGGAGTTCATGGTTGCAGGGCCTTTCCTTGGAGATTGAGGCCGGGAACCTCGGTCTGGAATATATGGACGTACTGCCACAGCAAGAGGAGGATCTGTCCTCTCACTGTGTGAGAAAAGCACTGTTCCAGATTGAGGCGTAGAGCAGGGAGGCACAGATATCCGCTGCTGGATCTGTGCTGATGTGGAACCAGAGCCAGGGTGAGTTTTTTGCCAGCTTAAGGTGCCAGGAGCAGAGCGAGGCAAAGAACTGGTGGCACAGATTGTTGAGTGGTGACCTGTGCTGGGATAGGTTCCATAGATGGGTTGTGGTTGCTTAGACAATGCTGTTACAGTCCCTAACAGCTTAGGGGCCTCCTGTATGGAGACAAAACTGTGTGTTAAGCATATATGAGATTCAAAGGTGTCTTCAAAAGAAAGTGTGGCATTCATTTAATCTCACCTTGTTAGAAGAACCCATCTTAGTCTCAGTCCAGTCTGCAGGATTTAGAAGAACCCTATTACTGCTGAAGGAGGGCCAGATTGCATCATTAGCTGAAGGGAGGACAACCATATTAGTTAGACCATAAGAGACAGAGAGGTACATGCTCTTTCTCTAGTCAGCTTCATTATGACAGAGTGACCTGCTCATTGGGTCATTAAAGCAGGAGACGAGTCTCAAAAAGGACTGCACACAAATCTCTGACCCTAGTAACACCAGGACACTCTTAATCAAGGGTATGAGGGGAGTATATTTCTGTCCTGTCCTCTGGACAGATCCATCTCTCTTTGGGTTAAATGGATTACTAAGCCTATGTGTCCAAGTCCACTGCTCTGCTTGTCAAAGCCATCGGCGATGACGCATGTTTATCCTGTCCGCCTGACAGACACACTTTCAAAATCTCTGGCAAGTCTCTGATTTGAGAAACTTTAACACTACTAATCACTGGGAGAATTTCACCTATTTACAGAAACCAAAACCCTTATTAGCTGTACAAACACTGAATACACTGTTTGTTTTGTAATCTTAAGGGAATGCTTGTATCTTCATGTCAACCCTGTTATGTAATAGTTTTTTTCCACCAGCATTTTATTTGTTTTATGGATTTAACTTAAAGTTGGTGTTTGAATATTGCAGTTATTCTTCTTTTTGGTGAAAAATAAGTTTGATGAATAATGGATGCCGCTTAAATTGCCTTTTTATGCTCTTGGATTGTCAGTACTCATGAGGCAGTGAGTCTTGTTTCAGAAATTCCTCAAGGGTACTGACAACCTAAGTGCAGCAGTGTTAGATAGCTGTGTTGCGCGTGTGCTTGTGTGTTGATGTTTCAATTGCCTATTAATAAATCAGTTGATACAGTCTTATAATATAGTGTGTGAGTTACCCCAAAGGTATATTTTGTCCATCAACATAAAGAAATAATCGATTAAAATCTCCATGATATGAGGAGGGGATAAAGTATCTGAGACTTGAGATCACTGAGTATCTATTCCATCTTAAAAGGTCCCTAAACCTCCCTCATATTAACTAGTCACAGCCGAGGACGTCATGCACAAGAAACATTGGCAACAAATCTGTTGTGTTCGGTTCACTTTAAAGGAAACACTTGAAGAATGTTAAAGTTGTTGTTTAATTTATCTGAATTTTGAGTTTTAGTAAGTGTCGCAATTATTTTCATTCCGCCAGGAAACTAAGTTCAGCCGGACAATGAAGAAAAAGATCAACAGTGTGCTGAAAAATATGTTCTCTTTTGTGATGGCAATCTTCACTGTTGTGCCTAAAGAGTTTAAAATCCATCTTTAGGAACAAAATCTTTGTAAGTCGATCCATTTCACCAGGAAATGTATTTGTAAATGTGAATACACTCTGTACTCTTATTCAAGTTTATTACCAGATTCCTTGTACGTTTGCAGCAATACTGTAACATAACATGAGTATGTTACTGAGATTTAACCGAGAGAATGGTTTTTTTTCAAGACTAAAATATATTTCAAGATATTTTTTTCAAATATAACATTGTTTGAAAACAGATAATAATTACAAGGGAAATAATTAATAATTTCCTTGACGGTCCTGTACATAATGATCCATGGACCGGTAGCCTAAAGCCCGTTAAATTATGTGTTTTGATTACAAAGACTCTTGCACAAATCATTTGGGAGTCTTTTGAAAACAGGACGTTATAAATCTATTTTTGACCTTGCATATGTGTGAACCTTAATTTTTTTCAAAATATGAAACTTTATGAAACTTTTAGCTGTTAAACTTTAACAACTAAGTACTGGCTTTGCAGAAGTATATGAAGTTCAAGCTCTTTAAAAGACGTCCTTGAGTGTTTCAAAAAGGGGTCCAAAGTAGATGTTTTGAGCTGTTTGCTGCAGTTTTTGGCAAGATTATTTTGCACACCTAGTCGATCTTTTTTCAGCATTTGAAAAGATTCCCTGCCGATACAGTTTTACCAGTTGTGTGCCCCTCGTTTCAAAAATGAAAATTGTTGTTCTGTCCTTGAAGTTTTGTGTTATCTCTCAACTTATTCTACAGCTCATAGCACGTTGGTGATATGGTGATCTTTGTGATAAGATTTGCCTTCACCAAACCATGATGCAATGCAAAACTACATGAGTTTGGTTGTTTGCCATGTTGGTCAGTTGGGTGGGTCTTGCTAAAATAACAGGCAATAATTTCAGGGAACGGCAAAACTTTAGTTCCCAGAATTTGGTTTAAGTTATATTTTCAGAACTGGTTCAATGTCATTTAGATGTAAATCTTACACTGGTAATTGATATGGCACATACATCTACCGCTATGCTGCATTTAAAATGAAATAAAGTGATGAAAAATCATTAAAATATATTTTTTTAGTCAAATTACTTCCTGGACTTCAAATTCCTACTGGAATCAAATATTTGTGTTGTAAGCAGACATGCAAACCTATCTGGAAAAATTTCCTCTAGATCGTGCCTGTAAAAACTCACTAGAAGAACAGTCGGACTCTGTGGGAGCCTCTGAACCATTGCTAGGCTCTGTGGATGGCACCAGAGGATCCACTATGATGTCTAAGTCTGAGACCTTCCAAGGGCCTGCTGGGATCCTCACCCTCTCTTCCTCTGTTCCGTCGCCCCCACATAACATGATACAAGCATGACGGACAAATAGCAGGAGGAAAAGGAAAGGTGAGAGACATGAGAATATGAAAAAGCATGTTAGCAGTAAAAGCTGGAAAAACAAACAAATTGGTTTAGTATGATGATCTTTTTCAAACCTCCCCAAACCTCAAAGTTACCCAACAGTAATGTTAGCATGTATGACTTGTTTTGTAATGCATCAGGAAAATGAAAGCAGCAAACTGAGCTGAATGAATGATTTAAAGAGTGATAAGAAAATATTATTTGTAACGAGGAGAGTGAGTGATGAATTTATATAGCTTTAAAGAACTTTGAGACCCAAGCTTATTGATGTATCATCTACCTCGAACTACATGAACAGCATTGTTTCTAACACTACCTTCTGACACAGTCATATATTAAGGCTTTCTCTTTATCATGGAGTGCCATACATGTAAAACAAAAATGATGCAAGTTGGAGGAAAGGCTGACCTGACTTGGATCGAGCATGGTTGACTGTATTGCAGAGAGATTGGGGCTTCAGAGGCTCTGGAGGTAAAGAGAAACTTTCCTGTCGCCCTTGCACTGGGACCTGGATATATGGACAAACAGCTGCCACTCGTCCAGAACTGCCTGGGTTAGGTTGAGGAGAGGGGGGACCGTTCATACGCCCAAGCTACAGTGAGAAGAAAAAGTTCAAGTTAAACGGTAGGTAAGTTCCAGAAGCAGTTCCAACTTCTTGAAATATTCTGTTTATGTGTGAGGGGGTCACGCAAAATAGTTGAGAAAAAAGGTAGCTACTAAAAACAAATGAAGCCTGGGGCCTTGTCGATTAAATTTGCAAAGGCACAAAAACTTTTCCGTACATGAACCGTCACGTTAATTGTCAGATTTAGTTGGAAAATTGACACTCACAAAAGGGGCATATCTATAGTTTTCTTTGCGTAAGGTTTATAGTGGTCCTTTGGCGACTCCTACAGGTCATGACAAGAACTGTTCATCACAATAAAGTGTAAGTCTGACGGGTTTTGATTTTATTCTTCAAAGTACTGTAACTTTTCTGGTAACTTCTTTGTAAATGCTTCATGAGATTATTTTCAACATTTAATAAAATTACATATTTTGCATTTATTATACTTTGCATATTGTGCTTTTATTGTTTTTATTGTATATGTTGGGAATGTATTATTCTTATATTGTTGTTATTAAATGTTTTATTTTTATTTTTGCACAGTTGATTCCTTAAATGTCCGCTAAAGCCACCAGCCATGAAAAATCCAGATTTTCGTTGATTATCTATCCCTTTTAAAGTATTATGGTGACAAACACCATCTCTAATTAACTATCTGTAAAGTACTTTGGGTTTCATTCAGTTTCTTAGACAAAATTTGCCACTCTCTGGCCATATTTATCAATCTGCACACTCATTAACATATTCAAATGTAGTTAAACCAGGGCGAAAACGCGGAAGAATTTTGCCTGTTCTTAGTTTCACATGAATTGGAACATACGAAGACAATCTGCATCGGGACTGGCCTTTGAGAAGATGAGTAAATCTGCATTCTTTCGTATATACCTACCATTCCAGCTTTCATACGCAATGCTTTAGAGTCCATGCAAATGTTAGTACATAAGACCTCTGGTGTGCAATATATTTTGTAGTGCATTGCAGTTCAGTAATTTTTCACTTGCCTCTGCTTTTTTCTTGTAGAGACGCTCCCTAAGGTCCCCAATACGTTTGTCCATCATGGTCACCTCCATATTCCGCTTGTTAAGCACATCCTTGTGTTGCTGTAGCTTGCTGCTTTGCTCTTGATTCAGCTTGTTTCGGATCTAAACATTAGTATCATACATCATTAGAAACATATATGGAACTTGTGACTATTACTTCATTAGAATGCCTCTCAAACTTTTCAAAAGCATCATGTTTATGCAACGTGTCTTTGCAGTTCATAATCTGAATATTTGATGCGGTATCACTGCGGGGCACAAACTGCAAACAACTACAGAGAGGTCTGAGGAAAGAATAAACAAGTGTGGGAAAACAGGAAAGCTTATTAAAATAAAAATGCTCGAGGGAAAGACATTTTTGATGATCAAACAGAGTTAATGGATTAAAAGAAAGTTGAATTCTGACTACTTCACCCAAGAGAGTCAAAAACACTTCAGATAAATTTGTAAACACTTCCGCTATTTGCACTTCAGTAACATCCCCAGAAATTGCCTCAAATGCTTTCTTTTTATCTTTTTACAGCATGAATTTAAGATCTTCTGCAAAAAAGCCTGTTTTAATTTAGTCCGAATCCCCTCAAGTGTTTAATAGTTTTTATTTGTACCTGCAATTCCTGGTAGAGTTTGCGCAGTTCCAGTGCAGCGTTGCTGGTCACTGGTCCTCCCAGAGGCTGCAGTCCATTGAGACGTCCCCGCCGCAGGTCGTCAAGCTGCTGGGTTAGCTGGTCCACCTTCAGCATGGCTGACTGAAGCTCTGACTGCTTTTCCTGGAACAAGCTGCTCACATGCTCGATTTCTGCAGCTGAAAGCCAGACGGAAACATTACACTTACAAAAATACAATCATGGTGTGAGAACAGATGCAGAGCGTCCTTCATGTGCTGGTGCCTTTGGATTTTTCTGATGGGTGTGTTTTTGAAAGTGAGCTCTTGAGGATAATAGTTGCTTGGCCAGATGTCCACTCCTCAAGCCACAAGTCAGAGCAGCCCTTAGAGAGGAATGGTATTGCGAAATGTGTTGTTATCTTACAAATGCTGTGAAGCGGGGATGGGGGGTTCTGGCTCTGGCTCTGGCTCTTTCTTCCACACCCTAGCTAAATCTCTCCATTTAAAAGGTCAGATAAGCTGCTGTTGACCAATTCATTTTATGGAAAACATGGAAAAACAATGAAACATGATAAAAATACTCTGGTTGAATATAACGACTAACATAACGGTCATCTAAATAACCAGTAGCTTTATGCAGTTATGGGATGGAATAGTCCTTGATTAAACAATTGTTATTGAAGAACCTATTGTTAAGTATTTAAAAGGACTATATAGATCAAAAATCTCCATGTTGCCTCTTGGGATTGGTAATAAATTGTGTAAATATCTCAGGATCAACCCCAATTAACATTTTTTTCACATTGAAATTAACTTATGCCTGCTATCTGTCTTCTGTGCAAATGAAATGCAGCTCAAATGTGGCACACATGCACAGAAGAGGAAACTACGTCCCCCAGATTGCATTGCTAACAAACGTAAACACTGAAGCAAGCTCTCTGGCATTCTTCGAGGCTTTGTGGGTGTAAATATAGAGCCAACATTATTACCATTAAACATCATTAAGAGAAATATATTACGGTATTCTCCCGGAAGCGAGTTAAAATTGATCGAATAACATCCGTGATATCATTAAACTTCAAATGCATCTTTGGTCGCATGGCAAAAAATTAAATATGACATATATTGGATATATAGATATGAAAAGGACCTGGATTGGATTTGAAAAAATAAAAAATTATACAGTCTGAACGGCTCGATTCTGTCTTTTCAAATCCTGTCCAGGTCATTTTCACATGTGGTACTGCATCCATGCCAGATAATATTTATCTGAATTTAATGTCATTGTATGGGGACAGACGTCACATTTTTTAACGTAGATGAGAAGTTTCACATCAATCCTGACTGAAAGCAGTCAGGGGAAGGAAAGTGCATACTGCACACGCATATTATCTATAATGTTAATTAACGCAAAAAATAATAGAAATTTAAAGAGCATTAAGACCTGCAGTCTGGACGTAGCCTACGTTCAGAACAATTTAAACCAAGTATATGACTAGCATTTTAAAATAAACAACACCATCCTAAAGGAAATTTTGCATCTTCAAACAGCATTCTTTGTTATTTTACACTAACAAATTTACTTGGAAAGTTGAATAACTTGTATATAGCAACTTAACTTCATACTTGGCCTATTCACTTAATGCTGAAATCTCATGAAGTGTTATGGTTTTGTACATACATAGATTGCCATTGATGAGTTTGCTGTAGTCCACTTGACCCCTCATGGCACGGACCTTCTTGAGTTTGGCTTCTTGGCTCTCCACTCTTTCTCTCAACCTCTGGAGCTTCTCACTCTCAGACACAGACTGCACTTGACATGGGTCCTGCTGTTTAAGATACCGCAAACGTTGCTCCTAAAGATGAAGAGGAAATGAGAGGAGAGGATGGGAGAGGGTGAAGGTATGCTTCGGAGGGGGCGGGATCGTGCACCATAGATTGTCAAAAAAACTTGTAACCAATTAAGAAAGTGCTTTCGAACACACCTCACTACGCACAGACGAGAGCTGCAAGAGAACAGGGGGAAGTGTACAAAGAAGGGCCAGGTTCAAGATGATAAAATGGAGAAAAGAAAGATGGATTTTTTTAGATTGTAAGACACAGATTTGATGTTTGCAGAAAAGATTTGAACAATTGATTGATTTAAGACTTTATTATTTATAACACAATATAACCAAAAAGAGAACACAATGAATGAGACTAAAATAGAAAGCAGAGGGATGTAAGCTTATCATGCTGACAAGCACTTTTAGCTTTGCTTCAGAATGAACAAATACAAAGGCAGGGCTAACAGTTCCAAATCGTTGACTCGACACAATCCAGTGTTATATGAATGGACAAACAAAGCAGGATTTTAACTCCGCGGGTACTATATTACAGTCATCTGCATCTATTATTACCTCACAACACAGATAAACTACAATATACGCGTAAAAAAAAACTTCACGCCCAATAAAGCATTAAAAACACACAACAAAACAAATACTTAAAAAAGAACAAGTTTTACCTTACAACTGGCAACCTGCGACCACTTGAAATTTATGCAGTATCTTCACTTCACTTCACTGAACCTCAAATTATCTGTGTTGCTTGTTTGCAATATCCTGTTCCTTCTGCTAATCTTTCTCCCGGGAATGAACTGCATCCACATGAACACGCACTCATATAGATGCAATCTCCAGCGGTCTGAACGTCCACCCTCTTCCTGGCAGCTGCAGGTCTACGCTGAACTCATTTCCTCTCTGAATGGATCTCTTTCCTGCTGTTGTTTAAGTGAAATCTGTGTGTCCAAGCAACCTGCAGACTTCCCTCCAGCTCAGACCTCACATTCACAAAAAAGCCAGTTTTAATTCATTATCTGAAACAAACTGTATGATGGGTGTCTTACAGCACTCCATTTGAAAAGTTGATGATTTGCAAAAGCAGAAAATATTTTGGTATTTAATAAATATTTTACAGTTATTAGAATCACATCTACTGGTCAAGCTACTTTCTGGACGTCATCATGGTCATGATTGTTACGCATTAAGCATGCAAAAAGATTTGATGCCTCTTTCATACTCAAAACTTTGCTTTGGACATGTAGTGTCCAGCTTTTAACTCATTGGCGCCCAAAACATGCATACTTGCATTCTATGCTACACATACAGTACATTACAGTACAGTACATACTGTACAGTAGGGCTGTGTGATATTCAGAACAATATCAAATTGTGATTTTTGCGATATATATAATCCCTCGGAAGATTCCAATTCCTAAAAAAAGCCAACTCCCACCTCCACCCCATCTCTACTCTTCATATGTTGGCCCCGTGGCCCTTTCTTGGACTGCTTGCCCAGTACGCATACCCTATTCTCGCCAAAACTTGCTTTGTGCTCCTGGGTTTATTGTACATAAGCGAACGTGTGAAATTAGCACTGAGCAGAGGACACCTTTACTTTTCTGAACTTCTTTAATGACATTGCTAAAACAGCTGAAAACTTTAAGAATACACCAAGAGAAATCTCTAATGCGTCAGGACATTAAAAATATAACCATCATATATTGCTGAAATTCAATGTTGCACATAAATTAAATAAACCATGAAATAAATGTGCAGAAAAATAAAGCACACTAAGGGTTGGGTACGACTCTGAGCTCTGGCTCGAATACAAGTCCGTCATTGTCGTTTAACATCGCAAAAGTAGATTTTAATCTATTTTATCCATTGTTTGGATTAGATTTTTTTAACCCTTTACTTTTTTTTTCATGAGTCAAAACTTTGCTATATGCATATTGCGATAATGTAAATGTAAATTGAGGTTCCCTTTTAGTTAATTGCACAAAGCTACTGTTTACACTAGGATATAAAAAAAGAAAATCATTCCATAAGAGAAGAAATTTCCCAAATAATACTAGACAATTGATTTGAATTGAATCGTCGCTCGAGAATATCTGCTTCTGATTCTTTATTATTGTGAAGCGACATTTGCATTGTTTAAAACAGTATTCAAATAAAATAACATGTCAATGCATGATCTTATCCAGTCAATGTCAAACGATAAACAAGATTAAGCCAAACTCCAAACACATGCTTGAAATTGAAATCATTTAAAAGGCTTTTAGAAAATTGTAGACATGAATTCAAGTAACAATTAATCAAACATGACAGTTCATGCGCCGCAGATGATAACACCATGTGTTCACTCGCTGTACATATGCCCTTTATGCAAGCGTTTACAACACCTGCTTGTTGCAAACCACAGGGGCTTTCATTTTAATGAGCATAAATCAGCAGAGCAACGTTAACAAATCTGAATGTGACCCTTCAATTAATGCTGCCTTTTTTAGTTTGAATCAAAGTGGGTGTTGGAGAGTCGTTCAGAGAGATCAGGAGGTGTATGAATACAGACGATGTGAGACATCACTTACCTTTGCTATCAGCATCTGCTGCTGCGTTTCGATTTGCTGCTGTTGTCGCATCGCCATCTCCTGCAGCTCTGACAGCGTTAGCTCCATACGCGGATTCCCCACCTTCACACAAACACACACAGAAAACATTACACCTGAACTTTAGATGCTGATTTAGTTCTTTCTCTGAAAATATCTGAAGGTATATAAGTATATATAATAAATGGATAGATACTTTAACAATTTTTTTTGTGATTAATTCCAAACCATTAACCTGTAATTAGTGATAAAGACTCTTTATCAAATAATTAAAGAGTTATAATGCAACAGCCAAAAATACATATATATATATATATATATATATATATATATATATATGTACATATTTTATATATATTAATATATTTATGTACAATATTTAACTTTCCAAATGTATTTATGTACATATATATATATATATATATATATATATATATATATATATATATATATATATATATATATATATATATACGTTGTTTTTACTGTCTCAAATTTCAAGGATTAACTCTCAAATTGTACACTAGTTATGCAAAAATAAAAATTTTAAAACATTTTTAAAAGATGAACCAACATTTAATATATAAGTTTTTATGCAAGTTTTTTTTCTTCAATCCTACTCAACAATGTCTTCCATAAATGTATTTAGTTATATAATTGGAAAACAATGACAAAATGCAATTGGGAGCACACCGATGGAGTGGTTAGCTCAAGCAGCATCTCATCGAGGTCAGAAAAGGTTGTAAAAGGGAGAAAAATAGTCACTATTATATTCCTATCGTATGGAAAAAGAAATTTTAGATAAAAAAATAATAATGAAATGAATGCCTTTGGAGTTCCCAATCAGCTGATTCTCCTAAAACAGTTGCGCTCACAGATTTAAGCCTCAGTAACTCAGAGCCATAAAATTCAAGTAATTAAAGACTCGACTAACAGAAAGGAAAGCCTGGTTAAGCAAAACCAGGAAGGAAACACTTAGCAAAGCACCAGAAAATGCAGATTACGCACCTTGACATGTATCTACACTCACACTAACACACAAGGTATTGTAGCATCAGCTTCGTAAGCAGACAGAGAGTTTCACTTAAAAACGACAAGATCAAGAGTAAATCTGAATAGAACAATTTATTTAACAAAACAATCACCTTTCTTTAGATTTAAACGGCAAGAAAATTATTTCTAAGACCATCATATTCTTCCACCAACATAATCTATTCAACGTAAAATGAAAATCTTAGTTAAATTCAGTTTAATTGACCAACAATCTAATATTAAATAATAAAAACATCTTTTCCAAAGAAACTTATTTAAGCTGTTGCCCCTGGTAATGCATTATAAAATAAACTGACTCAGAAATCAAGGTAGTTAAAGCAACCATTTGAACCTAAATCATGAGGAAATTCCTAGAGAGAACACGAAGTTATGCCATGTCCTGCAATTGTTCGTTTTCATTCATACAACATGAACAGTCAAATGGAGTTCACCGTAAAAGCTGTGTGCTAAAATGTACAGTGTATGAAGTAAGAAGAACTTCCATCTTCATCTGGAATCCTCTTTTGGTTTGACGTCATTATGGCACATGTTCAAAAAGAATTGAGTCACTGGCTTCTCTCAATTCCCTTCACTGACTTGCTGCACGCGTGTTATACGTATAATGAGTAAAACATATCTGACAGGCTTTGCTGAGTCAGAGCAGTTCTGCAAAAATCTAATTTACGTACGAAAGGTTCATTCGTCTAAATGATCTCAAGGAGGCATCACTGAGAGTTTATAAGAAAAGTCAATGAGGTGAGTCGATGCTAAAATTGGGGTTGGCTTAAGATGGAATTGGATCGCTGAGAAATTCCCTGAGAGGTCAATATAACTGCAGACGGTGTCATAATGAGAGAAAAAGATGCCAATGTTATTGCTATGAACTGACATGATAACGATGAAGTCCAAAATTGTGATTTTATACAAATGTGCTCCAGTTAAGCTAATACAACTTTTAATGTGTATGCAACCCCAAGCATAAATAATAAAAACAAGCAAAAAATAAATATTTAACAAGGCAATGCCACAACCCCTTTATTGAGTATATACAATGAAAAAACTGTGATTTTACATAACAAAGAACACGTACCATAATTTACTAAGTAACTAGCACTTCATTCAAATTGTACCTTTAAAGGAACATTCCAATACTTGGAAAGAGGTCCATTGTCAGCTTTATAGGAAGTTATTGCCAGAATACTGCTTAATTCTTCTCAATTCTGTCTCACTAAGTATTTTAACTGTTCATTTTTCTCCAAGTATTTTTCTAGAATTGCAAAGTAAGTCCACTACTATGCCTTTATGGTACAGATTTTTTTTTTTATTAAAATAAGAAAAGGTATCACAAACCCGTTTTTTAAACCAAAGTCCTTCTGGTTCTAAACAGTTCAGGGACAAGCTATGTGCTAAATTCAATAAACTTTGGAAAATGAAACACGTGCAACAACTTCCATTTCTGAGAACGCAGGAGATGTGGCCAACTAGTCGAGTGATTCATCAAGGACATACTGGAGAAGCAAATATACGGTCACAAACAGTGTAGAAACGGAGAAAGCTATTCTTTGTAAACTTGGAGGTTCACACGCCTGGAGGATTTGGCTGAAATTCGGCCCTATAGTCTCAGAAACAAGGTCAATCCTGGGGCCGATCTGGTGTATATAGAGAGCACCAGGTGTCTCAGAAAGAACAGACCCTCTGTTCAAGACAAGAAAAAACCTCACCAAGTCATCATAAGCACGTGGGGAATGTTTTTAATGCAGACTAAGTGATGATGTGACTAATGGAGATCAAATAATATATAGCCCCTAAACAATGTTATCTACAGGAGGTATAATTCTCACTTTACCTCCCTCTTTGTCCACATACTGTATGATATAGTCCATTAGGTCATGGTCTGCTCGCAGCTACTGCTATTCATATCTCATCTGACAAATGAGCTGTAATTAGAGAACTTTCACTTCCTCCTGCTGACACAAGAATTCATATAATTCATCTTTTAGGCACAGGATGAAAAGCTCACTTTTGAAAATTGGAAAATAAGATCAATACTTTGAAAACTCAATTACTCTAAAAACAATTCTTAACTCAACATACAATTGTTGTGTGAAAAAGTTCCATGAAAGTCTTTCCAAAATTCACTCATTTTCGAATTGGCTCAAGCATCACTCTGACGCAGATTGACACAACATTAACTGAACTGAAATAATGTTATTTCTCAATATATCTTAGTCTTAAAACTTCATAGCTGACAAACACATCATGACGTCTCTGTTTTAACATTTGAAAGAGGTCAAATTAGCACTGTCCAAAATTTTACGGTTTGTCAATTTTGTCTTCCTAAAATTGACTCGGACACTTTTTATTTGGCTCAATGAATCACTCTGACACAGATCCTTCATAATCCAGTCAACAACAGCCACTAAGAAGGTAAACTCAATAAGAAAAAATATTTCAGTCAACAACTCTTCAGCAAAAGTTGATCGAACTTAAAAAAAAAATGACTTAATTACACCTTTAGAAAAAATTGATCCAAGAAATTGTAATTAGTAAAATGTTTACCGTGCATGTGACTTTGTTGAAAAACTGTAAATATTTTGTTTGGTTCTTTGGTTATTCTTCAACAATGTTTAACTTTCCAAAAACGTTTGGTTTGGGGAAAAATTACATCATATCTTATAGTTGTGTAACGTTTTGTTAGACTACATGCTATGCACAATAATCTGAATATCGATTAAACTTCAATAAATACATTTCAAATCAAAAGAAACACATGTGTACATTTCAAAATGCTGTTTTTACAAACTCAGGATTTCACATAGTAAAATATGAACAGGGTTTAAACTGTAAATATCTGTCACCATAAACGCCTCTCATCCAGAGATGTATGTGATGGAGCTACGCAACAGACCGCTGATATGGATACAATGCACCAAGAACATTTTCTCCTGCGGAGTTCATGATTTATGTCAAAGCACACTTCATTAATACTGCTTGAAGCATTCTTCATACAAAATAACACATACGGAAAGAATAAATGGTTTATGGTCATTGAAATGAAAAGGGAGAAAATGAACAGGATAAAAAATTTCAAAATAAGGATCTTTGTGAAAATCTTTGTAAAACAAGAGATGAGAAGTATATGATAGAGCTTTTTTCATGGTTCCCAGACCCAACATAAACATTTCCCCCTTTTCCCATTACTTTTCCCATTTTTTTTTCATTCAATAAAAGAAGCAAAAGTTAGTTTATTTTATTAATAAATCATTCTAGAGTTGCACCATTCAAGAAAATTACCAAAAGTGACAGCTTGTACTCCAGTGATCAATCTCTTGTCAATTACACACATTTCCTGTCAGCTTACAGTAAACTACATGTGATCCATCAGCTCCAATAACTTGACAACAAAGTAACCCGATCCCTCGCTTCTCACATCCGCTCAACCCATCCATCCTCTGACGCTTCTCACCCCTCAATCCGTCAGAAAATCAGAGAAAGTCGGGTCTAACCGATGCGTCGCGCGTCAATGCGCCTCAGAGATGCTGAAATAAATTACCTGCTGAGAATCCCAGGTTATTCTGCATGATCGGACCTTAATTTTGCTGCATTGTCCTTCAGCTGTGAATTCCTGCACAGTCTCGACGTGATTCCACTCCATCTCTAACACTCAGGTGCGCGTCCCCGAGCTCCAGCCCGAGTCCCACACACAGCCGCAATCCCCTCTCCCAAAAACACGAGTGAAGTCATCGAGCACATTAGCGATGAGTCAGGCTGCCATCCCCGCGCCGCGCCGCCCCGCGCCGCACCGCTGCCTCCGCGTGTTTCTACTGTAGCTGAACGCAGCTCTCTCGCAGCTCGGAAGTGAGTGCCCCAGCGGTTCAGGGCTTCAGGCCGATGCCGGGGATGGTCTTTGGAGGATGTTCATGTGAATCTTTAATCAGTCTGCGTTACTTTTTTCACCATCGGGGAATTTTTGACGGGCAAGCACTTTGCGGTTGATGTATATGTGTGTGTGTGTGTGTGTGTGTGTGTGTGTGTGTGTGTGTGTGTGTGTGTGCGTGTGTGTGCGTGTGTGCGTGCGTGCGTGTGTGCGTGTGTGTGTGTGTGTGTGTGTGTGTGTGTGTTCGTGTTCGTGTAGCCCGGAGCTGACTGCAGCAGTGATGTCCGACTGCTGGATGAGTTGTTCTTATGAGTCGGCTCTCTTTCAAGAATCGTTTAGTGAAATGATTCACTTTGACGCGATGCACCAGATTAAGGAACGTCTCATTGATTATTGATTCTGTCAGTCTTTTTTCAAAACAGGATATCATTTGTTGTTATGTAGCTACATCTAAACAAGCAGTTGCATTGTTAAATTATGTATTTTGTTAGGAAACCTTTTATCCACAAACAAATTGAACAAATCATAGCATTACATTCAAATGGTCTTTTGTAAAAGATGCGATAACCTTTGTCACAACTGTTTGATTAAAAATAAGTAAAGTGACAGAATGTAATGACTATGATAACACTTTTGGTGACACAATAAACGATTTATTTGGAATAGTCTCTTTTGTAGATTTTGTTTGTTTATTTATTTATTTATTTACATATGTGCATCTTATTTATTTCATTTTATTTTATTTGTCTTGTTTGAAATTTAAAATACAGTACCCTGTTGTTTGATAATATAACATAAGTTTGTTATAAATTTATACACACTTTCTAACAGATATCTGACAAACTTCAGAATAAAAGCTTAACCCTTTCAGACACCGCATCTATTTAAATGGACTTCAAATGTCAAGCAGGATTTTTTTTTTCAAAGGACTTTCAGTCCAATGTTTTTCATCCCATCAAAGAGCAGTAAGACATCAAGATGCAGTCTGAAGAGATTTCACTACTCTAAACAGAAGCATGGCAGCACATCACACCAAGTGGAGAGAAGGATAACTTTTCAGTTATCTTATTCACATGAACTGATGAATTTAGAATTACTTTTCAGATTATTTGTGAAATTGAGAGATCAAAGTTAAAAAATAAGGTTAAAAGTATCATTTAAAATAGCTAACTAAACATCAGGATACATTAATGTATAATGTAATTGAAGTTAATAATGTAAAACTACAACAAAACATTAAAACTATTTTAGATTATGCTTTGGGGGTTCTTCATCAGATTCATCAACTTTCCTCAGGTTCTGCCAACTTTTGCATTTTTTCTGAAAGTATCTCCGTTCTGAAGAGGTTAAAGTTAGAGTATTTGCGTATTTAAAACACTCTCAATTGAGGTTTCTCACTACACGAAAGCTGGCAATAGCCCATAATAGGTGTTATTTATATTACTGGTTGCTCGAAATTTGAAATAGTAAAAAAATAAATTAAATAAAAAATAAGCCAAATGATCTATTACTGTGGACTCTGACATTGTTTAAAATACAATTCAGGTTTAAAATACCAGCACTGTATGTTTGTCTAAAACATACATACTCAAAATGTTGAGTAGTTCCAAAGATCTGTCAGTTTCATTTACACATTCATAGTCACAGGCATAGATATTTATGGGTTACATACATTTTTGATTACATTACAAAAAATTACATTGTGGTTTGCACATTAAATCCATAGGTAGGCATTTTATGCTTAAACATTCATGTTGTTAATTCTGTAAAGCATGGCATGACTTTAAAGAACACTAATGTGTCGCATCGCTCGCTCTCCCTCCCACCAGAGAATCAGCTCTGCAACACATCACCATATTCTTTAAAGTCCTCGTGGTGGTCTTAACGAGACCATAGGTGGAAAAAACTGTGTAAGGTGTTGCAAATTGTTATACATTTTAACTTATTTTTTAAAAATAAGTTTATTTTAAAAATTGCATAATAAGAAAAAAAGCTTCATATTTTTTGCATAGGAATGCATGTGTAGGGCCCCTTATAGATCCTACAGTACATACTTAACACATTCTAATTGAAATGATTAAAAAGGCTCAATATTTAAAATGCATCTCTCTAAGACATGAGGCTGAACCATATTAGTATTCAAACAGCAACTCTTTAACAAGCTTTTTGTGCCAGTTGGATGAGGTCTCTTGGACAGAAATGAGCACAGTCAATAAGTGCCGTAGTAATGCTGAGCCAGCCATTCAGCTCCCTGCGTATTTTAATCACTCGTTGTACTGACACGTTTAACTGACCGGTCACGACTGACCTTCACGTGTCCATGCGCTGAGAAAAAAAACGGACAGAGCTACAGGCCAAAATCTGTGCCCTTCACTTCAGTGAGAACACATAATGGGCAACAGACATCCATGTCCTTTAGAGCACTGCATTTTGCAAAAACAAATGACTATAAAGAATAATAAAAACAATACGATGCACATTTTCATACGGACAAAGTACCCAATTAGTCCTTACAACAGCCATGTGCTCAAATGTACAAAAAAATCTAAAGTCTTTAAATACACTATTAAAGCAGAGGATAATGATGATGATAATAATATTAATAATAATAGTAATGCCTTCAATTTATAGAGCACATTTCTTAACACGCAAAGATGATTTACAAATTATCAGAGCCTTATTCATTCTCTCCACATTCACACTCTGGTAATGATAAGCTACCTTGGTAGCCCTCAGCTGCCCTGGAGCAGTCTGACAGGACATGGTTGCCTTTCTGCCCACCACCAAACACACCCACCAGTCACACACATCCATACAGGGCGATGGAGTGAAGTGGCTTCCTCAAAACCACAACTGCAGAATCGCAGGAATCGAACGTCAACGTTTTGTTTTATTTTCTTTTTAGATAGCTGACATAAAATAATGCTTTGCAGCAGCATTTTGCAGAAGCACGTTGCTCTTTAATGAGTATGCAGAGTGCCTCCAGGGACATAGTGTGCAGATCTTCAGGAACTTTCCTAAGCATTCATCTCTTCAGTAAGAGTGAGGATGTGTATTCTGCAAGAACCCTTAATCACATTTTATGGTGAATTCTGATTATCTAATAAAGTTTTATCTGGTGGATGCAGGAGGCCCAGGGTGACTGAAATAGAATCTCAATATACTGTGAGCATCAACACAGACGGTTACAGGGGAATCATGAGACAGAAAAGGAGAGCGAGAAGGTCAGTGATGCTGATATCAGAGTGGAGAAAGCGGTAAAAACAAAGCCGACAGCCTAGCAAGCCTAACAACAAAAGAAAAAAATAGGTGAATGATCTCTTTGTGTTCCTGAATTCAGCACATTTTCATGAATCACAGACTCTTTAAAGATGCATGAAGCTAGTGTACCATAATCAATTTCATTTCAAACAGTTAAATTATTTTATTACACAACAAATACAAAGAATAATACATTGTCCTTTTATTCAACCTGCGGCCCCCTTTATGTTGAAAAAAATTTAACTACTGGTATAATGCATATGTCAGATAGAAAAAATGAATAGCAACATCAAAATGAAACCAAAAAAACATGAATTGAACACCAATATATTTTATCACGAATAAATTACATTTGCTATATTTGAACAATAATATTTTTTGTTTTTATTTCAAATTTATAAAGTACACAGTCCAGAAAGGATCAGGCTTGTCTCATTCAAAACATTAAATTAGAGTTGTTCTATTTCCTGAAAAAAATCCATTCCTGAAAAGGTTATCCATTATGCCTTTTTCACATAATGTTATTTTAATTTTATGGCTTTTCTTAACAGTTGACAAATTTTAGTTTTTATTTATATCAAAATTACTTTTTAAAGATTGTTATTTTAAGGACGTATTTATTTTATTTCTATTTTAGTGGTTTATTCAACTTCCAGATGGGGCAAGGTCAAGACCAGTGAGATGCCCATCGCCAGTATGGGAAGCATCGCAGCTGACTAACTATAAAATATTTAAAGATGAGATTTGTGATGACTGTTTTAACCAGTCACAAATACAGTTAAAGATGTCTACACTTCCAATTGCACTAGCAGGAAAGTGAATATAAGATCTCTAAATATAATCCATATAATAACTGTAGAGTATACATGGCTCGCAACACCGCCAGTAGCATTTTCAACAAAACCTAGACTCAAAGCGTTTTAAAGACAGAAAATTTTAATTTCTTCTTAAGTTTAAGTTAAGTAAATACACATTATTTAAGCCAGACCTGGGCCAAGAAAAAGTTTGTAAGTGAATTGAATAAAAAAAGAAGAGCCAGGTGTATCTACATGAAAAGAAAATCAGTTTACTGTATTGTCCCAAAACATCAACATAGTGTACTGTATTGTCGTACCTCTAAGAATGGGTCTAAGCATTGTGTTGGTCACAGGCGAATTTCATGGTTAAGTATTAAATGTAATGTAATAAATGTAATCAGGAAAATGTAATGCATTCTGAGACAAGTTTTTTTTTATACTCGGTTCATAAGTGGAAGGTTGTTTGCTTCTATTACCTTTTGATTAAATGAAAGTAATGTGATTACTGGTAAAATACAATGTCAATATTCCATTTTAAAACTATTTACTTCATTGTTTTAAAGAGCAGTTCAGTACATAAAATCATATTACAATTATTAATATCATATTACAGCGAAGTACTCTTTCCAGACAAAGACTTTAGCTGAGGATCATTGTATTAATCCGGTAAATAAAGTATGTGGCTGGAAACACAACTGTCAGTAATGTACTACAAAGGGTTTGTAGAGTATATGCACACAGTATGCTGGCTTGAGATTCCATTAGGCCTACATCAGACCTCCTGAATTGTGTCTGATCTCAGAACTCTAACCAAACACAAGGGAGGACCACAGAATGCACGAAGTACATGATATTTCTCAGCTGCTAGGGTGTATCATCAAGGGACCCGGAGGTTTTGGGTGTGCTGAACACGTACCTCTCAAAGATTTCGCCTTCTAGCCCTTTGACCTGGTTTAATGTGGAGCACATTTGCAGACTTGCATATTCAGCTGACAGTTTTAGAGTAACCAAATACTGCACAATCAGGATAGCGCAGGAGTCCAGGCGTCCAAACGTCTATTGGCCGGATGTAATTAAAATATCATCATACGATGCGGGACGAAAGAGGTGCACCCTGCTGTCTGGATTATCTCCTTAAACAGATGCATGACAGGATGTATACTGAGAAGCCGCGCAAGTATGTGTCGCTCATTTATATCCTAAATGCGGATGCTGGGAGGGTCTTGATCCAAGCATTGAATGAAAATTTAGCCACATGGGCTGTGTGATTGAAACCGTATGGAATGTGAAGCTGCATTATGGCCTGAAATCTCTTTTATTAAAAGCTAGCAGAGAACATACAATAGATGTGGCTTTTTAATATGAGAGAACACCAAAGGGTAAAATACCAGTCTCCTTCCTTAAACTGAATCTGCAGGACTGAACAAAACTGCAATTTATTGAGGCAGACTGCAATAGAGAGACACTCAAAATAATCTAGCTATGTTTTTACTCTGTTTAGTATAATCCAGGTGGAAGGCAAATAACTATTCATACTCTTAATTGCTCTAAAAAACTAAACAAAAAAATAGTTTGCACAGTCATCAGGCTTTGTCCTAAATCTCCTTTCAGCGCAAAAAAAAAGCCAAAAGGGGCCACAAAAGAACTCAAATCTCAGATATATTAGATGAAATACATAAAAACACTGTTCACACACAATCATCATGAAATGTCCATCTTCATTTAGCTTTAAAAATCGGGAATCGGCTACCAAGATTCTGATCTTGACTGCCAGATAAAGCTCCTATTGGTCAACCTCTACAACAAACTATAGTATGGTCTTCCTCTGATATGGATAATGATATGATGTGGTGACTTCCCAGTGCATTGTCTCTTCATAGTGCAATAACTGCATTCACCTTTTCAACAGTCTGTTACAAAAACATATTTGCACAATTTATATTGTGCCCTTTACACATAAGCCGGCTACAGACGACTTGGTGGAGGGCTGGAGCTTATCAGTGCACTGCACACAAGTTTCCTGCTGTGAAGCCTTCAACTCCCAAATACACTTCCAAGTCATTCAGAAGGATTTTGAACCGCGAGTGGAAACTTCAGATGGTTTCATCATTTAGGCCAGGAAGTTGTGTATAGGCATAAGAAAGCTAATAAACTAAATATATTTGAAATTAGCTGCAATCTAAATCTGAACTCTCTTTGTATTAAAGTGTCTGGAGGAGTCAATGTGGTTTGAATTGCAAGTGAATTTTTGGAGAAATCCAAGTGAATGAAATGGAGTTCAATTAAACATGCAGCTTGTAGTTGGGATGTTGTGTTACACATACAAAAAACAGAGTATGATAAACTTTCAATGAAATGTGATCAATGGAAATTAACCCTATTGTTATGTAATATTTCACTAACAAACAACTACAGGACATTTCAGTAAAGCTTAAATTGCCCTGTGTTAAACTGTAAGTGAGTACTCAGGTAAAGCCTGATAAGATGAACAAAACTAATGCAAACGTTATAAAATCAAACCATTCAGCATCTTGAAATCATTCAAGTTTTCCACTTTCTGACTCAACATATTGTAAGAAAAGGAAGCGAATGTGAACATACCCCATTCTCACAAGGATTGTCCAAGTTTCCTCTGATATTCCTGTCAGCCTGCTCTGATGTATGACTTCCTGTGGGGATAAAGAACAAGATTATATCACTGCACTCAAAGAAGTTACTTTTGCAGTGAGAAAAAATGACTTGATTTCAAGTCAAATTACCCCTACCTTTAAACCTACTGATCATGTGATCCAGGAGTGGGATTCTGGCTGGCATATTAACCCTGATTATTCTGCGTCGAGGCAGTCGTTGAACACTGTTTAGCAATCTCCAGCCATTTCTCTTTTGCGAGAGCTTGTCTCACCCACACTCTCAGCTGTGCCATCTATAAATAAGATGGAGCTTAATTCTGCAAATCCAGGTCTGTGTTATTATGTGTAATCCAGTCAGAGGCTCTGAAAATACCAAGCCCTTCCTGGACCGGGTTTCACCTGAAGGGTCTCTAACCAACCCTTTTGACCAGACTGTCTGGATTAGATTATACAGTTTGTGCAATTTATATCAGAATCAACATGTCGTATTAACCACAAAATAGTTTTCTAGAGGGAAGGTGGAAATTTATTTTCTAAATGTATTTTTTCAAATGATGATTCATTTAAGTAGATTTATTTGAGTTCAGTGTATAATTAAAGTGCATGTTTTTTATTTTAGCCACATTTGCACAGCAGAAATCTAACATGTATTTAAAAAAAAGGTCAAGAAGTGACAAAAAACATTGCTAAACTAAGTCAAAAACAAGAACTTGTATGCAAGGGGTTGAATACACAGCTCAGGTGTGATCAATCAAGACATGACGAGGAGTGCTGGAAGTGATGACCAAATAAGGAAAAAATACTAAACAAGATAAACGCTGGAAGACCTTTTTGGGTAACAATATAACAAGAAGATGTAAACTAATCTATGACTACAAACTCAAACTTTTGGGTGGATTTTGTTTAATTGTAGTGGTTGGAACCTATGAACAAGTGAACAATACTTTCATTTTTTTTTAAATAATCAAGGAGTGAACATCCTTTAGAATGTGAGAATATGTAATAATTCTCATTAACATTTGTTTTCGCATTTTTTAGAGATGCTATAAAAAAGTTTTGTTTTGTTATCTTCACTGGAATCCAAGATACAAACATTTTATCAAAACTCACCTTTAAAATGTAAATAACATTGTTTGATCAAATTGAGTTTAAATCTGTCATTTTTAATTTGACAGTTTGTTTGATTATTGTTCAACATTTAAATAGCAACTGATTACATACCTATGTAACGACAGAACACAGTGATGTACAGTTTTCCACATAAATTGATTAAACATAAAGAAGAGAACTTAAATCCTATCATAAAAAAAATGGTTTCCATAAACTATTAAGTTATACCAATTCAGTACCAATTTTATATTGGAATGATCAATTCTTTCTTTCTAAACTGAAGAGTGGTTTTAATATTTTAGACAATCCTCTTTTAAAATCATTCTAAAAATACAATCTTCTCCCCAAACCAATCTTTGGGTTTGGTTTATGAATCTTTCCCCAGGGTCCTGAATCAATAATGAACCCCTGAAACTACTGTAGGGAATGTTCTCTCACATTAAAATTCACTCAATTATCATAACAACAGAACAGTTTTTGAGTCGGTCAGCGAGAGTCTGACGCAGCGCTGCCTGTGTCTCGGGAACAGATCTGATCACAAGAAGGCAGGAAAGTAATTACACACAAAGAGGATTAGTTACATAACCAGAGAACCACTGCAGAAGCAGAACTCTCCACGTAGCCCACGGCTTCAGGAATTTAAATTGTAGAACTGCTATTTGAAAGTTAGATTTCACAATCTACTGTGTGACTTAAAAACCTTTTAGCTTTGATTAAGTACAAAATTAATGAAAGTGTAATGAACAATTGGATCAGTTATGGTCCTTAATGTTACCAAAGTGGTTATATGGCAATTAAATAAATATTTTCTCCCAAATGTTTCAAGAACATTACAAGAACATCCTCCAATCTTTAAAAAATAATAGTCGATATCTTAAAGTTCTGAGAAACTAAAATTCTTCATGGTTATTTTTTTCCTTTAGAATCAAACCTACAACCTTTGCACTACTCACAACATGCTCTGGTGATTATTTAGACTTTTATCCGTTGCAAACAAATGTTTTTAGAACTGTGTCGAAATGTTTGGCATTTCATCATTTGCAGCGCTGCGTGTTGATAGTCAGATCTCAGCATCTTGACCGGTTATACATAGGATTAGATAGAATCTGCAACCTAAGATTTTTGTTTAAAAATTCTGTAAATTCTACTGGTTAGGGATGAGTACAAATATAAGATATTAATGTGGCTCAGGGGCTGAAATCAGAAGAACTGGAGTGTTGAAACCTTGAATTATTTCCATTTTTGTTCTCCCATACATTTAAAACACAAATCCCCCCAAAAAACTCCAGTCTGGCACTAGTTTTAAATATGGAAATATGATATGTTAAATATACCTATTGTATTCTCCTTGTGCTCTCCAAATGGTCCAAAATTAAACAAATTAATAAAGAATTTTTTATTTAGCCCAAACACAAATTACTTACTTAAGTTTGTTTGGTTTTTCCGGGTGTTATTTTCTTTAATTATCTTTTACCATTGAAAGGGAATGTCTAGACTAGAACTTGGACTCTCAGCACACACTGGTCCAGAACCTGAGATCCAGACATCGAGTTGAATCTCAGAATAGGATGAGTCCCAAGTGAAATTCCAGGTTGACCCACTAGTTTTGGGTTCAGCAGCTGGTTAAGCTGGTTTGAGGAGTTTGAACCAGCTACCATCATATTTACCAGATCTGAGCGACAGTTTCTAGCACAAACTCAAAGTAAAACCTGTCCATCTCAAAAAACAAACAAAAAACAGCCAAAATGTCCATATATTTCTCCAAAATTCAAATTTAAATATTCTTTTACCTATAAGTGTATTTTAAAAAGTATTAACATATTATATATAAAACCGCAATATCGGCTAGCAGTGGTTAGAATCCAAATTCCAAACCCAAAGCTCCAAAACAAGCTTGAGTTTTCATGCTGGAATTTCCACAAGGGGTTATATTCCAATCTAAAGAGCAATACAAACTTAACATTTGTCTTGGATTTTCTGCCTCTTGTATCCTTTTGTTTTACCTTGAGAAATGCTTCCAATAAGACACTCTTCATGGCGCAGGTAAAACTTCACTTCCTGTCTCCTCTGACCCCATTTCTGCAGATGCTCAAACATCAGCTGATCGAACGGGATCGCTCTCTCTGCCAAACACAGCACAGACAGTCTTTGTCTCAGCTGGTGAACCCAGAGGATGCTAAGGTCAAAACTAAACAGTACATCTTTATTTCAATATAGACCCCATGACATGCAGCCTTAAGGTCTGAAAAAACAGGTCTGGTTTCAACCACTTGGTATACCTGTTAGAAACATTCCGGTTCTGACAGAAATTATCTAGAAACTAAAACTGAAATGGATTGTGGACATCAAAATGTTTATTTTACGATCAATTTCATGTTCAAGAATTTTGGGGACTATAGCGACACTGTAGAGCCATGCATCTAAAGACCATTTACACACCAGAGTGCAATAAAACCTTACAAAAATATTTTAAAACATGTAATATTACACCTATTGATTAGCAGTAAACTACTAAATAGATTTGCATAAATATTGGTGAAGATATTGTAGATACTAAAGAACAGCAATCCAGTCTAATAAGAGTTTTCTTTTATTTTGGGGTCTACAATACCTTCTGAAAATGATTTCATCTGGTTGAATGAATAGAATAGAATTAAGATTTAGCTGACAGTTTATCACAGATTTCACTATTCTAAGATTTTAAAAAAGTCTTGAAGCTGAGTTTAAAATTGCAAACGGCTCTTTGTGTACCACAAGATCCCTAAAGCCAAGCCAATAAAAGTGTCACGTCCAGATGAGAGAGGTCTTGTTCTCCTTGCTATGGGCACTACTATCTTCTCAGACATGTGCACCGTGTGCCCTGTGTAGGACTCTAGAATAACAGGCCCACAGGAGTCATGTAAACAAACGTAGTGGCTGGGTCCCAGGCCCTGAGACATTCTGACCCATATAAACGTAGTCCAGGACAATCTCTGACAAGGGCACCATTGTGACTGTGTTTGATGGACAGTGGAGCTTTCTCTGTGGCATCTGGTTTGCATTCCTGGCTATTTCTGGATATACATTTTGTTGTCATTTCTTAGCATTGAGAAAAAAGCATATTGAAATCTTGCAGGGCTTATGGGATGTATCTGTTTCAAAGTAGAGGAAAAAAAACTTGGCAGATGTTGATTAAGACAAGAGTTGATTAATGCCTTTAACTGTGCTGGTTACAATGTTGAACGAATACTCTAAGCCTTAGAATTACATTTATTTTTATTTTTTACGTTTACAGAGTTGTAACCGTGACAGTGTTTACATGCTTGTAAAAACCATTCACAAGGTGTTGATTTTGCTACAATTGTGTGCTTCCATATCAAGGATTTTGCAGATTAGAGTGAAATCTCGCATTTAAAGGGATAGTCCACCTCAAAACATGAATATTTTATCAATAACTTAACCTTGTGACTATAGTTTATTGTCAAGTACGTTTTAAAGTACAGGTTTCCTTAAATAACTAGTTTTTAATTGTGGTAGACATATTTTTGTCTACCAGATATAAAATATGTATAACAGAGATTGTGTGAAAGTGACCAATTTTCCCTGAGATTTCCTGAGAAAGGCTCCAGCAGCAGCCCTTATAGGAATTAAGTGAGTGAAAATGAGTGCCAGATGAGTGCTTTATGAGCTGATACCTTTGTCCCTCCAGACCTCAGCAAGGTGGCAGCCACTCTCTCCAGGCTCCTGGCAGAACTCCACCACATCCTTACACAGCGTCTCGGGGCTGACCGGCACCTCGGTCAGCAGCTGCTGGTCAGCGCTCAGAAACACTGTCAGGATCGTCTGCAGACAGCAAAGAACAGCAGACGTCTGTCTGTGAGGAAGCTCATTTAAGAACGTGAACTTTCCTGACCTTTTCATTTGACTTTCCTCGTGAGCTCATGAGAGGTAAATTAACCCTGGCAGAAAAATGTCTGTCTTGTGAGAAGATTTAAAAAGGAGACTTTCCATTAGGCAAACACTCCAGACGCAGATGACGATTTACTATTTAATCCAGGCATTAAATGATGCTTTACAAATCATCCAGTGGGATTTCTACTAAAGAGGCTTAGACTAATGGTCAGACAAATTGGATTAAGTGCTAAAAAATCATATGACAAACACCAAGTATTAAACAGATAAAAAAATTGCAACTTTTGCCCCCTGTAAAATACAGTGTCATTTAATAATAAAAATAATTACATTTCTATTTATTTATTTATACATTCTTTAACCCATAACAACTCATTGTGAAAATGGTGCTTTCTGGAAAGTTCCTTATTTAGCTGCATTCTTTATTTTAAAAAATTTACCTTTCAAAATTTATTTGAAGGAAAAATAGGTGTGAGTTCTTATGCGTGAAAATATTGAAATATTAAGTATTAGGAAAATATTTTAAAATACAACAATATGTTCATTAATGTGTGTCACGGTGGCGCAGTGGGTAGCACGGTTGTCTCACAGCAAGAAGGTCGCTGGTTCTAGGCTCGGCTGGGGCAGGTGGCATTTCTGTGTGGAGTTTGCATGTTCTCCCCGTGATCGCGTGGGTTTTCTCCGGGTGCTCCGGTTTCCCCACAAGTCCAAAGGCATGCGGAATAAGTGAATTGAATAAGAACGATTGTCCATAGAGTTAAAGAGTGAATGTGTGTGTGAATGTTTCCCAGCGATGGGTTGCGGCAGGGAAGGGCATCCGCTGCATAAAACATATGCCAGTGAGTTGGCGGTTCATTCCGCTGTGGCGACCCCGAAAGGGAAGAAAGCCGACATGAAGATGAATGAATGAATATTCATAAATAAAATTAAAATAATTTAAATTAATAATATGTTTATTAGTGATTGTAATGACAGAGGTTGCTTTTAAAAATCTGAAATAGACAGTTTTATTTATTTATTTATTTAAAAAATGAAAATATATAGAACATAAGTTTTACACAATTATTTTAATTATACTAATAATTAATACTCAAAATTCAAAATTTTGCTCCAAACAATAAATAATGGAGCGCAATTATGTGCTTTCATGTGTTTTGGGATTAACTTTGGTCAACATTATTTTTTTCTTTCTAATTTAAAAAATCGACCTCCTAACAAAACATAAGTATATTTTGTATATTGTCTAATGTATATAACTCTTTTTTTTTTCAAAAACAGTTTAATATGATGTGAGTGGATAAATACGTAGGTATACTATGCAGCACTGTTTTAAATAAACTTACCAGGCATTTGAGCAATGCACATATTTAATGAAACCAATGACAACACCGCGTGAACACATTTCAGCATCCTTCGCCCAACTTTCCCTCACTTCACTCAGCAATGTAAATACATGCAGCTCACCACATAAACAGTAAATCCATCCGAAAGCCATTGCCCCCAGGGCAGGAGTTGAGGCTTGTAACCCAATCCCCTTCAAACCATCAGGCAGCAGATTGTGAGAGGAATTCTGGGAGGCTTGGATTACAGGCCAGAGCTATAATAATCTGATTAGAAGGGGGGTAAACATGCCAGAGTGGGGCAACAGAGAGCCAAGGAATCAAGCCGAGGCCATCCACAAAGACAAATACTGCAGCGATCAGAGAAGACAGAAGATTATCCTCATCTGGACAGCTGCCCAAATTTTAATGTCAAAAGCTTTTGTATTAAATCCAACTAGAGCCAAAAATAAAAAAAATATGCAAAATCATTGTAGTATTCAATCTGAGCAGATATTGGAACAAAGTCAGGGATCACAGACTACGTTTCTAAACATACGAAATCAAAGAAATCATACAGATAAACACAGTCATTCATCTACTTGACCTCTTGTAATAAAAAAAAACATTAATTTGATATATATATTTTTAAGGTTATTCAAGCAAACGAATTGTTAAGGAAATCTTAGTTAGGCCTTTTAATGTCTCCCTCTTAAGCCTAACGCTTTCATAATTTTTCCTTTTAGTATGAGCGTAAGGGCTGTCCCAATGCTTCTTGAATGAAGGTCAAGATGAACCTTTAAAACCAAATTTTCAACAAGAGGGTTGCTGGTTACAGCACTTCTTGTTCGTTGATGTATGGCATCATAGAAGTCTCCTACTTCTTGGACATTTATATAGTAGTCATGCTTCAATATTCCCTTGTACCGTTCAAGCTGCAGTCTAGTTAGAACTACAATAGAAGCGATTTGAAAGGAATGATTTCTTCTATTTTTGAGAGAGGAATTTAATATTGTGCAGGAGAACAGGTAAGGTTGACTTGAATTTAGAAGCAGTAAAATTTGTAAAAGTGAAGCCATTGGATATTTCATGGGATAAACATAACTAAAGATATTTTTTGCAGTACACGTTTTTGTTAAGAGCATTTAGATCTGGAGTTTTTGAGCTGAGAAAAGCTTGTTTTAGCTCCTCTAATCTATTCTGGAGGCGTCACGGTGGCGCAGTGGGTAGCACGGTCGTCTCACAGCAAGAAGGTCGCTGGTTCTAGGCTCGGCTGGGGCAGGTGGCATTTCTGTGTGGAGTTTGCATGTTCTCCCCGTGATCGCGTGGGTTTTCTCCGGGTGCTCCGGTTTCCCCACAAGTCCAAAGACATGCGGAATAAGTGAATTGAATAAGAACAATTGCCCATAGTGTTAAAGTGTGAATGTGTGTGTGAATGTTTCCCAGCGATGGGTTGCGGCAGGGAAGGGCATCCGCTGCGTAAAACATATGCCAGTGAGTTGGCGGTTCATTCCGCTGTGGCGACCTCGAAAGGGAATAAAGCCGACATGAAGATGGATGGATGGATGGAATCTATTCTGGAAGCTGCTTTCAGCTCGGGCAGCATGGTAACTGAAAGCAGACTCCCTGATTGTAGTAAATCTGTGGAAATTCTAACTGATTTAAACCTAATGATCTAAGAGCTCTGTTTGGTTTGTTTTGAGTCAGCAGATCTGTTATGTATTCTGGTGCTAAGCTGTAGACTTATAGAGCAGCAGCAGTTTAAAACTTATTCTGAATTTTATGTGCTACAACTTCCTAGTTCTGGTTAGATTGGACAGTTTAGCAAAGTAGGAGAGTAAAAGAGCTGGGACTGCAATGAATGAACAAAACAGCCATACCAAAGATGAAGCAGAAATGTATTATTTTTTATGTCAATTTTAAGTGTTTATACCTGGCTATTTTAACATTAATTACACATATAAAACATTTTAATAGTGTGTGTAATTTAAGTAATTAAGTAATATGTACAATATGAACATTATCGACAACGGTTTGCATGTGTTAGAGTGAAAATGCAACAGAGCACAGATTAAGATTTCACCAGAAAATTTGTTTTTTTAAATCTCAAATTTTGAGATAAATTCACAAATGATTGGAGAATCTGGAATATACAGAGTATATATGTATAAATAGTTTGGGCTAACTAGAACAGATTTAATTGTGCTGCAGAAGTCTAAGAAAGTTGAGTAATATTATAGTGTCCTGTTCTTTAACAGTTCTATATATATTTTTCTTCCTTACAATATACACCAACACTTAATCTAATCAGGCTTTAACTCAAATGTTAGCATTAAATTGTTATAAATTATTTAATGAATCACGTAATAATCTAACAAAACAGATTCTTAAAATCTTAACTATTTTAAAAACAGGTTTTTTTTTACTTTTCAGTCTATGATCACGTGCTCAGTTATGTTTCTGTCTTCAAAAGCAAGTAAAAAAGCAAGTTTACCATTCCTGTTGCAAACATTTACAACAAAATTACAGAAATAGCTATTTTGATGACATTTATTTAACAATTTCTTACCAACCAACCAATTCCTAGATCATCATGTAAAACACTTTCAATACAAGAGCACAACAAACCTCGTTCACATTTAGACTTCCTTTGAAGTCCACTGGTGCCAACTTACGCCTGCTTTCTACACTGAAATACCATAATAGTTTACTTCTTGTCAACTCCGACTTTTCCAGGACTCGCAATTAGGTAGCTTATGCCAATAAACCACAAACAGTTGCGTGAAATAGCAACCTTTCATATATCAAGAGTGTGAACAACTCCAACTATAGTACAACTTAATTTAACACTTCTCACTTACACACCTACTTACACAACAAACGTCAATCACCTGAAATCCAAGTGCCAGACATACCCCGCTATTTAAAGCAACACAAGAGCCTAAACTTCTATACTTAGTGTCTCCTCGGGCAGCAGGCTTTAAGCTCTGGACACTTACCCGAGTTGCCCCATTTGCAAGGTTTCTCTGGTCCTTCCTTGAAGCCTGGGTGCCCTTGTGCAGCCACGGCCGTGCCTTTGAGGCATTGACCAGGCTGCGAAGCACCAGATTAAAGAACCTCCTCATGGAGCTCCGTGGCTGGCATGTGCTGGGCTGGAGAAGCCTGGCAGCCAATAGAGATATGTGTAGGGGTTCCTCTCTGGGTGCCTCTCTGTCTGTCTGACTCAGAGCTTAGATATACTGTAGAGTGGTCAAGGAAGGGGAGGAGGGAGGGGTATTTGAAAAGGGGGGGGTTAGTAAGGACTATCTCATAAACTGTAGGTTTTAAAATCAGGTTGCCAGAGAGAGCAAGAACCCCAAAAATGTGGAATGTATTAGGGTGTTTAGTTTGTGAGGACCCTTTCCCAGAATGGACCTGATCAATGTGAAACAAGGACAATGGATTTAATTGAAAATCTTTTCTTTGCTTTTTTAGAAATTTGCCAAGGACAGATTAAAACTTTGTACCATGGTGGATTAATGGTTAATGTCTCCTAACAAGGAAGTAAAGGAACATTTTTATCTTTTACCTTGGTCAGCTTGCATGGACCCCCAACATGGAAATTCTTCTGTGTTGGGTTGTATGAGACAGCAGATTGACCGTTGGAGAGGGAAAGTAAAGGAAAAGGGTTCTTCATGGTGCTCCAACCCTTTCATGGTGCAGGCCATGCAGTGTGGGTAAAGTATATGTCCTTTCAAGTCCTTAAGACTACAAACTGGATCCACAAAAAGGTCCGGAAGATGAATGAATGGTTGTTTTTGATTCGAAATTAAGATAAGTCATAAATACACTGTGCTATTTAATTAAAAGAAAATACTCTTTGCCATGATTCATTATAATGCAAAGGCCTTCAAATCTGGTTGTAAAGGGATACAACCCTGCACTTTATATTTAATAGCATGAAACACAACTGATCACATAAATTAAGGTCCTCTAGTCTTGTCTAAAGCTAGGTGCAGAATGCCGAGGGTAGGGTTGCAACTAAAACGCACAGGGTCCTTTTTGTGTAGGAAATAGAACCAACAATTTAGCAATAAAATTAGATGTAAGCAAATACTTAATACCCTAGCTATGAAGTTCACATTTTTGTTTCTTTTTATCTCCAAACGTTTTGCTTGTTGAATAAAAAATGAAGATAAAGTGACACTGAAAAACACAATTTTTTCACAAAATTCTATGACCTCCACCCGTAGTTATAAATACCTTTCCAATGGGGCCAAAAGGTGCCTACTCCACCTATTGCCAGCATTTTCAATAAGCAATTAGTCTTTATCAGCATAATACAATGATTATATTTATATGTATTTCCGCTAGAGATGCTATTATATTTGTGCATGCACCTTTATATTAAAAGCTGCTTTTATTGTAATACTAATACTTTTTGAATTTTGCTATTATAAATTGTTGCTGTCATTTCCAGCTTTAAAAAGAAATGTAAAAATATTAACAATCCTAAGGTTTTATCTGATTTTATTTGATTTACATTATGTCATTTGTTTTAGTTTTTAATCTGCATTTGCCAGAGGAAATGCAAAAACTATGATATCTAATATCTCAAAACCCCTCTGAACACAGATAGAACCTTAAAATTCCAAGAGAACAATATGTGTAAGTTGCCCAAACGAATTACAGATGTGACGTACATTTTACTGGCGATGCTAAACTGTACAAGCTACAGTACATGTGTGTTTCATAAAGTTTGGGTAGCTAATGACCTGAAGCTATAAAAGCTGTTTTGTTAACACCTCATACAGCAACACATCAAGGAGATTTGAGGATTTTAGAAAAACTGTAAGGTTTTCCTTTCTCTGGGGGGATGACAAACAGGATGTTGGCCCCAGCGCCACCAATTTTCCTCTAAGCCATCCTGATTGTTCGTTCGAGTCTCTCAATGTTGATGTGAAACAGGAAACAGGGTACAGGGGCATTCGGGAAGTGGATGGTGGATAGAACTCTCTCTCTCTCTCTCTCTCCCTCTCAAACTCCATTCCCTCTAGGAACAAGCAGAGGTGCCAGCGGGAGATAAGAGGTATCTGGTGACGATACACAGACTGAGCTGTGGCACATCACTGATAGAGACTGAACTCTACGTCACACTCGCTGAACACACACTTAAAGAAGTCAACAGAGAAAGTGTGCTCAGAGTCCGCTTCTTTCATCAAAATATGGATCGTGCAGAATAGATAGAAGGAATGTGATGAACCCCTCATCACTGTTACTGGTGCATGCTTCCATAAAATGTTTCAGGTGGTGAACAAAGTGATCAAATGGATGGTTACTAAGGTGTTCTGGATGAAGTTTACATTTTACATTTACATTTATGCATTTGGCAGACGCTTTTGTCCAAAGGGGAGAGGGGAGAGACAATATGCAATCTGTTACACAGTCAAAGTCTATATCAGCTTGCTCTTAATAGAAATTGTATCAACTGATTAATAAACCATAGCAGGGAGGAAATAAAGGAAGAATATAAAGACAGAGGAGGAAAAACAGAATGCCGAGTTATGGTTAAGGTTTGTAAATGCTGACGCTTAACAATTTAGATCTTGTCTAAGTTATGCCTGGTTACTGCTTTGGGCTACAAAGAAAATGCACTTTTTTAATTTATGAGAGTGATGGGTTATGGGGTCTTTTGTGTGAGCCCTGCACATTTTAGTGCAACCCTGTTCTAGCACGCATACTACTTTAGCATCAGACAAGTTAAGAGGACCTTTGTTAGTGAAAATGTGTGTTTCAAGGCGTTTGAAGCAAAAAAGCTCAGGTCACAGACCCTCTAAACATGCCTGGCCTCAGTCACCCTTTTATCCGGTGCACCGGTCTAAATCACCAGAATATTGAACACATGCAAAATGTTCTTTTCACCCCGTGACCGAATTAAACGAGAGACAGCCATGTTTTACTCTCAGAGTCTGGTTTAATAAACATAGATCCAACCAGTGTTAAAAACTTAAAGGAAAAACCTTATCATTTGGGCCAATTATAAATGAATATTAAATTAAACAATTGTGAAAACACGTTGGATGTCGAAGCCCAATCTTTGTTGACACCTTTGCAGTGCAGAGAAGGTTTTCTAATTCCAAAAAAGGAGTTGAATTCCCACTCGCAGCCCTCAATGTTTGGTCAATAATAAATCTCAGGACACAGACAGGGCTTGTCACTGCAGCCCCTGACAAATTGAGCGCTGGCAGGGTACAGCTGCCCACTTTCCACTGGCAAAACTCTTATTGCTTCCTTTAGTTTGTAACATTATGTCAACAAGTAAAAATCCTAACATAGACGATCATTTGAATTGTTACGAAACAAAATTAATACAAGAGTATACAGATGCCAAATGTCTGCTCACACACAAGTCAAAGCGTTTTGAATGAATTGGATGCATAGGGGAAATGTGCCTCCACATCTGTGAATGCTCACCTGATTTACTGTACTCAGCTATCAATAGAGCGTGCTTAGCAACGACTCCTTCCACGGAAACATGCAAGTTTCCTTCAATAATACTGGTTGCACATTTGCATAGTTAAGTGCCATTAAGAGCCGTAAACAGAGCTCTCAATCCATGAGAGCTAAACAGCCCTAAGAGGGACTTGTTTTCGTGCTCATCTTAGACACCTTCAGCCTGTGAGTGTAAAAACACCCAACGGTTTGATTTCACACGTATTGCAAGTTTTGGTTTTATTGTTTCAAAGTAGTTTGGGGAAGAGCTGGGTGAAGGTTGGAGAGTTCCTCGAGGTTTCAAGTGATTAACTATTGATCCAGTTTTAGTAGATGTATTTCAAAAACATTTGTGGTTTGGGGATGGCACACACTGTTCAAGATGGAAACTGAAAAAGATTTAGAAAGGCTTATTTAAAAATTAAATATTATAAAAAAAAGATGAATTATTTAAAGAACAGGATGTGCTTGCCAGCCAGTCAAGCAGAATTTTAAAGATGTTTTCGCTTATGCTGATGAATAAAATTCACTGCTGCACCTGTTTAAGTGTTCAGAAGGGAATTAATATTATCAGACTGCAGTAAGCTTTAGAATGTGCTGCAGGTTCAAATTTCTGCTACAGTACACCACCAAAGATTTAAAAATATCAAAATATGGTCAAAATTATATTAATATAATCTAACTTATATAATTACATTTGATACAGATTCTACCTCGGATAGTTAGTTTTGAAAAAAACTAATATACAATTTTTCCTTCAAAGTATAGAATAAAAAAATATACACATGTATAAAAATCGAGCCATTAGGATCAGGAGGATGATCCATTGGGATCGGGCAGTGTTTGAGTGAAATATAAAAAAAAACACGTACCTTTATAATACAATACAAAAAAAGTTTTTTTTTTTAGTTTTTGGTAGTGCCCCACATTTCTTTATACGATCCATCCCAAATAATTTTTTCCTGTTACCCCAGTGACATAATAGATAGTTTTTCTTTATTAAACACATGAATACAGATCTCATGTAATTGGGACATTTTACCACATATTGCTCAAATTGTTCACTGTTTTAAGAAGAAAACTGTAAAATTCACATTTCATCAGAGAGCCTATGCAGAATAAAAACTAACAAACATTTTGATGAATGATTTATCACATACTAAATTAAAGTAATTTTAAGAGATTACATGGGCAGTGTGTGTTGGTGGGTTTGGGGGAGCACAGGGCTCAAAATGATTTTATGAAAAAAAAATTGTCCGAGAGGCCCCTGAATAGGACAGAATGCTAGACCACAGAGCATTTTAAAGATAAATATGTGAGTAGAATAACAACATAGATGGCACTCAAAGAATAGAACAAAAGATGAAATGACAGAAAACGATAGAAAAATAAACCGAAAGATAAAATGACAGGTAGAACTAGAGTTAAAGGCAGATGAGGATTTAATTATTGCTGCAGAGCTAAGGGACGAGGGAAAGCCGCCATCGGCTTGTCTTGTAGATTCAGCTGCCATGCGCTGGGATCTTTCAATAATGAGGCTCTGGAGACTCGAGATGTGAGCGACACTAACATGTTCTCTAATAAATAAAGCATAATAAAACATGCTGCACCATCCGTCCGCTCCTGACGTGAGTGATGCTTTGCACATCTCAGCTGCCAAACACACTCCTTTCTAAGAAAGCATCAAGCTGTAATCTCATGGAGGAAAAAATCAGCCTGAAACATAGATGCCTGTCTTTTCTCTAGCAGTGACCTAGAGCACATTTGTTTATTACCAGAAATCGACAAGAAGAGAACAAATCCAGGTTTTCAGTTAATGATTAGCGGTTCTATGGTCGCTTCTCCTGGAAATTAAGTACTAGAACTTTCCAATTTCCAACCAGAGACAAAAAACAAAGATGCTTTTTAAGGAACGACTAAACATGGGATTTGCTAATGTATGTGAAGGTTGTTGGTCAGTGTATGTGGTAACAATTCCACGCCCCAGAAACACGTCGCTATGCGAACAGACATGGGATTGGTTGTTTGTCATGTCAGTCAAACGGACTCATTAACGGGTCTTGAACAAAAAAACCTGCCAAAACCGACACTACGTGAGACTACCTAACATGGATGTCTCTGGAAAGGGACTTTGTCAGGGGACTTGACTTTACTACTCTGATCAAAGAATTTTCACTCCCCAAACCAAAAAAATATATATTTTAAATAAAACAAACCTGGTCAGAGTGTAATTAGTCGTTTTGTTATACTTGTTTGTTTTTCTAATTCTTCCAATGAACATAAAACTAACAGTGTAATTGTGTTTAGAATTAATGAGGTGTTTCGCACAAAGTTGCAGCCCTGGAGTCCGTGGAAACTTAATTTCCAACTCACCTGTTGGTAATCCCATTGTCATTTTCTTACCCAATCACCTCGTTGTTAATTCCATGAGTTTCATTCATTCCTCATAAGTGGGAACCCTTATGTGTTCCTTGTGTTACTGTGTCTTTCCCTGCTACTGTTTTAAAAAATGCCTCCTGTATGTGTATCAGAATTCCTTCATTGTTAATGCATTACAGACTTTGTAAGAGCTATTTGTTAGACCTGTCCGATGACACTTGAACAACAAACAGACCTCTGATACATTGTATTTACAAGTGACCGGTGCCATACTGCCATCAAGCTTTAGCCAAAGCCATACCAAGCAAAAAGTAGCATCATAATTAAAGAAAAATCCACCCAGATGTCCATTCTTTCGGGGGTTTTTTTCAAACCTTGCTAGATGCTTTAATCAGCATTATGCCCTTCCATTGTATTTTTTTTTGCATTGTGCTCTATATTTAACCATCCCAGTATACATATAGCAGTGAACAAATGCACCGTGAACACACACCCGGAGCAGTGGGCAGCTATGGCTGCGGCGCCCGGGGAGCAGTCGGGAAACTGGTGCCTTGCTCGAGGACACCACAGCTGTGGTTTTTTTCATCACTCACAGCACCTTCAACTCAGTGGATCTGGTGATCGAACCAGCGACCTTCTGATCACAACTCGATTTCCTTATCCACCAGACTCTGCTTTCTGCTTTCAAAAATAGCCATGGTCTACCTGGGGTTTGAACCCGCAACTTTCCGGTCTAAAGTGTGTCTTAGGGACTGCGCCACTGACACTTACATTATACATTTATTGTAGATAATTAGACTGACGACTGCTACACAGTAAGTGCTACTCCATTCACCACCACATGCTCATTTTCCTGGTGAAGCGTTATGTCACTGGTGACTCTAAAATGCCTGGAACAACTGGGAGAGGGGATGATGAGTGCATCGCGGGGCTCTGGATGGACTAGTAAACTGTCAAGTCATGTGTCTCCGTCTCCGAGATAGGCACTAAACAGCATTGCTAATGAGCAGGAAGAGAAGCTGACAGCGTGTTTCTTTTGTAATCCTTATCAGTGTGAAAAGGGCTTAACTCTCATAAAAGGCAAACGAATTCATGAAAATTTCTTGAATTAACATGAAGTAAGAAGATTGTGCTTACTCATCCCATCAGATATTTTTTTAAATCCTTTCCCAAAGGAATAAATTACGTCTGAAGTTCCCGTCTGGCAGATGCGGAGATATAAATATCCATACCTGAATAAAGTCAGCATTACCTTGCTCTGGCAAAATAAAACGCTGTTTTGTGTAGGTACTACTTGTTTTCCAGATTAAATCTGAAAAAATCTACGACGTTCATTTGTCAGTCTGAAGTCCCCATTTTGACCGATTTATTCTAACATAACATGAATATGAACAT
This sequence comes from Danionella dracula, assembly GCA_900490495.1. Taxonomy (NCBI): domain Eukaryota; kingdom Metazoa; phylum Chordata; class Actinopteri; order Cypriniformes; family Danionidae; genus Danionella; species Danionella dracula. The sequence continues at coordinate 5,557,503 of UELW01000223.1, forward strand.
AACATGAGTCCTGTGATCAACTTAGGGCGAAGGAGACTGACAACTGCTGCAAAAACTGAAGACGTTTAACCTAAATCCATTATCTTCACCTCAGGTTCACTTTTAAACCACCTCTTTTAACTAAGTTTGTGAATGCCTGGCTCACACACAAGTCAAAGGTCAACTTCATTACAGAAGAAGCTCCTTTCATTCACCTCTAACCTTTGACCAAACCGGACCCCCTCCCATTTAAAACTCTGTTGCTAATGGAAGACTAAGTGACTTTCTCTACTTTGACAATTTTCAGCGCAATGTGCCTTGAGAGTTCAGGGTGTGAGGGATGTAAAGCACATGAGCTGGAGTGTGTCACGATTCAGGAATTCTGAAAAGTGACCCATGCTTTCCACAGCTCACTGCACATCGCCTCAGAATACTCCCTGCAGGTCAGCGTTTCATTCAACACAGCCACAACAGCCGGAATCTCTCAGTACAATACAAGAAATCTGACAGGAAATGCAGCACAAGGAGAATGACAACACAGAATAAATATTGATAAAACAGATGCTTTGGGCCAACAAGATTAGTCCTAAAGGAAACCGAAAGAAGTCAAGGAGGAGGCATTAAAAGCTTGTTGTCCGTTTTTATATAAGTTGTGTATGTTGAGGCATATCGTAACTTGTAATTTTGCAGATTTTGAACATAGAAGTATACTTTTCTGAAAGGTTGATTTTTTTATTTTGTGGAGAACAAAAAAACTACTTTTTTAACTAATTGATGTAACTTTATGAAACCATGTGTCTTTTATAATCAATAAAGGAACAGGATTGACAAGACTAGCTTAGATGACAAAGGGTGCTATTTTTTTGCAATGCTGCAAAAAATACAGTGTAAAAAGTCCTCAAAGGTTTACCATTAATTTAAAGTAAGCTATTTTAATGGACAAATTGCTTTAAAAATTCCTTTTTCTTCTAATTTATTTATATGTTGCAGAAAGAGGGTCGACCACTGTTCTTCTTTGTTTAGGCATTTAATTACAATCCATTTAAACCAAAGACTGTATATAAGGCTAGTCCTCCATTTTAACTGTATTTATAGAATGAAGCATATATATCATATGCTGTAATTGCACATATATTCGAACATAAAAATATACTTTTCTGAAAAGTTTAATTTTTTATTTTATGAAGAAAAAACTCTTAATACTTGTTTTTATTAACTAACTAAAAGAGTATACCTTGTATATTATAATCTATATTATACAATCATAAAATTAACTGGAGTGACAGAACCTTTTTGCAATCCTGCATTTTTTACCAATCATTTCAGTTATTTCAATGGTATAAATACTTTAAAAAACTACAATTTTACTCCAAATGTATTTACATGTTGCAGAAATTTTGTAGACCTGTGTTTTTGTCTTTGTTTAGGAATTTATTTCAAGCTATTTAAACTCAGCACGAGACTGTCGAAAATATTTTTATTTTATTTTATTTTACATTAAACTACCGAAATATTTATGCAAAGCATAATGTATATTATAGGTGTCGGTTTATAATTTCGTAATTAAAGCAGATTTTCCTTACAAAGTAAAAACTGTAAAAACCCAAATTGTTAGCATCACTCACAGCACTTTAAGTTTTTTTTTCAGAGCGTATTCAGTCTGTACTGCGCTCTAGAAAGCTAAAGTCATTCAGCCTCTAATTAAAGTTGCTCAAAATCAAATAAAAATATTCACATCCTACTTTGACTATTATACTTGTTCAGTAGATTGACTCGGTGGATTTTAACCCAGATAGAGAGCAGTAGGCAAAGGCATCCACACTAAGATTGACAGAAAACGGACAGCTGTCCATCATCCTCGCGACAGACAGCTCTGAGGCGACGCGACGCGACGCGACACTGAAGTAACATCAGCCATAAACTTACCGGCATCATGGTGGCGGTCTGGCGGGGAGACTTAAAGCGACACGTAGCTCAGGATTTGACTCTTCATGTCATACACGGAACGAATCAAAAGTAGCACGAAGTGTCGTGTAAGCGCTGTGTGATTCCGCTATGAGTTTCGTCCAGTGAGCGTGTCGAAAGGATGCGCCATCTGAACTGGGTCATGTACGTCACGCCGCGTCACAACCCAGAGGCTCCGGTGTTTCGCGCAGGTTTATATGGCAAGCGGAGTTTACATTTATTTTTGTTTGTTTTTTAATGTCGTTTTATTTTTTCCATTAAATAGTTGACTAACTTTGCAGCTTATTTCAATGCAGAATACGAGTCCTTTTTTGTCTATTTTTAACATTTATGCATTCCAAAACGACTTACAGAAGGGGAGCGACATGTAATTTGTACACGGTCAAAGTCTCTCTCAACTTGCTCGTAATAGAAGTTGTATCAACTGATCAATAAACCAGGAAGAAAAAAAAAAGACAGAGGATGATATTTTTTAAAGTAGGTGTTCCCTGAAGAGAAGTTTTCAGTTGCTTTTTGAAACGTGAATACTGAAAATATAAAACTGTAATTAATTCAAAATTTCTGGCTTAAGATATTCTTAAAATGCTATTTAACTCAACACTCAGTCTTTTGATAAAGCTTTTCAAGTGTAATATTCATATATATTTTCAATTGAAAACTCAATTAATATTATAATTTTTGAAAAGAGAAAAACATCGGATTTCAAGGTGTACTATTTCTTATCATTAGAACACTGACAGAAAAGAACTATTTATTTACAAAGATAAATAGATGAATAACTTAATGACAATATAACCGATTATTCAACAAGCAATTGAAAAGTTGAGAAACTTGAGTAAGAATAAAGTTTTACATGTAATCATTTAAATATAAAGAAAATGTTTGCCAATTTCTGCTAGAACAGGAAATTAAAGAATTCAGATTTTCATAAATGGAAACATTAGGATCTTATTTATTTTGAATGAATTAGTTCGAACCAATATGGCTGACTTTTTTTTTGCATATTTGTGACAAAAAAAAAAGCTATTAAACAAAACATTTACCTGCATTCTGTTAGACAAATTTAACAAAGAAAACATGCAGAAACATTAAGTTTCCTTCATTTCTTTATTTGAATTGTTCGCATTTCACAATCAGTGAGAGGAATCAGTTAGCTTGATTGGATTACTTTGGATTGAAAGCTCCTGTCTGGTTTGCTGATGGCCACACACGTCGTACCCAACAGTGCTTTAAATATCTCTTGGAATGTTTCATATCTATCACATTAGATACAGTTGTTGTGCCCAAGTATGTTTGAAAAAATGGACTGACCTCATGAGAAGCACCAAAATATGTGAATCTTTCACTTGCAGGAAGCTGTTACACAAATCCAGAAAACCAGGAATATTTAGTTTTAAAAAGGGCAACAAAACACCGCCAATGGCAGTCAATCATTACACCGATGTGTTTGTCACAATGAAAAACACCACAAGCAACAACCCACTACGCCTGTGCGTTTAAAAGATTGGCCATTAAAATGGAGGGGAAGAGAAAGCACAAATACACTTTCAACTTTTACTGTGCTTGGCACTGTAATACAGCTAACTCCTGGCCCAATATAGGAACAATTAAACAAAAGCTGATCAATACAACACTTAGAGAAGTAATCATTACGTCTATATGTTTCTAAGCTTTATCTTGACAAAGGTTTCTCTACTGAATGCAGCAGTTTTGACCGTTGGCATCCTTGAAGCGCAGGCGCATCTTAGGTTTGTACTTTTCAAGGTAAGTAAGTTGTTTGGCGTTAAAAGCCCCGCGTCTTTTCCTGATGAAAGAAAAAAAATAATTAAAGCACATCACTGAAATGAAACCACCATGACACGTGAGTGAGAAGATTGTGAATCAGTTTGGGCTTACTGGCGAATAAACTGGACAGCATCTTCGTACATCATCCCACATTCAATCAGAGCGATGGCCACCAGCACAGGAGCTCTACTCATAGAAAACAAACTTGCTTAAACAGAAAATTATTTGGATCAAACCGTTCCAGAAAAACTAAATATCTCTTCAAAACCTTTTTAACAGCACGGTGCAGAACTTACCGTCCTAACCCTGCAACACAATGCACTGCGATGCAACAACCGGGTTCGTCCTTGAATTTGCATTTGAGAAGATTGAGCCATTCATCAACAACTTCCTCTGGGGGAGAAGAGCCATCGTCAAAAGGCCAGTCCTAAAGAAAACATGAAAACACCATGTCATAATAATCATTCTAACCCTTTAAAGCATTAGTCCCCAACCTTTTTATCCTCACTGACCGGTCAGCACTAGGCAATTTTGGATAGAGGGTAAAATAAAAAAAAGTGTGTGTATATAGTTCACAAAGAATTTAATTGTCAAAAAAAAATTACATCTTCTGAAAAGGTTCGTGTTTTTACCCCTACCCAGCTAGTTTCAGCCTGAGCCGACCACAGGAAGTGCTGCACATGAACAGTCCTGGTCCCAAGAGGAGCATCCCTTTCTCACTCTCCCTATTCGAGGACCACCCATTAACATTATAAATCTATGGCTTAGCACTTCGTGGATAGTTTGCGTTTGAAGCTCTGTTAAGGTGCGCTTTAACGAGCCTGAAACAGTGTGGCTGGTATTGGGGGAAATATATTTTAAGCGCAACACAGTGTTTAAATTGCTAATATAATAACAAACACAAGCAGCTTCCTTGTAACATTGCGCTAACATAACATAAGAGAATCCTGTAACTTTTCAAAATTGTTCAGACAAAGATAACAATTACACCGGAAATTATTAAATTATTCTTTATCGGCCTGGTACAAACGGATTCTGGGGCTGTGGACCACTGCTTTACAGGACACTCACTGAAATACTATTTAGAAAAACCAATAACCATTTCATATTTTTTTTTAATCCCAGAAATAAATGTGACTTTTCCTATGAAGGATCAAGTCTCCCAGAAAGCGTGTGTCAACTAAAAGTAAACCATTTTAGCGCAGAAGTTGAGTCCTAGCAGCCAAACACAACCATAAGCCTCCATTGGGTAAATGTGTTACAAAAGAACATTTCAGCAGAAAGTAAATGGAATTACTGAGACTCGTTTCAAAGTGTGAAGTTGACAATAACTCCCTTTATACTCCTTTAATCTCTTAATCTTGCTAGAGTTTTTTCATTCCAATTTAATATACGTAAAAGCTACTTTCAACAATCCTGAAACAAAGCTCTCAAATATTCACACTCAAACAAAGACAGACACAAGAACATGTTATTCTCACCAAAACTTCAATGCCTTCTTTTTCCACTGGAGCTTTGTCATAAGTGGACTCACAAACCCGGACAAGAGTCTGCACCCCAAAGCTCTTTAGTTCCTTTAAAACATTTTTTAAAAATGCAGATTTTAATCATATGATATGCGTGTGTCTGACTGTAAGCCTCTCATCAAGCAACTCACCTCTGTAAACTTGGCCAGCTGGGAGTTGGTGGGATTGTGGGTGATGAGAAACCTCATGCATTCATAGCTGATCTCAACAGGAGCGGGACGATTCATTTTGACACGCAAATCAATTTTAGTCAAAAACCGAAATCGTTCAATTACAATGCCGTGAACCTCAAAATTTAGCAAAAAGGGAAATTGTTGCAGCAACCTGTTTCGTCTCTCTCTCTCTCTCTCGCTCGCTCTCACTAACAATTTAAAATTAAAAACTGAAGGGGACTATCCTTCTAAGCACAATTTAAAATTAACCCATTCAGAAAAAGAGTAGAATCAGTCGGCACTAGAGCGAGGAAAACACGATCCACTCTCTAGTACCAGGATTGGCTCATAAAAATTCTTACACATAAACTTTGGACAAAAACAAAAGATGCTCCCCGAAAGTGCAGACTGTAAGACGGCAGTCAGGTAGTAGAATCTTCATATGGCAGGCCCTCTGTTCACTTGTCCACAATGAGCAGGTGCTGTGCCTGGCAGAAGTCTCCACTCACACTGACAAACGCCATAAATGTGCAGCCTGGAAGAAGAAGAAGAAGAAAGAGGATGGAGATTGTTAATACATAAAACATTGAAAACAAAATCATTCACAAGCAGACGGTGGCCTGAATTCAATCATGCCACCATTAACACCAAATAATCACTAGACACTGCCTCAAGCTGCAGAGAGACCTCTTTCCAAAGCAGCTGATATTGACTTTGACAGCTAGATGGGTTGTGAACTGCCATCAAAAAGGCATCCAGGCTTTGCATTGGATTTAAAGTGGACCATATCTAACCAACTGTATTACTTGCACTTACTTTCAATAAGTGAACTGAAAACAAGTTGAGAACTCTGCATTCTATCTTCACCATTCGTGACGGTCTCTGTTCTGCACCTGAAAAACAAAAGACATCAGATTACATTTTCCACAAGTCAGGAAACTAATAGAGCAAAATGCAGTGAAATTGAATTTTAAATACAGTTCCTTAGAACAGTGCCATATTCAATGTTTTATGTGTTTGCCAATAAGACAAGACAAAAAAAAAGTACATCGTGTCATTTCTGGAACCAAAAACGATGTGGTTGTAACCTCTTTGTTTAGTCAACTACTTCACATTCTAATATATAGCATATTTTTTTATAAATGAAACTTACTTGAAATTTTAAATAAAATAGATTGAATGCTTATGCAAATATTGGTTCATGCAATTCCTTCAGCAGAAACATTGATGTGATATCTTGTGCATTAATTACAAGATAACGTAACGTTAATTTCAAAGAAGATAGTGAGATGGTGGAGCCCAACAGTAAAATTCAATGACCCTAACCGTACACTGCTGAATATGATACTAGCCTCAAGAGAACAAAAAGGATGTAACCCAGCCTACTTCCTGTTCTTTCTGCCAGAGAAACAAAGATGTAGCAGAAGGACAGCTTAGGCAACCTTTCGTGTTGACTACGTAATATTCAATAAAAGAAAGAATTGAGAATCTGAAAATCAAATATTTTGTTGGTTTCATCATACTAATAAAACGTAATCATATTTAAATCAAGATGAAGCAACAATTCAGCTGACATTACCATAAAAGAATGTAATTCACGAGAGACCAAAATAAACCTACACATAAAATTCCTAGTCAACTAACGGTAACCGTTTTCCTTTGCTAAAGCCTCCCCCGTCGTATTAGTAGGAATTAAATGTAACGTTAACGTAACCAATAAACCTGTTCATAACGAATAGAAAAATTTTATCTCAGTAAGTTACCGTAGTCTTAACACATATATAATGTGCAACTTACAATGAACATCGATGTTTGGAACGTCTTTGCGCTTAACGTTACGAGATTAGTTCGCTCATTTCAGCTAGCGTAACGTTGGCTAAATTGCTTCTAAATGTAAAATATTTTTTGTTCAAATCATCTAGTTATCACGGACACAAAATACAAGACATTGATAAACTATTATAATCTACAATAACACACGTATACTTACAAAGAACCGACGGTAGTTTAAAAACACCGTGACAAAGAGATTGATTTGAGAGACGCTGCTAGCCGGCTAGCTCTCCTCAACCTATTAGCTCCAGTAACCAGGCGACAATTCCGGTGTTGGGTCAGCGAGGAGGAGATCTGATTGGTTAGCATTAACCATCTGACCAAAATCCGATCCGTTTAATAGCGAATTATATAAGAGGATATTCGTTGCTAATTCCACCGAGGTTTTGACTTGACCAATGGTATCGGTTCTTCTCCACCCATTGCACAATCAATGGCTGAAAAAAAACGTTTGGAATCATTGCTGTATAAACTAAACCTAAAAATGTAGTTGTCGGATAAATACGTGTTCTAATATGAAAAAAATAAAAATAAAAAAAATATTTTAACGAAATAGATTGGATAAAAACAATTCTGAAATTAAACAAAGCAAAAACTGTGAAAACATTACAATTCTTAATACAATGAACATATCTTTACATTCAAGATTGTATTTCCATTACAACCATACGAAAAATACTTCTTCATCTGGACATGGACAACCAGGGACAGCCACATTTAATTTGAGTTATGTTGTGTCGCCATCTGTTGGTGAAAGAAATGTAAGCTTATCTAACATTACATTCAAAAACTTGAATTTGTCTTTATAATATTTGAATATTTATCATTCATAAAAGTTATGTTTAAAGGTATTAAACATTGGGTGTGGAAGAAACATGACCGGGGTTTCACAAGCCTGGCTCACACACAAATCCCTAATGATGTACTCGACAGGCCAACTCACGTTACAAGCCCTCTGTGTGTAAGATAATACCCACTGAATGCCATGTTATATACACACAGTGCAAAACCACACCCTGATGCTTCATCATCATCACCACCACCACCACCAACACAGGTGTCTCAACAGTGAAACGCACCATTTGCATTCAGGTATGGCATCCGATCCAAGAATCTAGATCTTGTTTTACAGGATTTATAAAAGCTTTTACAGCAGTTTCACCTTTTTGTACATTTTGTTGTAATGTAAATCAGTTCTCCTGCTAACCACGGTAAGTGTTTTTTCTTTCTTATTTTAAACATTACTTAAAATTAAAATGAAACTGAATCCTTTCCTCAACTCTTGCTGGTTTCAACCCCAGAGCTAATGCTTCTTTTCTACTTATATTTTTAGATGTTGAAATTGTTGACTTTAAAAACATTGAAATAAGGTATTTCCCATCCTTTTTTTTAAATTAGAGTTTTTAAATATGGATGTTTCACTTTCTAAGCTTCTAAAAAGTGATTTTTAAGTAAAACTTACACAATAACATCTTTTACAATATACATAACCTGAGATTAGTGTTTTGGAGAGTTAGAATAAATATTTAATTACAACGTGTCAAAGGTTTGTGTCACTAATTCAAGCTCCAGCTGGGTTATTAAAGGCAGGTTTCTGCATGTTGTTAGTATCACAGACCCATATTCACTCCTAATTGAATCCATTGGCACTTAATATTTTTGATGACCAATTTTCGCCATCATTTTTGGTCATGAACCTTTGACCTTCTTGAGAATCTTGCAGAGAATATAAAAGCATATTGGTTAATTAAATACACTTAAATCCACTGAAGGCCTGTTTTAGGATTATCAAATGGTACCACTGTAAGCAGAGGAGAATAAATGCCCTCTAGCTATATTCAAGAAGAGAACTTTCAGTTTTTATAATCACCACAACACATAAAGTGTGGTACGAGTATAAAATGTTGGCCTTTACACTGCACAGCAATGATAAATAATGCAGAGAAGGTATATATTGAAATAAAGTCTGCACCTATTGTACACATAAGGGAAGAGAATCTGGAGGCGGTAGTTACACAATATAGTAAGTATCATGTGACCAAACAAAGACGAGTTGTGTTTGATTCTTTCCATTTCGAAATTCTGAGTTGCTTAATTTTGAAGTGTAGCTCATATGTAGCATGAACAATTCTCATTTAAGTTTTATTTTCTTTTATTATATTCCTTAACGTTCTAAAAACCATGTGCAGTAACTCTGAATTTGAATTGCAGTTGAAATCTGAACATTTACACGAGAGTGCTAGTAAAGAGTTGTGTACTTTTGAAATGTTTTTAAACAATTTTATAGAAAATGTAAAGAAACCAGTTGAATGTGTCTGCTGCATATACAAATATCTGGGTAGGAACATTTCCTAATGGAAACCTTGTGTAAAGTAACATTCTGCTTTTTACAGTTAAATAGCAAATAATTTGACAACTTTTTGACTGTTCTGCTCACAAACTATTAGAGAAGTATGCCATTTTTTATAGACCCCCAAATGGCTCAAAATATATTGAGTTATTAGGCAGAATGGTCTAAACTATTTTAAAGCAGTGAAGTAAAACAATGAGGTTTTATGATATAGAAGTGACAAATTGCTTAAAAGAATGTCATTCTTGTGATTGCAAAACCCGTAATATGAACCCCCAAACAATAGTTTCATTAGATTTTAATTTAAAACACTCAGATCTGAATCATTTATTGACTTAAATTTAGATTAGATTAGATTAGAACATCATTGTCATTGTGTAAAGTACAAGTACAGAGCCAATGAAATGCAGTCAGTAATTAACCAGAAGTTCATAAGTGGTATATTTACAATAAATATTATACAGGTATGATACATTTTACAGAAAATGTGATACAGCTGAATGACAATGATATATACATATGAGTGATTGTATAGTACAGAACAGACATGAATGAGATATGAAGCAGTGTAAATGGTAGACAGTTATTAATGGTGTAAAGATGTACGAGGATGAACTATAATAAATATAAAATAGCAGAAAGTGGAAATGCAGAAATGAGTAACTGTATAACCAGCTGTTTAGTGCAGAAACAGCTACAGGAAAGAAGTAATCTTTCAGTCTAATGAAGCCATCCTTCAGTCTGGTGCAGCTATTGTGCGCCTATTTGTGAACCTTTTGATTCAACTTCGAGTAAAAACCTGGGTTTAAAAAAGCATCATTGAATGCATCCGGAGATTAAATCGACTAAATCTTATTTTGCTCATTAAATAAAGTTTGCCATAATTGTATCACAAACTATTATGAAATCTTATGCTTTTGGTTAAATTCAGGTCATATTTACTTTCCTGACTAAAACTGCCATTGTGTTTTTGTTTAATCTTTCCTCGTTTATTTTCAGGTTTGTGATCAGAATGAACTGGTCAGGACTGGAGGCCCTTCTCAGTGGGGTCAATAAGTACTCAACAGTGTTCGGTCGAGTCTGGTTGTCTGTGGTGTTTGTGTTTCGCGTTCTGGTGTTTGTGGTGGCGGCTCAGCGTGTTTGGGGGGATGAGAGTAAAGACTTTGTATGTAATACTCAGCAGCCTGGCTGTGAAAACGTTTGCTACGATAGCACCTTCCCCATCTCTCACATACGTCTATGGGCCCTACAGCTCATCTTCGTCACTTGTCCATCACTCATGGTTGTGGCTCACGTCAAGTACAGAGAAGAAAAAGACAAGAAGTATACAGCTGTTCATGAGGGCAACCATTTATACGCAAACCCTGGAAAAAAGCGTGGTGGTCTTTGGTGGACTTACCTAATTAGCTTGATGGTTAAAGTCATAGTCGATGCTGCTTTTCTCTACATCCTTCACCATATATATAATGGCTATGATCTTCCACGGCTCGTCAAGTGCTCCTTGGATCCCTGTCCCAACACGGTGGATTGTTTCATCTCACGTCCTACAGAGAAGAAGATCTTCACCTTTTTTATGGTGATCTCAACGGGGATCTGCATTTTTATGTGCATATGTGAGATAGGTTATCTTGTGGGAAAACGGACAATTAAGTTTTTTTTGAGGGCAAAAGATCCAATACCAAAGTCAAGGAGACCAGATCCAACGCTCGCTAGCAGCGAAATCCTGGGCTCACAGAAGTTAAAGGACCCAACATTGGAAAATAGTGTTCTTTGATGACAGAAACCTGATTTAAAAGGTGAATGGTGTGTTTGATATATTATAAAAAATACAATTTACCTTAAAAAGTTTTTTTTAAACCAAAATTGCACTTTTTGCCTTTTATATTTATTTAAAAACCTGTTTAATTTCCTAAAGAAATGTATAATACCATAAGTGCTCGAGGCGTAAATTCTCATACAAATTATGTATGTTGTTAAACTATAAATTTTACAATAGCACTTTAAACTGGTTAAGTTTCTGGTTGTGAAGATACATTCACATTGTGCATGTTACTGTGTGTTATGTTTGAAGTCTTGTTTTCGTTTTTTTTCCCAAAGTTCAGTCATAAAAGAATAAATTTTAATCAAAAGGGTTAAACTAAACATTAACTGGAATCAAAAGAAAGTGGCCTAATCATGTTCTTTGTTTTTATGTATTGTTTTATGGTATTTAGATTTGACATTTTAGATTTGACATTTAAAAAAAAACAAGGAAAACAAGCTTGGCAAGTTTAGCATTCCTATCAGCAAGTACAGAATTCAAATCAGTCTCGGCTATTCAAATATGCCTCCAACCACATGTTATGTCTTTATGCTGCAGCATTTAAACACTTTCCCTGTGTTCATTGTTGCACACATTTTAAGTTTTTGTAAAATATAATTGCCTAACTAAATCATCCATCCATTATCTTGTCGGCTTTATTCCCTTTCGGGGTCGCCACAGTGGAATGAACCGCCAACTATTCCAGCATATGTTTTACACAGCGGATGCCCTTCCAGCCGCAACCCATCGCTGGGAAACATTCACACACACATTCAAACTTTAACACTATGGACAATCGTTCTTACTCAATTGACTTATACCGCATGTCTTTGGACAGCTGGAGTAAACCCACGCGATACGGGGAGAACATGCAAACTCCACACAGAAATACCAACTGACCCAGCCGAGGCTGGAACCAGCGACCTTCTTGCTTTGAGACGACTGTGCTACCCACTGCGCCACCGTGACGCCCTTGGCTAACTAATAATAATAATAAAAATTGCCTACATTTATATAGTGCTTTTCTAGACACCCAAAGCTCTTTGCAGCTGGAGGGGGCTGTCTCTGAACCCACCACCAGTGTGCAGCATCCACCTGGATGATGCGATGGCTGCCATTCTGTGCCAGAATACTCACCACACCCACATTCATGTGGAAATGTTTCAGTTTTGTTATTTATTCCATTTTTTTTTTTTTTTTATAATTGAGGAGGAGACCAAGACCAAGTTTTGACATTCAGATTGAAAAAGGGAAATATTAAAACCAAATTGTATAGATTTAATAACAAATACCAAAATGTATGGCTTTAAGTTAGCTTGACAATGGACGTTTGATATTCGGGATATTCAGGCCATGTCAAAGGTTGAATATATTTGGTCGGAAATTTAGTTTTACAATAGATTTTCAAGAAAATGATTTAAAAACACTAAATCATGTTTTTTGTGTTCACCTATGACCCCACTTTGGGGCTTAACCTTTGGATATTCTCCAAGACTGTAAAAGCGTAGTTCAATAGCTTTTTTTCACCACAGAGTGTATACACAAATTACTTGCTTATTACTATTAAAACTCAATAGCTTTTGAACAACATAATTAAACACAATAAAACCCACTGTTTTCTGTTCATCTATGACTTCCCTTAAGGCTAATATTCTCCAAGACTTTCAAGTCATATTTGAATATCAATTGTCCAACATTAAGCTAATTTAATGCCAGTAAAACCTTAACTTTACCACAAATGTTTTCATATCATCAAGCAGGCTAAAGTTAACCAGAGGATCTGGCTGAAGTTAACCAGAGGAACTCTCTAAGCTGCAAGAGATTCTGGCTCAGCTGTCTGTGACACCTTTCTGTGTCGATGATAATCAACTATTCATTTATCAAAATGATTAGATGGCTTACTATATTCCTTCTTTTTATTTTCTAATGTAAAAGTATGCCAGACATGTCTGCATTAAATTACATTAAACACAATGCAACGACAAAAGCCTTGAAAATTAGTCTATGCTTACTCATAATGTAATTGTGTGTGTGTGCGTGTGTGTGCGTGCGTGCGTGCGTGTGCGTGTGTGTGTGTAAATAGCGTATGATGGTTACTATGCATTCAAAATATTTCACATTTATACTGAGAGGAAGTAAAGTCAAAGGTTTAGGCAGGCTGTAACCAGGGTGCTTTCATTTACATGTTGCATAAGAACCACCTCTTGATCTTTCGCCTTCAGAAACCAATGATTATATCCCACACTTTTTCACTCACACCACACACAAATCCATCATGAGGTACTACACACCAATTTACAACTTCCATTGTTTGTCATTATCTTCTAGGTAAGTGGAGAACAAACGTTTCTGTGTAGCTTAAATTTCTGCCTTTGCCTGTTGCTATTCTGCTTGGAATCTTTCGGCCTTTATCACAGTGGCCATGTTTATAAGTACAGTAAATGTCTTAATGTATTACTCACTCAGTGTGAGCTGTTCCTCCTACACATGCGCCCTAGCTTTGGTTCATATTCACACCGAAATCCAGTCCCTCCCACTCACAAATAAAACCCTCACACTCTAGTTGCTATTCAATTTTTTTTCTGGTAACCAAATAATGTTTACAAGCAAGTATGATGTTTTAATTACAACAGAGGCACTCAATTTGCAAATGTCATTTTAGTGTAACTTACAAATTAAAATAATGTGGACATTTAGTGTATACCGTGTCGATTTACTCTCTGGCATACTTGTAGATTGTTTTTTTTAACAATGTTTTCATCAAAGGTTTACATGGCAAACAGATGTTGGTATGTTTTGTATATGGAATGCACATCGTCTTTTTTTCCACAAGAACTTGAATGTCTTCAAACCTTGTTGCGAGTACTTCCAAGTAAGCACATTTTATTCAAGCCCTCGTAGTACTTAGAATGATTGGCAGATGGAAGAAAATGTCACTAAATTAGGTTAGTGAGGAACAACGATGGGCGGCAGCAAAATCCCATACAGCCTAATATTCATACACCAGAATTTAGGCCTCTAACTTGACCCACTTATGTATTATCTTGGCACATAATGCACTCAGTTTGGCCTCGTTTAAACTGAGCTAATTAATTTATCTAAATATAGTCCCATTGGCCCCTGCAACACCAGCAGCATTTCAGCCTCATTCACTCTTATCCCAAATAATTCACATGAGAAATCATATATATTCAGGCCATAAAACAGATGGAGGGATGAAAATGAGGGTAAAGAAGGGAGGGGGTAGCTGAAGGAGGCTATTCAACAGCATGCCAAGTAAACAGATGAAGAAATGACGTCTTTGATCTTCCACAGTCCATTTATTGACAGCCCATAGAGTGCACGCTTTTTTTCTGCCATGTTTAAAAGGGAAAATGAATTTAAGCTTTATAAACTTAGCTAAACACTCACATTTTACTCCATATAAAGCCATATTTGAGTAATAAATAATTGTCCAACACAAAATGTCTATATCAGCTTAGCTAGGCATTCACAGCCAGTTCCTTAAAACTATCAATAAAACAAAGCAACAATAAAATGATTATTTACAGATCAACTTGCAGAGTAAATAGTGTACTTATAATAGACACAATGTTAGAATTTCAAAAGAGATTATCTTTAAAGCTTGATTTCTGGCTCATATTGCATCTCCATACACTTTTTCCGCCAGATTTATAAATTGACAAAAATACTGGTAAACAAAACTGAAATGATTAGTTACTTAATAAATCCATGAAAAAATCCTGCAGGACTTAAAGCAGCCTTAAATATTGGTGTAAATGTACATAGAAGAACCTATATTAAACGCTTGATGTCAAAATGCAATTCAGAAATAACATTTACATGTTTAATACAGAGAAATGAGAGAGCAGCAGAAAATGGTTGTTAGAATCCTTAATGGTCTGTTATATAATGCTAGTGCAGTAATAATAGTTAAGATACAGACTTCACCTCAGTGTGTGTCTCTGCCCCCCATATGTACTGTGAGCACACCTCTTCCAGTTCAGCTCTCTCCTGTACAACATTCCCAGCCAACTCTCCATGCTGGCAAGAAATCTGCTGAGTTTTGTTGCCATGGAGCAGTTTGCCTGAATCCTATTGGTCCTCACAGAACAGCTCCTGCAGCACCTCATGCTCAAGCTCCACCCAGCAGTCCCACGCTGTTTTGGAAGAAGAGTTTGGCTCATGTTCGGAATCAGTCAGGTCTGAGTCCCAATCGCTGTCACCTCCAACAGCTGACGCCAGGACAAATTCTGCCTTTGAACCACTGTCCTCGGAATCAGAACCTTTTGAGTCACCATATACTGAATGACCTTCCGTACCCAGAAGGTGGCAGTCAGGTGCTGACAGGTAAACAAAACTATCTGTAGAGAGGAAGTCACACTCATCAGGGTAGGAGCTAGGTTTGGCAAAAGTTGGGGGTGGTAATTGCTCCCCATGTGAAATATTGGTGTCATGCTGAGTGGGTTTGGACTGCACCGAGACTGCAAGGTAGACAAAACTATCGCTGTCAACAAACGGATCCGTGATTGTCTTGACTGTAACAGTTTTTTTAATTTCATGTTTTGAAGGAGACAGTGGTAAAGGCACATCACTCTTTGATGTGATCACAGTGTTGCAAACCGCTTGGGTCTGAGATATTTGTCGGGTAGGTTTCAAGCGTGCTTGAATTTCAGTTGCTTTGGTTGTAATTTCTTTACAAAATGCATGCTTTCCTAGCTCTATAGTATTAGCTCTCAGGCCAGAGGGGTCTTTTTTGTCAAAAGTTACAACTTTGCTTGCTTTTGAAATTGAAGAATATGCTCCAATTTTCATGGAAATTTCTTGTCCATCTTCCCCTTGACTTAAGGAAGTTATACTTCCCAAATCAGATGTTGGTCTGTCATTGTCAGTAGCTATGTCCTCTATACTTGTTTGGCTGGGATTTGACATGTATACACCACTTGAATCTGAGTCTAAGGTCAAGTTAGATTCTGGTGAAAAACTATGGCCGTATTTGTTTCGCACTTGGGTGTCCAAAGTAGCAAAGTCCAAACTTGTTGGGATCCTTGGATAAGTAAGTTTTTTCCCTCCTGGCTGAGTCATAATAATGGTTTGGTTTCTGTCAAAAGTGTGTGCATTGTAATTATGGAGAGATTCATCTTGGCTTTCAGCCATTTCTTGGATCATTCTCTCAATCTCCAGCATATCTTCAGCACCCAGTTCTGAGCTCGGACCTGAAGGTGCTTGTGAACCCCCAAAACCTGATGGGGGGTTCAAAAGGGGCCAGCGCCTTAGAGAGCCAACATTTTGCACATCTTCACTCCATGAATCATCCCAAAGTGAGTTTACCATCTCCAAAACAGCCTCCCAGTTTTCCTCCACGCATTCAGGGTTGTTACTATCATCCATTTCTTGCTTGCTGCTCTCTGGTGTGGGGACAAATAATTCTTCCTCAATGAGAACATTTTCCTCTTTGGCTTTACAGTCCTCGTGATCTCGTAGGTTCTTCCAATCCTGTAGTGAATGATCCTTTAGGTCTCTTGTAAGTGTAGTCTTGCCGAGCTCTCCATCCACATTTGCTTGGTGCTCAGGAAATGGTGAAAGGCGAGGAATTGTTTTTTTTGTCAGACACACTCCGAATTAGCAGAGAAGGTAGCGGGGGAAGAATTGGGAGGTTGTGGTCTGCTCCACCTTGTCTTACAGTTCTCCTCCTTCCAACTAATCGTCTGGGCCAGGTGGACTCAGCTGTAGTTGGAGAGGCAGTAGGTCTTTTGGAGGTTTGAGAGCGAAGAAGAGGCACAGTGTCAGATTCTGGTTCTGGAGTGATGGACGGTTGTTCTTTTTCAGGTTCCACATTCTGAGGTTTAAAAGTCAGAAATCGATTGTCTTTTACATAGCCCCCATTACCGATAATATCATGCCCAATCTCTAAGTTGTGTTGGTCTTGGTCAGACACTAGAGCACTGACGGATAACTCTGATATATGTGGTCTTGGCAAAGATGGATGTGTTGGTAAAGACTGCCGGTTGAAATGTTGATGGTAGGGCACAGGTGAGGGTGAAAAGAATACCGAAGGTGTATGTGTTCCAGTGGAGAAAGGAGATCCAGAGAAGGGTGAAATCTGAGGGGAGGCCATGCTGCTTGGAAAGAACGCAACTCCTGGGTTTAAATAGGTCTTTTCTCCTGGGGAAAGTTCAAGTGTTTCTGGGTACTTTGGCGGAGATAAAACCTTCCAAGAGTGCCGACAGAGATTGTCTTTCTTGCAACTCTCCTGATGATGCTGACGCTTGTGCATGGATCCACTTGGAGCAGAACTGCAGGACACACTTGGAGATGCAGACCTCACATATCCTCTTTCAGATTTGCTCAGTTCATCATTTGCCAATTTGAGAGAATCAAAAATGAACCGCTCATCCAGCTTTCTCCCAGAGTTGACTATCAAAGAAGACCTTGGGTCAAACATGTCTCCACATGCTCCCAGGGAACCATTACTGGAAAAGTCAGTCTCTCTACCCCTTCTTGATCCCAGAGTGCTGTGTGCTGAACTGTGATCAATATGTTCATTGATGCACATTGTGTCATAGATAGAACGCTGAGGGATGTATCCATCTTCATTGTAGCCTTCTCTCTCATCTACTTTCTTCGAACAACAAGGGCTTCGTCGTAAGCAGCCAGGACGACTTAATGGCTTCCCCATTGTTCAATTATTATTTTCTTCTTTTCAATCTCCAAAACGTTGAATCTTCAAAAAAAGATAAACATTTGTAGTTACCAGACCAGTTGTCAGGACTTTTTACCAATTAATGGTGATATTTTTTATACCATGAAGATTAAAGTAAAAGGAACTAATCATATGTTGATTGATGTTAGTTTGTAGTATGATGCTTGGAACAAGCAAGGTCATGGGTTCAATTTCTTGGGAGCAAAGCTTAAAATGTTTTTCATCGCAAGTCTCTTTGGAAAAAGGTCTTCATCAGTCCTTGCAGCACTTTAAAAAAATTCTGGACATAAAAACAAAAAACATCAATTTTTTTTTAAACAGAAGGTTGACAACATGATAGGATATCAATGTTGCTAGTCACCCAGGATCATGTTTTCAAGTAAATAACAGGGCTTTTTAAAAGAATCAGAGTTTATCTCTCTGTCCCCTGCTTTAATTCAGATACAAGCAGTACCTGTTCCAGTTTTAGAACTCCCAGTCTCCAGTGGCAGCATCTTTACCCTTCAGAAATCCTCAGTACCACAGGAAAAACTCTCACATCCTCAACAATCTTCATTGTCTTTTGCTCAACTGTGTTAATCCTTGATGTAAGTCAAGTAATCACAGCATCTCAGAGTAACAGATGGACAGTCACATAACCACATGTGGTCCGAGTATGTAAAGTGTCCAATAATCCAGTCAGAATATCCCTTTTATCTTGGAGCTCTCAGAGTCTTGTCCTTCATACACAGAGGCACAGTTGATGTGATAAATAGCCTCTTATTTCAACACCAACGGAAGCTCTTTCTCTCCCTCCTCTCTCTTACAGCTTCACCATCACTCTCTCGGCTCCCTCCCCTGAGTTTGAGCCTGCTTCAGGGCTTTTCGACTTATCAGGTATCTAGGACTGTTATGCTTTCTCTAATCATCTCAATTTTTATCAATCTCAATTAACATGACTACGAGCCAACATCAAATTTGATCTGCATTCACATCCATCAATGCACTTGTCTTCTTTGTTTAAAAAAGTGAAAATATATCAAAAGTTTGGGTCACTACTCTGAGAGCAAGCAATTTAAATGTGATTTTAAAATGCAAGTTTCTCTAATTTACCATACGATGATTCAGTCATGCAGTGCCAGATTGTCAGCTTTGTTGTACTTCTCTCTCTCTCCCACACGCTCTCGAACCCTCTCGAATCACACCTCTTCTGCCCAGTGCACACCCACACACTCTTTTTTTCAAAAGGCAATATAAACGTGATTTGTCCTTGAGATGCACAGTATTTCTTTTCACCATGGTCGATTGTACCTGTACTAAAATGGTAGGTGATAGAACCATCAAACACAGCATTTGCCCTTTAAAAAGAGTAGATATAAATAGTTCAGCTGCCACACTTGCACACCGTTCTTCTTAAGTTAGCCTGGAAACGGAACGGGGGGTTGGGGTAGGAATCAGCGCAAACTATACCAAAAGTGCTGATGCATGAGGGATGCTCAAGTTTTGTTGATTATTGAATTTTCAAAAGCTTATGTCTATACAGAACAATTTAAATATTTGAATTGCATGATTTTCTGAAGCAGTACATTCAGAATCCAATGTGAAGCTCAAGCAACAGCTCTTGTCTCTGTTACCATGGTAGCCTATGACAATTGGCTTTATATCGTAGGCTGCCGCTGCATCTATCTGTGCAAATATCAGCATAATCACGTTGCTTAACATCCCTGATTTGACTCTCTTTTGTTGTATTGCCAAAGGACTGCCCTCTTTTCATTGAGTCATGGTTCTTTGACTCCTTAAATAAATCATGTGTTTCTTTAACATGTTCTAGATTCAATACATTTAATTACATAATGAAACTAAGGAACAAGTCTTCATTGTATATGTTCCTTAGACGGGAAACGGGATAAGAATTTCACAAAAGTAGCTGTGATTGGTTAGGGTATTTTAGAAAAAAAAATTAATTAAGCAAGCATTTATTTTACCCATAATAAAACATACATTGTACCGACAATAATTCAATTACCAAATGTTCTTAGACTCAAGACAACACTACTCCGTCTGAAAGCTTTATGAAATGTAAGCAACGGCTAATATATGGTAAGTTTCGGTCATGTCTGACTCAAAAAAATATAAAGCTATAGATCCCCTATTTGATTCTCCAAGGAGCGAACGTTTGACAGAAAGACAAAAGATTCACTACAGGGTTAGTTTTAGCTGTAATTTTGTCTGCTGATTCTCTTTCCACACGCTCCTCACTTGGCTTGTTTTGCTAGGCGAAAACTAGATCGCTGCCCCATGGGCCTCTGGGGCTTGCTGGTGCAAAGTTAAAGGGGACATCCGGTGCACATTCAACTCAAGTGCATATGCTTCTTTAGGATATATCTATGTCTGTAACAACTGACATTACACACAGAAGGGGTTTTATGGGTGGGTTAATGATAGTAAGGAATCTTTTCTGAGGCCCACCTTAAAGCACTCATGGGATGCACTATACTATAAAATACCTATATGTTTCTTGGGGTGGTAGATGGATAAGTAGGCTGGTGAACAGTAGATCGCTGCTTCAGTTGAAGGTGGTGTGGGTGATCAACCTGCTCCAGAGAAACTGAAGCTAAAGTTGGCCTCAGCTTCGACTGTGTATTCACTGTTTATTTAGAAGAGATAAAGGAGAGCACTAACTGGCAGGATAGTCACATATCTGATGTCATTTTCACTTTCATTTTCATTGAAATTAGTTGACTTTACACAGAATGACAAATATACGGTTGTATCCCCAACACACATTGAAATCAATGTGATTTTAAAATATTATGCATCGCAAGAAGTCAGCTGAGAAAGTCTCGTAACTTGCCAAAGTTGCCAAAGAGCTGTGACTGCTTAAAAAATTGTGTAATATGAAAGTCACACGTTGTATCAGGCAGAACATTTCTTTTCGTTAAATTGAGCAGTTTAACATGATTAGTTTTAGAATTTGAGTGACTGACTATTGACAACAGCGTCATTGCTCAGTTGATGGATTTCACTTTCAGTTTATTCTACTTTAAATATTGAACTTGTTTTATAATTTTCTTGTTCTCTCTTACCTGCTTTTATTATTCCCTAAACCACTTTGAATTGGCAATGTTTATGAAAATGTGCTATTTCAGGTTTTTTTCACACTTTATCTTAAATTTATCCTCTGATTTGTTTTAAATAGCGACAAAATCTTCTTGAATCCGTGGCTGTTGTATGATTGAGTTCAGCAATTATAAACTTTACCTGACATCCGTAAACAGATTTAGCATGATCGGCTAATTTACAGCAGTAAAAAACCTCAAAAAACTATGTTTAAAGAATTTTGGCCTCTATCAGTTGCAAAAGTAGTTGCGTTCACAAGAAATCACTGCGACCACTGCAGCACTGTTGTGCTTTGACTGGATGTAATTTAGTCCCTTAAAATATCATTAGAACTCTTTTGCTGTGATGTGATTAAGGAAACACAACATGTAAACAAGGCTCAAAAGATTCCTGACTGGTCTGAGGGGTTGAAATGTGGTTAGTGGTTCTTTTTTTTTTTACAATAATACGATTTTCAATTCAATTTGCTTCAGTGAATAACCGAGCCACGGATTTGAGAATTCATACATATATATATTTCTTCAAAGTATATCAACAAAGACATTATGATAGCTAAAATGTAAGGTGTTCCCTAATTAATACTAAATACAGAGGAACATTATCTACTGTGACTTAAACTCAAACTCTCCCAAATTCATGTGTATCAATAACATTCCAGATGGAATAAATAAACCCAAGGAATGTCTGAAGAACTTCGGTTTGCACCTCATTACTATTTTAACAAACCATGAAGATCCATTTGAATATCTCACAATGGATTTCTTATTAAGAGCTCTCTTCATCGGAAGAGTCCTGGGTTTTTTGCTGATGTCTGGAGTCCAGGTGAACGTCCCGTATGGCTAATATTCGTGCAAGCATGCTCTCCATCATGGTCCGATCCAGTGGCTTGGCAGAGTACCACATTGAGCTGCTCGGGTGACAGGACATGTCAGGCTGCAAGTAGAACAGATCTGGACGCTGTTTCACAGAGTTCGAGCTGAGGATAGAGAAGCAAGATGATTACAAGGCAGCAGAAAACAGCAGGAACCAAGTGATGCTTTACCTTTAAGAAAAGAGTTTGAAAGATTTTTCAGAACATACGTTTGCTGTATCAGTTTAGTTATATTTTCTAATATATGTTTTAAATCATGGTTAACTATTGATTTTCTATACAGTTTTGTGCAATATAAATCATTGATAAAACATTTTGTGGTCATGTCTTCTGTTATAAAAGTAAAGGGTCAGATTTAAAGATGATTCAGAAAAAGGTTTATCTAGACCTAGGTGCTCCCATGAGGAGCCCTGAGTAATGCCCTCAGGAAAGTTTTTGTCCACACAGACAGAACACTTCCCAATTTGCTACCATACAGACACATGTATGAGTGTTTTTTTCTTTGTCAGTTTTAACTGAATATTTAGAGAAAAACAGCTAGAAAACCTGAAGTCCAGCAGTATGAAACAGCTACAAACAGGAGGTAGTGTTTATTATAAAATACAAATCAAGCAATAGTCAATCTACAAGCTAATGGGAAGGACTTGAATAGCTGATTGAATCAGGCTTTTGAATGATGAAAGTCAGATGAATGGATGAGAGCAAATAATTTGAGACCTACAAGGTTACTCAACTGAACTGAAAGTGATGTCTCGGCTGTGATTGCAAACAAATGAGGTTAAATTCGTACAATGCATCTTCCACATATCAAACTTGGTGCTGCATCTGGCCAATAGAGCACAGAGCATTCAACAGGCCTTGAATTTTCCATAAGTTAAAGTTTTTGATGGTTTGGCAGTCATGTTATTGACTTTTTCCAGTCATGGATCACTCATTGACATTTTACAGCTCTGGTAGCTTGTTTTCTTACCCAAGTTAGCTTTGCTTAAACCCACAGAGTATAACAGTTTCCAGTCCCTGAGTCTAGCCATTAAAAAAAAATAGTTGTGAAACTATCTGACTCATGCTTTATTGTTACATTCGATAATGTAGGGAATTTCTAGCAAATGTCATTTTTCAATTTCCAAGTTTCAATGATGCTCAACAACAAAAACCTAATAAGACCCTACTCATTATTATTTTCACATATTTGGATCATTTTCATCCTCGGATCCTCTTATATTTTTTCTTACCATTTGGAGAGGTAGAACTCATAGAGTCTAACAGGACAGCGTAAGGGGTTCTCCACATTCTCTGGCATCTCCAACAAATCCCCATCCTTTGTTTCTTCCTCTTTTTTCCTCCTCAGATCTGGTAGGGTGAGTTCAAGAGCACAAGTGAACACAGCTTCCAGAATAAGCTTTTAAGAGGATTCTTAAAACATGGTTAGCGAAAGCCTTACATTTCTTTTCCCTTTCATCTTCTTTAGGTAACCTGAAGAGCAGATAAGAGGTCTTGCCATTTTTGGTGGTCCTGGTGCTGAGGGAGACGTTGGAGAAAGCTAGGCGTTGATGCTCTTCAACTGTTTTGAGCTTGAGCAGCTTGGAAGTAAAAAACAATAGCGTGTTGAGCAGAACGATAGGCGAGAGAGCTCCCAACTGCTTGCATTCCCACAAGAACTCCTCCTCGACTCGAGACAACATGTATCCTGATGAACACAGAGATACGCCTTCATTAGATCTCAAATAAATCACAAGGGAAAGATTTATTTTAATTAATTACAAACATACCTTTATTCAAGCTCTGAATTGTTTTATTTATTTTAAAATGTTCAGGAAGTTATAAGCCAAAAAGTTTGCATTCTTTTGACATTTCGATTAAAGAACAAAAAACTGAAACAGGTAAACAAGTTAACTGATATTATGAATAAAAAATGTGTTTTTCTATGAAATTATTAAATATTAAACATTCCAATTAAATCAATAATGTAATACAATATTAATAATAATATTGATAAAAATAATTTACTTTCTAAATGTTTAATAATTATATTATATATATAATATATATATTTATATATTTAAAAAATAACGTTTAACTAATAAATGGTTAACTGATCCCCAGTAAGGCATGAAGTTAGCGTTATCAAGCATATTATATAGATGCTTATAAACAAAGAATAAAGCCTTTCAAGTTATATACTTATAAGTTATATAATGGGTATTAACATACAATAAAAATATATACATACATATAAAATAAATTATTAATTAACCAATTTGCTGATGTGCAATTAATGATAGTGGTGTTTAGATATACTATAACGCTACCATGTTTTTGCCCAAATTTGGTGATATATTATTTATTTTCTTCAGTAATGTTGCACAAGTTCAAGAGAGTAGATTATGTATTATATGTCATACTTTTAGGTTACACTGCTGCCAGTTTAAAGGAACTTCGATTCTTAAATCAAAACACCATAACTGGAAACTATCCATTTAAATGAATGTCAAACATGTTTTATCATGTTTGTAGCTTATTTCTCACTGACCCAACTATATAAGGTTAAAATAGTATTTTTGTAGCACGAAATCCATACCTCCAGGAGGAAAGGTGTTTCCCCAGTTCTTCAACAGCAAGGTGATGTCAGCGATGAACTGATTGTACAGAGGGTCTGTGAAGATGTTCTCCAGACGCTCATTTTCAAGAAGATACTAAGAGTTTGGAGACAGTAAATGCA
Organism: Danionella dracula; assembly: GCA_900490495.1. Classification (NCBI taxonomy): domain Eukaryota; kingdom Metazoa; phylum Chordata; class Actinopteri; order Cypriniformes; family Danionidae; genus Danionella; species Danionella dracula. Next base: position 5,582,286 of record UELW01000223.1, read on the forward strand.
AATAAAATTGTAAGTTGCTATGGACAAAAGTCTAAACGCAAATGTTATATTTTCTTCTGTGTAAAAGCACTGTGACAAACCTGCTGGATGCCCAGACACAGGTAGTAGATGCTATCCGGGTCATAGGGCTGTCCGTTCGGCCTGCGCACTTCCTTAACGAAGTGGCAGAGACCATAACTGAGATCAGTAGATGAGCACTCCAGCACATCCCCCTTAAAAGTCATGCCGCCTGCTGTATGAAACACAGAGAGAGAGAGAAAAGAGGCGCTAAGATAATATCACACTCTTGCTGTTACAGTGACCTTTATTAATGAAACACAAAGCTCGAATCACGAGGCAGGAGGCGAGGATGCAAGTGAGCGTACCGGGCTCCGGGTCTGGATCGGTGCGTCTTGTTCTCATTCGCGCCCAGCTGGCCCAGGCTTGAACGCCGTACGTCTGGTTGAGTTTTGAGCTCGTCGTGGTTTGCCAAATACTGCTCGATGTGTCTGGTCCAGATCGCTTGCGACACTGAACACACAAAATAGAACAAGAATAGAATCATAGAACAAAAGAAAGAACCAAGAGCCAGGGTTGAGTCCAAGGACAACTGGACTAGATTTAAACACAATGGGAGAAGAAAAATGTAGCTAATTATTTTAACATTATTGAATTTTCAGGTAAATATAAATGTTGAGATCAAATCTTCTTCCAAAAACTAAATATTTAAAAAAGATATAAAAGTATTTTTTGTTTAGATACACTCTGAAAGCAGTACAAATGCTGTGTTAATGGTAAGTAACAGTTAGTTTTCAAGATTTACAAGATTTTATCTTTATTTATAATTTTATGTTGCATTCTGGGACAATCTGCTGATTGACCATGTGATTTTTCCCAAACACCTGCTGCCTCTCCTTATCTTCGTTTTCAGTGTCAGAAAAGGTAAAGCTTTACTGCTTTACTATAATATAGGTTTAAAAACTTTTTTTTGGTCCAAATGGTGTCAGTGTTGAGCCCATAAACTTGCTTGTGTGAATCTAATGCTTTGTAATAAAGTTAAAGTGAAGAGGACTTGAAAGCGCCGTTGCTCTTCGGTTCAGCGTTTGATGAATTTTCCCTTTCTCGACTCTCAATCTGTCAAATTTTAAGTTTGACGTCTCTCTACAAACTGATCTCATTAAAGGTCAAAATGGTTTCTAAAATAAATTACATTTTATTGTAAATAAAATGCACAGAATTTATGTTTTAAGCCCCTTTAAAATAGATTAAAATTTGAAACAGGTAACTTATTCCTTTGTAACTTTATGCTATTACTTTCTTTTTGTTACTGAATTTATTTTAGTATTAATAACCGATGTAAGTTCACGTTAAATAAATTCACGATGTAAGCATACCCTGGTTTAAGTGTTTACATTCTCAACTGAACAGATGGTTAAATTATACAAGAACCAGTACAGTTAATATTCAGATTTTTGACACATTTTCCTCTCGTTTTATTCATATATGTTTACTGATTTTTAAAGGTTTGATGGAGCCTGATTAAGCTATGGCTGCGGCGCCCGGGGAGCAGTCGGGAAACTGTTGCTTTGCTCGAGAACACCACAGCTGTGGTTGTTGAAGTTGGAGAGCAAGTGTTTCATCACTCACACCACCTTCAACTCGGTGGATCTGGGGATCGAACCTGCAACCTTCTGATCACAAGTCGATCTCCTTATGCTTATTCTTTTTTCTATTACTTTTATACTTCAATTATTTTCTTTTGCTTGTATTTGTAGGCTCAATTGTGTTTGTATTTGCAATTCTCCCTTGCTCAAAATTTCATGTTTTAAGAAACAAATAAGAAAAATCACTTAACTATGAAACCCGAAAACTCTTCAACATAAACGGATTGTTATAACACCGACAAGATTAAAGATGCATTTTTTACATTGTTAAAGGTAAACAACTTTTCTAACAGCATAATTAATTGCCCAAGTGAAAAACTTAAAGTTAACAAAATGTAATATCCCCTAATAAAAATGTATTCATATAGAACTTTTGGTCTCAAATTAATATCAAAACCTATAATAAATTGTTTATGGGGAGACTGCAATTTTAGCATATAATACAAATAAGTGTCAAAGAGTTCCTATTGAAATTTAAAATGTATATTTGACCTTGTTACTCATGTTAGGGGGCCATTATAGGAGTAATAAAAATTATTTGCAATAATTAACAGATTACATTATCTTAATTTGAAGGCAATGTCTACTTACCAGTTCATTTATTAGCATATTTTTGTGTTATAAGCAGTTCAATATACCTTGCTGTCACCTCAAATACAGCTATCTATAGAAAATTAAGACAAAGAGATGAAGCCTTGCATGGCTTAAGCCTAAGAACATTCAATTCTTGTAATGAACCCAGAGACTTCAAATTGTAAAAAACAAACAAACACACATTTTGACAGATGCCGATACATTCATCTCCTTTTATGGCAAGCTGCTTCAACTGCAAGCGCCTCCATAGCAACCACTCCTCCATCCTCATCATCATCTCCTTCGCTTCAGCGTCTCCTGCCCCCATCTGCTCTCCATTAGGACTCACTCAATGCCTTTCTTTGAGAATTCTTCTTGACACTCTAGTGGAAACTTGTTGGTCTCAAAACCCTGATCCACTCAGGGTTCTTTTCTAAAAGAACTCTGCTTTTAAAGCTGGCAATCTTCAAGAATAGAGAAACCTTCCATTGGGATCCCAGCATTGCCTTTCGAACTATGCTTTGAGATTTAATCAAGACAGAAATAGCCCCAGTGTTCATCTTGAGCACCTAAACTAATTTAGAGCTTTTAAGGAAGAATTGGAAGTGGTTAATAAGCAATTGCTGCATTATAGAAGCTTAAAAAAAAAAAAAAAAAAAAAACAGCATGTTGATATGGAAGCCACGCAAAAGAACACAATGACAAGAGCTTTAATGATGGATCTCATGAAGCACTGCTAATGAAAAACAATCTTAAAAGTGACACTAGTTTTAGATAGCCTTCTCCAGTCTGCTTTAAATGTATGCATTTGGCAGACACTTTTTTTACAGTAGGGGAGAGACAACATGCAATTTGCTACACAGTCAAAGTCTATCTCACTTCGCTCATATTAGAAGTTGTATCAACTGATCAATAAACCATAGCAGGAAGAAAATAAAGAGAGAAAAGGGGAAAGGGATTTTTGTATAGGTTTCAGTTGCTTTCTGAAAGCTGCTAGTGTTGCTGCTTTCCTGACTGGATCAGGGAGTTCGTTTCACCAGCCAGGGACAGTGAGAGAGAAGGTTCTGCTAAGAGATCTTCTGCCTTTATGGGACCACAAGACGCTGTTCCTTCTCTGAGCGCAAGTTCATGGTTATCTATATTAAAATTCTTTTAAAATTTCTATAAAAATAGCCTTCGTGTTAATTGATATATAATGATAATTAATTGATTTGATAATGTAGGGCTTTTATGTTATTTTACTCAATGCATTTTTTTATTTTAAACATGCATCTATGATAAAAAAAAAAAGTTAGAACTTTTGTTTTTAAATACTTTATAAGTATTTAAGTAAATACAAAATTTTCTTAATATTAACCAACATTTTGGTTCAAATTTGTAAAGCTTTTCTATAGCAAATCTGTTTCCATTTGTAAAACATAAAACATTTTTTGAACTACACTATTGTACTAACTCTCCATAAATCTTTTCAAAATGTACCCTTTCAAACGCTACATTTTCACTGAACTAAATGCAATTGTCTTTTACATGTGTTACAGACATTCTCCACAGTTGCATGTATACATTTTAGGAAGCTTATTTCAAGGCATCACATTGTTTTTACATTTTTTTTTCTAATAAGTACCAAAAAGGGATTCCAAATATTGTAGAGATCGAATGAGCACTATTTAGCACTGAAAACAATACAAATTTGAACATTTCCAAATAGTTTTACAAGAGATGGGATTATCTTTTGGACAAATATTTTGGAGAAAACAAACATTTCTGTACAATAAAAAAAGAGAAGTGCCTCAAAGATGAAATATAACTCACACAGAAGGCAGAGCTGTCATATTAGTGCTTTTTAAAAACAGTTTTTATTTTTGTTAGTAACCTACATAAGGTTTGTAGTGAGTGCCCATCTGGAGAAGCAGACAGACATACGTATAGAAATAGAAACACATGAAGCAAGATGTTATTAATGGCAGAGGTTTCACAGCCTGCTAACATTCAGTTTGCTGATGATTTATCATCTGAAAGCATTTTCAAACTTCTTTGGTTTTCATCGACTTCTGTCTTTTAAGCAAAAATGACAAACAGTAGATTCCCTGACATTCAAAAATACCAGTAATGAGGGTGAAACTATTTTATAAAATATTTTATTTTTAAAAGTTTTTTTTAAAATGCTTCACCACAAATAATTTTCTAAAGTTTTTACGGGAGGTCTTAAGCCCACAAAAGCCTGCGTTTCAACAGCAACAGTTGGGAGAGCTTTTGCAGGACATAAACCAACAAAGGACAAAATAGTTTTGTAAAAAAAAAAAAAGTATATTTCCCAGCGATGGGTTGCGGCAGGGAAGGGCATCCGCTGCGTAAAACATATGCCAGTGAGTTGGCGGGTCATTCCGCTTTGGCGACCCCGAAAGGGAATAAAGCCGACATGAAGATGAATGAATGAATGAAAAAAAAGTATATTCCTTACAAAAGAACAAAACGTTGTGGTTGAAAATGACAGACGAAAGAAATGAACATGTGATGTTAAAATGATTTTCAAAGTAAAAAAAAAAGATGGTTTCAAAGACAATAAATACAGTCAAAATGGTAAGAAATACTATTTTCTTGATAGAAATGTCTCTCTGCAAATAGTGTGTGGCTAGCTTTATATGGATCAAACCCCTACTTGACCTGAATACTGTTCAAGTGAAAATCATGACATGAAAAAGAAGAGAAACAACACATACAGTGAAAAGACTTGATTCTTCAGATAAAATTTTTGGGAGACAACCCAAAAGAATTTTCCTCTTCAACTTTCCAAACTGTTACAAGTCGTGTCCCCCATCTCTTCAACAAGCCAGGAATCTGATTCGGAGGGGTTACATACCCTTTTCCTGGGAGAGTGTCCATCTCTGCCTTTCTTGCGCCTCTTCAGTGTCAGTACCAGTCTGTTCTCTTTAGCAGACGTGAGGTTAGGCGATGCTGTGAAGTGATGAAGTTTTGATGTATTATAAATTCAAGTTCTGCATACAAAACTTTTTTGTTAAAAGTGCAATAGTTTGCCCCTTTTAAATCATTTATAATAATTATTTGACCCCTTTTGAATGTCACTGCACCATTAACAACCTTCAAGAGGCAGTATTTATCATAAACAATGTCTTGAATCTCCTCAAATGGTTGTGTTCTGCTAAATGTGTACCCAGTGTTCCTCCCACTCCCGTGTTTCCACCCCCCTGCTTGTTAGCACACAACAAAAACTCACCCATCGGAGCAAAACACTTTTGGTCCAAGACATCCAAAAACACTTTTCTCAAATTTCATGAAAAAATTAAAATAAATGAACAAGCCTCAATGTCTTGTCATCTCTCTTAAGTTACTGAACTTACTGCGAGGAAAATCATTTTCCAGATCTGGCTGATCATTTAACGAAGACATGTCCTCCTCGCCAGTAGGTGGCAGCTCCTCAGCTTCAAAAGCTGGCACAGATAGCTTGGCACTGGCTGCAGGATCTTCTGTGTCTGCCAAGTTGAAAGACTTGGATCTGACCTCTGACTCCAGGTCACCACTGTAAGTGCTTCCCTGGTCTAACAAGAAACATCAACTAAATTTCTTTCAAAAGAAACACTTGGATTGGCTTATGTATAGATCAAACCGATTCTGCACCGTGTAACGCAGGCTTGTCTTTTCCCTTGTCCCTTTCTTCTTCTTCCACAGAGCTCTGCTCAGGCTGACTGCATTTGTTGTCTTTGTGTTCAGGAGCATCTTGAGACCCAGGGATGAGCATAGGAACAGGCACCTGGATGGTTGCGTCATAAAATGAACAACTGATTTACAGCTCAGGATTTTACAGTGCATAGTGGTCATAAAAATAATGATATCATTTACATGGTGATTTCATAGGCCAAATAAGTCCATCATGTAATTTGCACAGGTTCCAAAATTAAGATATACATACATATATATATATATATATATATATATATATATATATATATACATATATATATATATATATATATATATATACATTTCCTTTTCCCAGACAAGTGTAAACTGTAGGACTACTATAAACTGTAGGACTACTCTTATTGTCATTCATGTTGACACGTCTAGCTATATTATACTGTTGAATAGTTGTATTTAATGTAAAGAAATGGCTTCTAAAATCTAGTCAAATGTACAGTAATAATAAATGCATTAATAAAAATGAAGAAAAACTCAAATGCATTGAGACAAAGCATACCCACATATCTATATTTATTACGTCATTTTTTTAAATGTTCAATGTTATTTGTGCAACATTACATTGCCGAGAGTCTCTCAATGTTGCCAACTTAGAAGCTTTGTTACTAGATGCAGAAACTTTTCACATCCCCTAGTGACTGATTTGAAATCTAGAGACTTCTCCAGACTTATTTTATGACTTTTAATGTCATCATTCTGGTTCTTTTCATTGAGCAATGGGAGCAGTTTACATACACATAAATGGCCTCTCTCTCCTCCCAGCACTAAACAGAAACAATCCTTATTGCTCTGTCTCCAGGAGAGGCTTTAAAGGCTTTAAGATTGAGACGTGCTGGACTAAAGTTTATCATAATCTAAAATCAATGTTTAGTATGAGTAAAAAGGTTAACATTATAATGTTCAGTTAATACTTTAGGTGAAATGCTAAGATGTGTTACATCACAAACACAGCAACCAAAAAACAGATCTTAGAGGGTTTTATCAATTTGTAGCAATTGAAACACAGAGCATAATTAATTTATCTAATGAAGTTATACTTTAGCAACAAGAATTTATTGGGTAAGGTATGTATTCTTCTTTTGCACCCTTTTTGGTCACAAAGCTGAAAACAATAACGGGTCACCAATCTTTAGGATGTTTCAAAACAATATTTTACACGCATGGATAAAATATGCCAAATTAAAAAAAAAACAACTTGTTAAGTTAACAAACTGACAAAATAAGTTTTGAGATGAGTGTGTCACACTTTTTGAATGTAAACATACACAAAAAATATAACAATAAACTACATTTCCACTTGATTCCAAAAAAGAACACAAGGCTTGAAAAATGACATACTGGTAGTGGTAGCCCCATCGGAAAAGGTGTGTACTGGGTGTACAGATGCATTGGCACTGGGATGTAGACTGGCATTGGAATGGGCACCGGCACTGGAACCAACTTCACAATCTCTCCATTTTCATTGACAACTAAAAAAATTGTAACATGTTTGTTAAACTTAAATTTTAGCGTTATGAAAGTTATTTGGATGGGAAGAAAGAGGACCTTTTTCTGATGGCAGAGTTGAAGGTTTGGGTGTCTCCGGCTGACACTGGATTGCTTGCTCTACAGTGATGGGTCTGCACATCAGAGCTTTGTTCTTCAACATTCTTCTGTTTGGAGTCCCACCCATGGCAGCATCTGTCTGTGTGCTGGCCTGTTAAAAACAGCCATTACGTTCAGTCGAACAACCTCAAAATTTTGAAATTGTAATGTATGCTGATTTTGAAAGAATTTAATGAAAAAAAAAAAACTATGTATAAAACTGTACTTACTTCCCCGATGTTTTTCGAGCTGGCATTAGATGTTGGAAGGGCTCCTGCTCAGAAAATGGGTTAAATAAAGACACAAGCTGAAATGATACATACTTATGATTTTAAGTGACAGAATGAATACCTGTGAGAGCTGTATTTCCAGTTAATGTGGAGACCAGTGAAACCATACCACCGATTATAGGCATGTCTTTCGACAGCGTTAATGGAGCTTGAACTGTAGGCGTTTCCGGCACAGTACCTTCAGTGGAAAAAAATTATTTTACATTTCTGTCCCATTAGGTTGTGTTGTCTGGCCAAAAGGAGACATTTTATAAAGTATAGATAAAATCAACATCACAGAAAGGAACCAATAAAAAAATATGTTTTTAAGGGTTGTAACAAGCCTACTATATTCAAATTTACTTGATTAAAACCATGTTCAAGAGTTTATAGAATAAAATTGATTATTAACTGATTCGAATTAGATCTAATTTGTTAAATTGTTAATTACGTTCTGCATGTTGGACATTCAGTAGACTCGTCACCAGTTAATAAGAATTAGTGGGGTAATCTGCAGTGTCTGATCCTGTATCTTAAAGAAAGCACTGGATCCCATCGATTGTTCAGTGACATCAAGTTTTACTTTATTCAATTCAGTTTTTATATTTAACTGCCTATTTATGCTTTGTCATAAATTTGAACATTGCCATTGTTGGTCGTTTTTGCATGAACTTTATAAAATGATTGGGAAAAAACAGTAATAGAAGCCAGTAATCTAAATTTAAGCATATACATTTTATAGTAATGTAATCGCAGTTCAAAAAGTATAGATTTACCCAGTGATGTACCATTGCTCATTGGCTGATGAGGGGCAATGAACTTTAAAGAGAACTGCAGCAAACAGGGAAGGTTACAGAAGTGTCTTTTCGCTCCCTCCCAAACAATGCTTTCTTTTAGTGATCCCTGATTCTTACAGCCATTACACTTCCCCATCTACAAGAAAGAAAAAAAATGTTAAATCAATTATTTACATTTCAATAAACATAACATGATTTGCTGGCCCGATAAATTGGGTCCGATTCAGTGGGGGTTTTTTTTTTAAGATAGGAATGGGAGAAAAAAATACCAGGACATAGCAACCACAGCACTTTTATCTGTCATATGTCTTCTTTGCGCATCTGAGCTCATTGATTGGCTTCTTTATTAGGTTATGACATTTTTTTTTTAAATTGTCTGTTGTTTGACAAAAAAAATAGTTGAAAATCTCAGTTATTGATAAGGTTGATGCAACTCTCACTCCAGAGCAAAATCTTGCTTTTATTTCTAACAGGAATAAAAATGTGATAATATCATGATAATTTTCAATATCGACTGATCAGGGAAAAATTAAAAATAAAATATCGGCCAAATCAACTGAGCACTTGACTAATGTTTTGAATTACAGTACAGTCCGTTTTGTATGCTTATATTTATAAAAGAACCTCCCCTTTAATGTGTTTTATTTGTTTACAGAGTGAAACAACTTTCTTGATGGTGATGTAGAGATTTGTTATTTGATGAAGGCTAGAAAATACATTTTCTTCCCTTACTTTATTTTATATATTTTGTGGTCCATTAGTGTTAATAAGTTTTGATCAAATTCTGTGGTAAAAAATAAATATATGTTTGTCAATGTCCATGAATGGATAATTAAAAAAAAAATCTAGGACAACTTGACTAAGTTATCGTCCTCTTTTATTCTTAATGCATCACCAAACTGTATTTAGTGAGAAAAGAATGATCAGAATTTTATCAGGAGCATAAAAGTGATCAGACTGGGACATATATAGGCAGATAAACAAATTCAATGATCAGGATCAGATCAGAACAAAAAAACTGATGGGGACAACTGTAATAAATACTATCTCACCTCATAAAAGAGCACCGTGTAAAGAGACATGCACTCCTCTGTGCAAAACTCCTCCAGTTTACCTCCAAAGAAGTTCTGAATGCTTTTTTGGGTCATGTTTTGACAGTAGGCACAAACCCTGCATTGACCCCCAAACTTTTTAGAAAGATCATCCTTGAAAAGAAGCTTACACCCTGTGGAGGAAGACAAAAAATATTTTTTAAATCAGGAAGTAAAATGTTCATATATACACATCACATGGATACTTTGCTGTGATTGTTAGAATAAAGACGTTTGACCAACCTTCACAACAGAAAGGTCTGGGCTTCCCTTCAAACATAATGAAGTCGTTGACCACCTTATCCGCTTTGCAGTACTCGCAGAAAGCTGTAACATTGTTGTCGATCTTAAAGAGGTCACAACACACTCGGGAGCAGAACAAACCGGTGAGGCCCTAAATGGAAAGGGAACAAAAACATTTGCAATACAATACAACAGCAGAACTGAATAATCCAAGAATATTTGCTCTGGATTTCTATGCAACTGCACTTAAACAACTTCTGGAAGCTGCACCTTAAACTGGAAAAGCTCAGGCTTTGTGTTGATCTGATTCTGACACTGTCTGCATATCAGCCGTTTTATTTCGTTGACCAAGGAAGGTTTTTTAGGCCTCAGCTGCTGAGAGTCTTGTGAGTTCACCATACCAGGGGTTTGAGTGGCTGGGGGTGCGTATGGAGGAGGAGGAGGGTTGGGAATCTGGGCAGACATGTTGGAGGATATTTGGGCGGGCTGGAGACTGTCTGTTTGCTGAGGTGGAAGAGCGTTCTGAGGCGGAGGAAGGGGAGAATTTCCATTGGTCTGGCTGTGAGGTACACCTGAGTTAAGTTTGTCCTGGAGAAACAAAACAGGACATTCAAAGTTATATATATTTTTAAAAAATTAACATTTTGGAACAACTTTCAAAATAATAAAAAAAAAAATGATTACTTATAAGCTAAATCAAAAGTTGTAAAGTTGTTTGTTTATCAAATCTGCATGCGATGTTGTACTTTCTGTGAGTTCTAAAAGCTTTGGACCTTGTATCGCTTCCCAATCCTTGAACACCCACCCACGAACTTTAACCAAGCCCACTAACTAATCAGGTTAAGGCATCCATCAATCATCACATTGTAAAGCTAGAGGTTTTTGCTCACTAAAGATAGTAGAATCAAAGTTCCCTGTAAGCAGCAAAACATGCCAAATCTGATCCACAGCAGGCAGTAAAATATTAATATGTTGTATGTAACAAAAGATTGTCATAATTAATTTACCAGAGATGGTTTCATTATCATTTAGTATTAAACGCTTCCAGCAAATGAACAGAAACAGGAAAGAGAAACAAAAAATGTAAGATCTTTCAAACTAATTTTAAGCAAGCACTGTTAAAATGATGTAAATTTAAATGACATATATCAACTCTTATCAGAGCATAAACCAAGTCACCCATTGAGATAATTTTCTTCAGAACCGGAATTAAGTGTTGAGACTTAAATGTTTTATTTAATCTTGATATAGAGTTAACTTTGTGAGGTATCTAAATTTACATTTTGTTACAGTTTGTTATTATTCTTAAATCTTCTACAGCACTTTCGTTACTAGCTTCAATGTTTAAATATGCTCTAGAAAATAATTACCATTGACATAAGATGACCCAAAAACCTTAAAGCAGAGGTAAAAATTGACTGCAGAATAAATAAAATGAAATAAAAGAAATTCGACAAAACAATCAAGTCTTAGATGAAGACTTTACAGCTTTACTATATACATTTTTTTTTTCATTTTCTGACATATTTTTCCATTTCAGAAATAGCAGTCGAATCTGTAAGTTGCAAAAAAAACAGACCATTTAAATGTAAAATCCAAATGATTTAAACAAAGAACTCTGTGTTTCTCTTGCATAGCCTGTCAAGTTCTTTGACGCTTCAGTTAATGAAATCCCAGCTAGCATTACAACCATATAATCATTACGGTCAGGTCACTTTGCCAATGTAAACATAAACTTTTTATTCAAGAAAATCAGAAAAAGAAATGTATAATTGAATGAGATTGACCGCGCACCTGAAATGAGCCCACACAGTCCAATGAGCAGAAGTTCCTGATGGACCCATCCGAAATGGCAAGATGATACTGAGGAACAACCACGTTCTTGCACGTCGTACATGGAAAAGCAGTGCCTGTGAGTAAATGATGAGAGATCAAGCCAGTTTTTTTTTTAACATTTTCGTTCAGATTTATGCCAAACTACAAACCATGAAGCTTATTTAAAAATTTAATTAAAACACAATGTTTACCCGTCAAACTTGGAGAGGCTTGACTCAAAGCCACGCATCTCTGAGTGCAGAAGAATTCGGTGACACCCTGGATGTTGGTCCCCTCCATCATCTGATCAATAGTTTTAACATCTTGACAACAGGGGCAGTGAAGACGTTTGCCACTTTTCTGCAACACAAAGAAAAAGATGAGTAAACACCCACAGTTTCCGGCCGAGTAGGTAAGGCCTGCTCAGCTCAGGTGTTGGGGTACCTGCTTATACGTAGCGATGCATTCAATGCAACAGAACTTTTTAATAGTGTCTTCTAACTGAACCAGATGATAGTTTCCAGAGGCTTTGCAGTTGCCACAGTTTTCACAGTAGCTCATGTAGAGGTTTCTAGAGGACCTGAAGCGTGCAAAGCAGTCATCGCTGCACAGCTTGTGGACAGAACCAAGATGATTCACTTCATGCTGAATCTGAAGGGAAAAGAGAAGGCTTTGAACTACATGGACTCCAAACGTTCAAGCTCTACAGCCTTATTCTGTGCTGGAGTGATACTGATACAAGTCAAAGACAATTTAAAAGTCCAACATTGCTTAAACAATTTAGTTTTCTGATACACTCTTACCTCTTTTACCATCTTACACATGCTGCATGGTGTAAGATGTTCTGGAGGAGAGCCTTCATACCTGTCTTCATAAATACTTAAACAAGCTTGGCTGCAAAATTCCTTTGGTACGTTCATGGAGCCAACGGGAATCGTGATCAAGTCCTTTAAATTGACAATGGCCCTTCAGGAAAACAACAAAATGAACTGATCAGTATGACAGATATCAAACAATATTTGAGAACAATAGTTTTGAAGCCAGTTTGATGGTCTTTGGAACAATGCGGATTTTGTTTTAGATAATATAATTTTAGTGAATAAATAACCCCTAGGTAAGATTTTGTAACTATTAACAACCCAATTATTTAATTAACACATAATTTTAATGACAAACTCGTTTTAGATTGGTTATAAAGGGGAAAAAAACTGTTAATCGAGTAAGAATATGAAGACATAAATAACCCACAAGCACATAAAAAAAACTGAGAATTCAGCCATATATTTCATACTGATTCACATCTCTTTGCACGAAACAGCCATTTAAGTTAATAGACACATATCATTAACTGTTTAAGCGTGTTTATACAAATCAGTAAACCCTTTCATCTGGAGCAATATGAGGAGCAGATATCCTTAAACCAGGAAGTCAGGGGAAATAAATGGCATTTCCTGCACTTCAAAACATTTGATTTCTTTACGGTATCCGTGAACACAGAATGCAGTTTTTCTTGAAATGTGCTTCAATCCACCAGCTTTTTTATTTAGAAAACAAAAGATGCTAATGGACTTACTGTTAAAGTTCTCTTTTACTCCACAGAGTAAGTGTTAACATTTAATATCCTCGTAAAGCTAGCATTCGGAGGAAATATGCTGTGTTTACCTGTGCTGCCATTCATGTGCTTAACATGTCCCTTTCCAGCAGCATCAACTGAACATGCCCCCAAATTTGGACTTTTTAAAACATTAATTTAAGAGTTCTTTGCATAGCCAAGATACCCATAAGCTTGAAATTACATCATGTAAAAAGATCATAATAGCAGCACATAAAGCACAGAATACTTTATATTGTATGCTTAAAGTCAATGTCAAGACGTAACATTGTACTCCACAGTGAAAAAGGTTCAAGGCAATCCAGAAAGACTTAAACACTGCGAAGTGATTGATAAAAACCATGAGGTGCTGTAAACTTGACTGCTCCCCCAAGTTGAAATTTTTTTAACTCATACTGACTTCGTATCTGCAACAACCAATCAGGGGCCTGCTCTCGTAGTGACGTGATTTCATTATGCATCAACAATGGAGGAGAAATGTATGACTCAACATCGTATTATTATCGACAAAGAACCAAAAATAACTTTTCTTGGAAAAAAGTGCGTGAGGTTGTTGTATTAAGTAATTGTTTTTATTAATTTAAGCTGACTAATTTATTTATCAGAGGAATTCTGCGGGAAGAAATGGAAAGGGATCCGGGACATGTTTTTTTTTTTTTTAAGGTGAACTGAATTGGAAAGGAAAAGTGTGACAGGACAGGAGGTATGCTCCTGTCCTGTCACTCCTTAATTTGTCCCTCCTCCGACAAGCTCGCACCTAGATCTTATAAATGAAGAGAGAGACTATCTTCATGTGAGTGACATGAGATGAGTGAATACCAGGTTTGAAAGCTTTCAGCTAAGCCCCGAAGATCCGTTCGGTTTGCTTATTTGTTGATTGGTGTGAAGGCTACATAAGAATAACATAAGTGTCCCTGCTCATGCTGGATCATACATAACCGCAGCAAGGGCTTCTGAGAGCGGGTAACATTGATGGCTCCACAATGAGCCAGAGTTTGCATTACTATCTACCAAATTAACACTTTTTTTAACAATCTGTAACCATTTTTAATGATTCAACTTTTCAATACATTTGACATCTATGTGTTTAATTGAAACTAGGCAACTTGTAATAAATACCATACTTTACAAAATTGGAAGAAATGTAAAAAACCTGCGCTGAACAGGATGTTAACGATTATTAGAGCATCCAGGTCTTGTATTATGGTCTAAAAGACCATACACTAGCTAGTTCCACATCCTCAAGCAAACTTTTTGATCACAACCTTCTCCCCTGCTAACCCAAACTGAACAAGGCAGATGTGAACACAAGCTTAGATTTTGTTCAGAAAACAAAAAATGGCAGAGATTTTAGTTCTAACGAACCTTATGGGAAGTGTTAACATACATTTGAAACCAGTCAACCAAATGCATTACTACTCACTTAAGGCAGAGGCAGCAGGTTTTCTTAGGAGCCATGAGGGGAGTAAACTGAACAGAAGGTAAACTGAAACTGGTGAGACACACAGTGGAGCAGAACAGTTGGTTGGAGCCTTTTCGTTGAAATGCTGTTTGACCCTTCTGGAGGACTTTGGAGCACCCTGAGCAGCAGATCCGCACTGCAGGTGGAGGAGCATGGATTTGAGGTGGCTGTGGAACAGCCTGCAGGTGGGCTGCGGATATCATGGGGTGCTGCATTCGAGGATGAGTCTGTATTTGTGAAAGCATCTGAGGCTTCTGCTGCAGCTGGAGCTGTAGTGTGGTTTGGGGTTGAGCTTGGAGGACTAATGTAGCCCCTCTGAGTGAAGAAGCATTCTGGGCAATCATTGAGAAAGGAGGTGGCTGGGAAGGTACCACTGGAGCTGCATGGGGATTAAAAAGTACATTAGAAAACAAAAGCTTAGGACTGCACAACAGAGCTTTGGCAAATGGTCTAAAAAGTCTACCCTAATATTTATTTAGGCTGTTCAAACTACTTGTAGTCATTGTGAAACAAGTAAATAAGTGATTTTGACAATGAACATGTGACAACGGGCAAGTGCAGCCTCAATTTAAATTATTTTGCCTGAAGTAGATCTTTTGAAAGTTGCATTGTGTTTCTCGCTTGCTTCAGAAGCGCTCGTCCATTACTTAAACACATGCATAATGAGACAAAGAATCTGCTTCTCTTAGAGCCCCCCTGACTGTCCTACATCCCTTTACTGATATCCTTACTGACAGTAACCATAAATAACGTTTTCTTTTTTTGACAAAAAAGCATGCTTCAAATTTAGCAGAAATTAAATAATAATAATAATAATAATAATAATAGTGAGCAATGTGTGAGTCTTGAGCGAGCTAGGGGAAAGACCAGCAGACCAAAGTAACCTTTATGGAGCCAATGGCAATATTTGTAATTTACGAAAATAACACCTTTACACCTCAACACCACATGTTTTTGCACCCCTGCTTTAAATTTAGGTTGGCTTCACATATTTAAATAATATGCAATCGTCTATAAAAGCTGCTCTAACGTGTCGAACTGGAGTCTTTATTCTTATGAAAGTCTTCTAGTGACTACAAAACCAGAAAAATAGGACAATGAAGAGTATGTGTTCTCTCACCCGAGACTCCATCGCTCCCGTTACCACTGACAGAGAAAACAGAGCTTATCCTCAGTTGATCCGATGCTGCCGAGGCCTGAAATTAGCCAAAAGTCAATCATGACCGACGACTAGCTCCACAACAAATCAATACACAGAAGAAAAGCCCAACGTACTTCAGTCTCATTATTGTCAGAAACATCCATTTCCTGTTTAATATCGCTCACGTCAGACTGAAGATTTAGTGCTTTATCATATTCTTCATCAATAGGCTCATCTTTAATGTGTATTACAGATGAGTTGTCTGTTTCTTTCTCTGTGACTTCTGAAGGAACATTCGCCTGCATCTGCAAATGAAAGATCCTATTACTAGCGATGTTCAAACTTCAATATCCAATGCTGTACAATATAAAGAAAAATAAACAAATAACAAAGTCGGCATTAGAACTACAGCATAATGAAAAGGCATTTTTAAACCCATACCGTGGATTCACTTCGAGATGACACTATCCTAAGCTCCGACTGTTCGTCCTGAACATCTGCAATAGGAAGAAGTATCCTTCTTTACATGACATTTTTATATTTTCAATATTTTAGGGGATCATTCAGCTCAATTCATTTTACCAATTGTGTCTGATGTAGGGGTGATACGGGTGTCCTCGGAATCCTTCGCCCTCTCCGCATCCATTTCTTCGACTGCAGAGGAGCTGTCATCTTCTGTACTCAAACAGGTGCAGAGAGCTTACATCTCTAGAAAAAGATTCTCTAAATACCAAATTATATTTTCTGAATAACAGCAGCAGGTAAAAACATTTGCAGAGAAACTCTCCAGGTGCTGTTGATGACAAATTATCGCCAGATGTCTGCAACAACCCAAACACACAAAGAAAAATATAAATCTGGAGATGTGAAAAGACTGATGGAAAAACTAAGATTGTTGATCCCATAAAAACTAGTTTTCAAATGTATAATGGCAATTTGGTGGAGTCCCTTGCATACCCAAAGAAGGATTTGTCTTATCCATTCTTTCTTCTTTGATATCTTCAATATTGCGCCACTGCTTCTATGATTCCTAAGCTATTCTTCTAAAATAGTTTTTCTGTAGAATTGATAAGACTGTTGGCTGGGCATTTCAAGACGCTGTCAAATATATAGGTCTATACATATTACGCATTATCGCCAGCTGAACCACTGTATCAGGGACTGAAAACAAATACATTTGTTTGTTTGTTATTTACATTTGGATCTCACTTAACTGCTGACTGTTATATTTCAGCTGATGTCCTGGCTTACCTTGAGTATAACTGCTCATTTTCTACATTTAAAGAATTCACATGTAAAACGGAAAAGTTCTTCTAAAAGAGATATCAATCCTGCTCCTCTATATAAGGTAAGGGTTTACTTTTCTATCGATCAATGTGTTATTAGTTCTTTTTAAAGTATAGAAATTGGGAAAAACTCATTTAAAATAAAAGCATGCGGCACAAAGAAAGTTTTACATCTGATCAATTTTAAGGAACTGCAAGGGATTTTGCAGACATAGATTCATTTCTTAGCATTGAAACAGATCTTCTTAAAATTACTAATGATTTCCTGTTACACTCTGGTTTTGTCTAATTACACCTCCTACTCGATCTTTCAGCTGCATTTGTAGCCCACCATATTCTTGTCTCGACTAGAGGACATCAGCCTGTCTGGAACTGTTCTCCAGTGGTTTAGATTCTACCTTGCTCAGCGATCACAGTTCCTCACAATCAGCTCACATCGCTCTATATCTTCTCATTTCATGACTGGTGTCCCCCAAGGGTCTGTTCTTGGGCCTCTACTATTTTTCATCTACATTCTACAGCATTCAATTTCCCTGTTATGCTGAAGATACCAAGCCCTATGTTTTCAACAAAGCTTCTACTTCACTGGTTCTTCTATCTCTTTCTATCTGTCTCTCTGAAAGCTGAAATCCTGGTTCACATCCAATCTGTTAAAATTAAACAACTCTGAGACTGAGATTGTTTTAATAGGTTCAAAATATTCACTCTCTAAAATAAATGCTCTGCTATTTTACTGGTATCTGAGGTTTCCTTGTGAGTCCTGAAAGGCACCATTAAATAAAATGTTTAATTACGTCTGTGTAAATCATGATTTGTGAAACCATTTCATAGTAGTTTTCTTGAACAACTTCTTGTGTTTGGTTGCTTGGCAAATTTAACCAAGTACAAAAGTAATATGGGTTTAGTTTTTAATGTTTCACGTAGGAAACTCACCCGCCGCATCACTTTTTTCATTGGCTTCCCCATCTAGCATACTTAATGCTTTCTGCGCAAAGCCACCTCCTACATCCCAGTCGTCTTCATCTGTTCCAAATACAGGAAGCCCATCAAGCTCCTCTTCCATTGATTCCCCTGTATTGCTCTCTCCCTGATCGCCAGAGGATTTCACCTCCGACTCTGAGTTAGACAGAGAAAATACAAACGATGATGGCTTATGATTAGCGAAAAAAAAAAAAAGTTTGTGATACATACCTGCTGACTGCTCCATCTGGTTTAGAGCCAATCACAGAGTTTTGAATTGCTAGAGATAAAAATATATTAATAAATGAAAGACATCTCTAAAGAAAATTAAAGAATCTAAATATAAAAAATGTGCAATAGTCTTAACAATGCAGATCACAGAGAAATTGAAATAAATTTGGTATAAAATTTCACAATTTAGCATAAACAAATCTTGTCTCGCATCTTGTGTCTGGACATCTATAGATAGTTACTAGTGAAAAAGCATAATTCTCTGTGAAAGAAGGTGATATGAAACCAAGCAGACAGCTAAAATATAGACTGTTTAATAAAAGAGAAAACTACGTAAATATAAATCATACAATATCTAGCATTGGTTCATTACGATATGAGGTAAATACTTTATTTGTGGGATACATTCGATTTTAAGGTTGGTTTGGGTGGGGTGAGGGGGGGGGGGTGTCCTGTTAAAATACTGGCCATAAAAGGTTGTTAAGGAAAAATCCCTAAATAGAAACCACTGAAATTTCCAAGTGCAACAAAAGATAATTATAAGAACAAATTAATATATTTGTAGATATTATATATTATTACATAATTGTATTATTACATTGTATTACACATTTGATATGTCAACACATTTTATATTCCAAGCTGTTTGGGATGTCAGCAGTTATTTAAATCGTACACAAATTTACGAAATCTTTGAAACATTCCTGGGAAATGGTAAAACGCCACATTGCGTATTTCCGGTTAACGACCTGGAACTGCCAGTGGCGTCATATTTAATTGAAAATCCATTTCTCCCACAAGCACACCTGACATAAAAAGGAATAATTGAGCCTATTGATTTTTTTTATATTAACTTGAATGTCATCCTCCTCGACAAAACATCAGAGATCCACATGCATGTGTTCTTGTGTGTGTTTTGACTTTTGTTTGCATCGAGATGCCAGCAGCAGCCACCCTGCATCATCCCATAATGTAAATACAGTACCCACATCTCTTCACTACGAGCGGTGGCGAGTGCTCTGTGGATATTTTAAATATTGTAAAATGTAAACATCTGTTAAACATTAGCTTTCTACCAAAAGCCTCGCGATATGCTTCGGCATGCTTGCTAGCAGGCTACATTTGAGAGGGAATGCAGAGGAAATGATGCTTCACTTCAGAAGAGTAGTTGCAATTAAAATATATACTTACGATAACTTTTAGGTGTCAAACGGGGCTGCTGAAGCGTCCTTCGCCAGTTTTGAACGAATTTCTATGTTCGATTTCGATTTTTCGTACAAAGCCTTTCACTAAAAGGCAACAACGGGAATCGAGGTCCTGCTGCTTCCCAGCTAGCTCAGTGTCATGCTTCCCTCTAGTGTTCAGGAGGGAATATCGTCAGCCTTAAAGAGACAGTACACCTCCAAGATAAACGTATATTTTGCTCAAACACGCTCACGCGAGTCTTTAAGGTGCAACTGCAATGTTTGTTGATCAGAGCGTTGAAGAAAACCTTACATGCCTCAGTGGATCAAGCGGATTCAACAAAGTGGATGTTCGGTGAAAAAGCATGTCACTATTCACAAAGCCCCTCCCACATTTATATGAGCTAAAATATGTTTTGTGATATGATTGCAGACTTCACAAATCAATTAAGCATGCAAAGCCAAAAAGTTAAGTAGAGAAATATAAAATTTGTTGTGATTCTTACAAACTTGTTGTTTGCAAATGGTATTTCTGACCATTTTGTGATTAGTGCTTTGTGCACTGTGATTAATGCAAATGATTGGTTTATATATCCTGGTGAGGGTGGGGCCAGTGTATCATCAATTCTGGGTGTGGCCAATGTGTCATCCGCTCTGGGTGTGGGCAGTATATCAACAGCTATGGGAGGGGCCAGTGTATCATTCTCTCTTGGTGGGGCCAGTGTATCATCCGCTCTGGGAGCAGCCAGTGTATCATCTGCTCTGGATGGGGCCAGTGTATCATCTGTTGTGGGTGGGGCCAGTGTATCATCCATTCTGGGTGGGACCAGTGTATCATCCGCTCTGGGTGAGGCCAGTGTATCATCCGCTGTGGGTGGGGCCAGTGTATCATCTTCTCTGGGTGGTGCCAGTGAATCATCCACTCTGGGTGAGGCCAGTGTATCATCCTCTCTGGGTGTGCCCAGTGTATCATCTTCTCTGGGTGGTGCCAGTGTATCATCCACTCTGAGTGGGACCAGTTTATTATCCGCTCTGGCTGTGGCCAATGTGTCATCCGCTCTGGGTGTGGCCAGTGTATCATCCGCTCTGGGTGGGGTCAGTGTATCATCCACTGTGGGTGAGGCCAGTGTATCGTCTTCTCTGGGTGGGGCCAGTGTATCATCCACTCTGGGTGAGGCCAGTGTATCATCTTCTCTGGGTGGTGCCAGTGTATCATCCACTCTGGGTGAGGCCAGTGTATCATCTGCTCTGGGTGTGGTCAGTGTATCATCCGCTCTGGGTGTGGCCAGTGTATCATCCACTCTGGGTGTGGCCAGTGTATCATCTGTTGTTAGTGGGGCTAGTGAATCAAACGCTCTGGGTGGGACCAGTGTATCATCCGCTCTGAGTGTGGCCAGTGTATCATCTGTTGTTAGTGGGGCTAGTGAATCAAACGCTCTGGGTGGGGCCAGTGTATCATCCGCTCTGCGTGGGACCAGTGAATCATCCACTCTGAGTGTGGCCAGTGTATCATCTGTTGTGAGTGGGGCTAGTGAATCAAACGCTCTGGATGGGACCAGTGTATCATCCGCTCTGGGTGGGACCAGTGTATCATCCGCTCTGGGTGTGGCCAGTGTATCATCTGTTGTGAGTGGGGCTAGTGAATCAAACGCTCTGGGTGGGGCCAGTGTATCATCTGCTCTGGATGGGACCAGTGTATCATCCGCTCTGAGTGTGGCCAGTGTATCATCCGCTCTGAGTGGGACCAGTTTATTATCCGCTCTGGCTGTGGCCAATGTGTCATCCACTCTGGGTGTGGCTAGTGTATCAACCGCTATGGGAGGGGCCAGTGTATCATTCTCTCTGGGTGTGGCCAGTGTATCATCTGCTCTGGGTGTGGCCAGTGTGTCATCCGCTATGGGAGGGACCCGTGTATCAAACGCTCTGGGTGGGGCCAGTGTGTCATCCGCTATGGGAGGGACCCGTGTATCAAACGCTCTGGGTGGGGCCAGTGTATCATCCGCTATGGGTGGGGCCAGTGTATCATTCTCTCTGGGTGGGGCCAGTGTATCATCCGCTATGGGTGGGGCCAGTGTATCATCTGTTGTGGGTGGGGCCAGTGTTTCATTCTCTCTGGGTGGGGCCAGTGTATCATCCGCTCTGGGTGGGGCCAGTGCATCATATATATATATTATGGCTTTACATTTTCGTTACTCTTCCCATACCGTTCCCAACATTTTCTTCCACAACTATTATTGAATCCTTGTTTCAAACGGTTTGGTAATAATCTAATTATCTGTGAAATAATATCAATTTTTTTTTTACAGCAAGTGATAAAATATGTTATGGAATAATCTATCTTTTAAATTAACTAAGAAACAAAAGATTCGTTCTCGAAGCATTTATTACAGATATAGTAACCATGCTTTTATTTTGAAAACTGAACAATATTTTACTTCCGGTCACCCCGTTTTGGTTGAGATCACTGAATGAGAGCAGTACTCCCACTGACAACATTTTGCTTTCAACGCCATCCAATAAGTATTTTTGTTTGAAAACGATGTTTCGCAGAAAGCTGACCGCTTTGGATTATCACAACCCTACAGGATTTAACTGTAAAGGTAGGAACAGATCTTTATTGAATGACGTGTTCCCACCTCATGTTCCAGAAGATGTTTTATTAACGATATTATTAGATCCAGAGCAGCTCACTAGAACAAGTATATTCTAGTGAATATGTACAATCATTCAGTACAGTCTGTAAGAATATAAGGTAATTTAGTTTCACTTGTAAACGTTCTTGGTAAGTCAAGTTTTCCCTGTTTTCTTTACTCAGATGAAACTGAATTCAGAAATTTCATTGTGTGGCTGGAAGATCAAAAAATCAGACACTACAAAATAGAAGACAGAGGAAACCTCAGGAATATTCCCAGCTCAGACTGGCCTAAGTCGTTTGAGAAGGTAAAATCAATAACGACAAAATATGTTCTAAACTGAGTCTGAGTTGCAATTTGATAAAAAATATATTTGTGTTTGCAGTATCTTCAAGATGTCAACTGTCCATTTAGTCCTCAGGAAAGGCAGGAGACTGTCGACTGGCTTCTTGGCCTTGCTGTTCGGTTTGAGTATGGAGACAATGGTATGCATCCTGTTTTTTTCCAGTCAAAACAATATCTTTGTAATTCCAAGCTTTATTATAATATTGATATAAGTATTTACTCAAAGCTAGACATTATGATAGTCTTTGTCATTGCCATAACAGCATAATAATTCACAATTAGAGCACATTCCTTAGTAACTCCTTTTTAAAAATATTTTTAGCCCAAGGCCACTAGATGGCAGTGTCTTAAAGTTATAATGAAATAAAAAGGAACCTAGAGACACCTTGTTTGCATTGCATTGACAAATTTTTCTCAATCAACAGTTGAGAAATACAGAAACTGCAAACCGCTGACTGAGGCCAACGATGCTCAGAAGACCCTAGACCCACTGGTTAATCTGGACAGTGAGTTTCTCCTCCACCGACCATCTTTTCAGGGTGCAAGCCTGTGTTTATGAGAGCGAGGCGGCTGATTAAAGAAAGCAGCGAGAGCTTTTCAAGCTGGTCTAAAGGAACCGATTACACTCCCACATCTCTCAAAGAGTGGGCTGATGCGAGTCAGTGACCCACAGCTGGAGGAAGCAGCCAGATGTCAACCTAATAATCACAGACGGGAGGACAGGGCTCACTGAAGGGAACGGGGCAGGCTCGGGGGGTGAACACTCTTGCTCTGGAAGTTAGTTTCAGTCAACTAATCAAACACAAATATTTACTATTTAGTATCTAGAAAGCTGGGGTGTTTCTTATTATCGTCTTTTTAGGAGACTCCATCCTTCTTGAGCCTCGTGGTCTATTCTAATTGCACCAGAACTATATATACACAACAATCTGTAATAGCTAAAAATATGTAAGATATAATACATCAGTGAAATTGATACTATATTAACAGTCATCTAAAGCTTTTTGTACAAAAAAGAGCCAATGGAGTAATTACAATTAATTAACGTTGCAACTAAAATGAGAAAGGCTACACAAAATGTTCATACCGCAATTCTTTTACATACAATAAGATCCCTTTTAGTAACTTGGCTAAATAAGTGATTCTTAATCGTTTATAAACTGCCACCAGATCTCAAATGTTCATTTTCCTAATGGTTTGCAAGAATGCTTGAGAGTGAGCTTGCGTTTGATTGGCCACCAGTGTGCGTCATGTATTTTGCTCTGTATTGTGGTAACTTTGGACTCTTTTGCTCTATTTTCTGCAGAAACATTGATCGTACGATATACACATATATGAGTTAGTGCGTTTTTCATTTTCCTTGTGTTAATTTTGACAGCACTAATATAAATCAAATTAATATTTGCTTTGCCTTCAAACTAACATCAATTCTTACAAGTACACTTGCACAAAGTCAGGGATTTTGTAGGAATATAGTGTGGTGCAAACAATCGCACATGGCTTTAATCCCAGTCAGGAACTGAAACAGAAACAGCTGTAGGAGGTTTAAACTGGACAAAGAACAGCTAAACTCTGAGGTTGAGAAGTGTTTCTTGTCATGACGAGATTGAGCACAGCAACAAGACACAAAGTATTTCTACTGCATCAATAAAAGCCTTCCCAGACCAGGCAAAATTTTATACACATACACACACACTCAAAAAATTCATTGAAGCGACTGCCACCCTGAAATTCAAAATGTTAAGATATATAAGATGTTACGAATAAATTATTAGATGATTCAGTAATTGATTGAGAGATGAGGGGGGGGGGGGGCTTCTTTATCAGCTTCTTTAAAACTGGAATTTTTATACAAGGTTCAAATTATTTATTGCAAACCACAAAGAGCAACCTCACCGAAAAATCAGAACATGTTTATTTTTTTCATTTTTGTTTTGAAAGCACATGGTTCAATGGCCACATCCTCTTCAATCACAACAGTGTGTTACATGTTAGCATGTTGCGTTGATAAAGATGATAAAATATTACTTGTATAATTAAAAGTTATTTTTCTCTTCAGGCAACAGCCCAGATTTTAAGGCCGGTGTTATGGCACTTGCAAATATCCTAAAAATTCAGCGGCATGATGATTATCTGGTTATGCTTAAAGTAAGTGGATCTATTCCAGTTTAAATGTGTCATCTATGTGAAAATGTATTTGAATTCAGTAAGTTTTGATATTAGGTTTTATCTTATTCTAGGCTATTAGAATTCTGATACAGGAGAGACTGACTCCTGATGCTATTGCAAAGGCCAGCCAGGCAAAAGAGGTAAATGTGCATATCCAGTCTTCCTTTAACACTTACAATGTTACATAAAAAATGTTATAGCTAATGACTTTATCTCATGTGTTTGTGTAGGGTTTACCTGTCGCTCTTGATAAGCATATTTTAGGATTTGATACCGGAGGTAAGTTTGCACTATTGCATAAACGTTTAGGACGTTTTTAAACTTGTAAAATATGTTTCGAAGGAGAGCTATCACAGAACTTGAGGAGTTACATGCCTGCATAGGAGGAAAATACTGTATTCAATGAAACATTTGAAAAATAATGAAAAGTCTAATTGTACATTGCATGTAAGTAGTATGTATAAAACCATAAATATGTGATTTTCTAATTTTGTCATTTTTAATGCTCCTTCTTTCGGGTTTAATTTTCTTGTTGTGTGTTTTTATTGAATTAATGTATTTTCCCCAGAATTTGCATTCGCAGGGGTCTAGATTTAAAAGAAAAATTTTTTTTCGTTATCTTATGGCGAGGTTATTTTTTGGGGGGTGATTTCTGTGCAGAATATTTTTGGAAGTTTTGTTTTTTTACATCTGTGGGGGAAACACTGGAAATAATTCATTATTTCATAGCAGTTCCGAGTGTTAATGGTCCCCAAAAGCCCAAATAAAAAGCAATTGGACTGTACGTATTTTCATATTCTTATCTAAAACCCACCACCACTGATGCGTCTCCTGACAGATGGAATATGAAGCTGTGACTAGGAATTATTACTCAGATTCATATATATATAGTATATAGTAAAGCCATATCTAACAGAGGTCTGGAGCTTTCAGTGTGCCTTGGAAAGATGCTCCAAACATGGCTTTATTCCCGAAATAAATTCAGCGAAAACAGGTGTAATTACAGCGATAGCAGCCAAGCAAATAAATGCACAGAAGCTACTAATTCTAGCATTTGAGTAGCTGGTGTTGTTCCCAGGTTGATTGTTACGCTCACATGTAGAACACTCCCTTATTTGTGACTTGAATTTTTTTGAGAAATGATGAGTCTGTCTGCAGAAGTCATCTCGTTTGGATCGTTATACATAGATTGAATTGTTTTAAAACTATAGATAATAAATAGTGGGGCTCTGACATCTACTATTACTATAAAGAACAGACACTTGAAGTTTCAGAAACTTAATAAAAACATGATTTGAGTGGAGAGTCCCCTTTTAAAGTGCATCAATCCAGTTCTTCTGATTTCAGCCCCCGAGCCACATTAATAGCTCATATTCGTACTCATTCCTTGCCATTACATTCTGTGGCTGCAGATTATACAGTTGGCACTGGTAACTTTGGCATTAGAATAATAATAATTGCATAGAGAATAGAATCAGGGAAACAGTCAGCTAATCTCCTTGCATTGATTTAGATGCTACCCTGAACGAAGCGGCACGAATTCTTCGGCTGCTTCACATTGAAGAGCTCCGAGAGTTACAAACTAAGATCAACGAAGCCATCGTGGCGGTGCAAGCCATCATCGCTGACCCCCGGACGGACCACCGCCTCGGGAAGGTGGGAAGATGAAACCCAACCTCACAGGACTGTGTCCAACTGGACTGTTTATTTGTCTTTGTTTTAGATTTTCTTTTGGCTTGCAATTGAAAATTGTAAGATTTATTAGTGATTTTGTTGTAGCCTGGTCTGGAGGCTTTCTATAAAAAGGTTGGAATGTATGTTTTTGTTGTGTAATAAAGCTTAATTCAACCCAGAAATCTTTTACGGTTCATTTTTCCGGGAGCAAGAAATTCAAGCTGTTTTTTTTTAAATGTTTCAGCTCTGCATTTTCTGCTGTTATGTATGCATCCTTAGACTGAGTGTTGAATAGAAATGTAAAATCATGGATTAACACTCGACTGCATCAAGAAAGAAAGAAAACATTTATATTGAGGCAAGCGGACAGATTTATCAAATCACATTTATTGTTATAAATATCACACTTTACAAAAGATTGAACAAAGGCTTTGAAGAACAGTTTAGTTGAAAAGTTTTTCAATTTGGTTTATATTTTTGCATACAAATCACACAAATAAACCAGAGATTTTTTTTTTAATTCCTTAGTTTATTTTTTTAGCAAAAAAAAAAAAAAAATCACATACAAAAGTACAGTAGAAAAATGAGGTATTAAACAAATTTACAAAACTATTCTGAGAAAACAATCACACTCTTTACGTTTGTAAATTTGCGCTTTGGCTGTGACGCTGACTGTCATTGAGACTTCTGCGGCTCCGCTTGTCTTTGGTTCCACATCCCAGCTCTGATTCCAAAGGCACGAGCTCTCCAAACACGCACCCAAAATAGCACCATGTAAAGCTGGCTCTGTCATTAGCATCTCCCTACAAAAACACAAAACAAGATGTCGGAAATCATTTACAGAAAGCCAGGTTAGGACCTCTAATGTCACGTTTTCTTCCTGGGGAAATTGGCTGCTTGCGTTGAGTCTTGCAGCCACGCAATTCTTTACTCCACACTTCTGACTCAGCTTTGTAAAGATGTAATAGGCTTTGAAGTGCTGTCTGTGAAAGCAGTGTTTCATCACCTATGAGCAAACTACAGTCATTTAAAAGCAGCAAGCTTGTACTTTTCTCAAAAGTGCCTCTCAAGTCTCAAATCTTCTGTTATTTTTTTGAAAAAGCTAACATTTGTTATGATGCATGCTCAAGGAAACCTTGTTTGTGTTTCCGTTGAATCGTGACATGGAAATCTCAAGATGAATGACTATATCAGTAACATTCATTGTAAGATACTTATCAGCATACAATTTTGAGTCATGCGGTTTTAGTACTGTCTAGCCCAGCTGAGTTTTGGGAAAGGCTGATTAATTTCTTACATAGGTCACAAGACATTAACATCGCCATACACTCACTATTCACTCTCACACCGGTGGGAAATTTAACATTCATCTAGCTGACAGAATTGGGACTGTGTGCATGCTCAGAGGACACTAATTGAAATTTGAGCATGGAGAAAACCTGCAAACATTTAGTAATTGAATCAAGAAGCTCTCATAGAGAGGAAGTAGTTCTAACCCATTCTTACTATATATACTATATTTACACATTCTTACTTGTGCAACATTCTAGAGTGGAGTCGTTTGATCTTTTTTTGATTTTTGATTTGATTTTGAGCAGTCTGAATAAAACTGGGTAGTTGGCATGAGAGAATTGGGTAAACCCTTAATAGATACATCGTTTGATACTTTGTACTAGAGAATTCTTCATTTGTGTTTTTGTTGCATTTCATGTAATTGGGTCAATTGGACATGCGGTGTATATCCAACTCATGGGATTTCTGGTTCGTAGTTAGAATGGGGAGAGAGAGGCGGGACATAGGCGTAGCACAGATGTCTGATTGGCTGAAGGTTTCAATTTAATATATCTCTAAAAACTAATTTAAAAATAATTCACCCCCTCAGAGTGTTAATAAAGGTCAAAACTTTAGATCTGAATAAAAAAAACATAGCAGGACCAGGGGTGTAAAAAAAATTTGGTTCTTTTTTTGGGCAAATTTAACATTGTGGTGAAAGAGAACCTGCTCACTTCAAAGTCACCCATAGGTTGTAGCAAAAAGCAAATGATGCTCAGAGTTTGGGTAAATCAGCCATGTCATCAATGACAAAACATTACTAAAAAAGAGAAAAAAAGGTTAAAACGTGAAAAGAGTTTTTTTTGGTGGATCAGAAATGATGAGAATGAAACCTCAGCGATTGGTAAGTGGCTCTCTCTCGATTAAGCCAGCCCTTAATTGTGCAAAAATATTAAAGTTTAATATAACTTAAAAGAAAGGAATAATAGAAAAATGTACCTCTTCCGAATATTCATGGAGGACAAAACTAGTGATAGGAATAAAAATTAAAAAAAACTTCAGGTACCAAACTTTAAACATATTTTTCCAGATTTCCATTTTAAACATGGTGTTAATGAAAATCTGCTCACTGCTGGGACCAGCCTCCAGTGGTCAGTCGAGATATTACAAGTCCTGTCAATTCCTATTGCAGATCGAGAGGGAAAGAGGGGGGTTGCGCCAATACACTACCTTATAAACAGTGTGGAGGAGCGACTGTGATTCCATACAAGTGAGATCTCTGGTCAGGCAGGAACTCATCTGTGACCTGGTTATCTCGACCTACAGCGATCACTCCATCCCTGAAAAGATAAAAAAAGTCAAAACATAGAATGATGAAATTTGTTTATGTTTTCTTTTAATTGGAAACCAAAAAATATCATGCTCATCCTAATTTAGAAGATCTGCCAGATACTTCTAAACAGGAAAAAAGGGTGCCCGTGGCTTTACCTCCTCCAGTCCGTGAAGTAGTAGTGATTGGCGAAGTACACCATGCTGAAGGGGTAGTTCAGATTGCTTTGGATCACACGCCTCCCCGTCCCATTCGGAGATATACACTCCAGACGCTTGGTTCCTGTTCAGAGCAAAACACTCAAGTATTCATGAGGGGATTCAAAGGGGGGCTCTTATTACCATATCATGTCATTTAGAGCATGTGAATAATTACAAACCATTGTCAAAAAGTAAAAGCAGATCAGACAAATACATACCGGCATCGCCCCAGCAGATCTGTCGTGTGGTGGAGTCATAGGTCAAAGCGTTGGGGAGCCCAATACCTTCCTGGACAAGGACCCTTCGGTTCTGACCGTCCACTGAAGAACTTTCAATTTTAGGAGCCTCTCTGTTCCAGTCAGTCCAGTAAAGGATTCTGTTTAAGAAAAAAAATGTTTTTTAACCAGTGGATGAAAGTTTCATGTAAATTTTTAATCCTTGTTATTAAAGAGCCCTACTTATGGATGTTTGAAAATGATCTTTCATGTGGCACAGTTTAAGACAGAGTTTAAGCAAGTTAAGTTTGAGTTTTAAATCTGAAAGCGCGATGTGTCTAGTTATAGTCTTTAAAATAAAAGTCGCTGAAACTAATCATTACTCAAACAAATCTTTTTCCTAAACGTCACGTACAAACATTCTCTCCACTGACTTTTGTCACACAAGTTGTACTTCTTTGTATTGTATTTCTCCGTAAATTTCGCTCTCAAAGATGATTGTAATCAAGTGTACCAAGTGGATCTGTTGCAAGATTTATAATGATTGGAAACTGTACTAAAAACTGTGAGATGAGATTTTAAGATGAGACAGACTTGGGGCGAACTATCTCCCAAAACTATTACATTTTCAAAATCATAATCCAGGCAAGTTCCTAGACTATTCTGTTGAAGAAATTGCACAATGCATTCTGTTTATTTATATTTTTGTAACAAACTATATTTGGCAAACAAATCTTGCCAATTGCTAATTTAGAACAATATTTGTTTAACGTTATATTACGTTTTTATAAACATTCAAAATTAAAAAAACTAAGTTTAAAGAGTCACTCGAATAATATAGTATATACTTTAGCTAATATAGTAGTTTGATAATCAAGTACTTTATAACAATTGAAAAACACTTGTTTTTCATAATTTTTCAGTCTCGAGTCGGTCCCCCGGCCCCGCGCGCCCCGAGTCGGTCCCCCGGCCCCACGCGCCCCGAGTCGGTCCCCCGGCCCGTGCGCCCCGAGTCGGTCCCCCGGCCCGTGCGCCCCGAGTCGGTCCCCCGGCCCAAGTCGGTATCCCGCGAGAGTGAGAGAAGAGCCGGAGCATGGCATCGTCTATCGACCCAACCCTAAATGTAACCAATCAAATCAAGTTGATGCTTCCAAAAACATGCATTGAATGGAAAATTCTCACCACTAGATGTTACACTTTCAGAAAAAAAGCAACTCTTGCATACATAACAGTGGGACAATTTGTGTGTGTGTGCGTGCGTGCGCCTCTTGATGCGACACCATTCTTAGACCATGTTATAGATACCAGGACAAATAGCTATTAGTTTCAAAATATTACTTTGACTCAGCTTGCATGTCATACTGCAAATATTTCAAACTACAGAACTACCAGAAACTAGAAACCGATTTAAAAATCTATGATGCTCTATTGTCAAGCTGAATCAGTTTGAAGTGTTCCAAGGGATGAAAGTAGTTTTTTTTTATTCTACAAACACACACCAGCAATCCTCTCTGAATACAACAGGATGTCTCAATGGCAGGCATATTAAATGCCGTCTCATTGTCTGTAAATATCAGCTGCAATGAATAAGCTGAATCAGTCACAGTTCAAGACATTTTACAACCAAACTCTGCTAACTAAATCTTTGGATCACAAAGCTCAAATTTAGGCAAATTAAATATTTAAACAACCATTCAAGTATGGCTGTGATGCAAACAAAATCAAACCTCTGGACTGTTTCGTAGGTTTATTCCCAGACGACTTGTTTTTCTCATGCATGCTCTCACTATTGCATCATAGCAAACACAGACGTGCAGCAGTAAAGGCCAGACCACGGTTGGTTATTCATCTTTGTGTGGCAGCTCTTGTGTGTTCTTCACAAAGATGTTACACATGCAGATGTTCTCTTTCTCCTGAGATCCAGAGTCAGGCCAGACAATGAAGTAACACAGACATCTGGACCACAGTTTTTTGCTCTTTCCTCCTTATAAGGAGGCTCGGAAATCTTACCAAGACTTTTCTTTTTAATTTACATTCCCATTTGCTGAATCATTAAGGACGTGACATACCCTGTCTGTGAAACCACGATCATGGCTCTGGGGTTAACCAAGTCTCTGTCAAACAGAACTCGTCGTTCACTTCCATCAAGGTTTGCCGTTTCGATCTTGTCCTGAGTGCTGTCCACCCAGAAGAGTCTCCGGCGGGAGACATCCACCGCCAGACCTTCAGGACTCGTCAGGGCTAGAGAATTACAAATGAAAACTCACGAGAATAAACTTTTAACACTGATCAGATCAACATAGTCACTGTTATAACTGAATGTGAAAATAGAAATATTTCCGACGCACTGATAAATGATAAATGATAAATGAAGCTTTAAAAACTTCTTTTAAAAAAATTATTAATAGCAAAAAAAAATCTGAAAGAGTAAAAAGTTATTTTGAATAATATTGATTAAATTTATTAATTTTCAACAAATATTTTGCAGGTGGAAAAAATAAATATAATAGTAAAAATTACTTTTGCTTGTAAAACTAAAACATGTGGCTAAACACAAGTGCAAGGTGTAATTTATCCTTTAAAAAGTCACTTTCAAACAAAAAAAGCTGTTGCTACCAATGATGCAAAAAAAGAAACAACTGGATTTGTGATGTTTAAAAGCCATGGCCAAAAGAGACGAGCTTTAAAAATAGAATATCTTTAATATTTCCTTTTTGGAAAATTAATAATGACAAAAAAAAAAAAACCCAGCAGAGCTAAAAAAAAAAAAAAAAAAAAAAAGGAAAAAGCAATATGTTTATTTTGGAAATAGAAACTATTAAAGTTGAAAATAATGCATGAAAGAAAAAAATTGCTATTTTTTTATTTACCTTTTAATATATCATTGTTATTAACTTCATGCTTTTTTCTTACATGCAATCTTTTTTTCCATATTAAAACGATAGAATGCAATTTTTTTCAATCTGGTAATTCACTCAAATAAATAATGAATACCCATTTACACATACTAAACCCCCAATATTTTAAAATGGTGAAGATTGTTTTTTCCAATATCAAAATTTTGGTCTTCGTCTGCATTCATACCGGTGTTGACAATAATCTCAGGCTCAGATCCAGGCTCCAGGCTGGCTCGATTGATAGTCCTTCCTGCCAGATCAGTCCAGTAAACCTTCCTCTCTCTGCAGTCGTAATCAATGCCAACCACTATAGATCCCTGAGGGAAGGAACGAAAGAGAGGATAAAGAGAGGTTTTTGTCTCATTTCACTTGAGATCAGTGATTAACAACCACAAGTTTGTTTAAAAGTCTCACGTGAAGCGCAAGAAGCACAGAAGCCCTCTGCTTGTCCATCAGTGTGCCGTTCAGAGGCAGAACTCCGATCTGCTGGCCCTGGGCATAGAGCAGAGACGTGCCTGTAGGAGGCGGAGTCACATCCGGGCGTGGAAGAGGGCGCATGGAAGGAGGGGCCACAGTAGGTATACCTACAATAGAGAACATTTAAACGGTAGATTAAGACTTTAACAAACTGTAGCTAAAATTGGGTGTCAATAATTATACTGTAAAAAAATACATACAATTATCACAGTTATCTGTAGCGATATGTTCAAACATTTTCACATTTTTTGAGCATTTTTGGATAGCCTGCTGATTGTGACATGCACTGCACTTATTTACTAAACTACATGGTTAAATGACAAATTCTTTTGAAAATAATGTTGAGTCAATAAACCTGCTAGTGTGAGTCTAAAATTGTGTGGAATTAAAGTTAAAACCATGTGCCAACAGGAGGTTCTTCATGGTATTGTTTCCAGAGTTTCCCTACTGAGTCACTGATTTTATTGAATTTTAGAATATATAAATATCAGTTTAATTAATAAATTATCTGAAAGATGATAGACATGGAAATGCCCATTTTAAAAAAAACAGAACAAAGACACACCATTTTCTCCATGTTATCAAAGATTGTGCTTTGACAGTGTACTTATTTCCTATTTTTGCCTTAAAAACACCTGAATCAATTGAAGTAGCCTACTTTTGAACTAATAGACATGTCACAGGTACTCACAAGCAGGCTTAACAGCATCGTGTGAGCGGGTTCCAGGCACCTCCCGCCCGTTTTGATCCACACACCAGCAGTAGCTGCTGTCTCCGTAGCACTGAACTGGGTTGAACTCGCCAGCAAAGTCACATTGAGGTAGATAATGGTGAGAGTCCGGCTTGCCTCCATACTGCTGCAGCAGACTGGCTCTCCAGCGCTCACAGACCGTCTCTGGACGTTCAGTCGGAGGAACGACCACTAGGATTCGGAGGAGTCAAATATTTAGGGATTACATGTATTTGTATGGCTGTGAGTTTTTATTCAAATATGATATGATCAGTATTCAATACACAGTAAAAACTACTTTATTCTGAGCGTATTCAGTCCTTTTCTGGATAGAGTTAAACTGAAAACTATGAAGTCAAATCCACTCTGAATAGACTAAATTTCAATGTCAAGATTTTGTTGTGTACTTGTTAATCTTGACCATTTTTAATGACAGTAAAGTTAAAGGATGGGTGAGGCAAGAGGCATTTGTAACAGTGTTGAGAAGTGGACTCGTTCCCTTGCAGTGTTGACACAGACTGAACTCTGTGCACTTATTTTTCTTCCTGCTTTATAATCTGAACAAACCCCAGACAAATTGAATGCTGCTCTTAGTCTCTAATTAGTCTGACTACTAACACATGTAGGAAACTACTTAACAAATTAGACATCCAATAGTTTGCATCTAACGACACATTAGTTAAGCTAGTAGTGAAGTTTATTGGATTTTAATCAAATGTAAAGTGTGAAAATGGAAACAGCAAGGAATAATTAGAAGATGTTTTTACCAGGCTCATCACAGTTAACCCTGGGACTCCCGGGTGGAGTACGGGTCCCGGCTCTCTCCTGCCCCCTGTTGTCCACGCACCAGCAGTGACCGGTGGAGCCGTGGCACTGCTGCAGCCTGTACTGACCCTCCTCATCACACTGAGGGATGAAGGCACCAACCAAAGGAACACCAGCACCTCCATTTTGAAGACCATCTCTGTGCTGCTCACAATGGGTCTTGGGACGAACTAGAGAAACGAGAGACAGGAAAGGATGTTTTTACTTCTCTCACAAAAAATAAAGCATGTTTAAATGAGATTTTACATATTATACCTGTCATTTTAAATGATTTTTATTAAAGAACATTTTCTCAATCTTAGTCAACCCCAAAAATCACTTTTATGCTTTTGAGGCTTTATGTACGCTTTCTTAATGTCTGGAAGCCCTTACAATCACATTTACATAGTTTAACATTTAGCAGTTAACCCGAACAATCAATTTTAAGATTTTGAGCTTTTATGAGTGTTCACAAGCATTTTCTCAAACTCTGGCAACCTTAACCATCACTTTTCTGATTTTGAGTGTAAATGAGCTTTTACTCAAACCAAACATCCTCAAACATCGCTAAAATTCACGTATGTTTTTGTTGATTTACAAAGGTTTTCTCAAACTCTGGTTACTTGAACCATGACTTTTAAGTTTTTGAGCATTTATGCAGATTTTCCTAGACTAGAGAAACCCTAACCACCTCTTTAAACCACAAGCAACATAAAACCTTTCATAACAGATGAGCTTACATGTATATCATAAAAATAAGACCTGTGAATTTTTTTTTATATACAACAGTGAATGAAACCCTGATGAGGCACTGACACTTTATTGCTGTCACAAATAAATTAATTTCAAGAGTGACGCGTCAAAGCTGGCTGATATATGGGGAAGTAGATATTACATGTGGAAGGAAAAATAGTGAATAAAACAGAAAAATTATTTTGTTTAACTGACTGGGACTAAAGCCGTGTTCACACTAAGAACTGGAAAATGAGTGGAACATTCCAGAATGGAGGAACGAAATTGTCTCCCAATTCTCTTGTCCCGGAGATGAAATTTGTCATCTGGCAATGCTGGTTTATGCATTTCCATTATGTGATTAATCTAGGAGAGTCCTTATTGGTTGGAAAAGCCACAAATTTGCCGCCAAGTTAAAACACTTTAACCTCTTGGTGTCCAAGATAATTTCTTCTGTAGCATAGCTACATCGCACTATTTTCACCACAGTACCCACAATACCCTCTCAAATTCTCTGCAACGCATCTGCATTGACTTAATATGTAAATCTTTCGCAAACCAAGCAACCTTAAATTTTGGTGTCAACACGCAGTAAGTCCGTTTAAGTAAGTCCACATAAATCATAAATCTTTAAAAAGGGGGGTTTCCTGACCATTTCACTTCTGTTTATGCAATATAGACCTATAAGAAGATATACTAATGTACAAATATAGAAATCCGTATAGATAACTTTTAAAAGGAATTGATACTGTTATAATGGAGGTTTATTTTGTAGTTTTTGGGATTGCTGTGTGGTTTTTACATTGATTTCAGGTGTGGCTGTTAAGGCTGATTGCATCCACCTGAGCTTGTTGGATACTTCTGGATATAAGCGGTGGATCTGCAGTTAGCCGTTGCCAGTTCGTTGATCTAAATCATGTTAGGAGCAGTCTTTTGCTTGGCTTTAAACTATCCTGAGTTCTCGATGTTGTGGTGATTTTGCTGATCATTTTTTCCTACTATTTTCAGAGCAAGCCACCAGCCACAAGCAAGGCTAGCAGACCCTGGAGGACTTTTGGCCTAACCAGCAACCAGAAATCTGTTGAGTTTTGATTTTCCACTCTAGGAGAGTGCAGTTTTCAGTTTTTGGAATTTTCCCATCGTTTGTTCTTTTTTTTTATTAAAAGGAGTTTTTCTATATACCTTTTTCTGAGTCGTCGCTTGCATTTGGGTTCACCCATTTTCCCACCGTAACAGAACGAACTGGCCACAAGTATGAACCCAGCAGAGACTGATTCATTTCAGAAAGCGCTAGCAAGTCATGGATCTCTTTTGGGTAATCATGACCAACAATTAAGACAGCTGTTGGATAACAGTCAGATGATGGCTCAGCAAATATCTCAGCTCTGTGAGCAATTAACTAAACTGTCTTCGGGACTCAGTTCACTCTAATTTCACTTTCCATCACCATTGATAACCGCCTCAGAGAGCGTCGTAGGGAAAAGACCAAGCGTTCTTATCCCTTATTGACCAATACAGCAAGCCTACCGAGGGTTTGGTCTACTCCAGAGATTTCTGCTGCTCCATTATCCTTAAGCTCTCTCTCTCCCCAGGAG
The DNA here is from genome assembly GCA_900490495.1 of Danionella dracula. Taxonomy (NCBI): domain Eukaryota; kingdom Metazoa; phylum Chordata; class Actinopteri; order Cypriniformes; family Danionidae; genus Danionella; species Danionella dracula. The sequence goes on from UELW01000223.1 coordinate 5,618,967, forward strand.
GAACCCATGCAATTGGGCCGTACCCGTTTATCCCCTGACGAACGCCAGCGACGAATCCAAGCTAAGGTTTGCCTGTACTGTGCAGAGAGGGGGCATTATTTGAAATCTTGTCCTGTTCGACCAAAAGAGTGGGCTCAACCGTAAAGGAGGAGTGTCGGGTGAGCCAGACTTCATTTTCCTCCTCTTCCCCCCATCGTTTGTCTATACCTTGTTCTTTGATTATCAGGCAGAAAAACCATGCTCTTCAGGCCCTGGTTGATTCAGGGGCAGAAGATAACTTTCTTGATTCCAGTCTTGCCTCACAATTGAAGATTCCCATTGAGAAATTGGAGAATTTCATTTCTGCCACTGCATTGGATGGAAGTTTCCTTGCACAGATAACCCATCGAACCATTCCTGTGTTATTTCTATTATCTGGAAACCATCAAGAATATATTCAATTCCATTTAATTTCTTCTCCTGCTACACAAATTGTACTTGGTCATACTTGGTTAAAACGTCACAATCCTCAGATTGATTGGGTCCATGGACGAATAACTGGTTGGAGTGTTTCTTGTCACTCATCTTGTTTGCTCTCTGCGATTCCTCCAGCAAAAGATGTAATGCCAATCCCAGAACCAAAAAACTTGGATTTAATGTCTGTCCCTTCCCAATATCATGATCTTAATCAAGTTTTTAGCAAAGACCAGGCCTTCTCCCTGCCTCCCCCCCGACCGTATGATTGTGCAATTGACCTTCTTCCAGGAGCGCCCTTGCCCACCAGCCGTTTGTTTAATCTCTCCCATCCGGAAAGAGAAGCTATGGAAAAGTATATTCAGGAGTCCTTATCTGCAGGTCTCATAAGACCGTCCTCCTCTCCACTGGGTGCAGGATTTTTCTTTGTTGACAAGAAAGACAAATCTCTTCGGCCTTGCATCGATTACCGTGGCCTTAACCACATTACTGTCAAAAACAAGTACCCTCTGCCACTTATCAATTCCGCTTTTGATCTACTTCAGGGAGCGAAGGTTTTCACCAAGTTGGACTTAAGGAATGCCTATCATCTTGTCAGAATCAAGGAGGGCGATGAATGGAAGACTGCCTTCAACACACCCCTTGGACATTTTGAACATCTGGTCATGCCCTTTGGACTTACAAATGCTCCTGCTGTCTTTCAGGCTCTAGTGAACGATGTTTTACGTGATTTTTTGAACCGGTTCCTGTTTGTTTATCTCGATGACATTTTAATTTTTTCTAACAACCTGTCTGAACACATTCTCCATGTTCGTCAAGTTCTCCAGCGACTTCTGGAGAACAGGCTTTTTGTCAAGATGGAAAAGTGTGAGTTCCATGTGTCTTCTGTCAAGTTTCTCGGATTCATCATTGAGGATGGAAAGGTCCGGGCAGACCCAGAGAAGATCCAAGCAGTAGTTCAATGGCCACTTCCTAGTAATCTCAAACAACTACAACGTTTTCTGGGATTTTCCAATTTCTACAGGAGATTCATAAGAGATTATAGTCGGATAGCTTCTCCCCTTACTCGCATGACATCACCTTTGATTCCTTTCAAGTGGACTGAAGAAGCGGACAAAGCCTTTCAGAAGCTAAAGGACCTCTTTACCTCTGCCCCTATTCTGATTCCTCCTGATCCTTCCCATCAATTCATCGTCGAGGTGGATGCTTCGGAGACTGGAGTGGGGGCCATCCTATCACAAAGATCGCAATCAGATCATAAGCTTCATCCCTGTGCCTACTTTTCGCGGCGGCTATCCATAGCAGAGAGGAACTATGATGTTGGAAATCGGGAATTGTTGGCTGTAAAATTAGCCCTAGAAGAGTGGAGACATTGGCTGGAAGGCAGTGAAAAGCCATTCATAGTCTGGACTGATCACAAGAACCTAGCTTACATTCAATCCGCCAGACGATTAAATGCTCGCCAAGCAAAGTGGTCCTTATATTTTGGCCGTTTCAATTTTACCATCACCTATCGCCCTGGCTCTAAAAACATCAAACCCGAAGCCCTTTCCCGGCAGTTTAATCTTGAAGACACCTCCACTAATCCGGACACAATTCTTCCATCTTCCTTTGTTGTTGGTGTCCTCAATTGGGAGATCGAGAAGACAATCAAAGAGGCTCAACAAGAACAACCTGATCCAAGAGATGGGGCACCTGACCGGCTGTTTGTCCCTAATTCTGCACGTTCTAAGGTCTTCCAATGGGTGCATGACTCCCATCTTTTCTGCCATCCAGGTATCAATCGTACTCTTCATCTTCTGAAAAGACACTTTTGGTGGCCAACTTTGGACAAGGACACTAAGGAATATGTGGGAGCTTGCAGAACATGTTCTCAAGGCAAGACTACTCATCGTCCCCCTGAAGGTCAGCTTCATCCTTTAACTATCCCGAGTCGTCCTTGGTCCCATATTGCCTTAGACTTTGTCACTGGATTGCCCCCATCCCAAGGCAACACTACTATTCTAACTATAGTGGATAGATTTTCTAAATCTGCCCATTTTGTGGCCTTACCCAAACTACCATCAGCTATGGAGACGGCGAATCTTCTAGTGCAACATGTATTTCGAATTCATGGTATTCCGTTTGACATTGTCTCTGACCGTGGGCCGCAATTTACCTCTCAAGTTTGGCAAGCTTTCTGCAAGGCACTAGGAGCAACTGTAAGTCTGTCATCTGGATTCCATCCTCAGTCCAATGGACAATCAGAGAGGACAAACCAGGAACTCGAAGAAATGCTGCGCTGCATCTCTGCCAAGGATCAAACTAACTGGAGCGCAAACCTACCCTGGGTGGAATATGCCCATAACTCCCTCCCTAGTTCAGCTACTGGCAGGTCGCCTTTTGAGTGTGTTTTGGGATACACCCCTCCGTTATTCCCGAGGGATGAATTGGAAATTGCAGTTCCTTCAGTCCACTCCCACATTCGACGCTGTCGTAGAGTTTGGAAGTTGACTCGGTCAGCCCTGTTGAAGACTTCAAAGCGTAATCGAATGACTGCGGACCGCCATCGCATTTCCTCCCCTGTTTATCAACCAGGTCAAATGGTTTGGTTGTCCTCTAGAAACATTCCTCTGAAGACAGAATCCAGGAAACTTTCTCCACGTTTTCTTGGACCTTTTCAAATACTACGTAGAATCAATCCTGTAGTGATGAGGTTGAAATTACCCAAGTCTATGAAAATTCACCCATCATTCCACGTATCCCAACTTAAGCAAGTAAAAGAGAGCGATTTGAATTCACCTACCAAACCCCCTCCCCCACCCCAGATGTTGAACAATGACCCAGTCTATGCTGTCAGAAAGATATTGGATGTCAAGAGACAGGGAAGAGGTCTTCGGTATCTCATCGATTGGGAGGGATATGGACCTGAAGAACGATCTTGGGTTCCTCGCTCCTTTATTTTAGACCCTTCCCTCATCAGGGAGTTTCATCAAAACAACCCTCATAAGAACCCTTGATCGCCAAGAGGCTCTCGTAAAGGGGGGGGGTACTGTTATAATGGAGGTTTATTTTGTAGTTTTTGGGATTGCTGTGTGGTTTTTACATTGATTTCAGGTGTGGCTGTTAAGGCTGATTGCATCCACCTGAGCTTGTTGGATACTTCTGGATATAAGCGGTGGATCTGCAGTTAGCCGTTGCCAGTTCGTTGATCTAAATCATGTTAGGAGCAGTCTTTTGCTTGGCTTTAAACTATCCTGAGTTCTCGATGTTGTGGTGATTTTGCTGATCATTTTTTCCTACTATTTTCAGAGCAAGCCACCAGCCACAAGCAAGGCTAGCAGACCCTGGAGGACTTTTGGCCTAACCAGCAACCAGAAATCTGTTGAGTTTTGATTTTCCACTCTAGGAGAGTGCAGTTTTCAGTTTTTGGAATTTTCCCATCGTTTGTTCTTTTTTTTATTAAAAGGAGTTTTTCTATATACCTTTTTCTGAGTCGTCGCTTGCATTTGGGTTCACCCATTTTCCCACCGTAACATATACAATTACATACAACATACAATTACAGGGGTATCTTCTTTTGACGGTATCAAAATAAAAAAATAAAATAATGAGTTGAGGTTTACAACGTTAAATTGCGAGGGAGCACCTTTCACTTACCTGGCTCATCACAGTTGACCCTGGGACTCCCGGGTGGAGTACGCGTCCCGGCTCTCTCCTGCCCTCTGTTGTCCACGCACCAGCAGTGACCGGTGGAGCCGTGGCACTGCCGCGGCCTGTACTGACCCTCCTCATCACACTGAGGGATAAAGGCACCAACCAAAGGAACCTCACTATCGTGTCGGCTCTGTAAACTGTCTCGGTGCTGCTCACAGTGGGTCTTGGGGCGAACTGCAGTTGAGACAATAAAAAAAAAAACATATAACATTTGTCTACAATACACAAATAATTTTGGACATTACTTTCCTTCAAGAGTGAAAACAATAAGCTAGCTAGATGTTTCCCCAACAACGAGGCCATGAATGCAGTCTGTAGATATCCATACAGAATTAGGGGCATGGGGCTACAGTAGTGGGTGGAGTCAGAGAATGTATAGTTAATTTGTTGATACACTTTTCACTTGACAGACAATAAGCTAAAGCAAAAATAGAGCTTTCTAGCTGCAAGTCAATGCAGTATTTTTGTAGTTATTAAATAGTTAACAAAATAACACTATTTAAACTAATAACGCTAATAAAATAACGCTATTTGTAATAAAATAATGCTTGTTATTAGTTATTAATAAAATAACACTATTTTGGAGTACAACGTAGATAAAAAATGCAGATAAGAAAATTACTGCAACAAAAATCGTGGCCTATTCAGATATAAATACATAAATAAACTATAATTTCGAACGGTTCTTTTCACTTCTTACCAGGCTCATCACAGTTGACCCTTGGGCTCCCGGGTGGAGTACGTGTCCCGGCTCTCTCCTGCCCTCTGTTGTCCACACACCAGCAGTGACCGGTGGAGCCGTGGCACTGCTGTGGCCTGTACTGACCCTCCTCATCACACTGAGGGATGAAGGCACCAACCAAAGAAACCTCACCATCGCCTCGGCTCTGATGACTGTCCCTGTGATGCTCACACTGAGTTTTGGGGCGCACTATAAGCACATGGGGTCCAAAACAATGTTAAAAGTGAGTCACTTCTGTTACGGTTTTCATTGTGCAAAACTGGAGATCTTCACTTATGACAAATCATCAAGTTGAAATTATGTTCAACCACAAACTCTCAAAAATACGAAGCAACACATAGCTTAGCTTTCAACAAATTTTGTACTTTAGCCTAGTTTTTTAATGCTGTAAATATAAAAAATTGTATGCAAAGTTTATATGGTAATTTACATACATTTACTGAAAATTGTAGAAGGTAAGGTTTTTAGAATTTGATACCGAAAGAAAAAAATACCAAGTCTTTTAGATGAAATAACAAACTTCTTCCTACAGAGGGAGTATATCAGTGTTACTATACAAACATTTGTCTCTTCCGACCATGACTCAATAATAACGAACATGACCTTTCAGCACTTTATTATACTCTGGACTATTTAACTTTTTATCCTGACATTGTATGCTTTTAATGCAGAAAATAGTTCGAAAATCTCATGATGAAACCTGAAAAAACTGAATCACCTTTGGTTCAACAATTTTAAAATGGTATGTCATTTATTACCTGACATACACTGCAATTGATGAAAAACATGACCAGCTAAAGGTTATTTTTGACTGTAAGAAAGATTTCCCCAGGTATGAAGTATGCTGTGAAACTCCGCCTCCTGAGACAGAGCTTAATCTTCTGATTCTCTCAAAAGTGTAAAATGCTTTAATTAGGGATATAGTAAGGGTTCTCTTTAAAATGAGAATATTAATAAGGCAGGACTAAACAACTGCCTGCTATATTTGCTAAAACGGACTTCTTGTCTGCTAGCTTTTAAATCCTGGGGAGTGAAGAAGAACCACTACTGAAACAGCAGACTGAGCATAGACGTAAATGCTCTTTTGTGCATTTTTATGTAAATAGCTATGTAAAACTACATTATTTAAAATAAATACAGCACTACTCTGTTATTACACATTTCTCTTGTGAATTCAAGTTTTAAATAGATTTTATGTTTAATATTATTTTGGGTGCAGACCATACAATAAGCCTCTCAGAATAACAAAATAGGTACACAGTTACTCAGCTGAGATTGTGCACAACAATCAGACAAAAAAAAAATTATTTTAAGTGTATAAAATATGTTTTAGGTTTTCATTTCAAAACAAAACCAGGAAAAAAATTATCAAATATGGTAAAAAGGGTTAAAAGTGCACTGAAAAAACAGTTTTTTTCAATTTCAAACATCTCTTACCTGGCTCATCGCAGTTTCTTGGTAAGGATCCGGGTGGAGTACGTGTTCCGGCTCTCTCCTGCCCCCTGTTGTCCACACACCAGCAGTGACCGGTGGAGCCATGGCACTGCAACGGCCTGTACTGACCCTCCTCATCACACTGAGGGATGAAAGCACCAACCAAAGGAACACCAGCTCCACCACTCTGAAGACTGTCTCTGTGATGCTCACACTGAGTTTTAGGACGACCTGCAGGAACCCAGATACTGCAATCGAAAAAAATCCAGTAGGATTACCAAAAAACATACAAACACCCACCATTCTGTTGGTGGCACTGGAAACCATCTCCATGGAATCCTGGTGGGCAATGACACCGAAACGATCCCGGACTGTTTATGCACAAGGCCTGGGTGTGACATGGCTGCTCACGACACTCGTCCACGTCTGCAAAAAGCACAAAACAGCAGACGGTCACTCAAAAGCTCTGCAAACACAGCATTACGTGCATTCCTCAGGAAGAGTTAACTGTCCTCTGACCCCTTTATTGTATGTTCTTCAGCTGTGAGTCTCCTACGCACATTCCCAGAGAGAGGACATTGGGTCATTGTTTCTGGATGGCCTACCTTCCCCAGCGTCTCTGGTTACCCACCGTGCCTCTCTTCACCTAGAACACTCAGCTCACAGAATGAGTCTGTTAACTTACTTTTTCAGCGTTCAACCTGCTTCCCAACATTTATCCTTGGTTCCGCATCACAGCACTGATGGCACTCAGTTAACCCTTTGAACCAACTGAAAGACTTCAAAATGCCTCAGTCAACTAAATAAAGTATTTTTACAAGCAAGCCTGGAATTTTTGTTTTTTCTGGAATGTGAATTTTGTCTCATTTATTTAGACAGGTTTAAAGTAACAAAATACCTTATAATGCCATTTGGGCATCACACACATGAATCTGTTGTGTCTCAATGCAGTAACTTCTCCTTTAAATGGAGGGGGGCAATAATATGAAAGCTTTAATTATATTCATAATTTGAAATGTGCAAGTATTGAACTAAACCTGACTAAAAAATGAATTAATCATGCAGGCGTGGCCTTTCATGTAAGTCTTTATATAGCTCAGCCCAATCACAGTTGTTTAAATGTATCTTCTGTGCTTAAGAGGTACAGAGCTTGAATTCTCATAAAAATAGAGAGTGCAATATATATTCCAAATGCCTGAATTCCTCTGTGATCCACACAGACACACGGAACAACAAAAACACCCTGAAATCCCCCCCTCACACACCTTACACGTAATTATACACCCTCCCTTCATTAAATGAATTGTATAAAATATCTCTCCATCTTGACCATGCAGAAATCTGTTACTTTTGCAATATTTCATGCATCGCCAAGCAATGACAGCTTCTCAAAACTGAGCTTCTAAGGGGGCGGGGCTTATTGATTGATCAAATGAAGAAGTCTTTTACCTTGACATGTGCGCCCATCTAATCCAAACTGAAATCCGCTCTCACACTCACAGCGATGGCTTCCAGGCAGGTTCACGCAGTTAGAGTGAGCACTGCAAGAGCTCAGGCTCTCTGCACACTCATCCACATCTATATAAGGTAAAAGAGAAACTATTCAATAACAACATTCAGAGATGCTTTGGTGTGAGTGAAGTAAGTCACTGAGATAAAAGCCTGTACTAATATCTGCACAAATGACAGAGAGCAATCTGGTCCCTGCCTGAGTGCGTGGGAACAGGCCTGAGGCTCTGGGTGGGTTCAGAGCTGGTCAGCAGGAGACCTGGTTTTGATCACTGCTAATTACAAAGAGGGGAAGAGCCCCAGTCCCCCTCACTCTCTTGGTTTTTACTCTACACGTTTTCCTTGACCCCTGATTATCTACTCAAGAGTGAAGAGTTCAGACAGGTGATAAAATGATCCTCTAATTGGAACACGATGCCCGAAAACACACCCATGCACACTCACGCATACATAATCAAGCACAGACGCGGTGCCCCAAAAGATGAGTTCATTCGGGACTTTTGTTCCAAAGGTTTTAACATTTCTTAATCTACAATAATATAAAACCCCGGCTCTAAAAACTCATGTTCATGAATCTCCTAGACATTCGAAAGGCTATTTAAGTGTAAAATGTGTATGAACGCAGGAAGGTTAAACTTTTTGCTGAAAAGGTTGGTTAAGAAAAAGCTGAAGGCTTAAACAGTAGCTAAAGTTGCTAAAAAAAGGCTTGACTAAAAATGCTAGAGAGAAATGCAGATAAAGTCGAAGGCTCAAAAGGTAGTTAAAATTAGCTGAAATTCAAAGCATACAAAATACAACTGCAGATGACCAATGTAGAAAAACTGAAGGCTAAAAGACAATGCTGAACAATCAGTGACGGTTCATATAAAGGGAGTTTAAATCATATTTTTGAAAAATAAGCAAAAACAAAAATGCTGTATTTACATGTGTGTAACTAAAAAGAATATCGAGATCACACATGCCACTAGAAAAAAAGTCAACCAGAAGCAGAGATATCCATTTGTTAATATTGAAACATTATGGTTACTAGAGAGCATTCAATGCCTCTAAATTTTGTTATATGGGGTTGGAAAGACGGTGCATTGGTGGAGTTGGTCGTCCTGTTGAGGTTCAATCCCAGTCAGGTCCATTTTGCCATTGTGGTCCTGGGCAAGCCACTTCACCCGCTTGTCCTGTATAGATTAGAGTGACTGATGAGGGATGTTTGGTGGTGGTCAGGAGGGCGTAGGCACAGAATGGCAGCCACGTCCTGTCAGAGTGCCCCAGGGCAGCTGAGGGCTACCAAAGTAGCTTATCACCTCCAGAGTGTGAATGTGGATTGAATGAATAATGCCCTAAACATTGTAAACTGTTGTCTTTGAGCTTTGGAAAAGTGCTACATAAATTGAACACATTATTATTATTTTTTTTTTATCAAGTTGTTTTTTAGACAACAGAAAATAGAACAACTTTTTAAAAATATAACAGCTCTCTGTATATAACACACAGTTCAAAATCACTGAATCAGATCAGACTCAAAAGAACCACATTGACCACAAAGATGTCATTACTTGTCTCAATGTCAAACGTCATCTGGAAGTGAGTCTCTCAAGAAAAAACCTCACATCTGTGTGCACAAGGAGTGTTCCGGTGGGGAGGCACGATTTGCCATCACTACAAACAAGGGAATATCAGGTGGTCCAAGCCCCCCCAACTAGCTCCAACAAGCTAAAACATCCCAGCTCAATGTGTCTTCACTTACAGATCTTCCCAAGACTCACCACAAGCTCACAGATCTACTACATTCCACCAAAAGAGTGTTTAGTCTCTGTTGTTTGGCTTGCTAACAGTGGGAGGATGAAGATGAGAGACAGCGGAGCAGGAGTTTGCGGGGGTGGATGGGAAGACCCGAGGCATGAGCATGATTCACAGAGGGTTTCCTCTACTCTTTTAGCAAAAGGAAACGTCTGGTTTCGCTAATGCACTTCAGTGGTGATGACCCCACTTCAGAAGGATGTTCAGTGTTGATATTACACAGACACGAGGGTCATATGGAACGTTTCAGGTTATTCTCAAAGTGTTCCAGATCCTCGGTTGATTAAACAGAGTGTCAGGAGTCATTTTGCAGTGTGTGTATGTGAAAAACATGAGTTATCTTTTTCAATAGGCAACTCTTACCATAACAGTTGCGACCGTCTCCTCTGAATCCTGTGGCGCACTGGCATGAGTAAAGCTGGCCCTCTCCTGGCATGCAGCGGGCGGTGGTGTCACAGTCATGATTTCCAGAATAGCACGGGTTCAGATTTTCTGGATCCGGATCTCCAGCTGTTAAACGATGCACATGAAAAACACAAACAGGAAAGCAACAGGCTTAGCTGATATGACCACAAACAAGGGCTTATGTAATCTTGGTGGAGCTCATATGGATTTGAAATGAGACCAGAAGGGTTAGATAACTACAACAACAAGTCCTTAATCTATCTTCTATAATTCCCAACTCTACTTTCAACCCCCAAAAGATACTCGGTTAGTAAGTTTCCTATTATTACAGTAGTCATAGTAAACTAGTAGATTTATAAGTAGCAATTGTAAAATTTAAACAGCATAATGTTGTATGTAGAAACAAAATTACACAAACACAAAAGCACAAAAAAGAACAGAAAACTAGTATAGTTCATTTCCAAAAGAATATCAAAATATCTAATTGAATTGATTAAAAAGTAGTAAGCTACCAACTTGAAACATTAACATGTCATCATGTACCTGACAACCTTTTCACAGTATTTTCATCATACTTCATGTGTGTTAATGGCTTACAGTATGTATGTAATCTAAGAAATGTTTAGCCACTAAGTGTTTCCATTTTTCAATAAACAAACATGTCCCTCATCCTTACACGCCAAAAAATGTTGCTAATAGCACCGAATCAGTTTTTTCTCTCTCAATCATAGGCCTTGAATCACCGAAAACAGTCCTGGAGGTCCAGAGCTATGTACATTTTAGTTGCAACCCTGCTCTAGTATGCATACTACTCTAGCTTCAAATGAGCCTTCACTAGTGCAACAGGTGTGTTTCATGACAGCTAAAACAAAAATGTCCAGGAATCCGGGCCTCCAGAACAAAGATTTGTTGATTTCTGTCATAGGGGAGCCTTTTTGGTGCCAATCAGGATCAGTCTACAATGACGTAAATTAGTGCTTTTTAGAACCAACCACATTTAAACAACTGCAGCTTAATATGGAAAACTGCTACATTGGCATCTAAAAAAACACAATAACCCTCCCAAATAATCTTAGAAGTATATAAAATTATATAGAAGTATATAAATGTCTGTAATTTGTCTTTGGCTCTAAATGTGGTTGGTAGTGTGATAACGAGCCAAAGGACTAGATTTGGTACAATGCAGCAGTGTTTGCTTTCTGAAAGCTCAGTTAATTTTACCACTAAAGGTTTTGTTTCTAGAACAAACAGATCTCATTTTTAGAAGATCCTCAGGGACAATGATCAATCAAGGACAGGTTTTATTGCTAACATATAATATAATTTTGACAGCATTGGACTTTAATGCATTTAAAACGAAAAATAAATTAATAAATTAATTTAATTAAATCTTTAAAACAGCGTAGGGAACATCCCTCATAAAAAAATGGTAATAAATGGAAATGGTAATTATTAAGATATGATCAAATAATATTTTTAACAGATCCAAATCTATTAAAATCAGAAACTTGTCATTCTTAAAGCATTTGCCATCATTTTCTACAATTGTTTTTAAATACTATTGATATTCCATGAAAAATTTGGTGTTTAAAACACAGACGTCTTGTAGATACCTTCACAATTCAAAAAAGTTATTTGGGCCAGTTTACATTGCAGTTTTTCTATTTTTCCTCAAGACATCAAAACTGTAAAATACTGAAAATGTCTCACAAATTTGTGACCCACTGCAGATGGTTCAAAACAGCTGGCCAGCGTAAGCATCCTGAAGCAGAGTCTACATTTAAAATTGACATGTTTGTGTTATAACGCACTAGTGATTTCAACAGCGCCTCCACAGTTTCTCATTCATACGATGCCTCCAGAGAGCCTAACTGAATATGATTTAACTTTTCAGTCTAATAATAGCTAAACAGTACAAACTAAAATAAAAGTTATGCAAGGACCCATTAGTGTCTTTGGATCACATTGAAATAATGCAGTGAATCTAAATGCAATTTTGAATTATTTAAAACGGTGTGTAACTGTGCTCAAAGAACAACAATGACAAATGGATTTGTCATTTATTCCAGACATATCCTGAATAGATCCTTGTTAAACACAACTAAAATTAGAATTGACTTTGATCTTGTTAACATCATGCCAGAAGGAGTCCTGAACTGTTAGTTCTTTATGTTGCTCCCTATCACTGCTACAGTATATGTAATGATGTAATGAGGCTTTCTGTGTCTCACAGGCGTTGACCAACATATGGAGAAGTGTGAACACTTTGCTTCCCCATCAACCAACATGGTATCAAATGGTCCGTATGTTTACATTTGACCTTGGAGGTGAGAGTACTTGACCTGGAAATCACAGCACCTTTAAAAAGCTCTTAAATATGAGGGTGGTTCACACACCATTACCAAAGCCACAAGTCACATCACCGAGCCTCTCAGATCAAGACCACAGGATTTCATTGTTGACTTACTCATACAAATGACCAATCGTGGGTCTGTTAAGACATGTGGAGTCAACCTCCTAACGTCTACTCATCACATATTAAAAACAGCTTGATTTCCTCACTCTGGGCCAGGGACCAATTTGGCCAATTATCAAAGGCAGACAGGAAGACTTTTGTTTGAAGTGAGAGAAGGAGAAAGACAGTCCCCCTTTAAAGCTCCACAAACTACAGGACAAACATTGCCAAAGTGTGTCGGGGGCTTCTTTTAAACTCTGTGCTAATTAAAGGGATAGAGAGAGCAGCAAGGCGAAGCGCAGTTTAACACAGGACTTCATGGAAAACCAAAGGGAGATGGGGGTGGAAGAGCACCAGGTGAGAAAATGCATTCAAGAGCTGGGAAGCATTCGAAACGTGCATGAGCTGGGTTTTTGGAGCTGAGACTAAACTAAGCGAAATCAAATCAAATGGAAAAGAACTGAACTAAGAGGAACTAAATGGCAATGAGCTAAACTAATGTACATGGAACTGAACCATGCCAAGTGGATCTGAAAAATTTTTTATATAAAGTAAACTAATGTAAATTGAGCTGAATCAAGCCAAAAAAATCTGAACTAAGCAGAAATCAATCAAATCAAATGGAAATGAACTAACCCAATCTAAATGGAACAGAACTAAGCAAAATAGATCATTTCCATCTGAACTAAGCTGAAATGAACCAAATCAAATCAGATGGGAATGGACTAAACGCATCTAAATGGAACTAAACTAAGCCAAACAGACTTGAACGAAATATAGCCAAAATGCATTTTTTTTTATCTTGGTGCGAACAAAATACTTTCAAAAATAGAACTGATCTAAACTAAACTAACAGATTTAAACCAATTTGCTTTGATGTAGGAAAGGTTTATGACTAAAGCCTAGTTCAGACAGCATGATTTTAACTCTGATTTTGAATAAAGAACCCGAAAACCACAGGCAAGCCAGTGCTCATGCACGCAAATGATAATCACACAGTGTGAACGTGTGAAGAAGGAATAACCAACAAGTTGCCGACACCCACAAGATATCTGGCGAGTTTAATATCTGGACCTGTCGGTGGTTGAGAATCGTGCCGTGTGAAGGGTATTCTGACTGAAAACAAATTCAATTTTCAACTGCCTACAGCCAATGAGAGAGCAGCCTCCAGGGAAGCAGGACGTTGTGGGAGGAGTTACAAAGGTAACCACAAAATCTATGTCTATTTGGACTGAAATGGATGAAAAACTGGTCAAAATTTGGCAGGAGCATTTGTGTGTGTTTGACGTGTCATCTAAGCTGTACCACAACCAGGATTGGGTTGAATATCCCAGTCTCACATGACCCCAGTGTTGCATATGTGACCTGATGTTGATGTCTCAGCAGTTCTCGCGTGTTCTGCTGCAAGACATGGCTTGCTCTAGAAAAAGTATTTTTGTAAAATCATGCAATGTGAAAGCTCTTGACGCTGATCAGTTATACAATATGAACACATCAGCGACTGAATGCCTCCCCAGACAGTCATGCAGAGTGAAAACATTTGTGACACGACTACTTTTAAAATCGTGCAGTCTGTAGGTGTCTTTAAGTTATTACAGTTTAGATTTTTTTCGATATACTACTCTAATAAGATTAAAGTGTTTTGAACTGTTACAAAATGAGAGAGAAACAAAAAGTGGATTGCATTGGAAAATCTGTGGCGGTTTATTGGGAACAGGGAATTATTACTTAATGCTTAATTCTATGTTGCTGAATAGACAATGCATCAGCTGACTAAAAGAACACATCTTAGATAGCCAAGGACGGAAACTTCTAGTCACAAGTGAACTTGCTTGGCCCGAATTGACCCTGAACCAATTCTACCATCCGGTGCCGTGGGAAAAAACAACAGCTGTCGGAAAATTCTGAAAACTGAGGCTTGTTTCTAGGTTGCTTTAATTTACCAGTCAGCAGGAGCATGATGACATGATATACATTCACAAGTGAGTGTGTGAGTTTAAGTTAATATAGTTTTCATCAGATTTGATTATGTGTCAGCACTAGAATAAATACTATACTGTAAGGCAGTGGTCACACTGGTGACAGACAGGGCCAGCTGTCCATGAGGACTCAGGCTAGTCTTTTGTTCCCACAACACTACTCCACAACAACACCTCACACCCCACACTCCTCCACTGGCTAATAAGGATGCTTTCATCAACTAAAATTTACCCCAGCTAGATGTTATATAATTCGGAAGAGTTTGTCCTGATCAAACACCTGTCACGCTCAAAGAGCATGAATTTGTTGAGAACATGCTTATTATGGACAGCATATAATCACAGCGTGTACTTAGTGTTCTTGGCTTAGAGACAAGATACAAGTTGGAAACAGTTTAGAACCACTTGGAAAAGAAAAATGTTCCAAATCCACAGAACAACCACAAGTTTAACTTTTTTCTAGAGTTTGTTTTACATTGTACCACCAACTACACAAAATTGATTTCAACCATGAAAAGTTTACTATTTTCTTAAGTTAGCTATCGTTATGAAGCTATGTGGTTGTGTTCATCATCTCATTCAATTACAAGTAGCAAATAATTGCAGATGAAAGCAAGGTCACATCAGGTTTCGACAGTTGAGCCCCTCAATTGGAGAAACATGACCTCATTCCCTTCAAAGACTCATCTCAGCAAGAGATAAGCTCACCCTAGCCCAAATTGCCATTTAAAATTTGAACCACATGAATGGAATCCTAAAGGCACAGTCTTCACACAAAGTACTCTCAAGGGAACAAACGCCTCACGAGGGAAACATCAATGTAGTTAAAAAAAAAGAGAGACCCAGTTTATTCCTCGAGGGAACTCACTGGATTTGGGATCTGCAACAAAACGAGTACACAAAGGCCAATAAAACGCCACAGGCTCTCTTGACAGACACTGTTCATTTTAAGTGTCTGATGCCAGCAGGTGGTTTGGGGTGGACTTCCTACTTGCATGATGGGAAGCCAGATGAAGAAAAGCCCGTGTAAGTCCTGTGTGAGAGCCAGACGTCTCGTTGGCACATCAGTCAACATGTTAATAAAGAAAGTATGCCAAAAATGAGGGTTTGACGAATACATGGGCATTTAAAAGGAATTTTCTTTGGATTTGTTCATTTTATAAAAATCCATCAAAAATAGAATGATTTTTTCTACATGTCTAAATTATTTTGAGCTTCACAAGATACACCTAGAGCAGGAGAGAAATCTGGATTGATCCCATCCATCATTTTCTTTAGCCACTCGGCACTGGTGAGGGTCTCAGTGTTTTTCCTTTAACCAGCTCTTTTAGCAAAAGGCACAGTCCATCACAGGATCACATTTCCTCACTGTTAGCCTCAGCCTTAGAATTCTAGCCCACAAAACTTTGGCTAAAGGTCTAATGGGTATGGTGCTTTTTTATGGCAGGTACTTCAATAATAATATATAAAGTTTTAATCTGATTTGTAATCTGATGTTTGAATTTGTCCCATTTTCTAGGAGAAGCGACTGTGAGATTTGTTTTCACTAGGAAACTAATTTTACTAGCTGTGAGGATTTTACTAGCTGTGTGTCCCCTCGATTCGATTATGAGAGAATGTTGTTCTATTATTGTAACTTTGCATTATCTCTCATCTTTTGTAACTTTTTGCTCTGGCTAACTTGTTGCAGGTTCATCAGTTGTCCTCTTGGCTAGATCACTGCAAGACACTTTACTTCAGAGGTCTTCCCTTGTTTGTCTCCAACTGGTTCAGAATTCAGCGGCACGCTTTTTTGTTGGAGCATATAACACCAGTACAGTGGTACCTCGAGATAAAAATGCTTCAGGTTATGGAAAGATGTTGCAGTGATAGAGTTGGTCGTTCTGTAACCGCAAGTTTGGCGGTTCGATTCCCCCTAGGGCCATTCTGCCTCTGTGGCGCTGGGCAAGCCACTTCACGCACATTGCCCTGTATGGATGTGTGTGACTGGTGTGGGGGGGTTGGTGGTGGTCAGGAGGCCGTAGGCACAGAATGGTAGCCACTTTCTGTCAGACTGCTCCAGGGCAGCTGAGGGCTACCAAGGGAGCTTATCACCACCAGAGTGTGAATGTGGAGTGAATGTATAATGCGCTGATAATTGTAAAGCACCTTGAGTGTCTAGAAAAGTGCTAAATAAATACGAAGGCATTATCATTATTATTATTCAAAAATGTAAACTATTGGTCAGTTCCAGCTCTGTGTGTTCGTATGCAGCATCCTGCTCTCCTATTGGTTAACTGATGCCCCATGATGTCTTCATACACACTTTCGGTTTCGTGATGATGTGCTAAATTCATGAATATTTTCATGTTGCTTTCTTGGCAAAGCATATTTTTATGGACATAGTTCTTCTCCCCTACCATCCACTCTCTTCCGGTACCATACAGTCTCCTTCCCTACCACCTCCTCCGACACATCACCTCACTTAAAAGGTAAGGGTTATTCATTTATTTTATTGTGTTTTCATTGTTTTATTGTGTTTTCATTGTTTTATTATTATCTATTAGATTTATAATGTGTGCTTTAAAAACCTACTTTATTTTTCCATTGTTTTCGGTTATTTAAATTTTTAGTGTTGTTTCTTTGTGACTCAGAACGGATTAGGCATTTTGCATGTAAAAGTTTCTTTGACATATGAAAAATTCAGCATATGAGGCCACCTCGGAATGGATTAATTTCGTATCTTGAGGTATCACTGTACATCAGTTGGTTAACTGTGCATTTTAGTGTTAGTTTTAAGAACAATTTATTTGGGTTTAAATCTTGTAAAGGTTTTCTGCCAGAGCAGGCTTTTAACAACATACTTCCTTGAAAAGTTGACAAAATGTTGAAGATGGCGAAACAGGTGAACACTGAGCATCCTAAAGTAATGTGACTTAGTCTGCAACAATTCTGAATATTGTTCATTCTAAGCGCACATCATGTTGATATCTGGATCAAGAACTTTTTGTTAAAACATTTCCATCACAGTGCAACATTTAACATCTGGCTGGGAATTTTGAAGCAACTGTTGGACAAGATGACTTACTTCCAAGAGGTCCAATCTTGTTGGTGATGGCGTATCGAAGTATGCGCTCCTCTTTGACGTACATAACGAACACACGCTCCATCCTCAGCTCTTGTGTCTCCAGCTGACTGCGGGGTCCATGACTGCAGTCCCTGTATGTGATGTTCTGTTTGATCTGGAAAGTGAAGGTCTCTGATCCTTTCTCAGCAGACACGACTGTGAACTCTCGCACGGATGTGGAAGTTATCACTGTGAACAAAACGTGTAATCAGGTAACAAGTTAGCTAACAACTAAAATTTCCATTGAATTTTACTGCAAAATTTCAACAAGTTTTAAGACATTTAAGGTATATATTAATGACAAACAGAGTTGTCGTCGTCGTCGTCTTTGTTTTAGCTTTTAAAACTTTGGAATTCACTAAGTATAGTTTTTTAAATTATTAATTTAAAAATATTTGTATCATAATAATTACAGAAATATTTTCTTTAATTTTGTCTCATTTAAACAAACAACATTAAATTGAATCAAAAGTTTTTTTTTTATAGTGTTGAAGACATTAGGATTAAGCATGTTTTGTCAGTAACTAACATAGCATTTATGTTTTTAGAAGACACAATTAAACTATTTTCCAGCTATAAAGGGTGATTCATAAATAATACCACAACTTTGAAAATCTGCATTTAATTAAAGAAACATGATGGAACCTTGGGTAATTAATCAATGTGAGGAGGACTTCACTTCAGACTTCAGAGCATCGTTAAATCAACGTCAGAAACAATTTAGCTCTCCTTTTCTTCTTTGCAGAGTTCTCGATTTTCAAAGTTGTGGTATTTGATGGCTTTATGATTATGAAGCAACTCACAAAATAAAGAACTGGTTTGAAGTCATTTTCTTATTGGCTAACAAAAGATTTGACCTCTCTCAAAACTCACATGAAGGATAATAGTGATAGGTGTCCTTGAATGGCTCGATCTGTACTGTAGCACCAGGAGAAATAAAGGGAACGCTCCCTTGTAAAAGAGTGTTCACATTGAGGTAGTTCTGGTTATCCAAACCAGTCGCCGTTTGGACGATGCTGAGGCGCTGATTACCGGGGGAAAAGGTAACATCAGCACGTCTTGTGAATTCCGCCCCTGTTAAACACAAATATTACTCTAACCAACTTTAAAGGTTGTTTAAAACACATTCAATGCAGATTTTTCCGCAGACTATTATTATTAACTCCCAAAACAAGATCCAGATGGAGGGTGGAACCCTTGGGATGGGGCTTGATGAAGATGAAGTGTTTTTGAAACAAGAAATCTTATAATGAAACAATGATGCACCTGAACTAAATTAGCAAAAATCAGACTGGTAAAGCCTTGTGGGAGTCTATTAGCGAGAACAAAACCTCAGAGCATAAAATCTCTCAGCAGGAGGCCGTATGTTTGTAAAAATACATTAAAGAGGCAGAGAATTGGATCACAACGGGCCTCACCAATGATGCTGAAGCCATTAACGCTGTTGGGCATTTCCAGGGCAAAAAGCCAGCCGAAAAGAGCTCCAATGGGGGCTACGGGCATGAGTGCCCAACCGGCGGACTCAGGTACCTCGCTGATGGCTGTGTATGCCCTTCCATCACCTACAACGATGTAGGCATGCAAGTCAATGTTTCCCATATCCACAGGAGAGCCACCAACCAAAACTGTCCCTCTGACCTTCCCGTTCACACGCTGAGGGGCACCTGGGGACGAGACGGAAATGAACCGCTGAAACCAGAAAGCAATTCAATTGTTGCTTATTAGGATACAAATTTTAACTCTTAAAGCTTGTAAATAATATTTTTGTCAGTCAGCATGATGATTTAGAGATTAAAACTATGTATTATTTTGCCACTAGAGGTCACATTTCCAAAGCAAACAGGAACCATTGTTTTCAAGACTGTGCGTGTTAAATGTGTCTATCTTCACACTGTTTTTTTTTTAACAAAAGATCTATTTGCAAAGCCATCATAGAACAGGGTCCCAATCAAATTAAAATTTTGGCTGATAATCTTTGCAACAAAACTGGTTAATTCAGCAGATACTTTTAATGAGAGTATAAAAATCAGCAACAGCAAACACATGCTGCAATTTTTGCAACACATATATATTTATATTAATATTATTTTTATTTTTTTTGTAAACCACTCAGTCAAAACAAACTGACAAAAATATTTTGTGCATTGAAGTGATGAAAAATCTAGGTTTGGAATGTGGTGAGAATATAAAATATAAATTCCTTTTGGAATTGAATGATTTCTTTAATTTCAGAACTTCTCTCAAAAGCCCCAGTTACTGTTAGCTGTTTGAGAGTGGTTTTCCCTTTTGCTCTCCTCCCTTATTGGCCACACAAAGCTCCTACTGTACCCATGCATATCTAACAGCTGAGGAAGTTTTTCCACTTAATATTTTCTCTCAGACACAAACGTATGTCATTCAGTGAAGTCAGGAGTGCCCCTTTGAGTTTTCTTTCACACGTAGGCTTGCAGAGGATCATCACAGGTAGATTACAGACGCTGAAGAGTGATATCACCGTCTTGAAAAGACACTGTTACTCAGTTCGAATGATTCACAAGGGAATTCCTGCCAGACTTTCCAAAAGATGGAGTGTTTTGATGCAAGCCACAGCTTTTTGGGACAAGATGGTTGTATACGTTGTGGGTATTACCACAGCCAGCTAACTCAAGTGTTGAACTATTATAGAGCAATTAGAAAGCATGCAAGCAAAAACAAAGTCTGGCTTGGGAGACGTCCCAGCAAGTGCTGATTATCAACCAAAGCAAAATTTTATCTGCAAATTCCTTGGCATTGCGAAAACAAATATCTTGACTGACTGGAAAGAGAAACTCTAGTAATATATCCCTCGAGTAGCTCGGACTATGTTGTTCATACTTTTAGAACAAGCTTGTGCTTTGTCTTGCTTTTACAACAGCTCTTTTTAGAGCTTTCCTGGGTCAGTCTTACCATTAGGCAAACAGTGGCGGCCATTGCCATAAAATCCAGAGTTGCAGTGACAGCAGAAGCCAGTGGAGTAGT
Organism: Danionella dracula; assembly: GCA_900490495.1. Taxonomy (NCBI): domain Eukaryota; kingdom Metazoa; phylum Chordata; class Actinopteri; order Cypriniformes; family Danionidae; genus Danionella; species Danionella dracula. Next base: position 5,639,537 of record UELW01000223.1, read on the forward strand.
CTGTGCAGTGAGCGCTCTGACTGCATTGATGCTGGAAGCGCTCGCATGTCTCTTTGTTATCTGTCGAGTAATGGATCACTGCATGAACCAGAAACAAAAACACATCAATTAAGTGTCATAAATTTATTTCTACAAAATGTATTCCATTCCTCACCTCCAGAATCAAAGTCTACTTTCTCCTCCACACTGAACACCTGGCCACCAGCGGGGTTAGGTGGGTTGGGGTAGACCTGCAGAATTGCATGTTTGGGTAATGGTCGATGAGCCAGCGCCAGGTCCTCCTGCAGGACCTGTTCACCTGCAGTGGGCTGGGGAGGAGAATGAGCAATCGGGAACTCTGTCGTGGTAGGATCCTGGAATTCTGGGTCGATGGGATCATAATCTTCCTCATCTGAGTAGTCATCTTCGGTTAACATGACATCTAGAACTTGTGCAGATGGGTTTGAAAGGGGCTGTTCGTGTTGGGCGGGGACCACGTTATGGAAGGAATACCGACTTCCTACATGGAATAGCCAAACCCCAGGCTCTCCTTGATTTCCTTTTCTGTAAAGAGTTACAGAGAGTACTTTGAGGATGCAATATTATGAGGTTAAGCTGTTTTGAACAGGAAACAACCCTAATTTTTGCCGTTCCCCCCATATTGGTGTTTTACCATAACATTTTTGTATCACAATAATTACAGAGTTCTCAAATCTCACGCATTGAGCCTGTGACATCCATTTTGGTGTTTTCATTAGTTTTCTGTAGATGCTTTTAGTTCAAACTAAACGTTTTATCTGCAATTTCTATATATTTATGCAATTTAGAAATAAAGCTGTCATGAGAGTTACATTTTCTATTCTATCTTTGCTGGATATCGCTGAAAAAAGGGAGCTAAATAGTTTGTTGATTTGAGGCCGGAGGAAAAGAATGGTGTAATCTGACAAAGTTTGATAGAATTTACATAATATTTGTTTTAAATTTTATGTAATTAAAATGTAATTAGACTGCAGATAAGATTTAAAAATAAAATATTTAAAGAGTAACTTGTCTTAAAAGTAGCCACTATTATATTACTTTGGTGTGGAAAAATATTTTAAACAAAAGTATGTAAATGTTTTTGCTAATGCTGTACATATAGCCTAGCCTTTGTCATTTTTGTTGCTGATTAAAGATTGCAACATAATTCTGAATTAAATATTGAATTTTGTGGACAGCAGAAAATGTCCCTTGTTTTTTTTTAACATGTTTAATCTATTTTGTCATTTACTTTTGGAAAATATGAGTTTTAAATTACTTGTTGATTTGATTTTAAAATTGACAGTAGGGTATAGATACTGTAGTCTTACGGAAACACTTTTTCAAGCCATTTCAAAAATAATTCATTATCTTGCTTCTAAAAACTTACACCTTAAAAATTGCTTACTGGTATAGATTCTTGATCGACTGCTCATTACTGGTGACGCTGTGGTAAGGCCCCTCTGTCCGAGAAAATATCAAGTAAGACACCTCTCCTCTGGAAAAGCCCACGCGAGCTGGAAGCTCAATTTGTACATTGTAAGATTCTTTGGGTCGTGTTCCGAAAAATTGCAAGCCATCCTCAGGGTAAAGGAAGAGTGCGTAAGTATCCTTCTCATTGTACGCAAGCACCACTTGGAACGTGTTTACCTAGAAGAAAAGAAGACCATTACTCAGGGCTCTGAGATTCTCTGCAGCACTTTAGAAGGCAATAAAAAGACAATTCTTCCATAAATTTTCCGTTTTGTCCTGTAAATCTATCTGGATGCATTTACTCAAGAACCTCTCCGCTCATACTTTTGGACAAAGTGCTCCGCAAGTGATCTGTTTTCCAAGTGCATCAATCGTCTTAGGAAATGTTGACGTTTTGAAACCAAATAAGGTGTTACTAACAATTTCACAGCTTTTACAAGCCATGTAACTCCAGAAACGTGTCCCTTTTAAGGACTTACGCTTCCCTACTTTATCCATCCTTTTTGTTGATGTTCACACTTAGTTTAACTGCACTTAACAGAGCACTAAACCATTTTAAAGACGTCTTTTTGGCCACTCGTTCACATGTCAACAATATGTTTAGAAGGAGAGGACAATTCTAGCCAACAAGACTAGTTGCAGCATCCTGTTGTAGTTCACATTTTATTTTTAGCAACAGTGACTCAAGATACTTTTACCCTGCATGCAAAAAAAAATGCAAACAAAGCTGTAAGCTCTTAATCTACACAATAAATCATTTGGTGTGTAGTTCATTGAAATTGTAAAACTATTTATGAAAATATGACATTGAAAATGCTTGACAAATGCTTATTGTAAACATTGATTTGCTTACTTTATAAAGCAAGGAATTGAATTGATCGTACGTCTTGCAACACAAAATGGTCATTTTGATATCTCAGTTTGTCCTATTTAAAGAAAATTGTATTTATGTGACAGAATATGACAATATTTGTTTTACAGGGCAGATTTTAAACAACATCTAAAACTATTTTAAATATGCCTAGCACTGCAAAACTCTTTTTGGAAAATTTACTACTTTCATTAATTAGTTCCAATCTTCCTAAATCAAGACCCAAAAATTTGGTAAATGAAATCTTAGAATAAGGAAATAAGGTTTCAATACTTTAGCCACCCATTCTGATTCAACAAAAATAGAACGACGTTTTACCCAAGGCTTCCCACTCTGAGCAGATGGATGATTATATGATTGGGAAAACCATTTTAAATAAGGAATTTACAGCATGAAAAAGTCATACAACCCCATGAAACACTAAAGTAAGTATGTGCAAATATTACCTTATACATAAAATCCCCACACAAAAAAGACAACTTTGTCTATACTTTATTTCAAATCTAATAGTTAAGACTGCAGTGTTCACTCTGTTACCATATGCAAAAAAAATCCACTCTGAACATAGACAGCACATGTGACTTTCCGGTCTGATTTGCAGGAAAGGTGCCGTATCATGTAAACTCAAATTTTCAGACATTTAAACATCAGTTTTATCATTAATTCCTCATCAAAAACATGCCTCAAGTCACATTCAGATTGGTTCACACAAGTTTGTGTAAGCCTATTTTCATTAGCTTGGAGCACAAATTAACTTGATGGCAATAGCGACACGTATTGGGCGAAGCATCCCCCACTAACCAATCAGATAAACTGCTAATGCAGCTCATCTCAATGAAGAACATAGCTCTGATTGAGCCGGAAGTGTAACTGAAGTAGAACCACTTCGAATAAACCATAAAAAGAAAGTGTGTCTTGGATGGTCTGGGTCAAACATTTTTTTTTACCAAAAGATTATTCTATTCAGTAGAAATGGGTGGACACACTTCTCATTTTGCAGAGCACAACCATTTAAGGTGATTCAAAACATTGTTTACAATAAATAGTGTATTTTTGAAGGTTATTAATAGATGATGGTCTAGAGGGATCAAATATTTAATCTAAAATTTTTAAAGGGGTATATAATGGCACCTGACATTTGGTTAGATTTTTTCTTAAGCATGTTTGTCTTATTTCAAAAATGTTTAACTGTCTGCTTATCCCATTGGCAGATTTGTTGCTTAACTTTTAACAACATTTAACACAGACATTCAGTTTGCAGTATAAAAACAATTGGCTGAGAATTGCAACAAAAACCCACTAGCAGGTTGAAAAAAAAGCTACATTTGTCTTCTTTACAATAGAGTTCAAATAGATTAAAGTTACAAAATGGAATACCTCTCACAAAAGGTCTTATTTCCAAAACAACCAAGGGTGCGGTCAGAAATGATGACTTTAGTTTTCTACCTCTTTCTATTAAGACAAACTAATGATGATCCAGCTCAAGCATCAAGAGGCCCTTCCCCCCAGCTCCTCGTGTACAGAATCACACTCTGAGAATGTGTGTGAAATTCCACTCATCTATTTAGTAATCCAAGCTGTCCACGAGTGAAGCTATCACCTCCACTAAAAACAACCCCCATCATCAGTGAGACAATACTGCATCTGGCTTTGAGAGAGCCTAAGGCAGCTTCGTTCCCAAGCATGCATCACGTCTCGAACCCCTCACCCAATTCTCCAGCCCTCAGACCCACAATGCTAATTGCAGGACCACACTGACTTGTAGCAGTGCAGACGCGCTCTCATAAACAAGATTGTTTAAAGATGTTACGTACAAAGGGAATTATTAGGTCGCCGCAGCGCAGGGGAGTAGAGAGATGAAAGCTCAGACTTCTAAGAAATCAAAACTTCAAGAATAAACCTGTATTTCACAGTATATAAGCCAGACTGATCCAGAATAACAGTTTTATTGCATTGACCTACCGGATTAAAAATGTATTTAAAATTGCTGGTCAATATTGAGTGTGTGTCTGCTGACCTGAGCTTGATTGAAAAAATAAAAATATTTTGAGATGTCTGTAAATAGAGAGCACCTCTAATGATATATGGACAGAAGGTGAAGGCTCACTCTTGAACACAGACACAATCTTCTTAATGATTTCTTTTCTGTTTTAGTTGCAGGTCGAGCAATTTCAGTCATGTGAACAAAAAAAGACATTGGTTTCATGCAGTAAGTTGGAATTCAGAAATAAAGTGGCTTGTTTCGTTGAAAAGCTGGTTGTTTTTTTTAGTAAGATGCATGCAGGAGCTACGTAGTTGAGTATGACATTTTCTGTCCCGTGATTATCTGGAGGAGACACAAAACTAGACAAAATGGTTCAAATCCCAAAGCAAAACAGAATTTCATCCTGAGATTTCTATCATTCTACCCCTAAGCTCCAACAAACTCTCAGTGGAGCAACCAAGCGGAAACAGAGTAAATCAACTTGAGGACGTGCATCTTCAAATAGGCACTTTGGCCTCAAGCTACTCTAACGCAATCAAGAGAATAAACACCAACAAACAACGGCTTAAGATATAAAAAGAGCTCTGGAAGCATAAATACTTAAGTTAGAAAGGATGACTGTGTTTTGAGTTTCTACAAAAAATGTAGCCAAATTATTCTGCGTAAGCCATTGTTGTTTTTTTGATTCATTTCTGTTTTGAGTGCTCTTTTGCAATGCCAAAATTGCAGAACTTTGTGTGCATAAATACATTAAACCTAAATGTCCTTAACTGACCCAAAGAAACTGATCAGAGCTCAATGATTAAATGAAACATCAGGAAAACCTCAACATACACCATGTTTCACACAATGTTTTTTTCCATGGAATAAAATGTTTGTAAAAGTCTAAACTTTGAGGTAAAACATTTTTGTATATAACATGAAACAAAGCAAACTATTCACTTTTTTCAAATATGTCTCTGTTTTGTAATCTGAAAGTGGAATTTAAAGGAGCTTAATTTAAGTGTGTGCCCAAAACTGGCACTGCACCGCTAAACCATCACTTTTATGTTTTTGAGTATTTACAAAGTTTTTCTTTAACTCTGGCAACCCTAAATATCCTTTTTATGTTTTTGAGCATTTATGCACTTTTTTTTTATTATAGCAACCCTAACCATTATTTTAACTGTTTTTGCAGAATTTAGCATTTAGAAGCATTTAGAAGAAAAGACCTAGAACAGTGAATTTAAGACATTTTTAATTTATTGTGTATTTCATCAGTTATTGGAGGTATAACGTGAGATTCAAACATTGACAGTATATAACATGGACATGAAGTCACACACAGGTTTTAGCAGAAAACACTTGAGGCTTGGAGTTTGGCTAAATCAGTCACAAGCATCATTACCGAAAAGTCATAAATGGACATTCGGTTCCAGTCTTGTTTACGATTGAGTTTTGGTACTTGTGTATCGGGCCAAGACTGGTCAAATCCCCGAGTACATTTGTGAAATGCTACATCTTGTCCTTTCTGGAAGGTCAACTGAAAAGGGCACTCTGGCAGAACCTCGTACCAAGCTGAAGTTGAACAGTGGGTTCATGGTAGCTGCACCTCGGCTTTGAAACAAGCTGCCTTCATACATTCAGTTAGTGCCTAGTTTGCGGAGTTTCAAGGCAAGACTGACTACTTTTTTATTTACTAAGGCTTTGATTTTATGATGTTGGTTTTAAGTGCCTCCATGTTCTAATCTTAATCTTTATGTCTCATTTTTTATTTTTTGTTGCGACAGCTTGCTTTATTGTAAAGCACTTCAGGCGGTCTTTCTGTATGAAATGTGCTATGGAAATACATTTTACTTAGTTATTTCCTTACTTTTTTCACTCTAGGGAAACAAACATGGCCTTAAGCAACCTGAATAAGAAGAGAAATGCGACTTTACAACCAAATGATAATATATCATGATCGCTGCAGCTGTTTCTGCTCAGCATTCTGGATGAGAGAGCCAAACATGCACCAGGGGCTTGAAGAAAAGCCAGTTCATTAATACCCTCTAGAATACACCTCACACACATTCTCGGCTAAAATCCCTCTGCTTACACAACAAGCCATCAACCAGCAGCTGTAGGCCTCTACAATACTGAAAAAAGAACTTTGTAAACTCTGTTTACTTAAAGATAAGGCATGTGAATGTAAGGTCCAATTACAATACAGTCCTGTCAGCAAAACAACAAAAACAAAAACTATAAGTTAAAGCATCAGATTAAACACCACATACAGTCCCGCTCGATGTCTTGACAGAATTGTTAAAATAGACCAGTAGATTTGAGATTGTGTTGAATTGTGTTCTTACAAAATGTGAATAGTGAAAATGTAGAGAATGTTTACTATAATATTTGAAAGATTAAAGTCAAACCTGTACAACACCTAAAGCAAATCCTTTATCCTTAGGTAATAAATTTGGTAAAATAATTTGGACCAAATAATCAGATAGGTGTGTAGAGGCCTTAAGAGTTGAGTGAACACTCCTTGATCGAAAACAACGAGTCCCAATAACACATCGCACCTTTGACCGAACGAGGGGTGCGAACAAAAAAGTTTGGTTCTGCCACATCAGCTTGGTTTTTCACGAGAACAACCAATGAAAGCTGACTCTTTTGATGACGTGAGTGGGACATAAAAGAACAGCTGAATCACACTCGATACACACTCTCGGGTCAACTTCACGACAGCATGACAAAAATGTGATAAAGAACCAAGGAAAAGATAGTGAATGAAGAGATAATGGACATTCAGAAGCTTCTCTTGATGGGGTCTGACCATCAAGAGTTGTTCGACAAAGGCCTTAAAGATTATAAAACAGCCATGTTATCCCATGAGTAGTGAAGGGAAGTTTCATTTATATGGGTGATTCGTTCTTTTAACTCTTGTTCATTTAAAAGAATGATTTGTTTGAACTATTCATTTTGGGAAAATGTATCTACTTGCTAACTGTTATGATTAAGACCCAAAAATAAAGCGAAATACTCACTCCCCTGTGTATTCTGATTATTAACAGTGTAATTCGCGCGCAACAAAGAAAACAATTCACTTCCATCCCTAAGGAGTTATTACTAACTAGTCAGATTCATTATTTTCATGAGTGACACATTTCTACACATGAGCGCCATCCAAGGGCAAGGAGTGTCACTGCAGATTAGGCTGTAGCTTGTGAAATGCACCCTGCAGAGGAGCCATCAGAACACAATCTCAATTCCTTTGTAACAAATTGCATATTATCTTTCCCCTTTCGCTTTTGGATAAAACCTCTGGTTAATGCATACAATTTAAATGTAAATGTTGAAAAATAACTTTAGCTGTTGAGGCAATATGGGAGAGACTCCCGTTAAACTTGATTGAAATCAGTTCATGGGACCAAAGTCAAGTCCCGTCAAGAGAAAAGCTAAACTTAGTCCCTTTAAACCATTCCCAAGCATTTCGGTGCAATGTGAGGTGTTGAGAAAATCTAATCACTGTGTTGACAGGAACAGTTAGGAGTGATTTTATCCCTGCAATTGTCCCCATGGACTGCAGGTGAAATTAGGCTCTGGGAGAGATCAGCAGCACAGTGGGAGACGCTATTGTGTGTGTAGACATGACACCCTCCAGGCCTGAGATTAGGACCCACTGCTGATGCCCAGATTTGATAACCTCGGCTTGAAAGTGGCTTTAATAAGTCCAGACCTTGGGAGTCAAATTGAATGTCAATCAAACTCCATTTAGTCCTGGATTAAGTCACTATTTGGTTGATTGGATCATGAAAAGATGAGTAAGAGGCATTCCTTTGTAAACCTGATACGTCTTCCTAATAGCTGAGTTAGCTCTTAAATCGCTTTTCTAATTTCCTTAAGGAATGTCTACGCTCAGCACTGGTGATTCAGCAGGGAATATCATCATATATTTCAAGAACTCAAACACAACCGCAAGCCTCAGAGGCTTGCCCCCAACCTTCCTTACCATATGAAATATAATAAAAGCCTATTAATCAAGGTTACATGTCTCTTTTTTTAGCCTTTTGGTGATTTAAACTGTTGCATGGAGCTTCTCCCCTTCAAAGTACTCTGAGAATGAATAAGTCTGGGCGGTACGAGATAAAGATATTTCTTCATTTTAATAATTTCGATATTTCTTAGTTGATTTGAGGTAGTTAGTATATGCTAATATTTTTCTGTGACGCAGTTGGGGTTCCTCCAAAACAATTCAGGATACTAGCAAACCTGTCAAATTAGTTTTCTTACAAAAATGCCCATTTAAGATCATATTATGACCCTTATAAAACTTTAAATGAATATTTGACCCCTCTTGATTATCACTGCACCTTTAATAACATTTAATAAGGCAGTATTTATCATAAACAATATTTTTGAATGACTTCATAAGGTTGTACTCTACCAAATGAACCTGGTACCCGGTACTGTTCCTCCCACTGTCATGCCTCTGACACACCCCCTGGTGTGGTTTTCTTGTTGGCACACAGAAATCTACCTATTTCCAAACTAACTATTAATCTTTTGGTAAGCTAAAAAAAAACATTCTTTTCAATGTTTATCCAACGCTGTTCTTTAGATACACTTCCGAGTCGGTCTGTTCTTCACTGAGATGAGCTGCATTAGCGGTTCATCTGATTGGTTGGGGGCGTGGCTACGACCATCAAGTAATTTTGAGCTCCCATGAAAACAAAATAGGATTACACAAACACGCATGAACCAAACTGAATATGACTTGAGGCATGTTTTTAATGAGGGAACAATGCTAAAGCATGCAAAAAATGTTAGAAAAGTCTGCATACATGAAATAGAAATAATAATGTGGTTCCTGCATGACAAAAAATGCACAGTAATTAACTCAAAAATTAAATACTGTTACAAAATGAACTATATCTATACAAGCGTTAATGTCTTGTGTTGTATTTCATTTACAATGTATTGATAAATAAATAATATTGAGATATCATCCAACCCTAGTGATCAGCACAAACACCTGAATGCATTCCTATCAAAATAGAGTGTTTCTGTACACATTTCAGTTCAAACACCAGCAGAATTGACCAAAATCACGGCAAATTCTTTGACCAAAATGAATATATATTGAGAATAATATATGAAAATTTGCCTTTCATTTTAAATGAATGATTCCTTTGTTGATTTGTTGTGAAAAACTCCAAAGAGTTTTCTTACCCGATTGGAGAGACTGGCACTGCGGGGGGCCTCCTCATAAGCGGAGACGTTCTCCCAGGTGGCGATAAAGGCATGGGTAGGGGTGAAGGTGGCATCTGGAAAGCCTCTCTTGACATCCGCTTCGACCCTTTTCAGCACGACAGGGGACTCAGTCTGACGGTAGAAGATGGAGCCTCTTCCTTTGCTGGTGTCGATGTCCGCCAGGAAAGGGGCGATGACAGGGAAGTCGGTGGGGAAGCCGTCATCCACATACTGCTTCTCCATGGGAAGATCCTGAGTGGAGACGATGCCATTGGTGGCCACCTGCAATATGATGAACAACAGTATGAGAACTGTCTTTGATAAATTACAAAATTTTAAGTTCATTGAATGTTCGGAAAATTTAAAAAAGCAGTGTCTCACTCCCAAAACACTCTTTTTGCTTCAAGCTCCAAACGAATCACAGCAAATCCAAGATAGGAAACCCTTTGCAGGACAGGTTTCCACAAAATGAATAAGCAATGAAACTGCATCATAGTCTCTTCTCACAACACTTAAACATGTTTCAAATGAACAAAAAAGGCCAGCATACAACAAACAATTTTACGTTTGATGAACCCATTGAACTGGATCTGCTGGACTCAAAGGTTCATAATTTCTGTCCTTCTGACATAAAAACAATGTTTTTTTTTTTCAAAGTTACTGTAAATGACCTGTTTCTCTACTGCCTTCTGAATGCAATTATTGATTTTCAGACTCAGAGTTGGTTCATGGTTCACACGTTTCTGTATCCTGAAGCACTTTCTGTGGTGCTTTTGCATTGTTGGAAGTGTTTCAACTATCTGCAGCTTGCTTGCATTGTTGGAAGCTTTAAGAGAAGATGGAGCAACTGTTTTAGTATTTGTTTACACTCTGAGAACCATTTTTTTTTATTTTGGGATAAATTATACATTTAAAAACACTCCAATTGGGAAAAAGTAATATATATTAAACCAAAATGAAAAGATGAAAAAACTTCGCAGGTAATATTTTCAGGTAAAAAAAAACACTTTAATATACACAAAATATTACATCTAAACATAAAATATGCCTATATTATAAGATAAGGACTACAACATCATTGTTTTAATTAAAATCTTATTTTATTGTTGTGTGATTTGGTGTTACCCATCAATTTGGAAGTTTTTTTTTATCAATACATTTTAAAACAGAATGTAATTTCTTATGTACAACCAGAATCTTTACTTTAAAAATCAAGAACCACCATCTGACAAAATCACAAAAAAAAAAGATTTTGTCAAGTGTGCTAAACATTTGCTCATTATTATTTTTATTTTTTTTACTAGAAAACAATAGTATCATATTAAGTCATATTTCACTTTTTTATTTTGTACCTTGAAGCAAGTCACATAACTTATCGTCTTGAAAAGTCACTGTAATATGGACTAGATTTTTTCCCAAATAAAGAAGGTATTTGAAAAATATTTCTCTTTAAACAAGAAGAAGAAGCGTCCCTGGAGCCAGGGTACTCACATATAAGCTAGTGAAGGTCGCCTCATAGAAGTACATTGGTTTGGTGAGCGCGATGACTTTGGACGTCTCATCGTCTCCCTCCTGCAGAGTCACATCGCCATAAAACAAGCCGTATGGATAAACACTGTGTCTGTCAATCCCTGAGACATGGTAGACTCCCCATGAAAGTTGCAAAAACAACACCGCTATTTTGCCCCACGTCATTGTAGTGTGCGGCTGGAGCACAAGCGGGTCGCTCGGTTTGAATGAGCTCGAGGTCGCGCTGTTGGTACTTAGGGATGATTTGGGACGTGCGTGCGCTGGGGTCTGAAGGGGCGGGGCTAGGCACGTTTGTAGGGACGTGATTGGCTGATGGGTGACATCGTCTGTACTTCATTAAAATAGAGATTTTGCTGGTGGTAAGAGCTTTCGTTGGATCAAATCAACGAGCGGCTTTATTTTGCATGTAATTGATTGACACATACTATTATTCGCACTAAAGGTACATTTCAAAGTATTTATGAAAAAAATGTAAAAGAATAATGCTTTTTAAATGTTGGATGTTGTATGAAATGTATGACTGCCATTCCCGTCTGATCCGCGCGTTGACTGAATGTAATCCGCGACGCTTCATTTTGAGTTTATACAGATAAATTAGCTTGTATCGCCCCCCAGTGGCCTCAAGTGTGGATCATTTTAACTCGGATGTTGTAGCGTTTGTTTCCATTTCAGCAGCTTTCCACACAAAGCAAATTGTTTTGAGCCCAACGGATCAACAAGCAAAAAAAAGAGTAAAAAAATAAGATGCTTAAAAAATCTTCTCTAAAAGGCCGCGAATCATTTGTCTTTCACACGTTACTCACGTGCTGCGCATGCGTAATATAATGCTTTCGGTTGTATTCGAAAAAATATATGTATATATGTATTTTAAATTGAGCACTTATAAATATCTTGTTAAATATAGTTGCTAAATAGTTGATAAGTGTGCCAGCTAATTTCTTTTTTACATATACGTCTGCAGGGCAGCAAGTTCTAGTCTCTATAAGTGAAAATTATGACTTTTTATCTCCAGATTTCGACTCTTTATCTCATTTTAACCTCAAAACTGCAACTTTTTAAGTAAAAAATTACTTTTCAAATGTTACTTTTTATCTGAAAATTTCGACTGCTTAAGTCAAAATTTCAACTGTTTATCTCTAAATTACGACTTTCTAAGTCAACGTTATGACTTAGTCCGTTTTTTTATCTGAAGGAATTAGGCTTACATATTAGTACTACAATCATAAAATCTTGTAAAAATCTGCTATTCAAAAGTTGTTGCTAAACATTCTCCAACAAAAATAAGGAGACAAATTAGTGACAAATCAGACCAAAAATCATCAACATTATTACTATTATTACAAATGTTACGTCAAACCATGTACTTAAACCTGGAAAAAAACGCACATGAAGATTTTGAGGAGAAACGGATCGTGAACTTGCAGACGCAGTTGTTTGTTCTGAGCATTTTATCGATTTAAAAATGTTTGTAAAGATTGTCTTGCAACAGTCTGGTGGCGGGGTATTTATTACCACGTATTTTCGACTAACTTTTAGAATCTTAAACAAGCTCCAACCCGCCCTTTTTTCTCGTTCTTTTATAAGTATACAGCTGCAGGTCGGGGCATATCAGGTCGGAGGTAATAGCCCGAGGTGATGGAGAACGGCGGCTGCTGGGAGGTGTGTGGAGGTAAGGGTCAGGGTTTTTAAAAGGTCTCACATTCACGCCGACGCGCATTATGAGTACCCTACATATCCTCCAGATGGCGCTATAACATTATTTAAAGATGATTGATGGTTAAAACGTCCACACCCCTAATTTCACTGTTTACTTTGTGAGGAAATACATTATGCTTAACTGTGCCTTTAAGCTAATGAATAACTGCTATTTAATTGGAAATGTATTCACCTGTAATTACTTTTTAATCATTTTTTTTTCTGTTTTTAAGTTTGTTAAAATGATTAAAAATAAGAAATATTTGTTCATAATCAACATCATAACACAACACAACACAACACAACAAAGTTGTTACAGACGTTTCGTATGTCTAACATGCTGTGCCATCATCCCATCCGAAAAATCAGAAATCCCTTCTGGCATCCTGGTCATAAAGCAAACAGGTAGATACATGTAGAAGGACCAGCCCAACTTCACAAACATGGAAAATTCTTGAACATCTATCATTCTCACTCACAGAAAAAGAGGGAAACTAAAAGAAGGCGTTTGTGAGCAAGTACGCCAGGCCAGCTAATCAAATATTTTTGACTATGCTTTTAAGGTTCGTGGTGAGAAAGTAGTGAATATTAGCCTGAAATACAATTAAATAAAGGTGCCATATCATCATGCATGTTTGTGCAATTTTTCTGAGAGTCACAATGGCTTGAAGTCTTAGCCACACCCATTGGCTGAGGCACCGCTAACTAGCCAATCAGAAGAACAAACTAAAGTACGTGCTGACTGACCCAAAAGTGTAACCTTTGTAGAACAATGTTCAATAAACTATGAAAAGAAATTGTAAAAGTAAAAAAGTACTAAAAGATTAATGTAATTAATTTGTCGTAAATTTCAGAATTTTCAGTGTGACCAGAAAAACCTAGCAGGGGGCGTGGCAGAAGCATGACAGTGGGAGGAACATGGGGCACACAAATAGTTTAGCGGAGCACAACAATTTGAGGTGGTTCAAAGAATTTCTTTACGATAAATACTGCATTTTTGAAGATTTTTAATGATGCAGTGATAGTCTAGAGGGGTCAAATATTTGTTATTAATTATTTTAAAAGGGCATGGCACCTTTAATATGGTACACAACTCAGACAACAAAGACACTTTTCAGTTAGCCAGAATTTATAGTTTTTCTTATTTAAAGAAAAAAACAGCACAAATGTAAAGACAGTACATCTACTTCTCCAAAATCTCAAATATAGTAAATATTGTCTTTTTTTTTTACAGTTTTACCCTAAAAAGGTAGAATTTGCATTTTCATGATCAAAACACATATTTTAACTTTAAATGTCTATAAACACTCTATTTTTTCTTTGATCATTTAGCTCTACTTTTTTTTGTTTAACAAAATCTGTGAGACACATCCAAAGGTGATTTGTTCATTTGCAGGCAAAAAAAAACAACAAAAAAAAAACAAAACAAACAAAAAAAAATTTCTGGGGAATTTTTTTTTATTCCTGCCTCGAGTATATATCAAGCACCTTCAAGCTGAACTTTGACTGTGACCAGCAAAAGCACTTTTATGAATCCAAACTATTAGGAAGTACATTCCCAACAGTGCACAAGCTCAAATTTCTCACTGCTGTGTCTGGATCTCTGTGTGTTGTTGAGGGCGTGGTCAAGACAATGACGCTATGTGAACAGTGAACAGCTCATTCAGCAGAGGAACTCACGGCTCGCCGCACACTCTGCCTCTGCGCCTCGAGAGAATGGGGCACGAGAAGAGGTCAGCCTGCCTGACCGCACTCCCACTCAAACCACACCACCATCAGAACAACGCTGATACACCTTGTGCATTCCGAATCCAAAGGAAGTGACCAACCCAATGCATGCTTTCAAAGATGTATGCTGGAAAACTTTGAGGAGAAGTTCCTAGAAGCTTCCACCACCAGGTCAAAATGAGCTCTGAGAATAAATCCTGCAGCAACAGTGTGAGTGTGGAGCAGAATGGAGGTCCGGCAATCAGCGCTCTGATGTTTGCAGCTGGAGTGCTCGGAAACCTGAGTGCCCTCATTCTTCTGGCAGTTCGCAGGAGGAAAGAGAAGAACATACAGCGCCAGTATCTGTTCCATTTCTTGGTGAAATCTCTGGTCATCACAGATCTTCTGAGCACCTGTTTGACCAGTCCCCTAGTGCAGACAGCTTACCTAACCAACACCACACTGGTTGGGATGAGCGAGAACCAAGCCGCGTGTGACTATTTCGGAATGGTTCTGACCTTCTTCAGTCTGGCCACTCTTTCCACTCTTCTAGCCATGGCACTGGATCGTTCACTGTCCATCGGCTATCCTTACCACTACAACCGGCACATCACCAAGCGCTGCGGATACATCTCCATCCCTTGCATCCACCTCGTCTGCTTTCTCTTCTGCCTGATGCCGTTCGCAGGGTTTGGGAAGTATGTGCAGTACTGTCCAGGAACGTGGTGTTTCATCGCCATGAATCCTGAGGAACTCGAGGACAGGGTGTATGCCAATGTTTATGCCACTGTGATGCTGCTAATTATTATCGTCATCGTGGCATGTAACTGTTTTGTGGTTTATCATCTGGTTTTGATGTACCAGAGACGCAAGGTGAACCTGGGATCGGTGCAGACTCGGAGTAAAAGGGACAGGCGGTACTTCTCATGGGCTGAGGAGCTGGAACATCTCATTCTGCTAATCGTCATGACGGTTATATTTGTCACATGCTCCATGCCGTTAGTGGTAAGATTCTGCTTTTTTAGGGTGATAGATAAATTAGTAGTACACTCACACCCTTTAATATTAGAACCTAGAATGAAAATAATTCCTTCCATATTTTGGTTTTGTCTGAGAGTGCAAGATGAACGTTAAGGGTGCAGTGATTTATGTCCATATCATCAATTACTCAATAATACCAAAATGTCATGTTTGGAATGCATAAGTACTTTTCATCAAAGATCAAAAAAGCTGTGAAAGTTTGGGATTAAAAACAGTTTCACATGAGCGTGAAGCTGAAGTCATAGCAACAAGGAAATATTGTGAATTACTTATGTGAAGAATTTTAGATATTTATCTTCCATTAGAATTTAACCTATTTCTATATGATTAACTAGTAGTGTAATTGTTTTACATGTACATGTTTTAATTTCAAGATCAAATTTTAAAATGAAAAGTATTCTCTCAATATGAAAAAGTAGAATTTGAGATTTGACATAAAGTTGAGTCTTTTTACGAGTTTAGGCTATTATTTACTACTTGAGACTTATTGTTAGTTTATTTACAAAAAGGTGCTAAAAACCGGCCCAAATTTTGGAATTCCAATCCTATATCCTATATAAGAACAATCCCCCCAAACACGCTTGATGGTCAGCAGGGGTCACGACCAGGCTCTGGATCTGAACCCCACTGTGCTGCGGGAGCGGCTTCCATGAATGCTCGGGAGGAAATGTAGTCAATGGAGACAATCCATCTTGTGGACAATCCTTCACGGACACGAGGGTGATATTTCATCAGATGACAGACAGCGAGAATGTCTAGAGTCCGACAGAATTGCCACAAAGATTTGGGTTGGTGTTTTTATTTGATGCTTTAAGTAGATATTAGTATGCCAAATTATTACTATATTCACCTCTCAGATCAATTGGAACCTGTAATATTCTTTATTTGGCGGATATTAATGTTTGTGTTATGGAAGAAGTTTGCTTGAAATTGTAAAGAAACTTTCTAATCTTTAAATGAAAGTTATTAAGTTTTAGTTGACATAATGTCAATTGTTATAATCAATCAAAGGCTTTTGATAGTAATAAACCCACCACCTTAAACTGGTTTGTGGCACAGCTACAAATCTTCATATCATCCTCAAAGCTGAAGAGATTATTTTAATGCATGTTCTCTGCATAGTTACCATTAAAAATAGTTTTTATATAGCATAGTTGCCATTTTAAAGTGTTTTAAATGGTTAGTGGTTTTAAATCACATTAACGTTAATTGGACTGCTGGATTTCATAGCAACCACATAAATAATGTCTGTTTTATTGAGCAGAATGGGCTCTAAACGACGCAGCTTCTGATCTCCCATGGATAAACTGGAATCCATGACGTAAAAGTCACAAGAAAAACCTTTTAGCATTTATCTCTTCAAACACAGCTTTCCGAGATCCTTGTGCAACAATCCTAAGATCCCGATGGTGGCACATGACTTAAAGCTCCCTCGAAGCTTCTTCACCAGCAATAAAGTTCCCTGTGTAAAGTTTGATAGCGTTTATCTTGAAGGGAATCATTAATTGATGGGATGGTGTTACGCTTGCTGACAGTCTGTTTTTAATCTAGCTGACACCACCCTCGGTCACCCTTCAGTGATCTGCAACACCACCGACCTTGTTAATTATTCAGAAATTATAATTAGCTGTCTCAATGAATGGACTCCAACAGTCTAGTTATGGGATACTGTCATGCAGCAGATGGAAAACTTTTTGCTGATTTATTTGTTTGAAAATTGACCTTCCAGATCAATAACATAATTTCACATTTCACCGGGTGCATGGCCTCATCGGTGCTCAAGGTGAACGGTGAAGGCTCCAGTCTGGTGATGCATCATCAGAATCACCCGATTAAAAAGATCCACTCTGTTAGTTTTTTGTTTGAGAGAATTTTTTTCAGTCTGTTCTTTTCTCTTCAAATCAAATTAAGGTTAATTTAAAAAGCGACTGACCACAAAATCTAAGCTGACCAGGCGCTTAACAGAATAAAAACAAGATATAGACTGATAATTACAATACGTCAAACATTTCCGGCTCGTATGGAAGTCATCACATTTGTTTTTCTCACACCAAACCTTCCAAATTTCCGTGTGTACTTGTTTTTTAAAGTTTTAGTAAGGTTTTAGTAAACCTTAGGCTCTCTCTTGGTGCAGAAGGTATTTTACTGAATTGAGCATTGGTTGAACATGAAGAAGGCAATTGGGACTCTTTGTAAATTATAAAAACCATATTGTTTTCAGAAACCAGAAACAACAAAAACCAATTAGCTTCCCAGGTGAATTTAAATTGAACTAATCATCTTTATATTTCCAGTGTATTCTTGAATAGTTTATTGGAAGAATGCTATTGCGCTAAATATTTAAACAATTAATAAATTGTAGAAAAGCTCAATTTTAAGTGTATTTAGTGTACAACTAAAAGTATATTTAATATACATAAATTGACCTCATGTATGACTTTAAATGAGGAGGAATTACTTCAATTCATAATTAAACTGAAATTGGTGTATATTTAACAGTAATATTACAGCATTTATTCTTTATTTATTCTTATTATTTCAGTGTATGGTAGTGACAATTTTGTCTACAAAAAGTAAAATATATTAAAAATGTGCAAAAAAACTTGAATATGAAATAAGTACACTTTGACAGTACAAATATCTTTCATTTAAAGTATATTTAGTCTAATATATTTCTATAAAGTGCAGTATAGTAAAATTATTTCCAAGTGTGTCGAAAGTAAACTTAAAATATACTTACAAAAGTACACTTTTTGTAATTACAATTAAACTTAATATCTGAAATAAAAATATACTTGAAGTACAATAAAGTACTTTTTTGTTCCATTATGAGTCTCTTACAGTTAATTACTATATATGTATGTATTTAAACATACAATAAAACACTTTGCATCTGGTGTAAATATTGAGGTTTGTTAAGCACACAAATCCACCAGTTAACCTCCCAGTTAAATAAATCTTGTTGCAACTTATTAAATTAACTGTTAACCATTAAGTTTAGTTTTTAACATAACCAACTCTTGTTAATTGTTTAATCGATTCCAAATCCAATTTAAACCCCAACTATTATAGACATTTACAATATTTACTAAATTAAGCAGAAAGCAGGAAAAGCACACTTATGGAATACACTTCATTATTTTTGTAAAAGGAAAGATAATTTACCATATATATGTCTATATATATATGTGTGTGTGTGTGTGTGTGCGATCTGCAAAAACACTTAAAATGGAAATTTTCAGCGGAAATTACAGTCTCAAACATTTAAGAACCTTATCTGTAATTAATGACTCGTTGGTGAGAGGTAATAAGATTCATACACGCTATCTTATGCCTGGCTGCAGTTATTAAAACTGATAAATGAGCTGTCTCATATCAAAATATTTTATGGTTTCTTACATATGATTTGTGGGATTCGGAATACTAATTATTTCCAGGTGGTACAATCTCAGAATATAGTGATCTAACCACAGATCTTTCACTTCAGCTGCCACTCGTATATATTTCTTTATTTCTTCAACTGTCAATTGTCCACTATTCTGATCTTGAATTTACATCAAATGTTTTCAAAAACATGCACCTTTATCTTTCTGACGTTAAAGAATGAGAACAGAAGACAAAAAAGTAAATGACATTGACCTCTGCCTTGTTCTTAGATCCGTGTGTACATCTACTCCATGGGAAATCCTGGAAGCAACAAAAAGACTGATCTCATCGTTCTGCGGTTCCTCTCAGTCAACCCCATCATCGACCCCTTGGTCTTCATCATCTTCAGCCCTTCGGTTCTGCGTTTCCTGTGGGGGGCGCTCTGTAAGACCACTATCATGCCTGCCAGGAACTCCATTTTTAAAAGCTCCATTTCCAAAGTCCCAGTGGGCCAAATTGAACCTCATCAAGCGAGCTCTGACTCAGTGGAGAACGCACAGCTCAACAAGTCCCCTTAGATGATTTGAGAGAACGAGTGGAGAAGTTCTTTTGTTGGGATTCCGTCTGGTGGATGTGCTGTTAGAAATTTAAACTAGTGTCAACAAACACAGAGAGAAGTTGAGTTTTAGCTTGAGTCGGAGTTTGAGGACTCCAGTGAAAGCAGATGCTTACATAGACAAATATGAATGAAGATTAATTACTTCACACGTAACAAATGAAGACAGGCTTGTTGATCCATAGGATGTTCAATATATTGAGTTTCCCATCACATAGCATACAAAGCGACTCCATGTTCACTGTTTTGCAACTAGAAGCTCTCAATCCCAATTCCTCTCTATGAAACAAAAATGTGCAGTTACTGTGAAGTTCTGTACTTCGATTCTGAGATCCTTATATTGAGGCCAACTAGCCTTTTCTGAACGGTTTGAATGTCATTAGTCATGCCTTACAGAAAGCTATGAGAACTATCAAAACAGATAGCGATTACATAACCTGCATTTAACATCAGTGTTTCAGCAGGTTTCATTAGATCAAATTTAAGACCTATATAAAACACCTATTTGCATAATAAATAGTATGCTTCAAATACATACTGCTTTAACCCTAACTATCACTGTATGTTTTCGAGCGTTTTCTTATACTCTAGCAACCCTAACCATGTCTTTCACAAAGTTGAAGGTTCATGAGCATTTTTTCAACTCTGGCAACCCCAAGTAATAACAAAATATATCAGATGAGCTTTATATGGTCAACAGAAAAATAAGACCTGCGAAAAAATATTTAAGACTTTTCAAGGCCTAAAATTTAGGCTTTTAAATGTTATACTTTTTAAGACCCTGCGGAAACCGTAAATTCGAGGTTTACAATCAGTCATGTGCTCGGTTAGCTTTAAATTATATGTTTGCATTGATATTAAGTCCCCCCCCCCAAAAAAAATTTTGAGTAATAAGTTTGGTAACATTGCAATCCGATATTTAGTCCTTGAGCCTTTTTAAATGTCACTTATTATGCCTTTTTGACATGATGTGACTGGCTCTCTGTAACATGTTAATGAAGCTTTATTAAAAAAACAATTTCAGATCTTTTATAATGACTTGCTTAAAAACTCGCCTACTGGGAGCATGAAAGTAGAGTACAGTTTTAGACGAGTTTAAAAAATGTGCAAAATGAAAAATGTGTTGCCAGGATGGCAACAAACATGATATGAATGACTATAAAATATAATGAAAGATAGAAATAATTTTATCCTGACAACTGATAACTATATTGTAACTCATAAAGAGATGTCTTTCTATATTACATTTATCTTGTCATTTAGATATGTCTGCATTTAATAATTGCAATAGTAAGAAAGTGAATAAGAGATCTTTACCAACAACATTCTGTTCAAAGTGATGATCAAAGTTGGAAAGGCAAAAGGACAGACCACACACCAGAGTGTTAAGCACAGTAAAACTGTGATAAAATAAATAAAAAATGTAAGCAAAAAAATAAAACCAACACAGTAAAAAATTTGTTAAAAGAAAAAAATATTTTTCTTTCTATTATACACATTATTTTTAAATAAATATAATTCTCACTGAAATAATATAAGTGGCTTGCCACACTGCCAGACTAACTTTTACATCACAAACCGCTTTACGTCAAAAATCACTTCAAATTTTGATGCTACTTTACTTTCACAATTTCACAAAAACAACTCTAAAAGGAATGTGTTCACAGCTTTTATACAAAGATTGACATCCAAGATTCTTCCAAACATTGACTTTTATAATAGTCCTTTTCGTGGTTTTCATTTACAAATTTGTTGTTAATTTCTAAATGAACTAATGTGGGTTGAGCAGTGATTGGCAGATTTAAATTAAACTCAAACAGCTGATTTTAGCACATAGCTTTTTTTTTCTGTCAGCTTTTGTGGGCAATTTAGCGTTACTTCATTTAATATGTCTCCCAACAGGCACTGTGCACTGCATTTCTCAGCTTTCTTCAGCTCTGGTAGTTTATTCAGTGCTCTTTATAGTGGAATGTGCTACCAGTGCAGCTCAAGACAGCACAAATAAAGCCTCTAACACAACATTTTCCAGTGTATCAGTTTCACCATCCTTGCTTTGCAACTCTACGTCACTTTATAAACAGTTTTTTTTTCAGTCCAGAGAAGATCAGTTTGTTTGTTTTCTCTAAAAACAGATTTCTCTCCCCCTGAGGTCTTAAACTGAGTGAGATAAAGCCATATTTGCGGTCACTGGGTCATTTTAAGTTCTCTACATCACCAGAAGACTTGCTTTTAAACTCTGTGAATTGAGGAAGAGACTATGAAAAATGTTGAATACGTGTAAAGTTCAAACATGGAGAATTTCCAGTTTTGAAGAGACAGCAAAACAAAGCAATGCATGATTCCATGACGGTTGATTTCCAGTTTTACCAGCATTGTGCTTTCCAGTTAAAACCTTTAAGTTTAATGGCGCATTTTCTGTGCAGTTGTTCTTTTTAGCATTTGGATACCAAGTGATTCATGTGGTGAGATTTGAAGCTTTTTAAGTTTTAAGTTTGTATTTATATACCACCGATATATTTATAGTGCTTTAATTTATGTTGACATCTTTTTTGTCGATGTGTCTTCATACGTACTGACAAGATTCAGTGTGATTATGCATTTCTTTCATGTGAGAGATTACAATTGTACATAATTATGGAGCAAGCATGTACAGTAGCCTGATGATATGTAGTGCTATTACAGACCTGTTCTTTGTGTCAAGATGTTAGTTTTCTGTGCCTTTGAGGCCCTTGAATGTACTCGTGCTACTGTGAAGCTTGTGTTGTCTGAGCATGTCATGGAATTATTTCGAAACTATAAACGCCTGCTAAATACGTCAAAGCCTTTCAGAAGCACCACAAAGAGGAGGAAATAAATAAGAATTTGAAGCAGGATCAGCATCATTTTTTCAAATGGCAGCATTACGTCCCTCTTTTATTTGAATCGAGGAAGTAAATTGCACTTTGCATGAAAGGCAAACATGTTTTTAAGCCAAGTTTTTCTGTTAAAAAGACACCTCTCTTAACAAGACTATGAGATAGTATCTAGAACATATCTGTAGTGCGTGTAATCTCAGGCCCTTTAACTGTACAAAACCTGACCATTTGTTTTCTCTGGCTAGAATAGTTCTTCATATTTTTTCAACCTGGAACTGGCAAGATTGTAGAATGTAACACTCCAATAGGAAGCTAAATGTCACCAGACTCATCTTTTATAAAAAAATTTGCATACTAAAATGACATTGGTTTCACGGTCAAAAATTGGTTTCACATTTAGACGCTGCTGTATATTTCGGATAAACAAACTTTCATTCAACTAGCAGAAGAAACACACATTTTTGGGGGAAAGTCTGAATGCCTTGAGTTGTATTGAAGAGAATCAGGATCAGCTTTAGTGCCGAGTGTGCATGCGTGTGTGTGTGTGTGTGTGTGTGTGTGTGTGTGCGCGCGTGCGTGTGCGTACGTGCGCGAGTGCGTGCGTGAGTGCGCATGTGCGCGTGTGTGTGCGCGTGTGCGTGTGTGTGTGCGCACAAGGAATTTTCAGTGGTACAATTGAGCCATCAGTCCAAACAACATAAATACAATACAAACAACTAACAAGCACTTAACATAAGGCTATGAGTATTTGGAAAGATTGATGAAATGTACACAGTTGAACAAAAGTCTACAAAGTGTAGTGTGCACAAGTACAAATCTGCAAGGAGATGAAATGTGTGAGCTTAACGAAAGAACCATGTGAAGTATACTGCTACATCTGCTTACTCAATTTACATGTACACACTTTTTTATGTCACTTTTAAAGTCAAGAATAGTACAGTATTCATAAGACTGATTTAGTATGCATTTAATATTTAATTTAAGTGTGTTTTAATATTTACATAAAAATGTACAAAGCAATTTACAATGGCCAGAAAATGTTTGGTCCATTTTGCCTTGACAGTAGGAGATTAGCAAACCTGAAAAAAATTTAATAAATAAAGCCACAAGAAACTGTTTTTTTGTTAGCCCAGAGATCCATCAGCACCAAATTCATTATATAGAGAACAAAAAACTATGTGAAGTAATACAGTAAACTACTGTGCAAACTTGCATATACCTTGTTGTTAGTTGTTAATATGTTAGAGATTTTAAAATCTGTTTTAGAACACATATCCAGAAGAACAACTACAGTTTATATCTTACTCAAGACACTTGGCAAGAAAACTATTTTCATCATGAACTGAGTATACTGTCACATCTCCTAATAGTCCCAAACCAAACTTCAAAGTTCCATATTTTTTTGTAGATCATGAAATTAAACAGTGCCCTTACTTTCACCATCTGCAAAATTCCGATACCATTTTCTTTCAATCTTGTAAATAGCTTTGGCTATTATAAAACATGCAAGTTTTTTATTTTTCTAAATTACAACCAAAGACAAAACCAACTTTAGTAAAAAAAAAAAAAAAATTTTATTAACACCAGTTGAATCAGAGAGAGAAAACAAAAGAAAGCAAGAGGAATGGCAAAAAAGAGAGATAGAAGAAATGGGGAGAGAAAGAGAGTGAGAGATGAAAAAGAGTCAAAGAAAAACAGAAAGATAAAACACAGGGAGGGAGAGACAAATGAAAGAGAGACAGCAAGAGAAAGATGAAAGAGAGAAAGACTGCGTGAGAAAGATGAAAGAAAGATGATAAAGAAAAAATTGAAAGAGAAAAAAGAAAGAGAGAGAAAGACGTGGAGAAACGGTTACAAAAAGACATTTGAAAGAGATAGAGACAGATGCAAAAGAGAAAAAGAGATTTTGTGGGGACAGAGAGGAGAGTAGGACCTGTATACCTGGACTCATTATGTTCTTCACCAGACAGCTCCAATTCAGCCATAATCTTGAATATATATACTGAATAGATTTAATAAATGTACTCATCTATATAGAACCTTCTGTTTATATTGTACTATACATGTATCACAGTAAACTATCAAACTAGTAAATCACTATTATAAATCAACCCCTCAAATTATTTTTGGATCCAGAGATAAAATAGTTTATACCACCAAACAGACTTAATTTAATTAATCGAATGCAATCTCTCGTTCACCGATTAATACAAAGGACCTGGAAATGCTGCCATGTCAGATACACAATTACACGGATGCTAATAAACGGCGTCCAATGTAATTAGCACCAATGATTGTAATGAAGATTGGAGGCTCATGAAGGAGCGAGTGCCTCAGTGACCTGTGTAATCTCATGGAAGTTTTCGCTGTAATCATATCAAGCATTTTGAGAGCTGTTTACTTGTGTTTGGTGACGCAGAGGGAGGAAGCAGCGGATGACTGGTAGCAAACAGCAGGAAGCAGCTGCCCATGAGAGGAGATACTGAGGCCAGGGCACATGCCTCACTAAACTCACAGTACATAATAGACAGATGCTTCACTTAAACTGCACATGTCACACTCAATATACCAGTCCGAAGATTCTCACCCAGGGAGAAACCTTCCAGTCAATACCCCTACAGTCTTCTCTGGAGCTCGAAGGAACTTAATGTGGAATGAAATGACACTATTTGCTGAGCTCAGCAGCATTGCTCCCTCTTGACCTTAGAGCTGCGAGGGTAGTGAAACTCCTCCGCTTCAACACTGATTGGTTCTCAAACACTTCTGAGGAATTCAGGCTGTGCGCTAGAATTTATAAAAACAGAACAGTCAGAATTACCACAAAAATGGCACAACGGGTAATAGACAGAATCATTTCAAAACTTGCTTCCTTAAATTATTTTTCACCCACTAGAGGAGTCGGTGAGAAAGATCCAATATCTATGTATAGACTGATTAACGTCCAACCAATAGGTTGGTTAATGCAATCATTTATCATATTTATTTTTTTATTTATTAAAAAAAAAATTTACCACTGTGACAGGACAAAAAGATGACATAATGAATTTGCATTTAATAGAAAGGCATTGCATTTCCAAGGTACCTTACCTTTGGAGCACTGCCAGAATTTATGGCTGGCGGGGCAGGCTGTGACGACAGAAAGGCACGGCCAGAAATGCTTTTAGAATGCCTAAAGGTGCCGTATTATGTAAGCTTGACTTTCCAGACATTGCTTGCATGTTTTAGTATTGTTCCATCATCAAAAACATGTCTCGAGTCATATACAGATTGGTTCATTAATGTTTGTGTAATCCTATTTTCTTTTTCTAAGAGCTCAAAATGGCTCACTAGGCATAGTGATGCCCATTGTTCATAACACTAGCCACTAACCAATCAGATGAACTGCTAATGCAGCTCATCTCAATGCTAAATGTACAAGCTAACTGACCCAGAAGTGCAGCCTTAGCAGACCCAGGGTGGCAAACAATGAAAAGAAGTGCGTTTTTTTAGGAGCCCCGGGTTAAAAGGGTTTTTGGCTAACAAAAAATTGAATATACTCATCGGAGATGGGTGGATTTTCTGCAGTGGGTGTGGTGGGAGCGCTGCATTTGGAGGAACAAGGGGTGCATGGTTTTGTTGGCAAACCACAGCAATTTGTGGTGATTGAAAGACATTGATTATGGTAAAATATCTAGATGTAGAACTTATACATATACAATTTATAGACTATATTATTCATAGATAATAACCTGTTGAACGTATTTATGGGTACAGTGACAGTCTAGAGGGGTTAAATATATTGTTTTTACAAATTATAAAAAAGGGTCATGAAATAGCACCTTGAAGACTGTGTGGAAGTCACCCCAGTACATCACTAACACCAACTAAGACTGTACAAAAGCTGTGTTATTCCATCCTTCTGATTGGCTCAAAATCTCAACAAACTGTCCATGTTCCAGACAAAGAACATCAGAAACATCCTGCTTATTTTCTGGCCTTCAACCACCAGCTTCTCGTCCGCTGTAACCAGGAAAGCATAGGGACCAACATCATACAAAAGAGATTAAGTTGGATTGGGCATGTCATGCTGCAAGACATGGACAGTATTACTCGTACGGCCTTCCATTGGACACCGGAAGGGATTCAAAAATAATAATGTCTAAAGAACATTATCAGACTATGGAAGCAGAGCTGAAGCCTTTCCATCACTTCTGGGGAACCATTCATAAGCTGGCTCAGACAAAAGAGGCGTTCTTTCATCGATGCGATAGATGCCAGCCATCAAATGCATGCCACAAAATTTATATATTTTAAATAGAAAAGGTTAATAAATCCCAGTTTTCTTACAAACACTCTCATGCTAAAGTGAATATTACAAAGATCTGGATATCAAAGATCTAAATATCAACCAAGTGATTCAAATCGTCAACCAAAAATTAAACAGACGTTCTTGAATTTGAAGAGGTATGGGGATTTCAATGAGATGAATGAGGGTGAACTAAGTAGAAATCACATTAATGTCTGGTCTAAGACAAATGAAAGTGCTTATGCATATGGGAAAACACAAAATTTCATCAAACTATTGCAGTCATGATATGGCTCTGGCCAATGCTGTGTACTTCCCAGGCCCAAAAATAATCCAGATAGTTATTAGTAATCCTGGAAAGGACCAGATGACATGCGTAACCCTCTGGAGGGAACAGCTCAGCATGCTCGTTCATGAGAAATTCTGCCCAGACAACCATGAACTATACGTGACCGAAGGATGGTGAAAATGATACTCATCTCTCTATTCCTCATGAGAGTTTTCATTAGTGGCGCGGCTCTTTAAAACAAGTGTTTTATCAAAATAATCGAAGTCAACCTCTGCTTGTGGAATCGATTACTCCAGAGAACTGAGGACTGAGGAACAAAGGTAATGAAAACAATGAATCTAACAGGAGTAAGGTGGATTCAAGATGGAAGCACTTTGGGTCTACTTGGACAGATTAAATTGATTTGTTTTTATGGTTTGAAGTAGCATGAGAGAAACTGAAATAAGCTACTCTATTCATCCAGTTCTTTACACCTAATCCTTCATGTGCTGACTGAGCCTTTAAGATCTTAAGGGGAAAAATAAGAAGTTTTCAAGTGTTTTTGGTTTTGGTTTTGGAAACAAGCAGTGTTACAAGATAAAATGTGGCACAAAAAGGTAAAATTGATTGTATTAGAATTTATGCATGTAATTTTTATTTTAAAAAACATGTAAGAATTCAAATGTTTTACACCAACAAAGTGGTTATATAGTTACATTTTAATATTACATTTTAAAATATTTTAATGATGAAAATTATGAAATTCATTGTAATTTGTACTATTGCAAATATCTTTCTTTTTGACACCTTGCCATTACCTATTTAATCTAATTAATACAAATATTAAATGATAGGTTTGAAATCACTTGCTAGCAAAAATTAGCTTCCTTTTTTTCTACTCATATGAAAGATCAGCAGCCTTTCTCGAATTTCTTGCATGCCCAGTTACCGAGGTGAGAAAATGAACCAGCATGTGCTGGATGTCCTCTGGACACGTCAGGACGCGCTTTTTCCTCCATCTAATCTAAACACTGCTTTCGCTAACATGACTCAAGCATGATTAAAGTAACTAACCAAACAACACGTCACCATTCCTCTGTTGAAATGCACAACACAGGCCCAGTGACCCTTACTCTGCTCTTGCAGCTGTTCATGTGTCTGGTAAAAACATTTTTTTCCCAAGTCTCTGACTTTTCAGCTGTAGAGTGGAAGTAGATGAGAGGCTAAACCTCAAGAAGTCGATGGAACACTGAACTCTACACACGGTTGCCTCAAAGGCTAATGCGTCTAACAGCCCCTCAGTGAACATTGACCTCTTGCATATATATATATATATATATATATATATTTATTTTTTTTTTTTTAATACACATGGTAAATAGAAAATAATCGTAGTAATAGTCTTAACCACTTCAGCAGCAATTTATACGAACGGTGCTCAATGGATTTATTTTGCCTGTGGTAATATTGGTAATAAAAATGTTACTGTATATTAACTCTCCTCTTGAAAATCCATATTCATTTTATTCCATAATAAATCAACAATTCATGCCTTATAAAGATTCCTATGAGTATACCTTGTATTGTTAATAAGTTCCCCTATGGTTTGGTGCGAGAGTCATGCTTTCAGACACGAGTACTTTAAAGCGTAAGAAAGGGAGTAAACTGTGTCACATACTGTACACACCAATTTCCAATATTAACAGTGTTAACCAAGAACATCATAAGTGTATGTATACATCAAAAACAGTTTTTATATCATACACTTATTAAATATGTTTTAGGAGTTCAAATGCTACATATGAACGAACTTGTGGAAATTCCATACAAACTGATCAAGTTTACTGAACTTATTTGAGGAAACTTGTTATTCGGTCAGAATTCTTTAATACTTCTCACCGTGGCTTTTTAATCCGTGTGATATTTTGCCCTCTGGGAAGTATTTATGGGTTAAGTGCAGAAGGATGAAAACAAACCGATTAAAAAATAGCTTCCTCCCAAAAGCATTAACTCCCATATGTGCTGATTCATCATTACAATTTTAATGTGCAATATTACTATATTTTTTCTGTGCAATATTGTATATATTTACTCCAAATTCACTCAATATCTGTAATCTGGTTCTGTGACTGGGTGCATAAACAAATGTATATATTACAATTATTGATATAAATATGTATATTTTATTTATATAAATATTTATATAATATATTTATATTTATATATTACAAAGTGCATCTATATAAAGTTATGTCCATATCAACTTAAATTATTTACACACACACACAATATATATATATATATATATATATATATATATATATATATATATATATATATATATATATAAATATATATATATATATATTTTGCAGACAATACCAGAGGATTAAATTACATTTTATTCAGAAATAACTTTTAAATAGAGTTTGTTACATACAAATTAAACTTTTGCTACCTAAATTAAATTTACATTTGTTCTCAGAACAAGAATATAAAAAAAATCAGAATGACATATTTAAATTGGTTTAATGGCATATTTGTTGATTATGTGAGCTCTTTATAATGAGTTGTGATGTACAAATCCTACAGTATAGCAACCAAGAACAACAAGCTGTCTAGATTTGTCCACTTGTCAGAACACATCCGAATGAAGACAGACATCCCAAGAGTTCTGGTTTGTGTAAATGTCCCTTACTCTGTTTAACACTATCCAGTTGTCTCTTCTCTCAAATATTTCTTAGGCAAAAAAAAAAATAAAAAAAAAAAAAACTCCTCCGGGTTCCCATTTGACTCAGACACCAGCAATCATCCCGGGTCTAGTTAAATTCTCACTTTCAGATTTTGGTGAAACTGGAAAGTGTCAACCAGAACGAGTTAGTGGTCTGCACATGGAGGACAGGCAGCAGACTTCTTTCTTTTCCTGTGAGGACTCAGAAGTGGATGTCACCCCTCACCCAGTGCTCTGAATGGGGTCACAATGTTTGTGTTTTGGGAAGAAAAGCCTACCAACTGAAGGCCGCTCCAGCCAGACAGAGTAAAGGTTAGACGCCACTCTATAAACATTGGCTTTTGTTGATATCATGAGAATAAGGTTTATGCAACTTATTCAGGAACAAGTCAACTTTAAGAAATATGTAGGGTTCAAAATGAAATATAAAATATTTTTGTACAATGATTTCAATGTTTATTATCTTTAAGAATATTTTAAAATGTTTTATTTCTTACACATTTTTTTCTCGATTAATTAAAGACTGTAATAACTTTCAGAGTGTGTTGAGACATTAACACTTTACTCAAAATACAACTTTACTTTTGTTCTTAAACTATTAAAGTATTATTATTACTGATTCACTGTTGTATAATATCAACTTGTTGTAAAATATCAACAGCGTAAGGTCCACGCTGCTAATTAAACAGGTTTGACTCCCAAGGTTGGGTTCTTCTCTCGGTTACGCCTCTCTCTCATCATTTCCCATCCAATCAATAAAAGAAAAAAATATACAGAGAATGAAGTCCACAGAAAAAAAAAACATTGTTTTATGTGCATTTTAAAAAGAAATATGCGGGTAAAGTACAATTACTGCAGTGATAAGGACATCCCTGCTTTACCTGACTTAAAATATATCTTTAATTACCCGCATGGCAGCGAGAATTCAAGATACTGATCCAGTTGGGGCTTGAGCTGCCCACAAAACAAAGACATCCAAGCATAAACTATGTCAACAGTGAATCGGACTCAATTGCCCATACAAGCCAAGATGAAGAGATGTGTAGCACTTCACGCACTGGATTTTACCCGTGATGGATGTGGGCTCACATTCATCAGGTGATAACGTCAGAGGTGTCCGGCTCCGTTCACGTCATCCATGGACTGATTTATAGGAAGGGACTTGCTTGGCAAGGAAATTTGTTCAAGGACATAAACACCCAGCGTTCTGTCAATGACACTGGCTTTGACGAAACTAAGCTATATGAATAGATTTTAAAAAGTGTTTTCATTATTTTAAGAAATAGTGTGCATAAGAAATCTCTAATCTGTCAATCTCTCATCTGTTACTTTGAGTAATAATGTTGAGTTTCTTGTGGATCTGACGTAAACAAAACAGAAACATTATAAATTATTGAAAAGCAGACGAAATTTTACCAGCAGTATAAATATTGGTATTTATTTTATGACTATGTATTCGTAACAAAAAGACCATCTGAAACACACAAACACCCACCCACCCACACATTAACATGGAAGTCAATGGTGCACATTTTTGCAATTTTTCTAGATTTGGGTTTCTTTTTCTATATAAAAAATGAATACTCTCTCTCCCTTCCTCTCTCTCTCTATCTATCTCAAATGCAGAGATGTATTAAAATGTAAATAAACTGAACACAAGATACCCAAGAGTGGGAAAACCTGGATAAAATAATATAAATACGAAACCCATGCAAGAGAAACAACATATCAAATGTCAGGGTGTGAGACTGATGACAGAACATAAAACGATACGATACAGAAATATCACTCGCGGACCAAGGGAGGAATCAAGTATGCAGTGACAATGAATTGAAAAGGCATTATAAGGGAGCCTGATCAGGAGTTAACGAACCATGGCAGGTTCTAATATATATATAAAGAGACTAAAAACCAAACTCACAGAAATAAAAGGGTTGAATGAAATTACACAAAAAATAAACACATGATAAATCAACCCATATCTTATACTAAAAGTCAAAACATAAATAAAATGACCAGGTTCTATACATATACACACTCACCTTTTTAATCCAGTAGCATAATTATCATCAAATTATTGATTAGCGCCTCTAAAAGCCATTGATAAATGTCTTAATACAAAAGGTGATTAAGGGATTCTGTTACTCATCTGCTGTGCACTCTTCCTCTTTGATCCTATTAGTCTGAAGTATGATTATATAATATTGTCAAGAGAACAAATTGTGTTATAGTGAATATTAAACATCGTTATGCTCCATTAATGAGCTGTGGATTACAGATTAAGGATGTTATTGTGGAAAAACGAGGTTGCTCTTGAAGTGAATACAAATCTAGTGTCAGCAAGTCTGTAAACAGAAGCATGTCATTACATGTACAATCTGTTCTTGCATCAAAATGAAACAAAACTTTTTTTTAAGGAAATCTTGTACAGACTCATTTTTAAAAGAGGTTCATGCAGTTCTGAAGAAAAACCGTCAGTAGTCAAAAGAACACATTTTGAACTTGGCCCCAAACACGTGAATGTTGAAGTTGAAGTGTGTTTGGAGAAGCAAAAATAAAGTTTACTTCCCGCAGCTGACTTAATGGCCACCAGCAATGCTTATTCCTTTCCTGTCTTAAACATATGCCCTCACCTATCCTTTTATCATAAATCCCTGATACGATGTTGCACAGACAGCTATTTCGCGTAGCGGCATGCATATTATATAACTCTTCAAATTCCATTTCTGTGCCAACAAACAAACAAGCACAAGGTCAGAATTCCACAACTGTGCATCCCCATCTCTGCTTTCAGTGTTTAATTCATAAAAAAGAGCACCCCTACTTCAAAAAGTCTTGTTTACTTTGCTGAACACACTTGCATAATGCTTAACACCACATGTTTGCTGCTGAAGGCAAAAGCGTAAAAAGCGAATTAAAAACTGTTAAATGTCAAATTCATTATGAAGACTTAAAGGCAATTTTTTTGTCAATACAATGACTGTTTCTGTCCTTCAACCTTTAGGAAACTCATCCTTCATTTCTTTCGAAGCCAAACTCAAACAGAAATGGTCTTGAGGTGCCTCGGAAACAAATTAGTTATCGACTTAGAGGGCTGCTTTCACAACACTGCATAAAATTGGTAGTATTATTATTTTAATGCATCCTTCATATGTTTCTGAGATTATAACATTCTCAGTGACCTTAACGAAACGCCAAACTAGACTAAAATGCTCTGATCATTCAACTAACTTTAAACTGCCACATAGGCGTAACAATGATAACAGACGAAGTGATAAACCCAGACCAACGATAACAACCCAATGGCACAGTTTGTGAATAATTGACTTGGTTTATGCAATGGCAGACCTTTGGAATTCAACCCACTTAACTCATTCTGTAGAGAAGTTGGAAACTACTAGACGTTTAGCTAGTGTTCTGTTGGCACGACGCCAAAGGCTTGGCTTGGAAAAGGCACATTTCATACAAAACGTGTCACTGTGTAGGACTGTTCCACTTCCTTTTCATTGTTACTCCAATGGGAAAAGTAACCTCGTAAATTACTCTACAAAACCTGCTGATGATAAATCTATTTCCCTCATTTGTTCATCTTGTCTGGATTTTTTCACTCTGTAATCATTGTGATCATTTGATCCTGATAGGCAGCTGTTTTTTTCAGCTTCTATGTTGGTTTAAAACAGGCTGCTGTTGTTTGCACAGAATTCTAAGTAAACTCCATAGGTTAAATATCCTCGTGAATATGAATTGGAAAGTAAACAGACAAAAAGTAAATATTAATTTCAAATTGCATGCCTGTCTGGACAACAAAAGCATGGCCACCTGCTCCATAATTCACCGCGCAAACCACAGAGGAAGCATTACAGTGCCACCACTCAAAATGACCAGGAAACATCGCTTCATGTTTTCTGTTGTTAATGCGTGCTTTCTATATTGGTTTCCTCTCAGGAGGTCAGGCAGGTCAAAGAGACGGATACATCAAACCCACACTCTTTAAAATGGACATTGTTCTGAACGAGAGTAAATGAATAAATCATAAAGTCTTCGCTTTCTTCCAAAAACCCTTGATCTCTATAAAAGCTTTGCAAATTTTTTGCTTTTAAATCAGGGAGACATTACGATCATCTGATTATCCGAGGCTGAAAATCGAATCAAAAGTTTTTAAGTGCAGATTTTATCTTCTGTGACTCCACAAGAATTTTGCTGAGGATCAATAGGAGCATATGAGCTTCTAGACAAAATCAATAAAACAATATGACCGGTCCCTACAGTGCATCTCGTCATCCCCAGCACTACCAGCTAATCTCTTAAACTATTGATCTCGAAAAACTTGAATGAGACATTATGTTTCGACTAGATTTTCTTTCTGTGCGTGGAGAGTATTTTATCATATATAATGTCACTTAACATTTTTGTCACATAAAACGCATAAGCATAAGCAAGTCAATCTCTGAGTTGCTGTCCAAATCTTGAATTGAATTAATTTGTGTGTGGTCGCAATCCTAATAAAATGTAAGAAAACCCAAATTGATCAATAGGTTAAAGAAAGAAAATTTTGTCTTGTCAGCAAAAATTCATTACCTTTGTTTTGTTGTTTTTTTTTTTTACTTTTGCTCTGAAAATTTGCTTTTATTCTTATAGTCAGAGTAAGAGATGGAGCTGATATTTGAAGCATTGGAATCCTTTGGGAGAGTTTCACTACTCTTTTAACTGTGGGCTCCCTAAACCACACTTTCATCCGTGAAACATGACCTAAAGAAACACACCGTGACCAGTAGCTTTGCGCACCAGTGTGTGGTCCATGAAGAATGAGAATTATTGAGTCCAGACGTCCCCCACTGGAACAAATCTCTGGTATCATAACACTGCTAAGCTTTATTTTGAACTGATACCGTTTGCAACTGAATACTTTAGTGTATGTCCACATATCTGTATAAATCTGTTTGTCTCCACAATTTAGGGGAGAATATTTAAACAATTTCAAAGAAAAAATTATCTTTTATAGAAAAGATATGAAAATTCTAATGAAAATTTGTTGTACATTGACATACATGACTCAAAGCACTCTTTCTAATCATGTGACTTCCAGTCCACACTTCAAATAAGAATTGTGGTATCACTCTGATTCCTTTAAAGGTATCTGATTTTGCTTCAATGACAATCATTCTATTTAAATATAACATATTATATAAATAATATTACAAATTGTTAAATATTTTTATCGTATAAAAACTCCATGGCTGCAGATTCTGTCTGTCTTGGAAGGAAAAGCAACACAAATGTATGCAAATGTCATACAAAATAGTTCAGTCCAATTCGAGTTATTACACATTTATGACTAAATCGGCTTCCCTGAGATCAGATCAGGGAAGGAATGTTCAGTTCATCAAAATAAGCTTATCTAAATATTTTTGCAGGTTTAATGTCTAAAGCAACCAGTTTTTTTCCAACTTTGTTATAAACACGGCTTTTTTCTACAAAATATAACTGATGCATGTCTTGTTTACAAAAATAAAACTTGCCACTTAAAAATGTAAGGTGAAAGCCTTTTTACATATGGATAGATTTAGCTTGTTCTATGAACCAACAACTGTGGATTTTAAATTTATGCACATTTTTTAAACAAAAAAACACTACTTTAAAAAACATTCTCTATTACAGTGCGAGCAAGTGAGTATCAGTATTATAAATTCTCTACTTTGCACCTCTGCTGGAAAGAAAACTCAACATCAGAGTCACTTTCTGTAAAGCAGGGGTCTCAAACTCAATTCCTGAAGGACCGCAGAAACCTGCAGATTTTTGTTCCAACCCTCTTTTAAGAGACAAACCAGTAGCTTCAACCAAATTCAGAGGAGCTTAATCATGGATTCAGGTTGTTCAGTTAAAGTTGAAGCAAAACTATGTAGGCCAAACCCAAAAACAGCATTTTACACAAAAAAACTTCTTTAAAACTGTGAAACGTAATCTTGCTGTTGGTGACATTTAGGGAGATGATACACTTAAGGTCTTTAAAGTTTCCATGCTGGTTTCTACTTTGTGATGAGCTCACCACACATAAGGTTTAAATTGCACTACCCAGTAAAAAATTAAGCTGTTCCCAAAAACATGTGATTCAGGGTTAAAATAATGGTTTGAGATCCCAGAAAAGGTTGTTTTGTAACGTTGGTTTACGTAAAAAAGGCAGTTCTTCTGTTGTTAATTGTGATGCTAGTTGACCTTAACAAAGCAATCAAGCAAAGAAGCTCTGTCTATCCTGTTTCATCTCATAAAGGAGGTATGTGTTTAAACATAAACATAATATAAGAATTTTCAAATGAAATCCATATGCGTAGCTCTGTGTTTGAATAAATGCAGCCAAACTGGCTCACATCGTAAGACTGCAAGAACAGAAAACCCCAAAATGCTATGTAAAATCTCTTATCGCAAAATCTGAACCAGATCTATGTTTATAATGTTTCATCACAAAACTAAAAGGCTTGGTTCATTTATCTGGAAACGTCCATGTGATTGGAGAAACATAAGTCTTGTATCGACATCTTCATGTTTAAACAATTCTAAACTCATTCTGAAGCCATTAAGAGTGTGTGATGTGAAATCTAGCAGATGGGAAGCAGTCATGGGATTTCTTTCGTAACTCTTGGGTCCACGCGACGACAGGGCAGGAGTTTAGAGTTCAGAGTGCTGGCGATGTGCTTGAGGGCTTGTTGATGGATTTGGGTTCTGTGTCACATGATTGTGCTCTTTATGGCCTTCCCTTCCCCCGGTTTTGGTTTTAGGAGCCCTCTGAGCTGCATAGTTTGGAGCTTCTTGGTCCATTATTGCCAAAAAGTCATAGAATGGCACAGGAGGGCCCCATTTCACATCTGGGACTGAGCCTATTAAAACAACAGAGTAAAAACTGAGAATGATGCTTCTGTCTAACTTCAGAAAGCTGGCGAGGACCAGAACACCTGGACTAATACATGCTATTTATCACTGTGATTAAATACTTGATAAGCTAAAATCTGACATAGGTCATAATAATAATAATAATAATAATAATAATAATAATAAGAGTGGAAAAACTGCTTCCATACTTGGTGTAAAAATGCTGTAAATGTAACGTTTGTTCCAGGTATCAAAACAAAGTGGAATACTGCTGTGCTGTATAAATAAATATTATGCTTATATTTCTTACTAACTATTCCAGGGTACCCTTTAAAGATCAAACTCTTTTATAGCAATGTACATTTTTAGGCTTTTACTCTAGCACCTAATATGGGGTTAATCATTTAGTAACATAAAAACATAATATTATTAATATTAAGTTAAATAGGTAAAGGTGAAAGTTGAACGAGGCAGTGATGGCTGTTTGTTCAATATAATGACATACATAACTAAAAATAAGGATTGGAAAAATGTAAAGTTTTTCTGAATTTCACTCAAGCTGAGAAAATGACAAAAGTTTAAAGTTAATCCCTAGAGGTGGAAAAACAGCCAAATAAAATATATTTGGTTTAAAAATGTGTCTTCTCTACACTGCCTCCCAGACAGCTTTAAAATTAATTTAGCGCTCTAGTTTGAATGTATTCTGGTATGACTTTGCCTGTGCCCATGCTCATTTTCAATTGCTCAAAATCATCTTTCCTTTCTTGCTCGAACATGTTGGGTTTACGATGTACTGACAATGCTGAAAATATGCACTAGTAGTTACGCATTGTGTCCCAGTCAAGACATCGACATTGAGCAGACAAGAAGAAATTCAGATCACTTTCACTGCTCTTATACTGAGTCACTGATTGTCTCCGACTAGCGCTAATGACCGCGGTGCTCTGGGATCAATCAGCCTGTTGAAATCTTTCACCGCACTCATATCATTCAGGCCAACCACCACAAGAGCTGGTTGCTCAAATGACAGGAAAAGACTGGGGAGCTTCTTTGAAAATGAGAATTGCATTGGTTCCAAATCATTTATTGTGCTATTAGCCAAGACAAGCATTACTAATAATACTGTAATTAACCTCAACCAGTTCGTTGGGAATTTCCACTGAATCTGCTATTGAAATGTAAAATTGGCAAATGAAACATTGTGATTTTTAAGTGATATTGTGATTATTTCAATTGATCTTTAAGTCAAGAAAAAAAACTCACTATAAGCAATAAAAAAAAGCATTGGTCATTACAATTTAAATTTCTATCAGATGGTGTGTTGATTATTTTTCTTCATGAAAGCATTCCTAACCTAACAAAATGTTAAATTAAAATCAACTCGTAACTGAAAAAGTACACATTTTTAAGAAATAGCAAGAATAGATCATAATTGTGATCTTTTATTTACACAAAAAGATATTATATTCTGTGTGCCAATACAATTGTATTTATATAAATATTTCTTTTTTATATTATAAAAAGCAATGCTGTGCAAAAACGCTGTGTAAAATTTGAATCAATGAGCAATTAAATGGAAGTCGTTTTAGCAATTATCATTGAAAACATGATACGATTGCTTATCTTGAAAATAAATATCATGAATTATTATTATACTATTACATTTTGACACTGACTGAACATCAGTTACAGAAAAGGTTACATTGTGAAACGTATAATTTTTCAAACTCAAAGAAAATAAGTATGTTAATATTTACTTTATGGAACAGTAAATTAATTGCATGAACTTTAAATGAACTATTGTTGACAAATGAAAATCTGTACCCAAATATTTTCTTGAGGGCCTAATCTCAATGATGCATTGTTATCGCTGGTATATCGATGTTTTAATAAAGATAAATTTTTCACTTAGGTAAATACATCTCTAAAGTTTTCTTACATGTGTAGATTTCTCTACGTCATTATAAATATATCTCTATTTCTATACAATAATTTCTTTAAAAACTTTGTCGGCTTTTTTAAAAAGTTATTTTTTGTATATCTTAAACCTGAGACATGAATGTGCATTGAAGTAAGCATGAGTTTTCCTACAGTGTAGATTTAAGTCTTTAGGCATTTCCGTAGTGCCATGAATTTGTATCTTACCCCGGATCAAAGATGGAGAGATGTGATGGTGTTTTAAACGGTCTATTAATGGTGCACTCCCTGGCATCTAGAATTAAATCTTTTTTTAAACTGTGTTACAAGAAAGAAAAAAAATTTGAAAACATTTCAAACTCTGTTACAAGGAGAAACCAAAATTAACAACTAACTGGTTTTTAAATAGTAAAAAAAAAAAAGAAAAAAATATTATATATATATATATATATATATAACTATATATATATATATATATATATATATATATATATATATATATAACTATATATATGATTAACTGATTCTCATTGTGACAGAAATTAAACTTACTAAACATGTTATATAGATCCTTAAAAATCAGGAATTCATTTAACGTTATACTTATGAATGGCTTACAACTGCATATTAACATAGAAACAATGTTTTATAAATTATTAATTGACTATTTGCTAATGCTTAATTAATGATTAATAGTGTTTAGTTATTATAAAGTGCTACTAACGAAGCGATAAAGAGATTGGCACAACATTGGGTTAAGTAATTAATATAATTACTTAACTACATAAAGTAATTAATTACATTTGAATTTTTGGGGAGTATCCCTTTAAAACCACCCCGAGCTGGCACATTACACAATCCATTGGGAAAAACGTAAAATGATATGATAATATTAGATTACAGATACAGATCACCCAAAACACAGAGCAATTTTGTGAGTGAAGGACATGCTGAATTGTAGAGTTTATGAGCACACTGTGATACTTAGTGGATGAAAAACAAAATATAAACTCACTGACAATGCGCAACGCGAAAGATTTTTGTGGCAGAGCAGCGTTTACAAAAATATTTTAATAAAAAACATAGAACCTTCTGGAAGGCTAAAACTTCTGTTAGTCATTCCAAGCTTTGTCTTTTTAACATCATTAACAAAGCATACATCGTTACAGTGTGACTAATCCTTCCATGGTGATGGTTAGACAACTGTATTTGGTTCGCATCTTAATGGAGTTTGAAATGTATTAAAAATCTTCGGATCAATGAAGGGCTTCATCCATCCAAATAAAAGGCTCATTTCAACTGACAAACACAACAAACCATGTTTTCTCAAAAGAGCAAAACACTGCCAACAAGCATCCCCATTCCCACAGAGCCTTTCAGGGATATCTGGTAACAATCAAGCTCAATTAAAGGATGTGGTTTCTTCTTAGCTGCATTCAAAGCAGATGCAGGACACCCACACTTTGGTGTAAACCATTCCAGGTTTCATGCAGTGTCTTTGGACGAACTCAAGTGCGGATGGGATTTGGTAGAAATTCTAGAAACTCCAAAGCCATCGATAGTTGAATTAGAGAGGAAATTGTGGATGATCTGAATTGAAAAGATC
This sequence comes from Danionella dracula, assembly GCA_900490495.1. NCBI lineage: Eukaryota > Metazoa > Chordata > Actinopteri > Cypriniformes > Danionidae > Danionella > Danionella dracula. The sequence goes on from UELW01000223.1 coordinate 5,679,557, forward strand.
TTAGAACTTTGAAGACAGATTTTTATACCAAGGATGAGTGACTCCAGGAATAACTGGATCAAAACAGATATTGGCTCCCAATCAAAGAACATATATCTGTATAAAATCAAGAAGAAAATTTAGTTGATGGCAGGTAAAGAAGAGATATAATGCTTCTTGTATAAGAAGGATTGTCACAAACTTGTGCAAAAAGAAACATGCAAGGAGGATGCTGAACCCTTCTTAAGAAATATTTTTAGGGTCCTGCTTACTGAAATGGTGGATATTGAGAAGGACACAAACGGTTTGGCTCCGTATAGAGTACCCCAAGATAGAGTCCTGAACTACGGTAATAGCTTGAGAACATTTTCATATTTTTTTCAAAAGGCCATCTTTAAATTCTGTACTCACTTAAATTAATAATTTAACAGCAAAAAGTGTTTGAAGGTTATATAGAAATGTCATTGTGTTACAAACATGTTTGATCAAACATATTGCTATTGCATCTCATCACACACTTTTACTCATAAGCTGATCTAAGTGTTTTGGAAGTTATTACCGCAAGTCTCTTAATAGAGAAACACTATATTAAAAGTGTGGCTCACTTGACGCGGTCATAAATTCTCATAGCTCTTGTGTTGATTGGGTTTAGTGTGAGTTAGGATTGTTTTACTATATGCTTGATCCTGTAAAACACTGTTCTTCTTCTGTGCAGAGGGTTATAAAAATCCCCCAATGGTGGCTAAATCTAATAAGGTAGAAGAAATGATAGAATGTCAGATGAAAGATACTGGAGTACTCAGATCAGACTTTGTGAACAGATTGTTTGGTTTCACAATGATTTATTGACATAGAAACATAAAAAAAAAAAATCACCAGCCAGGGGTGATGCAGCTGTTGAAGTATTGCGCTATTTATCTAGATTTTGTTTATTTAGGACAAAACATTTCTAATTTCAATAAAGAAGGCCTCACCTGCAGGTTGCTGGTGCTTGTTTTCCACATCACGGATCCACTGCAGGATGTTTGTAGAGATAAGTGGGTGCTCTGAAGGGAATAGAAACACCTCTCCTCCATTTCTTAACTGTAATATCACCAAGGCAGGAAGGGAAGGTACAAAGCCAACGTTCTTCTCCAGGACTGACCTGCCAACAGGTGTCCGGCCACTATAACAATCAAATCCCAGAAAAACAAATTAAACCAAGTGTTTAAACGGAATGGAATTGGATTATGTGTTGATAAAGTGATGTTCCTTACAGATGGATCCAACATGGCAGGAAGGAACCCAGCTCTCCAGAACCCAATAAAAGCTTAATCTCAGCCAAAGAACTTGAGCTCTCTGTGCTCTCTTCCTTTCCGATAAAAAGTAGCAGTAAAGGTTTTCCCAGCTCCAGATATGAGGGAAGATTCTCGACTGTCAGCTCGGGCTAGTGTGCAAACCACAACATAACATCGGCTTGTTTGTCATTTCCTGTCACTGAAACAACTAAACATAGTGAGGGAAACTGAAAAGAGAATTGTGAAAATAAATTGGACACATTATTGATAGCTAAAGTTTAACATGTTGTAACAAAATCATCAGGGACAAGATCAAATATACCCAAGAAAGTGATGCAGTTAATGGAGGACCCTGTATATCCCAAGCCATGTCCATTAATAGGGTCAACTTTTCAGTTCTCTGTAGGTGAGGACATTTCATCTACACTCATTAAACTCCACACATGGACATCTCACCAGATCCTTCAACTCATGAAAGTAGTAAAGTTGAAATGTTAAAGTAACTAAATAAACTGTTTAACAATAATAAAACAAACAATTGGGTTTCTGCTGGCATATATTCATATTCATTATTATTAAAGGCGCTAAAATTATTCAGTAAAGAATGCATTTAAGTTTTAGATGTAGTCATTTTTGTACTAGGAACAAAAAAAAGTCAGTGATTACATTTACACGTACTTCAATAAACAGGTTATGCTCAATCTGGTGTCATGTAAATGCAGAAAATGTGTTTCAATAATCTGGAAACTAGCGTAAACCAGTTTTGAGAAATCCAATCAGAAGAGGAAGTTTTTTGCCCAATAGCCCCTTTTCTCCAACATGTAAATACAATAACCCTCATTCTATCAACTTTTTGTCTGCACGCGTCTGTCTGTGGTCTGGTTTGGAATGCACTTCGTCTAAAGTTTCCAGGAAGCAGGCGTCACAAACAGAGGTAAGAGTCCAGAAGCTTTGTTAAGTTAAAAACATGCCCTTAATCCACAGAGTTGATGCACAAACATCAAAGAAAGAAAGATTGCTGCATTCGCAGATATTGTAGACAAATCATTAGGTAAAACAATACAGCTTCATGCACATTGTTCACGGCCAGATTTTCTTGTGATGTCACTTCCTATGAGAAATTGGGGAAAAGTTGAACCTCATGTCAATGTGGGTTTCTGCGGGTTAACAAGTAAACACACAAAAACAGTTTATTGAGTAATCTGCTTATTGAGCATAACTCACTTATTTAAGTGCATCTAAACACACTCATTGTTTCAAGAGGGAACATAGTAAGAGTCTCCACACACCTAGACAAATTCATTCACTTGTTCAAATGACCACTGCAGGGGGCATTTTTGCTATATTTACACCTCTGCTGTTTAATGTCGGTGCATCATTTTAGTATCTTTATTGACGTTGTCATACAACTCTTTATGGTTGGAATCTAACAAGATGACCTTCTGAATTTTCACTGAGTTTCCGATTTGTTCTTCACATCATTCTTCTTCTTTGCGGTTTCCTGTTATGATGTCGATGTGAAATTATGTATCGAACAGCAGCTCTTTTATGTTTTAACAGCACTCTGAACACAAAAGAGCCCTCTTTCATTGGTCAATTACAAGATTTTGCCTAGTGAGAATTCCACGGCATTTCAAACTAAATCTGTAACCTTTACTCTACAAAAGCTCATTATTTACACTCCAGAATCTAAAACACTAGCTCTGCTATCTCTTCAAGTTAAACCAACCAGAAGAGGTGGTCTTGGATCCATGTAATCACTCACAATTTCCATTCTTGGTGTTTGATTAATAGCATGCAACACCAAACATTCAAGTTCTGTTGATGCTGAACACTATGGTGACATCGGTCTGAGATGAAATTTAACTCCTCCAACTTACAAAACGATCCAGCTCAACACGTTGAATGAATGAGACGTGGTCTTCTACAGAGGAAGATGTGAGAGAATAGACATCAAACTGAACCGTAGGCCCGCGGGAAACAAGAAGAGCGGGCAGGTTGACTGACGTTTCCTTCACCCTGAACAAACACAAAACAGCCTGTTGAAGCACTTACTCACATAACACATGTAGCATCTTGTCTCTTACAGACTGTAAAGGCAAACTAGTCTTCCATGGACTAAATCATTCTCAGATACCATTGTGATGCCTCTTTGTGGACAAAAATCCCGATAATCGTCTCTCCTCGGATAAGTCTGGCAGCTTCCTCAAAAGAAGGAATCCCTGAGGACATACAGAGAAATAAAGTCAATATTAGTAATAATATGAAAACTTTTAAACACATCGTTTAAGCAAAATTCACGTCGCACCAGATTACAGCCTGTCTCCTCTCAAACACTTACAATCTAGCGAATTCTGAAATATACTCAAATCTGGCAAAATCCAAAAGTCTGTCTTTTTGGTCACCACAAAAAAAAAAGTTTGAGAATACTTTCTGAAGAAATACTCTTCTGAAGACTGCTTCTGTGCTCTTATTTTTAAATGCATTTACAATAAATCTAAACACTTTTGATCATTCATTTAAAATGTGCTGGCTTCTCTTTTGATGTATAATGCATTTGTTTTTTTTTTTTTGCAAATGCAAATTATTTGTACACATCTGGGCAGCACAAAAATATGTTTCAATTTATTTTCTTTTTTAATATATATATTCTTAACAATATATTTCTTCATTTCAAGTTGTATTTTCCGAGTTATGCAAATCTCTTGTTCACTTTTTTTCCCTAGTTCATTTTGATTAGTGGTATTCAGTTTTTAACGAGACTTTTGTTCTGTTGTTTTAATGAAAACATGAGGTTTTTAACTATATAAATAAGAATAAGCCCCATCTCCATGGATATGGATGGATATGTACTGTGGTCAAAAACATAATATGCACATTTGATACATAATTGGCAACATCGACTTGTAAACTTAACAGTAAGAACACATTTGTGCACAAATGCACTTTTGTAAACCTTTGTCCATTATTCACTTATACCAATAACCAGAGGCCTTTGTACACAGAGGAAGGACATCACATCCTTTTTATTTACGTAACATTTATCCCTCAAATTCTTTTGAAAACCCTCAAGATGCTGTTAGTTTGTTTAGCAAACATTTTTATTGATATCTGAAAATGAACAAGTATGAATACAAGCAAAAACACTGGTCAAATTGTTCTTGGAAACACGAAGCTTACTCGTGTCTTGGGTTGAGCTGAAAAGCCCCAGCACTCGAACAGGCGTCAGATGAACATGTTTGCTGTATAAATCACCCTCCAGAAATGAAAGCACCTCGTCTGAAGAGGAAAGATTGAGTGGACTGGAGACGAGACTCCTAGACGAAAAAAAGTGAAGTCATTAATAACCAATATCAAGAAGCAGAATGAAATGTTCCTTCACTTTTGATGGGGAACAAGGTGGAACATTTACCATAACCGCAGGGTTTCTTTGATTAACTCATTTTTGATGGTGCTCTACAGATATTACCCCGCAGTACATAAAGGAAAGATGTCATCTGGGCAGTAATTTAAGCCAGACACTGCTCTCTTTCAATCTAACAATGCAGACTCTACATAAGAACTCACGTTAGAATGAACCTGTGCAGGCTCCTGCTTCCCAGCATCCCTCTATAATGCTGAACAGGAGCCATGGGGCGGTAGATCAAGACAGATGGGAACAAAGTGATGTTCTGACCACTGCAGATGTCAGTCCATTCCCCACAGTCTACAGCTGCCAACTCCATCCCACTCACTCCTGGACATGATAGACAGAGGAAAAACAGCATTTTAGCGTTCGACATTTCCATTATCAAAATAAGCTTTCGATGAGAAGTGGTTGCTTTTTTGTGCATTCTTCAAAATACATGGTAATTGGCTTTAAATCAAAAATAGAAACAATCTTTGTTAGCTCTGTAAAACTTCCTTTTTTTCCTCCTCTGTTTTTATCTTCTTCCTTTATTTCCTCCCTGCTATGGTTTATTGATCAGTTGATACAATTTCTATTATGAGCAAGCGGAGATAGACTGACGGTGTAACAGATTGCATATTGTCTCTCCTCTGATGTAAGTTGCTTTAGACAAAAGCGTACATGTACATTTTATATGAAAAATGTATCAATGCATATTCCGCATATTAATATTTTTCTATTTATTCAGGAACCTGATCCTTTAATCAAGGGTAAAAAGTCATTGTACAAGTTCTAGCAAGAACAAAACAGGAAACTACCAAAATAATTTTAGGGGAATTCTGAAAAAAAAAATGCTTTCAGTTGGTATTTGAAAGGAAAGTTTCCTTCTTACAGCTGGGAAAAAGTTTATGGTGAATTAGAAAGCTCAACACAAAAATTTGCCTACTTCATTATGGCAAGTTACTGATCTCAGATCAAGTCCACATGAACCAACTCACTCTATTTACTTTAAAGTAGTTGATCCAACAAAGATGAGCCACAGATGTCGATATAAAAAGAGTTATGTCAGGTGCTATCCCTTTATAAAATAATGTCTGTATATTTTATGAAATATAAAGACAATAATATTATTTTCTATGAAATAGTTTGCAACCATTGAAGGCTGAAATGATGTTCTTTACTTTTTTTTTTTACTTTTATACCATACATACATATATACAATTTAGGTGTTAAAATCTATTACTGTAAAATTGCTACTGAGACGTCTAACGTTAGTAACATCAAATTACTTCAGTTCAAATAATGTTAACGCTACTTAAAATAGCTTCAAACACTTTTTAAAGCTTTTAGTGTTAGCAGATGAGAAATCATTTGAAAACTAAAACAAATATAATTAAATCAAATAACAATTTAATCTTTGTTCACATGATAAGAACATTTCTCTTTCTTACCATGAAGCGCTTCTGCCACCTCGATGTAAGACTGAACGAAAGCCTTGCAGACAGCATCCCCTACAGGACAAATGTAAACATTGCAATCAGTGAATTTTCCTCAGAGCAAAAACAGTAAAAGAAAAGAAAAACTCACATATAAAGTAGAACAGCACCACTGTGACTTCATTCTTTGTGATTGTGGTTTGAAAAGTGTCTGATGTGAGCTCTGTAATAGAATCTAAATCCAGCAAAAGATCTCGATCTCTGTAAACGGACTCAGACACCTCATCATCTGCAGTCAGTGAGGAGAACTCAGTTAAAACTCTAAGCGACTGGTTAGAAGTGGTTCCACAGGTGGCTACCTACCAAGATCTGACCAATGCCCTTCAACTTCCTCTTCATCGTCTACCTTGGGTTCCTTAAGAAGTTCCTCTCTCAAAAGCTTCACAACTTCTTCGGTGCTGCTCAGTGTAAAATATTTCACATCCTGATGACAAATGCTTGCGTTAAAGATGCATTGTGAAAAGTAATTAAAGTTGGATTCAGTGTTTTAACTGACCTCCTTCGGGAATTTGTAAGCAGCATTGTACTTCAGTGGAGTTTTCACATCATCATAGTTCCTACAACGTGAAAGAAAGCATTAAAATCCAATCATGACATCAAAGTGAGGAAACAATAGTACTTTTAAAGTTATACAGTATAAAGTGTTTGGAGCCTCACTTAACACACACACAAAAAAAAAAAAATATATATATATATATATATATATATATATATATATGTTTCTTGTAAAAAATGTGTACTTTGTACACTTTGATTGATTCAGTTTTAACTTCAAAACGAGGACATTTTTAAATTTACAAAAACATCCATCCATCCATCTTCATGTCGGCTTTCTTCCCTTTCGGGGTCGCCACAGCGGAATGAACCGCCAACTCTCTGGCATGTGTTTTACGCCCCGGATGCCCTTCCCTGCCGCAACCCATCACTGGGAAACATTCACACACACATTCACTCTTTAACACTATGGGCAATTGTTCTTATTCAATTCACTTATTCCGCATGTCTTTGGACTTGTGGGGAAACCGGAGCACCCGGAGAAAACCCACGCGATCACGGGGAGAACATGCAAACTCCACACAGAAATGCCACCTGCCCCAGCCGAGCCTAGAACCAGCGACCTTCTTGCTGTGAGACGACCGTGCTACCCACTGCACCACCGTGACGCTCCTTACAAAAACATGTATAATGAAATATTTAACTCCAAACATTTAAAGTCAGATAACGATCAAGTGCCAATTATTAATCAACAATTAACAGTCAATTTAAAAAAGGTTAAACCTTTGCAAAATTATACATTTTGAAATTAATTAAATATATTTTGAAAAACAATAATGTGGAATTGAATATGATATATTATACTTTATATCTGAACAATGCAGACAGCAAGGTTCTAAAACATCTCACTTTCAATAAAATAATTTAGATTTTTTTTCTTTTGTTCAATATTTTAAACATCTCCTAAATTCTCCTCTAAATCCCCCATCCTACAATCTTCTTACCTTTTTCTCTCATCTATTTTACTTTCTTTCCAAGTGTGAAAGTCAAACATGATACACTGTAATTGTATTTTATGCAATATTTGAATTTTCAAATAAAATAAGTAAAACATCTCCTAAATTGTACTTTATACGCGTCAGCTCCTCATTAGTAACCAAGTTGTCATGCATTTACCCAGAGACACGTCAATCAGACAGCTTCAAGCATTCTTTCGTGGTGTTGGTTTGCTTTTTCCTCCTCAGTTGTACCTTTGAACGAGAACAACGCCGACCTCTCCGTGAAGCTGCCGGGCGAGTGTGTAAGCATCGACCCCATCCAGAGACAGGGTTTGAGTCTGAGAGAACAAATATAGGACAGGTACACCGAGGTGGAGATGAACCACATCCACCTCAGATGGGTCCATCTGTGCCTTTGTCTAAGAGGAAACAAAAAACTAAATCAGACCTAGCATAAACTAACCAGACATGCAGCCATCCAAGGACAAGGCTTAAAAGTAAACTGATTGAAGAAATGAAATAAACAACAAAAAAAAAAATTTTTTTTTGTTTCCTGGAGTTTTCATCTTTTATTCTTTTGTGCACCAATGCACAATTTTTTCTTCAGGGATTAATTGTTTCTCGCTTGTTCTGGCGTGTCTTCTGGCATGCTGAGGTTTTAAGTGAATGGTTAGTCTTTAGTCATCTTTCCTTAATTTTAACTGAATTCACATTTCAGTGGAACATTTTTTATTTTGCAACCGCTTCAGTGAAATATGTTTGTATTGAAACATGTATTGTGCAGTAGCTGGTGCTATATTTTTATCATCTTTTTAAATTAAAATTACACCCTTGGAATTCTAAGGTTCTATACGTGTTCAGAGTTGTTTTCAGATATTGAACAATAAAGCTTTGCATTTGATCTAACCGTTTTCATTTAAAAGTTAAAACATGTAAACATATAACACAATGTAAATAAGTCAATATGTCAGAGTCAAATGTTTGGAATTACTTTCAAAAATGTCAGATATAACTTTATAATTCCAAGGGGACAGATAATCTAAGGATCTAAATCTTACACAAGAACTGTCTAGTGGAATATATATATATATATATATATATATATATATATATATATATATATATATATATATATATATATATATATATATATATATATATATATATATATATGTATTTTTTTTATTGATCATGTCTAACTTTAGAGCACTTAGAGACTACCACTATGTAAACTACTTTGAGTTAGACTTTCCCTTCATAGCAAACTCCATATTGTCTTTCCATCTACTTTAAGTCACTTTGGATTAAAGTCGGCTAACTGCATAAATGTAAAACTTGTATAGCTTCCTTCTATTTTCTCATTCTATTACTCTCTTTAATTTGCGGATATGATGTTCCTTTACACATTGACATGTTTATTTGATAAAGTAAGAATGCAAATATATTTAGTCACTTGGTATGTTAGTAGCATCCTTTTCTGCTGCAATCTAATGTTGTCTCAGTTTTCTCACCACTAGAGGAGCGTCCATCAGTTGGAGGAAGGTGTGAATGTTGACAGTGTCGAGTGGTTTCCTCATGGCTGTGCAGGGACACGAATCAGAGAGCTTAGCAACGTCTTTACACTGCAAAAACCATAATCGAGCTTGTGAGGAAGAGGAGTCTGCAACCCTGAGGAAGAGAACAGATTGGGATTCGTCTGAGAGAGAAGTGAAGAACAAAAATACTGTACATGGATTCCAGCTTCCTTAATGAATACCCACTCAAGCGCAAAACTTTTCTGTTCGATAACAAAGCACACTCCACCTGCTCTTTTCTCAGATTGGTTTCAATAGTTAGCTCAAGTATGAATTTTCATAGAAGCTATTCTTTATCTATGATCTGTGTCAACTGATCAATCAATAAACGGATGCTTTTTAATTCCACAGAGTTTTCTGGAATTGTTTTAAGAAAAAATGACCCTACATCATTGAATATTAATTAATTTCAGGCACTAAATACTTTGAAAAAATAGATGAACACAGGAATAATAGCTCCTGTAAGAGAGTAAATGAGTAATAATAGCTTGTTTAACAATTAGTTATAGTTCTATTATTTTATGTTTCTACTACCTCTATTTCTAGATTATTGCTATTATCTATTATTTATATAACCTGTGTTATTGTGCAACGTTATTGTGTTGTTTTTTGTACCAACACTGGAGAGTATCCCTGTACCACAACGAATTCCTTGTGTGTGCGTGCTGCACGCTCGGCAATAAACATCTTTCTGATTCTGATTCTGAATTACAATTGACTTTTAACTTTCACAATTTACACTTCCAATACTTTAGGAAGAGATGTGCATAAAGTCATCTTTAGAGCTGCAACTAATTACTATCCCCTGTTTTGATTAGTCAGCGATTGATTTTTCATTTAGTCTACTAATCAGATAAATTGATAATGTGTTGAATCGGTTCTACAGTGAACACAATACATTGATTGTGCATATTTCTGAAAGTTCAAAATTCTGTTTATGTCTATGTATTATTTTGTGCTTGCACATGACATTTGCTTGTATAAATAGACATATTTTAAATATATACTTTTTTTTTTTACCTTGCTTTAGGACTTTTTTCCATTTTCTTTTTCTCTCTCACTTATGCAGGGTTTAACTGATGATTTTACATATTTGTATATGTTAAAATGATCTTTTATATATTTCAATTAGTAGACCATCATTTTATTGTTATTAGACTGCATTTGACAACCTTAAAAACACTTTATATGTGGTGTTGAACAAAGACAAATGTAGCAATGTCTCTAAGGCTCTCTTCGATTAGTGGTCCCGATCCGTGCCTTTCCTCTGCAGATCATGTCAACAGTAGATCTGGAATCCTGCGCCTGAGAAGCTTAAACTGCACCCTCCAAAGTAACTACCTTACACGATATTCATTGATAAATGCCTCTCATTATCCCCAATAACTCAAACAAGAAGCTTTTCTCCTCCTTGATGTACTGTTCAAGTGCATGTTATTTTTAAATGACTCCATTTTAAACAACCCTTGAGATTTAACGACTATTAAACAACAATTCATTGCAGACGAATTCTATTTTCCATAACAATCGACAAAATCGAATGATCATTGCAGCCCTGGTAACCTTTAAAGCGTATAGTGAGCTCACCCCATGTGCTTCAGGACCAGATAACCAGTCGTTTGGACAAACTGGTACTTAGCTCCATACACAAATGCTGCCTCCATCAACGCTCTGTGTTCTGTTTTGACAACAAAACAAGAAAATAAGAACATTTATTTTACTAGATAAATATCAACAGAGATTTTACCTGGAAGGCCGAGGATGGGAATGTGACCAAGCACTATGTCACGCTTCTGTTTGGCTGCAGTTTCCACTCGCTGCAGCTCTGCAAATGTTTGCACATGGCCGACTTCATTGAAGAGCACAGAGCTGAAAAAAAATGTAACCATCAGTGTCGATCAACTCAAATAAAAACCATTTTAGAGCTGCTGTTAATGCAAAAGAGAGACAAAAAAACTCACTGAAGGACATGTGAAACGATTGCATTGTCGTCAAAGACTGTGTCGATTTCAAAGCTTCTCAGGACCTCTGAGCCTCTGGAATTGAGACACAAAAATAATGGTGTTGGTTTTGAAGTTTGAGTGATATATTTTCCCTTTACTATTTATTTCCATTATTTACTTTAGAGATAAAGGAAACACTGCTGGGACACAAAAACAGAAATCCTAAAGTTTGCTGTTTTGTTTAAAGATGATGGACTGTGTAAACTGTACTTTTCAAAAGTTTCAAGCCTGTTTTAGTTTTAATTCCTCGTCAAAAACATGCATCAAGGCATATTCAGATTGGTTCGTGTATGCTTCTGTAAACCTATTTTCTTTTTTTGGGAGTTCAGAATAGCTTGAAGTCAGTAACAATGACCATTGGCCATAGCACCAACCACTAACCAATCAGATGAACCGCTAATGCAGCTCATCTCAAAGAACACATACCATTTGAGGGGATTCAAAGACATTGTTTACAATAATTACTGTTGTTTGAAGGTTAATAAGGGTGCAGAGATAGTTTTGAGGGGTCAACTACTTATACATTATTTAAAAGGTGCATAATAAGGTAAATTATGTAAAGTAAATAAAATTTACTTCTTTTAGGTTGCAGTAAATCTGATACTTATGGATTAACATCTTTTTTCCAGCCTTTCAAAGCAGCTAAGTGTTGTATTTGGTGCATTTTGTGTGATTTCTTTCAATTAGACGTGCTTTATTGTTGCTCTTCTTATTTTTTGCCTTAATTTTAGTACATTTAGTTATCTGACAAGTGAATTTTTAGCTGGGTGTTCTTCATCTGGTTTTAAATTGTGTTAGCTATTATTTTATTTGTTAATAATCCACTTGTTTTCCCCGTAAGCAAGTTTTTAACCTGGTGTGTAAAAGTGCAATCAAAATTAAAGTTTGTGGTGAACTAAAACATGCATACTGTATATAGCTAGGGGAAATATCAGTATGTTGTGATATGATGTGGGAACTACATATAAACTATATACAAACACTTTCTTCCACAATAATGCCAACATAGGGCAGTAAAACACAGTGATATAACATAAGAAACAAAAAGACAACATGTTGCTAATAACAAATAAGGTACATTAAAATGTGTACCTGAACAAATAGGTCTTTGTCAATAACTTCCCGCCTGAACAGTAACGTGGTATCGAATATTTAGAACAGTTCACCTGTAAAAACAGACAATAGATGAAATGTTATAATGTATGTTTAAAAAGCAGTGCATGCTCTCAGCAAGCACACCTTTAGAACAGATATCCCATAATCCTCCAGGGCATCAGATGACACTTCGAGCTGCTCCAAGAACTGATTAATGGTTGGGTTAACTGAAAGTACAATTAGAGTTTATGCAAACACATGGACATTAAAAATTAACTCAGAGGATTTTGACACCTTAAGACTGGTTCACCAGAAAATTCTGAATTACAGAGTACTGCTTAGCTCGGCAAATGCTGTTCGCTGTTCAAAGTCTCACCATGATTTCCAAAGTATATGAATGATGTTTTTCCCCCATGCATCCTCTCCATGAAGCTCTTGCTGGAATCTTCCATCAGCTTTGAGGAGCATCGCTCTAAATTTAAGTACGCCAGAAACACAGCCAGGAGGACGTTGAACATCGTTTATGCTACAACTAAAGACTTCTCCTCACAGAACATAACTGCATTGTTTTGGGTCATAACAGATCGACTGTTCTGGATTTATTGAATGCTCTGATTCGGTATTTTTTAACAGTTAATTAAAGACTACTCTATATGAAAAGCCTGACCGTTCACCATTTTGCACAAATGTAAATTTAGTAATTACGGTTAGCGCTAGAGATGTAACTGCAAATTAGTCAACATCCTCAAAATCATCCTGCATAGGATTACCCAATAACACGCGAGAGGGGAGGGATTAAGAGTGTGCTCAACGCCAATCCGATTGCGTTAAAAACAGAGTCAGGACCAATGAAAATGAAGTAGGAGGAGAAATCGTTGTTTGGGCCACCTAAAGATTTCATGTTTTCATGTTTCATGTTTTAAATGCGTCAAAATAACTATTCAGACATATTGTGGAAAAAAAGCAGCTTACATGACGTTAAACGCAATTAGGTTTAAAACCAACTACGCCTAGCGGTTCAATAAAAACGCAGAGAGGCAGGACTCGGATAAAGATAAATGATTGGTTTTATCAAACAAAAGTGGGCGTGACTCAAAAAAAAACACTTCAGCTGGTTCGCTTGAAAAACTGTCATTTTGGCTCAAATGAAGCGCAAATTTCACGTTAGCATTGCACTGGCTGGAACCAACATGGCGGCGATGACGGTTCAGATTCTAACTCTTTCCCATTGGTCGGGAGGCGGGGTCCCAGCTGCAACGCCAGCCAGCTGATTGCTTTTTTCTAGCTTCAGAATCGCTTGCTCCTTCTTAGCTCGGAAGGAGCCGCTTTGCAGAGATTGAGGGGCTCTGCTGTTTTTTTAGTCATTTGTTTTCACACGGTAGCTTTAGAAATATCCGTTGAGTTGCGTTCAGATTAATTGTATACAACATCAATCTAAGGTAGATTCTTTTTCATTTCCCCTCTTAAACTCGTCGCCTTTAAGTTTGACGTTTTCAGTTCCTCATTATTTAAGAAGACCTTCGTGAAAAGTTTCGGATGAGTTTGTTTCTGGACAAGTCCTTGTGAGCGCGCGCATCCTGTCAGAATGTTGTTTTCAGCAGAAAACCAGGTCAGTGTTTGGACCGACTCCTCCTCATCATCTTCCTCATCCTTCGCCGAACTGATCCTCCAGGATGCGGTTCCGCCGTCCGTGCAGCTCGGTCTCACGGTTCTCTACACGGTTCTGTACTCGCTCCTCTTCGTGTTTGTTTACCTGCAGCTCTGGTTGATTCTGCACTACGGACACAAACGCTTCAGCTACCAGAGTGTTTTTCTCTTTCTGTGCTTGCTCTGGTCGGCTCTGAGGACGACCCTTTTCTCTTTTTACTTCAAAAACGTTGTTCAAGCCAACCAGCTGCAGCCTTTGCCCTTCTGGCTGCTGTATTGTTTCCCAGTCTGCCTACAGTTCTTCACCCTGTGTTTGCTCAACCTATATTTTGCTCAGGTAAGCCTCACTTTCCTGTTTTGCACCATGCAACAATATTTCTACACAGCACCTAATGCTTCTTTTCAAAGACACTGATCCATTTTGCAAGTGGTATGTTCATAAAAGGGAAAAATAATAGACAATTGTTTGTGCAGTTAGAATTCCATTTTCATGCAACGCACACATGAAGCGTCCCCTCCCACCAAATCTGTTTACTTCAATACAGCTCACTGAGGCTTTAAGAAGTTAGCAGAATAAACCAATGACTCTGTTATTGATTTTCAAAGAGAGGAAATAAAGACCGGTTCATGCAGTTGGAATAAGAAGGGTCCCCTCTCGCCAAATCTGTACAATTCATGCAGTTCTTTGAATAAAACCCCAGTTTTTGACACGGTTGTTTAAAGCATTCAGCAGTTTGACATGTTTGTGAAGCTTCAAGAAGAGCACAACAATGTTAACAATGTTAGTTTGTTTATTTGTTTGAGTTTCTTTTCTCGGTCACAGCAGACTATTTCACAGAACATTCTGAATGAGGTCTCTTTTTATCACTTTATCTCCATTCTCCCCTCTTGGTGAAGTTTTGGGCCATAGTTGAAGCCTAACCTCGCCATGCAGGCCATCAAATATGGTTTATTTCCAACATTTATTGCTTTACTTGGTGACCATGTACTTGGTTAATGCCTAAAATAGTTTTATATTAATTTGACTGGTTCTTGTGTTTTAAATCTGTTTGTCTACTCTTCATTTCTCTTTAAAAGATGATGGCTAGATTTGAATTTAGAGTTTATCTCTTGGTTAGGGTTAGGGTTAACCGCAACGTTAGTCAACTTTATCGATAACCAATCAATGGAATTAGTTATTTATTAGTTGGCCTACACAGTTAGTGTGGGTTATATTTCAGAATTGTTGAAAAAACCCAGACATATTTCAGAAGAGTAGGTTTTAGAACAATTACAGGAACTGGAAGAAAAGCTTCCCATCCAAGTTTTTTTCATTGCCATTTATCAATAAATGCAAATATGTAGGGTCTCGGGTGCGTGACAGAAGCTTCCGCAATCCCTTAAACGAAATCCCAGAGAAGGAATTTGGATTCCTTAAATGATAAAATGACTACCTTCTACTGTTATGTTGCTAATCGTTAGTTGCAGCCCTGCTGTTTTCCCTAAAATGATGAGTTATAAAGTTTAGACTCTTATAATAGCTGCTGTCTTAAAAAGGACTTCAAGTGAAAATAGTATGGCTGGTTTTAGATGTGTACATAGCTGATCAGATATCCTCATCTATTATTAATTTAATATCGATTAAAAGTGAGCCGTCCTTAGGTTACAACCTTTGTGACATCACAAAACTGAACCCCCCCTCCCCCACCCACAATGCAATATTGGTTTACCAATCCCACATTATCATTGTCTTTGTATTTGGCTGTGAATGATAATCTACCAATTTGACGTTTTCAGTTGCCAAGTCCTCTACATTTAAGGAGTGAACAAGTTTTGCTTACCAAGAAAGTATTTCTTCTACTGGACGCATGCGTAATAGGAAACAGGGCTGTGCCATTGATCGAATTTTGGTTACAATATCAATTCCAAGCCTCCTACACATTAATTAAAAGCTATATAATCGAGAAAAACAATTATAGCATTTATTGTGTACTTTATGTCTACGCATATGCCTTAACTCCCCACCGAAGCCCATTCACTCAAAGCGCATCAGGGTCTCTTTTGTCTAGACTGTTTTGGAACGTTACATGCTTGATGTTTTTACTTTTAGAATGTACACACAATTCTTTCTGGCTCAGATGAAATAACTTTTTCAGTGTAATAAATTTTTTGTGTTATTCATAATGCAGGAATGTTACGGTGATGGACAAATGTGACTAGTACTAGCATGCTACGATAGCATGTTATGGTTTTGAGCATTGACTGTGTATAACATATACAGAGTGTTCGTGAAGTCACCCATAGGTTTCTGACAAAGTCAAATGAAGCTCAAAATGGGTGTAGCCAGTGCTCGAAAACGCATCTTCAGGTTAATGAAGGTCAAATTTTTATATATCTTAAACAAATACACACAAAAAATTATTCACCCCCCTCAGAGTGTTCATGAAGATCAAAACTAGCGATCTGAATCAACAAACCTAATGGAGCCAGGAGTGGAAAGATGTTTCTTTTTTTTTGTCAGAAAAAGTTGAATGAGAACCTGCTCCTTTTTGGAGTCAGCCTCAAGCGGCCTCTCAAGGTACTGCAGCTCAGTCACTTCCTATCGAGCTTCAAGAGAAAAGTTCTGACAAGAGAGAACTTAAGTACTGTCAAGATAAAAGTCTCTACCTTATGGGAGGCATGTAATGCAATGCTCCTTTTTTGAAAATGTGTTTTATTTAATCAAGATCTTCAAATTGTTTTGTTTACTTATTGTTTGTTATGTATTAAAATTAAATGAACACCTTTAAAAACTAAATGTGTTTTAAATAAAAGGGCATATTTTTTTCCTTTCCTATTTTTTTATAGACAGAATAAAAAAATGGGCATTAGATCAGTTATTTTTAAAATACTTGATCTCTGTAAAATACATATAAAGTTATGTTAATGCAGTATATTTCCAAACGCCTATTTCATATATTACCAAAATAATAATGATTACTAATTTCCTACAATCCAGCAGCAATACTAGGAGGCGATGCTGTTCATGCTTGAAGTGTACTCCAGAAGCCTCGTCAATGCCTAACTTTTACAACTTAAAATCATGTTTAAACTCTTGGTTTTTCAATGCACGTTGGTTGTGTTGGTTTAACACAAAAGTAAAGCTCAGAACTAAACAGTTGATTATTAATAAACGCCTAATAAAACAACATGATTCAGCCAGATTGGAATAATACAAGTGTTTTTACAGAATATATTTTTTGGCACACCCCTAATTACTATATTAACACATAACCTGAGAATGTCATGAATACCTTTAATAACTTCCCTAAATCAAAAGGTCATCAAAGGTCCCGTTTGATAAGTAAAGCATTAGTTGCTTGTTAATTGTTTCGTTAATTGCATTTAAACTACATAATAGTTGAAAAGAAAAGACACCAAAACTACCATATACTACTTCTTTAGGCGCATAGATAACTAGTGCTTCACCTGTTTGTGTCGCTGTAACAAACATAGCTTCTCTTCAACTATTATTTTACTTTAAGAAAAGCAGAAATGAGGAAGCGAACACATTTAGAGTATAAGTATTGGAAGCAGGGGAACAACTCCGGGGTCAGGTGATTTGACTGAAATAAAAAAAAGCTACTTTTTCGCTTGAATGAAGCTTCATTGAGTTGAAATCCTTGAAGTGTAAACGCTTTAATCTATCTCCTCTGGACTGAATCACATTTAGAGCTCATCAGGGAGAACAAATTCCATAGTTTTCGGTCTCCAAACAGGAAGTCAGTTATTTCTTTAGGTTTCAAAAATGCATTCTTGGTATTTTGAAATGCTCCTCCCACATTTTTTTTTGTGACATCCGCCAACATTGGCTTAAAATGACTCAAAACATTTATGATGCTAAATTGCTAACAAATTTGTGATTTCTTCGGACGGTTTACTAATAGCGGCCTGGCAAAGAATGGTGAGAAATTGCATACAGGAAGTGAGTCATAATCTTGAGTCATAAAATTGTGAGCCTCAAATAGAGCGCCTTCAACTGGCCACTAGAAGTATTGCACTCTGAAAATGCTTTAAATCCTAATCTTATTTGTATTTTCCTCACATGCAGGGCTAAGCATGATTAGATAAAGTTTATGATTTATTCTCAAAGGTTTGACTGGATCTGAAGTCATGTTGCCATGATAATGCTTTAAAGTTCATAACATATATCTGTATTTTTGTAAGCCCTTTCTAGTTCTGACAGTCATGATTTACATTTTACTGTAAGGTTGAATGGTTGAAGCTGTTAATTTTGAACGTGTGCCCTGACGTCATATAATAAAAAGATCATGGTATGAACCCAGACTCAGCAAATGCATGCTCTCACCATCCCTCCTGATCTGATACGACTCTCACCTTGCTTATAAAGCTTTTTATTTCTCCTATAGTCAGCAGTGAAACCTGACAGAAGACCCTGCAGCCCTGTCAGATTTATTGACAGCTTTGTTTTATGCACAACGCCGTCTGCCGCTCCACTTCTGCAGACTCTCCCCTCGCGCTCGCAGCTAGTTGCTATTATTTACGTGCCTTCTTTGCGATGTGGGCACAGTTTAGGCAGTGCCAGTTGGCATTCGAAGGTGCGAACCAATCAGAGGCACCTGCTGCAAGAGCATTACATCACTCTGCTCAATCCTGTACTATTCCAGGCACAACAAAAGAGCTGTGCAGCATTCTGCTCTGAGATTAGCCACTGCAGACAAAGACGCCACACTCGTCAATGTTGAAATGTTGAAAGAAAACAAAATCAGTGTTTTGTTGGTCCTGCCGGGGGTTTGTAGCGAATGGAGCATTTGTGTGCTTGAACATGTTTTGCTTTAGCTCAACGGCGACTTCATTTTTCTCTAAGACGACTGTTTTTTACATTGTAGGATGTTGTACTCGTGATCTTTTCTGTTATTACTGCTAAAATAGCAGTAATACTTTAGGTATAATTGGGCATTGTGTGCATGCTTGTTTTTGTTTTGGATGAACAATAGATTTAGGCAGAATACATGCATAATAGTCTTGCACCATTTGTTTTTAAGAACTGGTACAAAATCACAAGATCTATAGCAGAGTAGTCATTCTAATTCTATATATTTGTCTTCTCTGTTTAACAGCAGATCCAAATCTTCTGTATAACCCTTTTAAAATATTACTTTTGGTGCAATTGGTTCCTCAGTTGCGTAGTATTAAAATTAGGGCTGAACAATTAATCGCATGATATAAATAAACACAATTTTCAAATTGTAGATACTGCAGTTGCATATTACGATTAAACAGTCATTTGATACTTTTTATTAAGTTGAATTCCATCTATAACATTGATCAGTTCTTTAAAAATGCATTCCACAGGTTTACATGTTTATAACTACAACATGGTAAAGCCACGTATTAGGTATTTAAAAAAAAAATTTTATTTGCTTGTGATTTGTTACTGACTTTTATACTTTATATATATTACATATTAATGTTTACAGCAGGTCAACAAAACAATCATTATAGGACTCCTGTATTGTTATGCTTCTTTTATTTAGATCGATTGTTGCATAAAGGGAGTACATTGTAATTATGTTTAGTTTATTTCTATATTTTGTGATTATAATGTGATTTCTTACTTGTAATTGTTTGGGGCAAAATATAGCAAAAAAAAAAAGCTTTGAAAAGACTAATCAAAATGTAACATAACTGTGATGAAGTGATTAATGAGCAGTTCATGTTTGCAAACAAAATGCCAGAAAATAAACAACAGGACCTCTATGTAAGGGACAAACTGTCAGTCTTTTTTTGATCATCTTTAGTAATGCTATCTGAAAGTTTTTTCCTCTAATGCTAAAAAAAATCATTTGATTTGAAAATCATATGACTCAGAGATTTTTTTTTTACATTGTGTGAGAACTTCTGTCTTATGCCACAGCGTGTTATATTTCACTACTAGAGATCTCAATGCTAACATTAACAGGAACAGTTGGCAAGAGTTGTTTGGTGTGTGTCGTCAATTTTTGTAGTTTATTAAAGTTGCCAGATTATGCCCCTTTTAAAGCATGTATAATAAATATTTAAAATGTCTTTGAGTCACCTAAAGTGATTGTGCGCTGCAAAAAACTATGGTTACACTTCCGGGTTCTGTCTTTAGCATGCGTGTTCTTTAGTGAGATGAGCTGCATTCATCTGATTGGCTGCCGTCATTCCCACCAACCATTGAGCCATTTTGAGCTCCCAGAAAAAGAAAATGGCGTTGCACAAACCAACCAGAATCTGACTTTAATTAATATGAGTATGAGGCATGTTTTTTATGAGGAAGCTATATATACACCTTTTTTTTTCGTAAAATTCGAGTTTGCATGATGCGGCACCTTTTTAAGGGTACGAAATGTTTGTAACAAACTGTTACTGCAGGGACTGATATTTGAAGATACTTAAGGCACAGGGTCATAATTGTTCTTTTTCAAGGGACGTGAAAAAACAGTTATGATGGTTCCAAATT
This sequence comes from Danionella dracula, assembly GCA_900490495.1. Lineage (NCBI taxonomy): Eukaryota > Metazoa > Chordata > Actinopteri > Cypriniformes > Danionidae > Danionella > Danionella dracula. The sequence continues at coordinate 5,699,975 of UELW01000223.1, forward strand.
TTGGTTGAATTTTAAGTTTTTAGGTGGGATTTAATGAGCCACCTTCCTGTTCAAACACTGGGCAAAGTGTGATTTTTCATCTCAGGCTTCCTTAAAGAAAGCTTTTCCTTCACTAAATGTATTGCCTTCTATCACAGATTTCTGTCAGCTTTATAATCCCATGTGTTGAAATAAGAGATGAGCTATTCATATTTTAGATTACGCTTTCAGCAACTCTCGTGCACTAAAGACACACATTAAAGGTATGTGTGTGCTCTGTTTACATGAAGCAAGAACTCCGCTGGGTATCACATGTGTGAGTTCTGCATGGAGGTGTGTGAGGGTAATGGATCACATGAGACCTCATCAGCAGAGCTCTGGCAGGAAAAGACGCAAGCCATTTTTCACTCCTCTATGGTTGTTGATGTGAAGACCGTTAGTGCTTTAGATAATGGAGTGTTCATTAAAATGTATGGGTTGATATGTAGAATAATTGAAAGTCTTCAAAGCTTAGTCTTCTGTAAATATATTTTACGTCTTGCTGTAAGATGTAGAAAAAAACTAAAAAACATAGTTAAATACATAATGCACCATTCATTCTATATTTATTTATGTTTTTATATTCTCTGTGTGGGCATCATAGGCAAATGTACCACGATGTATAGGTGTACAAGCAACTGTTTTGCCTTGTCTTCCTTTGTTTGCTGTGCGAAATCACAGACTTGCAGACTTGGTTGTGAAAAGTAAATCCATGAAAAATTTAAAATTGGGGGTTTATGGCTATTTAAATGAACGAATGGACAATATATAATTGCCAGGGTAGCTCTATAAAGCCATCCACACACAATCTGGAGGTCAAAAGGATGTGTACTCCTTAGTTACTTCTCAGTTACCTCTACCATACCTTTAATTACTATTTATGGTTAACACAAGAAGTTATAAACATAGTTATTAAACAAGAATCAAGGAATTTGTTTGTATAACAAACATATTTTAACACAAAGATTTGGCTGCTACAGTAGGTTTTCACATTTGAATGTTTGGTACGTTTTAAACAGTTGGGATGAAGTTTTATAGTTGAATATATTTACATGTATATTTAATCGTTTAAGTAAACTTCGGTTTATACAAGCACCGGCCATCAGAATTTTCAGAATTTGAGCTTTTTAATAATGTAGAACATTAAAGAATTCAAATGAACCCAAACTTCTGCCATTTTAGGTTCAGTGAGCACAAATACAAAATCATTTTAAAAATGATTGGACACCATTAGCACACCGAAACAGGACATTGATCAATATGATTCCTGGTTCTTTGTGGTTTAACATGGACTTCCTTTTTTATTTGACCAAACTCTGAGCAACAAATGTGAAGAGCATTATCTTGTTAATTCTACCTGGAAAAGTTGTAGAGACCTGGTGGTATGGGAAAAAACTTGATCTCTAAAAAGGTTGGGAAACTTCTCCTTTTCTCTTTTTTTGTTTGTCATTGATTAAGCTCAGCCATAGCTCTATATTTAATCCCTTGCGGATCATGGATGTGGGTGTTTATGTACTTTAAGTAACATCCAAACACAGATTTATAGCTTGTTCTTGTAGCAGCCTAGATGATCTTAATAACTCAGTTTGTTGAGGAATCCTCAATAAGAAGCCAAACACTCCTAGATGAACTAGAATAGGATTTTCCCAAAGTCACCCTCTGCACAAGCACCCTTTGTAAACAGAACCAAATGTCTTTCTTTAGCTTCAATAACAAACATGTTGTTTTGTGCGTCACCACAAACTAAAGCAAAACTGCTAGACTGATATTCAACATTTTGGATGAAATTCCAATAAAGCTGTATTCCATTTCTATCCCTTACCCCTAACCCTCCATTTCTAATGTTCATGTGAGGGGAAGGGGTGTGCCAGTTCTCTTTGGATCAAAGGGTATGGAATGCGGCTATGCTGCTATTTTGTTAAACCTAAGTTTGCTACCAGTGTGACAGAGCCACAAATGTAAGTAATTTCTTGTAATTTATAGAGATTTTTAATTGCATCTAATTTGCTTTAACGGGTGGTGTGCCAACTGATCCAATTTTCATCCCTTCTGCTTAGCACTCAAGAGAAAGGGAAAAGGGAAGAGCTAAAGTGTTGGTCCAAGTGAGAGAAATGTAACACACTCAAATTTCAATTAAATTTACTTTCTTTTTTTATTAAATTAGGGTAAGCAAAAAACATAAAACGTAAGAGAAGATGGTTGTCTCCACAGACCCGTAAACTGAAATTGAAGTCAGGTCACATGTTTGAGATTTAAAACAGAGGTATGCCATCTAATTTGCTTAACAAAACCTAAGCGTCAGGTTGAGTGGGTCATTCGGTGATGATCTTGAATTAAATGAGATTAAACTTGGAGAAGTTCTGCAGGAATGTGTTGTTTTTATTGATTTGAACAGTTGCACTCTGGTGTGAAGAAGTTTAGGGTGGTCGTTGTTAATTTGTAACTAGGCCATGGGTTCGGTGACTGGGATCTAGAGAGGCTGTCCTTTAGACCTGCTTGTCTGAAGGGAAGAAGTGGATATCGAGAGCAGTCCACAAAATTATTGAAGGAAAACCTCTATTTAATTATTGTTCTAGAAACGTGTTCTAAACAATAAACTGTTGTTTATTGGCATACTTTTTTGCTTTTTTGTCTGCTACAATATAAGTTTCTGAAAATGCTTTTAAATCTTGCAATTTTGCTTGTTTTTGAGGGTAGCTTAATTTGTAGTATAGTGTCTTAATATTAAAACTTATGCTATAGGGAACTCGCTAAAATATTTAACCTTATGTGTTACTGGAGGTTGTTACGAGACATGTTCAACTGTTCAAAAAAAAAATTAATGCTGCTATTAACCTAAATATCAACGTGCCATATAATTACTTTGTCACAACTTTGAAAATGTTTCAATATTTGCTTTTTTTTTACTTATTTATACACATCTCTACATATTCACATTCCTCTTGAGTGTCTCTCGTTCACATTTCTGTGGAAGCTTTGCTTGTTTGCTTGTTATGGTAGTTACACAAGTGCTTTGTGTCATGAACATGTAAAGTATGACTCATTTGGCATCAGCTTTGTACAATGGCCCCAAGCTTCCATCATGTCTGCTCTCGCTTTAGGAACTTCCAGCGAATCAGTCAAAATTAACAATTGTGTGGTATTACAAAAGCTGATATCTTTTTTTGTTTTGTTTTAGGCATTGACACGTCATACGGTTCCCTTTTGTTGATGTGCATGTTGCTAGTTGGTGTTCTTTTATTGCAAAAATTAAAATCATTATTCATGTGTGAATACTGCAATATCAAATATTATCAACCTATTTACCTTAATGAATATGTATTCTTTTTTTATTCGCCTCGTGTTTCACGCATAATATGGTTATAAATAAAAAAAAAAAATTAAAAAAAAGAGAACATACATTTCTACACCACTATTCCATAGTTTTGAACCTCCTCCTGACAAGAAACGGCGAGGTCAAGCATGTCAGAAGAGTCTAGTGTCTGTTCAGTTGAAAGATTTCTTTCTCTTGACATGTGCATCGAGGGCTTGCATGTGATCTGCTGTGAACCTGTAATAGCTGGAACTCTATAGTAGCTCTGGTTTTGTGGTCTTGAGGAGATTTTGGTGGTTAGAAAATGAATTTTAGAATAGAGTAAGTGAAATCAATATCTTAACTTGTTTAAATACATATACATTTCATACAGGAGCTCAGAATACATTTTGGGGTTATGACAGAAAACTGTTTTCTGGGTCATGGCTTTACACTTACATGAACCCTTCCTGTGAGTCTCAAAAATCTAATCGCACATCAGTAAAAGAGGAAGAAGTCTCAGTCTCTCTGAGTCTCATGACATCCAGCCACAGCATTATTTATTTTAAAAAGCATGACTCTGACTTTTCTGTAAAAAAACATTGAAGGAACTTGCACAGATGTCTGGCATGGGTCATGAAGAAAACTACGAGGCTTCTGAGAACACAAATGTGTGCTTCCTTTATTAATAAGACTGTGCAAGTGTGTGTCCTTATAGAAGTCATGAGTTCAGACTTTCTCCCAGCCAAAACATGTCTGTCAGGACTCAGAAACACAAACGGGAGTGCCCTTATTTGTTTACGCTGTCACTTGCCTGTGTTTTTTTTGCAATTTATTGTAATTGACATGTGTAGAGACGCATGTAGAGAACATATTCTTTATATAATAGCATTGTACACTTCCAGTCCTGGTTGAATATTTAAAAAAAGAAAATGTTTGTGCACATATACGTTCTGGTTCTTCTTTATTAGAGGGTTGCCAGCTTGTTTCATACCAGTTTGCATACAACTCTTCCAAACAGAATGGCCTAAACATACACAAACCATATGTGATGTTGGAATCAAATGTAGTTTAACTTGGGTAAAATAATGTAATGGATACAAAACTAGAGAATGCAATTGAAACCAACCAGAGTGTAGTGACACTATATCTCATTTTATATATAAAATATAGAGCTTACAAATGCACTAAAGATGAATGAGATTTTATTTGTATTTGTCCTTAATTTAGGTCATATTTGTGTAATATTAATCACATCTGTTTTTTTAAAACTTAATATTTATTTTTGATTGTGTTATTAAAGTGGTTATCCTCTGTCCATGAGTTTATAGACTTGAGTATAAAATGAGGCAATGAGTTTGTAAAATAGTTTGTATTAAATAATTTAAAGCAATAAGTTAATCTTGTGGAAAGGTGCTATCAGAATGGGGCGTTGATCAAAACACACACAAAAAAATCCCGATTGATAACCATTTCGCGTAATTATTTAGTCAGTTGTGAGATGGTTGTTGCTAAACAGAAACGCAACAAGCGCTCACATTTGGTAAAGCAGGGGTTTCGACCTCAAACTGGTGCAATCCTTAATGTTTGCTCTTCCCTGAGGTCCACATTAGGACGTTCTCAGGTAAAATCAACAACTCCTGAAGGCTTGTGAAGTTTTGGGGCTGTTTATTCTGTTTACACAAACCCTGGAGATACTACCAGCTCATCCTTATCTTTGCCATTTTTAGCTTGCCATCTCTTGGCCTCTTTGGAGGAACCAGTTGTTGATTTATCTTTTTTTCCCCACTGCTAACGTTTCCCCCCACAAACAAGCATGGATCGAAGCTAGAGTTTGTACCGGGTATGTTTATACAGTGGGTAATAAAAGAATCTCTGTGTCCTCTTCCACAGGTGATTTTCAAAGCCAAAGCGAAGTATTCCCCCGAGCTCAACAAGTACAAGTAAGCCGCTTTGTTTCCTCTGTGGGAATGCTGGGAATGAATAAAATGGTTGTTTGGAGAGTGCGTCCGTGCAAGAAATATGACATGTCCGCATAAGATTTGTATAAGGTCCGTTGTTTGCGCTTATATTCTTGTATTAAACAAACTTATTTACACAGCAGCGGGTATTTTGTTTGTCCTTGTGAACCCCCTTCCCTCACTAATCCAAACATACCCAGGTTTAAAAGCATTTTTATAGGTGCGTGTGCTGTTTTGGTAGATACCTGTATGTTTTCGAGATTTTCTATATTTTTTCAGCATTTTGATCTAATCAATAATGTAAACAAGCTTTTAGTTCTCATATGAAAAGCTTAAAGTAACATTTCAACCAAACGTGGGACAGCAACTCAAAAAATAAAAAGAGCCCACACCCCTGTAACCCCCTTCTCCCACAGACGATGGGTTGCCAGATTGACAAGATTATCAATCATGGCAAGGGGCGAGGTTTTAACGGTTTCAGATTTACAAATTGTTTTAGATATATTTGCATAATATTCTAAACGCTTCAAGACCATAATAAAAAAAGAAAACAGTTTTCTTTAAGATTTAAAGGTTCAGTCGTTAATTATAAATGTTTCACGGCATGCACAGTTCAGCAAAATCTGGCAAACAGATTTGTCTCTGAGATTGGACAATTCGAGGAAGGAATCAATCAATCAAAATATTTTTTAAAGATCTTTTTAGCAGTTGCTTTACAGCAGCGTCACAGGCCTAATGTGGATTAACAGAAAGGAATTCCTATTTGATAATTTTATGGGGTAGAAATAGAACTACCATAATTAAAATACTACCTTAGGGATTAGGGACTTTAAAGTAAAGTTTATTGAGCATGAGGAAATTGATTAATTGAATGACACGTAATATCTAACTTATTATAAAAGCTTGGTTTAAACTGATTTTGTAGAGAAATAAAGCGACCAAGACACTTATTTTTATTATGTGGGGAAAAAAAACAGAGAACCCGAAATAATAAAACATGCATGGGCACACACACACACATATGCAGAGAAAACTCTCCCCCAGTGAAGAACCCCTCTGTGAGGTCACAGGGAGCCTCGCTGACTGGGTCAGGTGCTAATCACCCCCCCAGCATAAAGCTTATTTGAACATAAAATCCATCGACGAACAGATCGCCAGACAACATCTGAAAATAATAAAGAAAACATAAACAAACAAACAGCAGAGTTTTGAGTTAGTTAGGATTTAAAAGCAGAAAGTGATGGTGCTAGTCTCAATTCGAGAGTTCGAGTTTGGGAGCTGCTACAGAGAACACACGCTCACTTCTGCCTTTCAATCGCGACCTGTGATAAATGATGGGGATAGGTTAGATAATTACATTGAACCACGTTGCTTTTCCACAATGTTTTTTAGTGCCCAGACACCATATCCTGTTTGATAAAATACCAGATGACATTTATTAGAATGCTAGATTAATCAGATATGTTTTTAATCTAGTTTTGAACTCCTGTGAGCATAGCGGAGTTCCGCAATGTATTAATTTTTCAAAAATACCATTCAGTCCTCATATGAACAACTGAAAACAATCATAACACAGATCTTGAATAACACAAAAGATTACACAAAACGCTTAGCTTGGTGTGTATATTCAGACGGATTAAAGCTTTTAAATATCAAACGAAGTCTGAGCCGTCTTTAATGCAATTGAAACGTATTCATTCGTGGAGAAATGAGACTTTGATCAGGTGATTAGAGCTGATGCTGAGTGAAGTGCAAGAGCAACTTTTTCTGGAGGTCTTCTTCCTTCGTCTAGTTAGGATGTGTGGGATGGGGCATGGCTGGAATGGAGGGGGCAGGAGGATTGGGCAGAGGGTTGACACAAGCCCCATAGAGAGCACAATCACCCTCCTCATGAGGTCAATGTTTAGGATTTAACGTGGCGTGTAATTTATTCAAGACCCTATTTTTGAGCCTGTTTGTGCATTAGATGACTGGGACGTGGATTTAATTTCTTTGGTGAAAGTCTGTCTCCTCTTGTTATTAACAAGGACGATTCTGACTTCTATAGAAACCTCGTCAGGACTCTTAACATGAAATTCAAGATCTAAGTCTTTTATTAAAAATTCCAGGAATTTTATTTTTAAACTTTATACTTAGTAAAGTCTGTCTTTATTTTCTGACAGGGTGCCCTTGCTTCTGGGCTTCCTTCTGGCGAGTGTTTTTTTCTTGGTGGTGAACGTGACGTGTGCCATGCTGGTTCAGGGCGATGCTGGCGAGGCTCAGGTTAAAGATGCTGTTCTGGCTCGTGTGCTGGTCAACGACAGCCTCTTTGTCCTCTGTGCCATCTCACTCGCTATCTGCATCTTCAAGATCGCTAAAATGTCTTCTGCCAACGTCTACCTGGAGTCCAAAGTAAGACTCTGAGGATGTTCACTATGGTTTCATATCTTTATTAAAAATGTGAACAAATCTGCCCATGCCCACTCGGCTCTTGAATTTTGGTAGTATATTGAGACTGGTTTCACAGTACATACTCGTGCATTGTATAAGCAAGGCATTTTTTTAAATGCACGCCTGTGTTCCAAAAAATATAAATCTAGCCACCAAATTAAATTAGGTATTCACAAGGTAACTATGGAAAATGCTTAAATGTTTCGGGTGTTTGAATGAGTATTGAGCAATTTTCTTGCTGTGTCTAATCCAGGGGACATCGGTATGCCAGGCTACAGCCATCGGGGCAGCAGTCATCCTCCTCTACACTTCCAGAGCCTGCTATAACCTGGTGGTGGTGGCTATTTCTCCAGAGGATCAGCCCAGTCCTTTTAACTATGGCTGGTACAACGTGTCTGACCAGGTAGTTGTTTTCTTATTTATAGACATTAGAACTTGTCAGATGTCTACTCTTTAAAATGTTGATAAGTTTAGCCTGTGGTTTCCTGACACATTTGATAAAAGTGTAGAAAATTGTACAAATAAAAAGTGTGCTGAAAATTTTTAAGTGTACTTTAAACATAAAACACAAATGAAGAAAGTTACAGAATTGTCACTGAGATTTCAAAGTGTCAATAAATCGGCTAGTGTGACATTTTAGTTCTATTTTTAAAAACAAATGAGATACTTTTGTATAGATAAAATATAGATAAAAAAAACAACAGTTATTGTATGATTCTCTGAGTTTTTAGGTTAAACCAATGGAGATCATAAAGCATCCTTGCCCTCAACTTCAGGCAAGGATTAAAGTAACAATATTTAGCTTTTTGCTGTTCTGTTCCTTTGTTTAAAATAATAGAGTCTTAGAGATTGTGCTAAATGTCAAACACCACCAACAAAAAAAGTTAACTCAAATAAATAAACATTTTCTGTTGCTGTTATGGGAACGTGGGGAAAGTTGAGCTAATTCAACTTCAACTGGTAGAGTATATTTTGTTCTTAATATAATTTTATGTTTTATTGTGTTGTTTTATTTTGGTTGGAAGTGAAGGTATATATAGATATTTGAAAAATGATAACCGAAGACATTTACAAGCCATCCTATCTTCAATCCAAAAAAAATTGTTTTTTATTGTAATAGATATTTCATCAGAAAGGCTTGTGATAAACTGTTACTTGGTGACACATTTCGTTTTCCTTGCTTTGGATTAAAACGTGTGCTTAATGCAGGGACATAATGGAAATGTTGTACACCTTTGTCAGTTAACAATTCATTATCTATTTAACTGCAAATGAGATAAAATTTGTACAAATTGATGTGCACAAATGCAATACTTAACACAGTGTTCTTAAAAAACATTATGGAAAAATAAAGCAATTGAACTTGGATTATGGAGCTTGTGCTGCGCTTTATTGAATCCATTTGAGAGGATTTAGATGGATATGGGTTCTGTGGGGGAAAGGACGTTGTTTAGCTATAAATAGTCTATACGAGGAAAATCTGGCAGCTTGATGCTGGTGACCTAGTTCGGATTCAACCCCGAGATGTTCCCTGATCACTCACTCGCTCTCTGACTCAGCGCCGTGTGTTTGGGTGTCTGTCTGCTTGATTAGTCCTCAGAAAGCTTTGTTTGTCTCATGGAAAGCTGTGTGTAGGATTTATTTATGTTTAATTAGGGTGTCCTCTTTTGCCATGCGCGGTCCTTATTTGTGACCAAATTATCTGTTGTTGGAGGGTTGTCTAATTTGAGTGCTTTTTAAGGACCATACTATGGTGTGGTCAAGAATGAAATTCAGCTTCAGAAATAGTGTTAATTTTGAAATCAGAAACTAAAATGTTCATTATACAAAGGCCAGGTTAATATTAGGAAGAAAGAGTTGTAATAATTTAATAATTTTCAGCTAACCTTAAGTGAACACACCTGATTCCTCTAATTAAGCTCCTCCTGGATTGTGAAATGCTACTTGTGTGTCTCTTTAAATAGGGTTGGAACAATAACCAGAAATTTAATGAGTTTGACAACCCTGATGTAGTCTATCCAATTCACTTATTAAAACACACATGTTTTTGTGTCGCTGGAGGTCACGGTGGGGCAGTGGGTAGCAGGGTCGTCTCACAGCAAGAAGGTTGCTGGTTTGAGCCTCAGCTGGGTCGGTTGGCTTTTCTATGTGGAGTTTGCATGTTCTCCCCGTGATCGCGTGGGTTTACTCCAGGTGCTCTGGTTTCCCCACAAGTCCAAAGACGTTCGATATAAGTCAATTGAGTTAGAACGATTGTCCCTAGTGTTAAAGTGTGAATGAGTGTGTGTGAATGTTTCCCAGCGATGGGTTGCGGCTGGAAGGGCATCCGTCGCATAAAACATATGCCAGAGAGTTAGCGGTTCATTCCGCTGTGGCGACCCCGAAAGGAAAGCCGACATGAAAATAGATGGATGTCGCTGGAGGAAAAGATGCAGCAAACCATCCACAGGGGGAAGAACATGATCTCTCCCAAGCTAGAGCTCCCTCTGTGAGTTTGATGGAGGCAGTGCATGTGACCTCATAAAGGGAGTCAGGCTGAATGGTCTGGTGCTAATCACCTGGCCACCATGCGGCCCAATCAGATAAGAAGTTCCCTGGAAAGAGGAGGACACTGAACTGTGCCTGGAAACAGGCTAGAACAGCAAGAAAACTGTTATTGCAACAAGTTGTTTTCATCATTGATGTGGGATGGTCTGAGAGTTTGCGTCGCTACAGACACCTAACTAAAGTCAATAAGGAACATTGGACTGAATGTATTACATTGCACCAATACATCAATTGCGTTTGTGGTTGTAGGTGGATGCAGAAAAGATCAATGGGGAAGCCTATTTAGTCTTTGGGATAATCCTATTCTTCTGGGAGCTTCTGCCCACCAGCCTGGTGGTGCTGTTTTTCAGGGTGCAGCGGCCTAATCAAAATTTGGTAAGTGTCTGATCTGTTCTCATTTCTTTAAAACTGTCCTTCAATATCAAAGCCAATCGCTCGATCAATGAGGGCAGTCTGGCATTGACTTTTTAAACTTGGTAGAAAGCTGTTCTATTTATATGCTAGTCACCTTTTTCTGTTTGTGACTGGCTAGTCATTGAAAAGCTCTATTTATCTTTTCCGTTCATTGTTTCCACAGACCCCCGGTGGCATGATCAATAGCCACAGCTTCAGTTCTCGGGCGTATTTCTTTGATAACCCACGGCGCTATGACAGTGATGATGACCTGACTAGAAATGCAACAGTCAGAGGAGAGAGATGCAGGTATTTTGGCATCTTTTGAGGTTAGGGGTGTGAGCCAGCCAGTCTGAATTCCTTTATGTTTGTAGAATTTTCTTGTTGGATTGATCAATAACAAAGGAACATGGTGACACTTAGTAGTTACTTTGATTAATAAAGCATTAGACCATCTAATGGTTGGACATGAAGGTCTCAGCACTCAGAATTTCTTTCAATAAATACATGTGTGTTTTTATAGTCTTCGTTTACCTATATATATTTTTTTAACATGTTCACTTTACCCACTTAGTAATGCTTAGGGAAGTTTTACATTTGCTGTAGAACAGGGGATGTTCTTTTTTTGATATGTAAACATAAATAAAAATGTAAAAAGTAATTGAAGAAAATAAATTGAATTTTTAAATAAATGCACTAAACTGCCAGTAGGTGTCAGACTTACTCGTGCAGTAATGTGAATTCTTTTTTCTGATTCAAAATAATTTTGTCACTGACCATAAAAGTGAGCTGTGAAATGGTTGTATAATGATTAATTTGTACTAATAATTAAAAAGTGTTTTTGTTTGCATCCATATAAAAATTACATAAACAAGTTATGCAAATATTTAAGCCCCGCAAAATGTCGACAGGCTTATATAAATCTATTCACCTCCCGAAAAAACACATTTCTTTCCCCTCGAATTTTTTTCTTTTTATATATTATCCAGATTATGTTTATCCAAAAGCAAAGTTGAAAAGTTCACACACACAAAAATAAATCCCAAACCACTTAAATTTCAAAATTGATATATTTTAGCCAATTTTACCACTGCAATTTTACTGCTTTGTTATATAGCAGTTATATGTCATGTCTAGAAGCACCTGAAATGTACTTTGTAAGCTTTCTTTAGTGACAAGTTTACTCTATAAAAACATAAATCGCATAAACAACGAAAATGCTGGCACAAAAAATACAATTACTTTTACCATCTTTTTTCTCTCTTAAGACAGCCATTTCTCTAAATGTATAAATGGATATTTCCATCATTTTACCGAACAATTTCTTTATTTTTTGGATAGTTGTGCCTTATGTAAAATTTATATTGCATTTTTACAATATAATAATATTAAAATAAAGAAAGCAAGCTTGCAGTGAAGCAAGATTTTAGCAAGTAGCAGGGTTTGAACTCCAAGTCCTGCTCACTGCACACAACACAACCATTATGTTTGCAACAGCTTGAGGTATAACAAATTGGCTTCAACTTTAATTTAAGATGTAAATACAACACGTCAGATTCACAAGAGCGAGTTTACTGACTTACCACAGACACTATATCGATGGTAACAAGTTATTTTATTATGTATTTTAGTAAATACGCTCAAGCTTTACCAACTCCCAAAAAATATTCAGTTGTCCGGAATATACTGCCACCTGTTCAATCCCAGAATTTCAAAATACAGATAAAACCCTGTAAATCATGAAAATGGTCTATTCTGTCCTTTTTAAGCACATTCATCTTGTATTTTTAAAGATTTTTTTTTCAATGTCGCACTTAAATTTCCATGGATGCTATGTAAAAATACATAAATTAATTAATTAATTTGGTCTGAGAACAATCCGTTGATCTAATCTAATCTCCGTACAGATTAATTCTGTACCAGCAACATCTTTTTTTTCCGGCTCAGAACCTCTTTAATAGTGCAGTAGTGCAGGCCCTTTTAGAACCAACACAGTCTTGCAGCCAATCAGCAAGAGAAATCAAATTCAGGACAATGTGCTATTGTTCCTGGCCCTAATTTCACATTTCAATGGTGGTTCTGAGAAATTCCAATTTAAAGTACCATAAGTGTAAGTTTTGGGGTTCTGTTTTCCAGCAGCATTGTGTCGGCCACGCCGCAGACGGGTCAAAGCTGGTACGGCTCCATCCAGAGAAACGGCAGCCTCACAACAATACCATACCTTCTGAACGGCCCCCAAACATCCAGCGCCCCCCTCCTCTTCGCTTACGGCAACACTCAAACCAACCAGCACCACAACTTCTACTCAACACCCCAAAACTACTACTCCACCTCTCAGACTCAGTACTCCACCCCTCAAAATTAACATCTTCATATCAGACTTCTTAGAGACGTATGGTTGTCTTCTCCCTCGGTCAAGCACTTAAAAGGGACCATTTATGGATGACTGGAGAGGTTTATTTGGACCAAATGGAGCTTTAGGTCTTTTTCAATGTATGGATTTCCCAAAGCCATCCATCCATCCATCCATCCCATCATCCGCCTTTAACACGTGGACTCCTCTCTGTGAGTTGGGATGTGGTTTTTTTTGGCGAGATATGTGGTGATTGAGGTGGTGATGGTGCTTTGTTTGGGGAAAATCAGTTTTTTTAGGATCTATGAGTGAGAGGCGTGAGTGAAGGAAGATTAGTATGACTCGAATGCACTGACTTCGTTAATTAACATTTTATTATGTTGCCAAAGAGCTTTTGCTTCCATGTTGGATCTGATGGTTTCTGAATGCAATCCAAGGTTTCTACCATGCCTGACTAGAGGGACTAACTCTACTCGTGTTCACAAACTTTCTGGTTTTTGGCATTTGAAACATTCAGGTTTTGGGGGAAAATACCATGACTTCATAATCATTCTCGAGGGATGCCTAAAACGGTGCCATCTTTTATTCCTGGCATAAAAATGTTGCACAAAATTAATGTTTGTATTGAGAATAATTGCTTGTGTCAGTCCCATATCCAACTTAAACCAATTTCCTTAAAAGCTGACTCTTTGTGTTTTAGCAAAAAGGCTTATTTTTTTATCCTGATTTGCTGCTCCCTGTGTTATAAGCTGTGTAGCAGATATCAGCAATCATCTGGCTTCAACAATCATCAGATTTGATGTAGATATGGTAGATGGCTGGCCACAACTCAACACGCACTTGCTTGGAACAATTTCTTTTAAAAATGTCTTCTTGTTGTTTTTTTTTTAATTGCAGGGTTTTGCGAATGGTTCATGAAGTGGTTGATTTTAACCGTCTGTGCTCATTTCATGTTTTCCTCAAGATTTGCAGCTTCTCATGAGCTCGAGTGCTTCGTCAGACATCGGTTCCTGATAAACTGCAAAGATCACGAGGCTTGTTTGTTTTGTTTATTCATTTATGAATGTGATTCTGAAAATGTTACTGTGAAATTTGTCAACTTTTGATCTCACTAAAGTAATACCTGATGTTTATATTTTTGTTTGAGGCCAATGAATGTAACTCGTTTACTTGTGTTTATACTTCATTTCAGATGTACACAAGGCACTACCATAACAAAATAAAGTTTTATTGCACTGTTTTAAAAAAAATACACTGATTGTTATTTTTGTTTGATTAAGCAACATTTAGAACTTTATGTTTTTATTTTGTTCGTTAATGGTGTTTAAAGTGTTTAGTTCAAGGGGGCTGAGTAGATTCAACAAGTCTCAACATCAAAATTAAGTCAAGAATTAGAGGTTAATTGTTCATAAAAGGTGATCAGCTGAAGTACAAACACCCCAAACTCTTAATTCTCGTCATAGATAATTGTGTGATGAACTGCATAAAAATAGGTCTTTGTACTAAACATATTTTGGTTATTTTCATGAAGTTTTTCAAAAGCTATTAGGTGGAGAGTGTTTAATAGTCAGTATTTGATTTAAGTTGTAAGTGGGTGCCTCACCCAAAAGAACCCTGCTTTTCTGTGTAGAGGCTTGGTGTTTATTATTTATATATAATTCCATCTATCCTTGAAATATTGGTCAATAGGACTGCTGGTGCCTGCACATTACTACAAGAGGATCTGGCAACCACCAAAACTGTTTTAGGTCTATTGAATCGGCTCATAATGTCATTTTTCCTGTGACGTGTAGCTTTTTAGCTTCTACAAAAGTTCAACAGACAATTAAATCAATCAATCAATCAAAATGTTTTATATAGTGCTTTTAACGGTAGTTTCAAAGTAGCTTCGCAAAAGCCTAAACGTGGGTTAAGTTGGGTTAACAATGAAATCTTATTTGATCATTCTGTGGGTTTTAAATAGAACTACCTTATAATGCTACTATATGGATGTAAAGTAAACTTTATTAGAATGCGCAAATTGTTGATTTAAGCTGACCTGAAATTTCTGACTTTATATAAAAGTCTGGCTTATATCCATTTTGGGGGGAAAATAAGTTGACCAAGACACTTTTTTTTTTATTCTTATGTTTTTTAGTTGATGTGGAGGAAGAACTGGAGAATCTGGAGTTAAAACACACGCACGCACGCAGAGATAAGATCTCCCCGGTGGAGAACCCCTCCGTGAGGTCACAGGTGCTAATCACCTGGCCAGCATTAAGAGTATTTGAACTTACAGTCCATTGGCTTTAGTTGAGGATTCAGTTTAACCCTTCTGAGGTGTTCATATTATTGTTATTATTGCCAGTGTTTGCGGGTCTGGTGGACTTTTGGAGTTTAATTCACCCAATCAAGACAATTTATATTAAAATCCTTAAAAGATATTTACTTAAGTCAAGAAACAAGTGATATAAACAGCAAATAGATTTTATTTATTGTTCTTTAACCTTATTTCTTCACATTTACAATTTAAACCATGTGCGGTCTCCTCATTATTGTTACTTTGGCAGGGTGGGAGGGTCTACTAGACCTATTTAATTTTGGGGCTTTTAATTCACACAATCATACAATTATACATTAACATGTAAAATGTTATCTTTATACATATTTTGTGTTATGTTTGTCATTAAAAATGTGTTCTGATGTATGTTTTTCACAGAAAATAAGCCAAGGACAGTGAATCTCAGCTCGACAATTTTTTAATGAAAACTGGTCCAACAGACCCGAACACCATAAAAGGGTTCTGAATGCTTTTGTTGCTGCTTGAGATACACAAGTTCTTTCAAAGTGCACCCATATAATCAGTTTATTTAGCTTTTTCATGGACTTGAGTAAGCAGTCTTCAAATGTGTACCAATTAGAGCGTATATGTAAGACGTTTCCACAAAATCAATGTGAAGAAGAGATACATAATTCAAATGAGACCCAAACGTGAAGCAATTCAAACAAGAAAATAAATGATCACAAAAGATAACACGTATTCTCTGCATCGATCAGTATTTATTGTAAGCACATGCTCCAAACTCAATTGCATTCAACAAATATTACAGTACAATTGTCTGTCGAAACTTCTATACAGTTCATATTTTTTGTTTGTTTTTTGTTCATCATGAGGCCACAGGTCCATCTGGGGTGTAATCCGTGGCGTTTCCATTATTGTCTGCATAAGGGGAGACATGGGAGAGGAGGCAGGACGATGGGTTTGTGAGCGCTGATCTTTCTAGCTTCCTGCACAACAAAGGTTCTCTGAAAACACAAGTTAAGGAAGTTTAAGGAATGTTTAATATGCGTGAAATGTCTTTTCGATCTGTCATAGAACACTGCATTTCATGGATTCTTACCTTCCCATTCAGAGCACTCGCTGGCCGCCTCTTCAACATCGGTCCGACCTTGACACCTGACAGGGCGGGTAAAAAGGCATCAGTCGAGTTCTGCACCGGAGGCATTTGACCTGAAATCAACATTAATTAAGAAAAGGATTAATTACAAAGTTGACCAAAAACAAGGCTGCGCTGTACAATAAACCACACTTACAAGCAGCAGAGGTAATAATATCTGCCATGGGCACATAAGCATGGCCGTGCATGGCTCGCCGTCTCATCAACTTGGGTCTATCTCTGACCTCTGGTGTACGATACATGCTGAGTTGTGCCTTGGGCATGGGCATGGCTATGCGGGGCTTGGCCTCTTTAAGGCAACCAGTCACACCTTGAACCACAATCCTGGCCTTCCGCACATGGTTTCTCTCCAATCCATGTCCAACAACATGAAGTGAATCTAAAACAAACATGATGAAATACATGAATACTCAATTCTGATTGGCTGGCAGGTGTTGTATAATTCTCGATATATGCACACGTATCTCTGACTTTGTGAAAACACTCTATATATCCTTGGACAACTTTAGGAACCAATAGTCAGTCCATTTGAGCGCGCTAGACCGCAGTTCACAGATTTGCACAACTTGGACTGGTTTAGGGACCGTATTATTTAGGTTAGTTTTGACTTCTTTGCTGGTTTGTTTCGAGCGAGCGCGGTAATTAGGGTGTTGTTGCGAGAACAAACAAGAATGTCTGTACAAACAGTTTACACTCAAATTTTATTTTTGCTCGCTCAAAATACGATTTTCTACAAAATAACTTTTTGCGCTTAGAATTGTGATGCTAACTAACCCCATATTTTTCTACCTCGACACTAATCCGCTAATATACTAATAATTAATAAATAATTAATAATATACTAAATATGTTAATGTTTCCCAAAGATAATGGTATAAACAGCATAAACGTTAAGACATAATGTTAAGACATCACAACAGTAAACCTCAGCACTACTTTTTCTCCATATTCAAAACAAAATCGACTCATGTCCAAGTGTTTAAAAATGAACAATGCATGCTCGGCCGGTTGTATATCCCTTACTTGTATCTCTATTTACAAGTTTTACAAGTTTTATTAAATATGAACTAAGTATTTGAAGTTAAACTTACCGAGAGAGTTCGCGTCAGTCTCGATGACCGGAGACCGATCCTCATCCGGTGTTTCTGGTCTCTCGTCGAGAATTCGCGCTTCTTCCTCGTCGACCAGCAGCGCGGCCAGACACTCTTCGTTGTTTGCGCAGTGTGACATTTTAAAAATCAAGAGCAAATTTTCTGTATTCAGGAGAAGCAAGTTATCGTGGTTGATGTCCAGTAGATTCTGGTCACTGTCTGACAGATGTAACGTACCGTCTTTATTACAACGCGTCACGTGACTAGAGCGCGCGCTTTAAATTTCAAAACTGCCTCATTTAAATCATCTGCGATTCAAACAACATCAGCTCACAGAGCAGCAGCGCGTTTAACGAGGATTTCTCTCTTACATCTTATCCTTTTTAACTTTACCCCCCCACACACACACACACACAACTTGTTAAAAATTGTGATGCAACTTTTGCACAGCATAAATGCATATCTGTACCATACATTGGAATAAAACATGTATTATTGATCATTAATAAAACATGACATGGTAGCAAATCAAAATACATATTTTTAAAATAATTTTTGTTGTTACGAACTGGCTTAGAATTTACAGTATGAGTGAACAAGACAACCCTAAAATACATATTAGTAATTACATAATGAACAAGGAAACTTTTTTTATACATTTGCTGAACCCATTTTTATTGATAAAATACAAGCATTTGATTGTCTATATATTCTAGATATATATTCTATCTACTTTATCAAGATCTGTCAGATAATGTTCCATAATATTAGTAAGATGAATATGAACACCAGTTTGTTTTTAAATGTATAAATGTACAAAGCAAATATTACATCATCTCAGAAAAGAAATATAAGACAATTGTTTGTTACCAAGTCTTGTGATCGCTATGTTTACTTTAAATAAAAAGAGTAACTGATATATTTCCATGTTTAGGAAGTATGAGGTTTCAGGGTAAAAGTAGTAAACGTAACTTGGGCTCAAGTGGAAAATTGTCACTTATCTGGCTAAGTCGTGCACATGTTTTTTTTTTTTTACACTGAAATAACATTAAAAACACATTCTATTACAGTATACAACATAGATGTGTAAAGAAAACATCATTATTACCTGTAAAAACCCAGAAGGTTTTATACACAAATGTTTTACATAAACATTTTGCTGAAAGGTGTGAAAATTGAGGATTAAAAGCAGTTTCAGATCTACTCTCAGGTAAAACAGTGCAGCGCATTATTTAAAAATCGCCAGACAGTCATTATGCAAACAAATTTTATTAACCCATAAACATGCTCATGTGATGGCAAATGTCAAATTCTTGACTGTGGCTAAACGAAGGTTTTTCACGGTCACTGTTTAATCTTTAATAGCAGTGATCTAAAATTCTTCAACTCTCTGACACTCGTGGCGATCCTAAGAGAAAACAAAGGCAAGATACGTTTTAACACAGAATGTAATTATTTCAGAAAACGATCTGTCTAACACCTTCACTTCATTCTCAGTAAACTCAACAGCTTCGAGGATCGTACCTTCCAAACGCGTTGAACAAAGAGACGATTTCCTGACGGCTGAGCTGAAAGGAAGGACTTCTGTTACTTGTGTTGGGGACAGCTTCAAATTGCCTTTCAGAAAACAGAATCTTTAGAGCTGTTCCCAGGCCTTGAGTCTGTTAGAGACGTTAAGTGAATTTCGCTAATCAGATTACATCATCTGGATGCTTATCGAGGTCTTCGCATTACCTGCAGTTTCCCCCAAAGTCTGCATTTAAAGCATTCCACACAGTCCATGATGCGCGAGATGTTCTTAAAAGTGAGTTTAAGTCTTCCTGAGGTCACAAAAAATAAACTTATGTTATCTTGGACTTTATTTCTGTTGCAATGTTTTAGATGAAATGGTCACCTTGAGTTTTAAGACTTCCTCTTTATTTCCAGCAAACAGAGCCGTCTCATCAAAATGCAATGGAAAAGATCTATTGTAATGAAATTGTGTTTCATCATAGCTCTTATAGATTAATTAATGCCAATTAGTCTACAACAATCACTTAAGGCACAAAAAATGTCAATGCTTTGATTCATTGTCTTGTAGTTCTATTACTTGGCCACATGAAGGAGCTCTAATAATAGCTTCTTGTTCTCTTCATCATGTGTCTGCTGTCCGGTGTACAACTGGAAGTTGGAACTCTCAAAATAACGCACAATTTTGGCCAAAGCGCACAGTTCAGTCAGATACAAGAAGTAGAGGTTACGGAGTCTCTTTGGTCCTTCTCCTCGAGTCAGCTCTTCATCAAACCTCAGCTGGAACTCAGACACATTGTGACCCCACTTCATTTCAAACCAGTTTTCTGTCAATCCCATCAAAGTTCAGAGATAAGGCCAGACGAAACTTTATGAGGAGGAAAATCAGTGATGAGGAAACACTGACCGTCGAGCAGGTACCTGGCACTCAGGTGGACGTTAATACTCGCGTGAAGTCCTGAGATCAGTCTGAAGAAAGCTTGCTTTTCCACACACAGGCCTGGGACTCAACGTACGTACGGAGTGTTTAAACACCTTCACAGAAGCATTGAGGAAATAACAACTTTAAGGAAATCACTCACCCTCCAGTCAATGGTAGAAGCCCTGTCCTTAAATAAAAAAAGCTTATTAAGCAAGTGAAGTCCTGGTTTAATCGACCTGAAGAGTGTATCTTACCGTTATCTCCTAAAATAGATGAAAATAAAGACATAGATATGCTTACAAGAACGAGTCTTCAATTTAGATTCATGAAAATGCAGCATTAAAGTATTAAATCCCCAGATGTGAGATAAATGAAGACACTGTTAAAATGCTCACCAGTGTTAGATTGCAAAGGATTCAGCGGTCGTGTGACTGAATATGGTCTGTAAAAAAACAAATTACTGCAAATGTTTTTAAACAGTGGTTCCCAAGCTTTTTCACCAAGTACCACCTCAGAAAACAATCCATGAACCAGTATAATGGCCAACATTAAAGACTACAACATGGCCACAGCGTATTCCTATTCAGATACAGTTAAGCACAGTTGAAATTAGGACTTTATGTATTACATTTATGTATTTAAATAAAAACCTAAATAGAGGAAACTCCTATTTACTCTACCTAATCCTCACGAGGACTTAGTGAAGCTGCTTTGAAAGCAATTGCTAAAGAAGCGCTATATAAAACTTGATTGTCTGATTGATAGATAATCGTATTTGCAATTAAGCTGCAATATGAATAAACACAATTTTCAAATTGCAGAAACTGAGTCGCATGATTAAACACAGCCACGTGGAAGTTTAACAGACAGAAAACGGATTTAGTTTTTAGATTTAATGTTTAAAAATGCAATACACAGGATTGTAATGGCAACTTTCAATGACTAAATCATGGTGCAGCCAAATCAGTTCAGTTATTTTCGCAGTTTTATTTGTTAAAGACTTTTATACTCATATCAACATGATTGTAGTTGATAAATGCTAATGAAGTTAAAAGTATTAAAGTTTTGTCAATTTAAGTATTGTTCTATTAAGACTTCAATGATTTATTAAATGTTATTTTTGAAAATATAGAACAGAACAGTTGAATTCCAATAATAATCGCAATGTAAATCACAATTGCAACATTGGTTAAAAATAATCGCAATTCAAATATTTTCCAAAATCGTTCAGCCCCTAGTTCAAATAAGTGACAATATTGTTGAGATCAAAAAGATCTAATCATTTAAAAAGATCTATTCATTTAGCAACTTGTACAGTTTTCATTAAAAAATGTTATATTACAATTTTCGTATTAGCTGTTTGTGTTCAGGTACTCTCAATAATCACGAGCTCTTTCTGGAGTTTTAATAAACATATATTTATTGCAAGTATATTGTATTACCTGCTCAGGAATAGTGCCAACAGGCTGCAAAACTTCTGTATTTTGTCTGCAAAGCCTTCTAATTCAACCACCGACTGCAGCGTACCACCAACATACATCCATGTACCACTGCCACAGTCTTCATTTTAAACTCCATTTAATTCAAGTATTCAGGTCTGACTGGAGAAAATCAGCGGAGCGCCTCATCGTAGAGCAGATTTCAGAGGCGCTCAATGGTGTTTTAAGATACTGAAATAACCCATGCATTCATTGGGAAACAAACAAAGAACAAATTATTTTATTTGATAAACACTTCATAGATAAACATCTTAGTTTGGTAAAGATATCTCATTCCGTTTGTAACTATAACTATGCCAGGGATGTGTGACTATGCTGCCTTTAGACTGTGAGTTCAAATAATAAACATTTTTTCACCGACTCCTCTGGTTTTGTTCCAATCAGGTAAAAAAAAAATCCAAGGACTAGTTTGGGAAAGAAGGTTTATCACAAAGTTTAAAAATGCTAATTCATGATTGTCGTTAATGAATGAGTTTTTGTAGAATCTACAGATTTATAATTTGAGTTTGTAACACTTTTCCATGTACAGTACACTTTTTCTATAATAATTAATTTCATTTCAGATGCACATGCGCAATCTAACACATGTGCAGTCAGTCATGCTTTCTCGGACACAGGTGGAAAAAAGAAGGTTGAATTTTTTTGGTTGTAAGGTAAGTTCTTGTTAAAAGCAATTATCTCTCATTTAAAAAAAATACATTTTGAATTGAGTGGATCTGAACATCCATAAATGGGGAGGAGCCAGAGTTCAATTGCATGCTGCAGCGAGACCCTTCTCCACAGCGTGTTTGTAATTTACTAAAAAATTAATTAATTAATTAATTTGCAACCCTAAAACATTTTTGTATGTGCATTTAGCTACAAATCCTGAAAAAAAAATGTTTTACTGACTATAAATAACTGCAAACCCATACAAGGACCTCAACACACCATCTATGGTGACACCACTCACTTGAAGCAGTTCTCCTCGTAAATGCTGTTCCATATCCGCCAGGCCTCCTCTCCTTTATACCCAGTGAATCTCTCAGGATTGAGCAGGAGGTCAACATACTGGGCTTCAGGAGCCTCCTCGTCTACAAATCAAAAGTTATTGGTAACTATCAGAAAACAAGTGCATTAAATCATCTAAAGATTCTATGAAAAACATTATGTTACCATCCAACGTGCAGAAACGATCAGATTCATCATCATCATCATCATATTTCTTCCAGTCCTGAAGAGCCTGAAGTGTCTCGTCACTACAATCAGTTTCACACGTTATAAATTATTCCATTAAATCTGAAAGAATGGGATTTGATTACACAAACTACATTAAACCTAAGAGAACTGTTCACAGCTCCAAGTTTTCCAGCCTTCTCGCAGTCCCCCGCAACCTCATTAGCCTTTTCAGAATACTGTGGAGAAAATGTTCAACATTCAATATCCACCATCTTGCGCTACATAAACGGAATTCCCCTGTTTTACCTTATAGCTGCTGGATTTCAGGCCCTCTGGAACTTCCTCCTGCACAGACAGAACATAGACCCAGCAGTCACAAACAAGTGTGCTCTGAGTACAAATACACAATCACTTTTAATTATTTTATGTTTATTTGAGAAATTTGCCAAAAAAAATAACATACTACAACAAAACAACTAATTAAATTCTGATCAGTTAGTTTTTTTTATTCAAAATGTGTTTCTTATGACCTTATGCTTAATTAACATTAATTAGATTCACAACGAGATTTAGCATCACAAAATTGTCTCCAACTCCTTACATAAGATTAATTTGCACATGACAGAGGCTCCACTTTAAACAGTCTTAAGAATCGATGAGAGAGAGAGAGAGAGAGAGAGAGAGAGAAAGAGAGAGAAAACGGAGAACGAGAGGGAGAGCAAAGCGAGTATATATATATATATATATATATATATATATATATATATATATATATATATATATATATAGAGAGAGAGAGAGAGAGAGAGAGAGAGAGAGAGAGAGAGAGAGAGAGACAACAAAGGGAAAGAGAAGGGAGATTAAGAGAAAGTGAAGCAAGAGAGAAGGAAGCGAGTGTGTGTGTGTGTGAAGGGAAAGAGAGAAGGGACAGAGAGCAAAGGGAAAGGGAGAGGAAGAGAGAAGGGAGAGAGAGAGAATAGAAAGAGAGAAGGAAAATAAGAGACAGAGAGAGAGAGCGCAAATGGAAAGAGAGAAGGGACAGAGAGCAAAGGGAAAGAGAGGGAAAGAGAGAGGAAGAGAGAGCATGGAAAGAGAAGGAAAAAAGAGAGAGAAGGGAGAGAGAGCAAAGAGAAAGAGAGAAGGAAATAAAGGGAAGGTAGAGAGGGTGAAGGAAGAAAGGAGGGAGAGAAAAAAGAAAGAGAGAGAGAGTGAGAGAGAGAGCCTGTGAACTATACTGAGCATGCTCGGTATCACGACATCAACTCTGGGGAGCCCTATCATGTGATATTCTGCACCAATCGAAGCTCTTTATAAACATTACAATGCCAGATTGCGCAGATCATGAAGCATCCAAACATGCAATTAACTAGATTTCAATTTACTTGGTTGTCTTTGTCTAAGTCAGTCAAAAAGAATCAAAACTAAACCGGGTTTTGAGAAACACAAGCGAAAGCACTCCGTGATCCTCACCAGAGAACATGGTTTCACTGCACAGTATTTGAGTCCACACTGGCTTTGCACACTCCAGAATGGACAGGGATTGTTGAGATTGACCTGCGGAGAAAATCTAGTAAATATTCAAATCTGATTGTGTGCAGAAATAGAACAGACAGTTATTTCATAAAATGTAATGTTACCTTGTAGAATCGAAAATAATCAGATGACAGGAGCTTCTGTAATTTGGGAAAAATGTCATTGTTGAACCTGTCAATGGTCTCAACATCACAAGCACAATCATCAAGCGTCCCAGTCACCTGTGATGAAAATTAACCAGTCATTCTATCAGAAGAAATTTGATTTTATCATGTTGGCTGCTATCTATATTCATTGCAAGCTACAGACAATCTTTTTGACCAAACACATTATTCCGGGGTTATGTGAACTTGTGATGGTGTTTTTTTTTTTTAATTAAAGGTGCCACATCATGTAAACTCGACTGAAATGGTTGGATTTTCTATGTGCTAAGAAGCGAAACTCAGCAAGCGGCGTGGTGGAAGCGCTGCAGTGGGAGGAACACGAGGCACATAGCTGTTTGGTAGAGTGCAACCATTTGAGGCGATTAAGGCTGCAGTGATAGTTAGAAGTCTAAAGGGATCAAATATTTATTATAAATGATTTAAAAAGGGGTATGATATGGGACCTTAAACTTTAAAATGCTTCAATCTCAAGAATGTGTTTACAAAATTAATTATTTGTTAAAAAAGATCTTTGTTTAACCAGAAAAGCAGACTAACCAAATTTTACGACAACTTGCGTCAAACTTCCAAACCCCCAAGCCCACACTTTATAATCGAAAAAAAAAAACTATTTTATTGTTTTATATTTAACAATCTTCTTTGATATCAAGTAACTCATAATTCAAGTATGAAGTGAATGCTAAAACTAATCTGACAATGGTGTTTAACTTCCGTTACCTCACCTGGCAGAAACACCTGTGTGCTGCTGCGGAGCCCGCTGTTGTCACGAGGACGCTGGAGAGCAATAGAGCAAACAGAAGTAACGTGTTCGTTGTCATTGAGAATTAGAAGTTTTCACCGGTGTTTACCGTGTGACTTTACGGTGTTTGAGTGCTTAGAGAGGGGTTGAAGGGAATAACACGTCGTGGTGGAAGACAGGTTTGCTCTCAGATCACTTCCGATCGATCACGTGACTTTACGCGGTGATACTCACGAGCGGGACTCCGAATAACGAGTCTGACGAGCACAGACAAAGCTTTTACAAATAAGTTTTACAACATTGTGCCTTTTCATCGAGCAGTGACAGAAATTAGTGTTCCCATTTTGAACCAGGAGTCCGTTTTTTAAATGTGAGTTGCACTACACGCATTGGTCCAGTAGGTGTCACTAAAGGGGAAATCAAGTCCCGTTCCAAAATAGCCTACTTGCTTTTATAGTGTGCGAAAAAAAGTTTCACGTTAAATATAAGGATAATTAAAATGGATTGAATAATTCATAAATAGCAAAGTATACAGGTAAAAAAAAAAAAACAACAACTAGCTTTCAAAAAGTGAAATAATGAAATGGAACACAGAAAATGGAACACTGCAAGGCAGCGTATGTAGCACAATATTTTTGTTTTAATGATAAATTAACTAATAAAATTAAACTTTTTACTTATAAATTAAACTTTTTATAAAATTTGATCGTAACACTGGAGAGTCATTATACACAAATGATTGAGCTATATGAATTAGAGGGAGACATTTGAAATATATACAAAAAATGCAGGGTGCAATAAATATATTTGAAAAGTGGACAAAAGTGGTTTTAAATTATCAATAATAGTTATATGTTTTGCAAAAAATCCCAAGCCTATAACTTTACAATTATACGGAAAAAAAGCAGACAGAAGTAACATTTTAGGTGTAATGTTTGATGAAAAATTAACCCATGTTGAACTAGGAACTCTTTTTCAATGTGAGCTGCACTACGCGCAATTCTCCAGTAGATGTCACTAAAGGCCAAATCACGCTCATCTGTACTGAGAAGTTCCGTCCGAAATTGCATACTTGCGTATATAAATTATTTAATGACTGAATCAATTGCGAACAGTTGTTTGCAATATAGAAAAAAAGTTTGAATACAATACTTTTAGAACTGTCCTGAATTATGTTTAGCTTAAAACACTAGTTCGTTGTAAGTTAGATACTATTTCAAAGGGTGAAATAATAGCGCTAAGTTGTTGCGTCTGAATTCAGTGTATGTGAAAGCTGTAATTAAGAAGTACACGGATTATTTATTTTTGCAGTTAATTAGTTGTTTCAATATTTGGACAAAGTCATGATAATAATTTTGTCATGCTATTCATTTTCGGGTGATGTTTTGGTTGCCATAGTTCAATATAGTAGTCCAAAACACATTAAATTAACATGTAATTTAATCTTTAGATGTATCAACAATTTGTGTTGAAGCAGCCACACTCCAAATCAAATGTACTTCACTCTACATATAATTGTTAAGCGAAAAGTTTTGCAGTAATGTTACAGAGTCATTTTGTTTTCCCCAAAATTGACTAAAACATTTTTTATTTGACTCAACGCTTAACTTTGACACAAACTGATATAATACGACTGAATATACTTTTTAAATTTCAATTAATGACAGTTACTGAGGATGCGAACTCCATTAGAAAATATTAAATATGTCAACAACTCTTCAACAAGTAAAACAAACTTTAATTAGTTGGACATTTACTCTAGCAGGATAATTCCAAGAGGACTCAATACCGCCATCCAATGGACGGAATCCGCTACTACAGTGCGCCCTGTCTAGTCCTAGGGCGGAATCCTTCTAGTGCGGATCTCAATTTCCCTTTTCGACTCTTTTTGTCACCATTTTCCGCTCTCCTCAGTTGGTCAGAATTACAATACCGCATTCTTCTTCAAACGTCCACCGGCTTCCACAGTTTTAACCCCCCTTTTTAAAGCATCCCCACCCTTTGAACACCTCCAACAAAACTTCAACTCCTCCTGCTTCGGTGTCCAGTTTGACGCGGACACATTTTGGACTCTATTTTCCCCCCACTTCCTAAAATGCCCTGATCTCCGGTCAGTGGTCTCCTGTAGGATAAAGCAACACGATCTGCTTCTAACTCCATTCTCTATTTTTGTGCTTCCTTGTGCTGCCAAGCCCCTGACGTAATGCTCCGTGTTAATTATTAGCATGTGGGAAGCGATTCCGAGGCTCTCCTCTGCCGCTTAAACGAGTCCGACTGACAAACGACTGGCAGCGGGGAGAGAAACCTCGTGAAGATGGCACGAAACACAGACCCAGAGTGAAGGGGCACCGCTGCCCGTCCCGTTCTGCCCAGTCCTGCCCTGTGAGTCCAAAGCAACGCGCCTTTAGGTGAGTAGCTCCTGACGGGTTTCCAGCCTAACTTGCATGGTCTTAAGTCTACTTGTTTGCCCGAAACAGTTGTGTTTATCGGGAATTCTTGGTTTAATGATGTACCCTGCCTGCTTTTACACAAGTTTGGAGTTATTAATATCTCAAAAGGGGCTGTTCAGCAGGGAAACCCACCGCTGACAGAGTTGGGCTTTGCTGCGTAACCATGAGCTATGAAAACTAAGAGTGGGTTTCGGAAAGTTCTGGATTCATTTTTGGATTGTGTACTGTTGTTTTAAATGTAGTGAGCATGTAAAAACTATAAAGTGGGAGAATATATCGAGCATAATTCTGGGGCTCTAGCCAACTACTTTCATCAGCAAATTCTGAAATATTTAGTTCTGTATATCTCAAGAACCTCAAGAGAGTTCAATATGTGGTTATTTTGCAGCAGTTTTTACATGTTGTACACTTTTGTGGATTTCTGTGCTCTTTTTTGCAAATATGTAATTGCGAGTCTTTCTTATACGTTGGGATTTCTAGATGCTTGTTTTGATCTATTTTAAAATTGCTATTATTAATGAAAATATCAGTACGTCTGGACTCTATTTGTTTGTCTCTAAGAGACCTGTTAGTAGAGTTGCAAATATATCAAGCTGTGAGGTGGCTCCTTATTCATATAGGATAAATCCTCCTGTGTAGTCCAACTCTCTTTAAATATGCGCACAAGTTTTGTTAACCTTCTTTTAAAAGTTTATCTCACTTTTGTCTGTTGTTTTATAAACTGGTACAATATTGTGTATGTTGTTGAGTAGCAAGAGCAACAGGGGAATATATAGACCTTAGCCACAAAAACCATTAACTCTCCGAAAGAAAAGATTGAGACCCGAACTTGCAAATCAAAACACACATAAAGTACAGTACAAGTACATATTCTCAGAGTACACAAATCATATCACTAGTAAAATAACCCCATTATTCATATGTAGGGTGATCTTACAGAATCTTATTCCAACTATGTTTTTCTTCTCAGAACCCAGCACCAGTTCGCCAGTACGTATTTTTTCCAAGATCCCATCAGTTTTCCATTATGTAATTGTTCGTAGAACCCATCAGTTTGCCAGTACTTATTTGTTCTTAGAACCCACCAGTTCGCCAGTGCGCATTTGTTCTCAAAACCCACCAGTTTGCCAGTACACATTTGTTCTCAGAACCCACCAGTTTGCCAGTACCTATTTGTTCTCAGAACCCACCAGTTTGCCAGTATCTATTTGTTTTGAGATCCAAAAGGTTTTCCAGTACCTATTTGTTCTCAGAACCCACCAGTTTGCCAGTATCTATTTGTTCTCAGAACCCACAAGTTAGTCAGTACCTATTTGTTCTCAGAACCCACCAGTTTGCCAGTATCTATTTGTTTTGAGATCCCACCAGTTTTCCAGTATCTATTTGTTCTCAGAACCCACCAGTTAGATACATTCACCGTTTTCTGTTTGATTTGTTTTCTCTATCTATCCCAACAAAAATTATCTTTTGATATACTGTACCTTTTAATTTATCTTTTGGACTTAATGGCAAGATAATCTGACCCTAGGGACATTGCACCTGACATCATGGGCACAAATAAAACTTACATTTAGGGGGATAACAAAAATGTCAGGTTGTTGAAATAATGTTTTAAACTGACCTATTACTCATACTCTTATTACTCATGTTTCTTCAGGGTTATTGGCCTAGATTATATTTTAATGTAATTAGCTCTTAATTTTATTATATGCATTCTTCATGTGCTTTTGCAAATATTACATGGCTCTCATCTCCAAACTACAATTTAAGATCGTTATTTGTACACAGGCTGTATATTGCGGTGTTTTATCCACTTTTGTTTTCTTTCACAGAAAACTATAACCGGAACATGCCAAATCAACTAAAGCTGGACCGTCACTGTATGCTGGAAGAGAGCTAAGGACCATTTGAGAAGCGGAAAGTTTGAACTACAACCATTATAACTCCAAAGTTGTCTTACGACCAAAACCGAAGAGGAACCATGCAATACCTTGGTAACCACCATTAGCCGATAAAACATCAAAGGCTAATGTTTGTCCTACCTTGAGGAAAGTTCGAGATACTTCTTCAGCTCACCATCATTAAATCTCAGCCAGCTGTATCGCTCTCAAGTCTATTTTCCAAGTCTATACAAAAAAGCCTGGGTACCAGATCATGATGTTTCGTGATCAGGTTGGAGTCCTTGCCGGCTGGTTTAAGGGATGGAATGAGTGTGAGCAGACGGTGGCTCTGCTGTCGCTTCTTAAGCGAGTCAGTCGGACCCAAGCCCGCTTCCTTCAGCTGTGCCTGGAGCATTCGCTGGCCGACTGCACCGAGCTGCACGTGCTGGAACGAGAAGCCAATAATCCAGGTCGGTTCAGAGAATATCTGCCAATATTAACATCGTAAGAATGTCTTTTAGTGAACTCTGCTTGTAAAACAGGTGCATTTGATTCACTACACAGAGCCCATGTAGAACATTATTGGGTTAGGTCAGGTTGCTTGTTCTATATGCTCTCATTTATCAGTTAATTCTTATAAATGAGTCAGTTCTGGAATCAGAAACTTATTCATCAAATATTTACATCCATGTATTTAAATATTCATTCATTCATTCATTCATTCATTTATCTTCATGTCGGCTTTTTCCCTTTCGGGGTCGCCACAGTGGAATGAACCGCCAACTCTCTGGCATATGTTTTATGCGGCAGATGCCCTTCCAGCTGCAACCCATCGCTGGGAAGTATTTAAATATATTTAACTAAATAGTATTCTGAAGATAAATTATATATGTTAAACTTTTGTATATATAATAATATACTTTAATAATATATCTGCGAAATGCATTTATGTAATATGTGGGAACTATCAAATATTTAAATAGGTTTTAACATATACATTTCTAAGTTACATTTTTTAAACATATAAAGTCTATTTTTTACTATTTGCTATTTATGTTCAGATAAAAAAACATTATTATTAATATGTATTACTTAAATATTTATATCTCTGTGTCTTCCTCACACTTTATATTTTAATTAAAATATTTTAAAAAGCTGGGTATTTTATAGATCTTTATTTTCTCATCCCAACCAAAGTACCCCAATTTGGTGGAAATCTGACCAGTCTGGCAACACTGCAAAGAAATCAGAAGTTAAAAATTTGGCAGAAATGCTGGACCTTCTATGTTGTTAGAAAAAATGGCACGTTTCAAACAAACATCCCCAAATGTTGTCTACATTGTGATTTTTAAAATGTTTTTATTAATGCGTCATCTATTTTTGAAAAAGTTACCTGTGAGAAAAAAAACACATTAGCTTTGACCAGTTCATTGTAAACTTGGAGTTCTCGTTGTCTCCTCCTTGAGCGATGGATGGTTGCACTTTTGGCATCTTTGTCTGTTGCTGAGCTGTTATTGCAGGATTTGCATATTTGTATGTCATGTTGACCTTTTGAATGAACGAAACTGAAAAGTACAGCGATGTGATGTGTGTTTTTGTGCAGTTCACCTCAGGCAGTGTTGCATGTCTGTGTCAGCCAGAGCTTGTGTCAGCTTCCTGTTACAAACCAGTCATCATGGATTCTTTGGTTGATCAGCATGTTTTTTTCACTCAAACAGATGTCTGTTTTCTTCTCTACCTTCATTCAACACTTTTTTTTAAACATCACAAAAGACAAGGGTGCTCCTATGTTATTTTGTCTCTCTAAAAGACAAACTTAAAAGAAAATACAGGTGTCTGGTGTTTATACTATTTAAGGCAGCATAAACTGAGGTCCTCATTATGAATGTCTAGATCAACAGAGTCTGACCCATCAGTGCCCATCAGATAAGTAAGAAAACTGAGAACATTTGCAAACGGTGGAAATGTATTTATGGAGATGCTTTTCGAAGTACGGATAGAACTTATTGGTTGTTTCCTTTAAATTTATTGCAGCAGTTTTCATAAGATGTCATTTAAAAGTAGACTTTACAAATACTTTATCGTCAACATATACTGAAGTAGTGGGTTTATGAATTTATATGAACACAACAAACCCTTTTTAGATTGTAATGTTGTGTTTTTTTATGTGTTGTATGCATATTACAATATGAGGTATTTAACCCTTGGTGTAATTCAGCTAGAATAATATTTGTTCCAATAGATTAGAGTTTGTAAATAGTTTTTTTAACATGTGAAATCATTTCTTTTATTATTATCTGTCCTACTGCATTCTTTGGTTTGGAGTTTTTTTTTTATTATGTATTTGATATTGTGATTTCAGGTGATTTCTGAACAAATACATACACAAACCATGGTATATTGATTTAATAAATAGTCTGCCAAAATAGTCTGCTTTTTTCAGACTTGACTAAATGAGTAAAAAGTAAGATCCACCATCATATGTCTGGTGCAAGCGGTTAACGCCCAGCTGGAAACTGTAAGTAGTAAGATGCAAGTAAAAAAAAAAGCCAATCAGAAGAGTCCACAAGGACCTACTTATTTCACTGTGTGTGAAGGAGTTGCCTTGTTCCCCTGACTTGAATGATGCAACATCTTTGCCTCCGTCTCAGCAGTTTTAGAGTTTAACTTCATGTTATGTTGGTTTAAGAATAATGATGATTACATGAACAAGATTTAGCCAGGACAGTATGTTTAATGTTTGTAACGGTTTAGAGTTTAAAAAATGAGTAAATGAAGTTAGTATTAAGCTAGAGAATGTAAACATGCCATAAATTGATGCTAGCATAAATTAGCATGGTTTTAGCATTAATTAAGTTGTAATTAGCTTGATCCATCAATCCATAATCTTGTCGGCTTTCTTTCCTTTCGGGGTCGCCACAGCAGAATGAACCGCCAACTATTCTGGCATATGTTTTATGCGGCGGATGCCCTTCCAGCCACAACAATTAGCTTGATGTTAATATCTAATAACTTCTTTGTCATCATCTCAGAATTGCACAGTGTCATAAAACACCTTTGTGTTTTACTCTGAGATGAGAGAGAGTTTAGCTTCATGTTCTTAAGTTGTCTTAAGAAAAGCGATTGTTCAATTTTTGATAAAACCTTAGCCAGGCTAATGTTTGAATTTTTTTTAACCTTTAAACAGCTTGAAACATCAAAGCTGGACATTAATATGAAACCAAAATCATAGACTGTATATAACATGGACGCAGCATGCGCTGTGTTTTATGTGAACAGGATAGGATTTCTGCTACAGAGCGTTTAGCTTCATGTTGTTGTCTTTTAAAGTTTGGCGAAACTTTAGCTATTAAGTTTGTAAAAGTTTAGAGTTTTACAAAGTTGAAAGCTGGACATTAGGCTTAAGCCAGAATATTTAAAAATGCCACAAACTGTTGCTACCATGAATAACATAGATTTTAGCTTGAATTAAAGTACAGCTAGCTTGATGTCATCAAGAATTAAGGAGTGTTTAGCAATTAGCTGAATGTTGCAACTTCTTTGCCTTGGTTCCATCTTCACACAAATGTGTATGTTTACCTTACTTCCATGTCATTTTAAGACTTAAGTTTACTTTAAATCATTTACTTTATTCACTTAATTTATAATGGGCTTTAGGTTTGTGACCATTAAACCAAAGATTTTTGGAAACTTTAACATGATTTAAGACGCATTTATTTTATCCATTTGGATATGTTAGATGTGACCATTTTCAAACCATAAATCCTTAACGAATCTTAGTCAGAAAAGCAGTGTCTGTGGTATGTTGTGCACAAATGAAAAAATCATGCATATACTGTACTCTTCATATTTGTGGGACTATTATTCCCGTCTGAGGCGGGTGGAACCCTTGTCTCCTCCACCCTTGCACCTCTGCTGCCCAGAGGCAGAGCAGATCCACACAGGAGGAGCTCTGTTGTTATGAATGACTGACTTCATACTTCCCAGTGAGAGAGTGTATGTTTGAGATCATGACGGATCTCGTTGATATTTTTTTGAGCTGGGGGTTGCCGTGTAGCTTCAGAAATATAATCCACTCAAACACTGTTTGAATAAATGGAATACACATTTATTGGAATCAGAATGGATTCACCGAAATGAGGCTTTCTGCTGTCTTGAGGATTGTGGTGGGAAATTATCAGTTTTATTTTGTCAGAGACCCTAAATGATTTCTTTTTAAGGGATGTCCTTGATCCAGTTTTACCCCATTTAACTGCTGACAGATGTATTCACAAACCCTAATCATGCTGAATAAAATCACATCTATTTTAAAGTTCAATAATTAGATTTTTAAGCCACATATATAATTGTAATTTAGAATTTTAAGAACAAGGCAAGCATGGCGGGGCCAAGAATGTGAGTTTATGCTTGTTGTGAGTTTGTGTGATTGTGTGATGGCAACCAGGGAGTGTGTAAACACTAAATGTATTTTTTTGTTTTGTTTAATGGGTTGTAAGGACTACATGGGGATTTTAGTTATACTAACTTTGCTCCTGAACTTTTTGAAAATATTTTATTTTGTAAATCAAAAGAGGAGTTAACTGTTGTTTTTTGTTGAGCACAGAGATACTTTGAAATGTACTGTATGTATACTACTGAGTGTAGTCATTGTTCCTTTTTCCTTCTCAGTTTTTACTGTACTTTACTTAGATACACTTATGAAACAAACTCATAGTGAATAGTTGTGATAAAGACTTTGGATGATTTATCAGTTTTAAGAAACTATGAGTGAAACTAGATAATATCAGCTTGAGATTTCAGTACTTTAGAGTTTACAGCCTGGTAGAGTCGCCTTCCCTATTATCCAGATCCTTCTCTTGTCTTGTAATTTATTCGAGAGAGGTTGTTTCTGGTTTTGTGACGAACAATTTCATGACACCCACGCATGAGCAAACAGTTTATTTCTGGCCCTTCTTGCTTTCTGTGAACTCATCATTAACCCCAAGGACAGCCAAGGAAAACCCTCCAGAATGACATTTTTACCCTGAATTAATCTCTACCTTTGACAATGTCAACTCTCCTGAAAGAAAATCTTGGCACATCTTCTCCGATAACATATTTTTAAATGACAAAGTAGAGTAAAATAGAGGAAAACAAAAGGTATAAATGCTTCTTGCATGTTCTCTGGACTTATGACCCTCAATGTGATTGCATCAAACTATCGTGCATCTCTTTAAATGTGTTTGAAAACAGACGTGATATGTGTTCATGGTTGGTCAGGATGGCCCAAAATTAGATTTTTCAAACCAAAGGAGTATGAGACTTTGAGAGATGCTTTCAATACAATTGTTTTTATCAATGCCTTGTGTAATCAAAGACCTAGTTTAAACATAAAACTGAGATTCCTATATTTAAATAATCGATAAAGGAGAACTTGGAGTGCCAAACCATTTAGATGTGCTACATTGGCCAGTCTGCAAATGAAAATTGCTTTTTGGAAATTGAAGGTTGATTTTTGAGTCTGGATTAAAATTTATAGATTCCAGTTTGCTCCAGAGCTACGGGAAGCCTTTGTGGGTGTTTATTCCAGGAAATATGCACAACATAGTAGATTCGGCATTAGCTTGCCACCTAGAATACTTTAATATGCTGCCCTTCTCACTTGTCAAGTTGTTGATGATGTGCTGATGTTGACTTTATTCAGAAAAATGCTGAGGTTGAATGATATCAGCATTTAAGTACGGATGTTCCTTTCACATCACCTGTTTCTCTTCTTAATGACTGGCCAGATATGCACTGTTCAGCAAAAACTACCTGAAGACATGTGCATGCTTGAAAGCCAGGAAATGTATTTATGGTTCTTTTGAAGCAACGGCACTTTGCTCAAGGCATCCTTGCTCGAGGCTTAATTTAATTTGCGTTTTTTTTTTTTGCGTCTATTCTGTTGTGTTCGATGACTAATTGGTTTTATTTCCCATGACACACATTTATCTTGTAAGTTGATTCAATGAATGTTCAATGTTGGTGCTTGTTGCCTTTTTTGGTGACTGTTATAAACCTTTTTGTTCTTTCGGGTTTGGTGACTAAGGTTTTCTTGGGAGGTCTTCGTGCTTCAGTCAGCTTTTGCATTTAAAATCAATCGATGTGTTAAGTAAAAAATATTTTGAGAAACCATGTTTAAGATGTTTTTTATCATTTGAGTAAAAGGGCGACATCCACAGTAGAAGGAAATTATTAATTAGTTATTTAATGTGCTCCTGTTATACACTAGATACATTCATAGTTTGAATTTGGGACTTCTGTTAACAACTTGAAATGCACAGAAGTTTAAAAAGCACTTTTATCCTCCTCAATTTCCATGTTTTTTTTTTGTTTTCTCAACAACCCCTAAAAGGTTGGCAGCATGTTCTCAGTGTTTGAAAACCTTTTTTTATGCGACACGCATTTGGGGGGATTTGTAGTTAGCTTTAGCTTAGCTTTTTTGTAGTTAGCTAACCAGCTATAATAAAACATGGGTGTTTTGACCCCCAGAGCACACAGCTTTTCATACCTCACTTGAAGCTGGATTTTCACTCGACTCGCGTGGGGAAGGGCCTTCTGGTAGAGTTGAAGAATGTTAAAGCGTCGTTGTGTTTTACTTTTACGTTACTTTTAAAAATGGTATCGATTTGGTTGGCCTTTGTCAACTAGAGGATCCAGAGTTTGTTGAGTTTATTTGAATTGAGCTGAAAAACTTTTTTTTTATTTACCAGGTTCTTTGAACTCCTCACTTACTGTTTTCCAAGCAAGATCGTTCTTGTCCCTCTCTTTATAAAATAGTATCAAGTCATAATAGTCATAAATCCCTGGATGTCCTCAAACAGCAATGATCCATGTTTTTTATTATCTTCCCTCTCAAGAAAAAAAACACGCAACTACAAAAGAGAGCTCCTGATTTGTAGATGAATGCTTGTTAAAAAAAAGTGAAAACATTTCAACCTGAGGGAGCAGTCCAAAATCACGTTGTGGCATCTGCATCACACCATTATTCTTGCCGCCATGTTCTGGTCTTTTGCTTAACGTATTTTTTTTTTTAGCTCTAAAGTACTTTTTGTTTTTAACAATTCAGAGTTTGGTGAAGGTGTACATTTGGAATCCTATGGCTGTAATAATGGATGTATGTCTCTTTTTGTTCTCCACATTAATTGTCCTGCCTGGTTCATCTCCTTACTGTGTTTCTGAACTGTGTTCTGCATTGTTAGACCGGGTCTGTTCTCGCGACACACTCAGGGTGGGTAATCTGTCAATGCATGCTCGACTGTGAATGAAAACAATGCTTCTTGCTCTTCACACACACAACTCTGTTTGCTTTACTGTCCTCTTGAGTGAGTCTCCTTGCTAAGGCTGGTGTCATGGCCGTGCTGCTACTGTTCAAGCTTATATTATGCTGCAGCTGGTAAATACATACTGCAAGCAGCTGCGTCACACTACCACAATGCAGGACTTTGTTTAAAAGTGCTGATTGGGCTTTTCAGAGGTCAGGCTGAGATTTTTCCCCCTCCCATTGCTTCATTCAGCTTCGTCTCCAGACAGTCCTGAGGTGGGACTCTAAGGAGATTTTTGGTGTGATTCTTTGGAATGGAATGTCGGCTCCGTCTGTTGTAAAGAGTTGGAAAATTATGAATGGTGAATGGGATTCAAGAAGCATAGAGCATCAGACATTTCCTTAAATAGAGCTGTGTATGCTCAAATCCTCAGTCTTGAGGATCGCATTCCAAGAATAGCTTCAGTTGTGCCACAAAACCTCCTCAGGTAGTATCTAGGAAGGGTTCAACTCAAGCAGAAGCTTTTATAGATTTAATATTCACCCAGGAACAATTGTACGTAATAATAGTAATATGGTTTTACAGTTCTTTAAGAAGTTGTAATTTAATGTATGTTCTGAAATTAAACATTTTTAACATTACAGAAGATGCTTCAGAGGTTGAGAAAATGTGCATATATGCTCATAAACAAAAGTAATGATTAGGGTTGCAAAAACTAAAAAAATAATATAAAAAAATTGTAATGTAAAAGTGATGATTAGCAGTGCCATAGTTTGAGAGGCTCATATACGTTCAAAATCATAAAAGGGATTCTTAAGGTTAGCAGATATTGACATAAGACTCATAAATGTTAAAAATGTAAATGAGATTGTAAGTTTGATAATAAAGGAGAATAAATGCTTAAAAACATGAAAGTGGTGGTTACGGTTTCAAACAATGTACTTGAAGCATGCAAAGGTTTGTATGTGTTTTTGATGAAACCTGCAGAAACCCTGCTCAACATTGAACGTTGTACTGAAGTCAGACACTAAAAGAAGACAATTGTTATTGATTCCTTTTCTTGTATGTTTGAGAGATTTTGTTTTATTGAATGTAAGTCTTCTGCTACTTCTACTTGAAGGACACCAACATTAATGAGTTGAATTGCAAGCATTAAATTAATAAAATTGTTTTTTCTTCATTTAAATTGTTATTTTGCATAAAAAAATGTTTTGTGGCATTCCTTTGGAAACTGCTAGAAAGAAAGAAATTTTTTGTTATTTGAAAGGTCGGTTTGATGTATGTGAGCAGATAACAAATCAATAATCATTGATAACTGATCAATAAACCTAAGTACTTAATTTTGTAATAGTTAAACGAGTTAAAATCACAAAAACACACAACTCTCTGCCTTCCACAGGTAGACATAACTTTTGCTTGGTGCAGCACATCTCCCGTGGTCCTCATGTTACAGCGGCACTTCCTGATTGAGGTCGTCCTGTCTGGGGGGCATGAATGAAGCAGATTTTTAGGGCCAGGCTCTGAGGCCTCACAGTTTCCTCAATGACTGCTGATGAGGTGAAATATTAGCACACTTTAGAAAAACAATCCTTTATATCCAAACATAAATGCAATGACTTGGCTAATTATGGACCAAGTTAGTCCTAGTTGACAAATTGTTGTGGTTATTGTGTCTGTGACTATAACAGTAAATCATAATAATAGGTCGTTTTGTGTGTTTGTTTTTTTTTTATCTAGGATCAGGATAAACCAGTTTAGTTGCTCATTTGTCTATAGTAGAGCTTATTTGCACATGCTGAAAACTCATCTTGTCTTTTATCTTTAATGATCAGATAGAGAAAATGCTTTGGGGTCAGTGTTCAACGGGTTGAGATGCAGGCTATGACGAGCTTCCTGCGTTTCATTGTGAGAGCTCATCACCCGCATTGAACAATAGAGCCACGCACTGATGACTCGGTGCCTCTGTGACGGCTGTGTCTACTGACAGAGGCAGGTGCTTCCCACTTTGTTGTCTCTCCAGCTGAGCTCAATAGATATTTAGCCTGCGCTGCTATTTCCACCGTCAAACAGGATTAGCAACCATAAATATCACTGGCGCGAAGGAAGCGTGGAAGAAAGTGTAAGCTTGAGCACAGACAACACTCTTAGTGCAAGCCATAATTAGATCTGTTGGGTTCATTCTGTAAAATCTGCTGCAGACGTAATATTTGTTGATTGTGTGTGAAAAGGAACTGAGGGACTAATGATCTGAAGCTGCTTGCATTCAGCCTCTGGGAGATTCATTCAGCTGACTCAGGCCACTTCAGTTTTTGGAGGAGGCGGAAGGTCAGAGCCTTTGAGCCTGACGATTAGATGCCAGAATAGGGATTGTTCTGCAGCAAACCTCTGTTACAATTGGCTGGAGAACCGAATGACGAAAACCACTGATCGCTTTGACCCTAAAACAAACATTCTGTTTTATGGTTTGTCAACAAGTTCTTTAAAAACAAAGCTAAGTACTTTCAGAGACAGTTGCAATTACAGTAAATTGTATTTACTTCTTTTTTTGATGCATTGTAAGACAGTAAGAGTTAAAGTGTATCTGGGCCTGTGTAAACCTGCAGACGGAGCCATCTTCTGCTAAAACTGCTCTCGAGGAAAGGTGGGGCCAGTGAAGTTTAAAAGGGGCCTCTCACCGCCTTTCTTTTTCTGCCAACTAAAGAGTCAGCCTCTCCAGGGCTTCATGCAGGCTCTCCGTGGGTGTTGTTTCAGGAGACCACGCATCGTTTTGCTCATTTCTTCATTCTTCCCCCTGTGACTTTTTGGAGTGTCATCTGAGGCGTTTCCCCCAGCTTCCCACTCACACAAAGTGTCTCATTCCTGACTCTACAGGGACACTATTCAATGGGGCTCTGTCTTTTTCACATTAAAGTGTTGGCACAAAAGCTACATATCAGTCCTCATGTCCCAGTGACCCAGATTGGTTTTTGCTCTCATGGTCCTGAAATAAATTCACCAAAAATATTTGTTACATTACCCATACACTTCTTCAACGATACATACTACAGGTCAAAACACACTGGGCAGAATCTTTGGAGTGCATGCACAATGAATCCTTCCTCCTTTCCAAATAAAGGGAGTGGACCCAACCATAAAATTCTGGATGAAAAGTGGAAAAGATTTTGTTCTGCCATGTTGTGATGTGGCCTAACATTTCTCTTACCTTTTCAATATCTATAGATCTTCTTCAATATTTCCTGTAGTAAAGTTAGCACGACAGTTTATTGGGAGTGCCACCCAGTGGCTCTTTTATGTCTTGAAAATACTCTGAACATGTGATCAAAAGAGCCAGCTTTCATAGGTTGACCACTGATGATAAGCATAGGTAGGTGTGTAGTGGCCTTAACTGCACATTCTTGCCTGAGATTGCTTAAACCGTTCTCCAGACCACCCTGTGGGACCTCATCGTGTGTTTTTTTTAATCAGGTCCCTGAAACAGAAAGATTGCTGTCATACTTGCAGCCATTTCAACAACCAAGTGCACTAGGACACAGATTATGGACTCCAGTGTGAAAGAGTCATAACATGCTAACATAAAGAGTTAGCCCTAGCCTGTGAAGACTTTGCTTTACAGTGTTAAAGTTACATTTGTGCTTTCTGAGCACCACAAATTCATCCGGAGGCATGTTATCTTAATTTGTTGAACATCGTCAAGGGAACATTGTGCATGTAAAGTTCTTAAATGGTCTAGATTAGTTTCAGGTTTGTTTACTTACGGTACGGAGTAGTTATATCCACTCTTTAAACACTCTTTAACTGAACAATATATCTGCTGCCACGTGTGTAATCATTTAAGGTAGAAATTCCAGAAAAGCAGCCTCACCACATGAATGCACTGAAGATGAGTTCCTCCTCAGAGAAGGGGTTTGGAGATGCCTTTTCGCAAATATGAAGACATGAAGTGCACAAGAATTGTTGTTCTTCATTATATTGTTTTGTGTTCGTTATAGCTCATAGATATCATTATCGAATTTTATTATTTGTACAATGTGTTGTCAGTCAATGATTTGTTATATTATTGCTTAACTGTTCTAGTGGGGCCACATGACCATGATGGCCATAAAGCAACTCTTAGTTGAATTTTTAAAGCTCAGCTGTTGATTGCGGAACCTTATGGATTAAAATATTGTTTTTTAAAAATGTTTCATGTTTTTTTTTTTTACACAAAATTGCTTCTTTTTTTACTTTGTACCTGTTGTAGAACAACTGAGGGAATACACTGGCGAAGTCTAAAAACTTTTAATATTTCAATTTTGTACTTTTAAAAGGCTAAACCCCTGAACATCACTATTATTTCACTATAATATTGTTTGCTTGTCAAATTGACAGACTTTTCATGGCTTCAAAACACAAAGTTCTACTTCAGACACATTTTTATTGAGGGATGTTTTGTTTTACAGTTCTCTTTCTCTTCGGTCCTTCTTCCAAATTAACTGGTGTTTTATTTTTCTACACCCTCTTCTGCTGAAGGCATTAGGTTTTGGGGAGCCCGTTTAAGGAAGTGTTTGCTAAAGTAGCGTAGGGGAATGATCTCAAAAAGAAGGTATGCGTCTAACCAGCATTGATTCGGATGCAGTGCACCCCAGTCGGAAACTGTGCATTCTTCTATTGGACCTGTGGTATGCCAACAAATTCCACACTGCTGAGCTGGAGCAAGCAGCCAGAGGGATGGGTGGGGCATCCTCACTCACCCGCTCATACACTCTCTCCCTCTCCTCTCACTCTCTAGCCACTTTTTCCAAATAGGCCATTTTTTCCATTCCCCCCTGGAAAAAGCTTGGTGCTAGTTCATACCGTGTTGTCAACAGACCAATTCCAGCCTTTTTTTTCTCACACCTGGAAAAATCCTCAGACATTAAGACCTCATTTTTAGCCTGTTTAATGTGTTTATATCAGACTGGAGTCTTTCAGAATGTGTTTTTTTTTTCTTAAGAGGTGAATAATCTTCCAAGAATACATTTTGTCTCTTATTTCAGATTTCATACTCATATTGAAATAGCCTTTTTACTCCAAACAAGTTTGAAAAGGGTACTAGACAAGCTGTCTGAAAAAGGGTTTTGGTCATGTCTGGAATTCGGACACAAAATCAACTATCTGGTGAAAAGTTAGCAGATATTTATTTTTCTCAATTAATCATGGAAGGATCACAGCTTGGAATGTGAATGTCTATAAAACTTGAATTGTTGATTGAACAATGATAAAATGTACATATTTTTTTTCCTAAAAAGTAGAAGTGTTTCCGAAGACCTTGAGCATTATGTCTGTGGCAAAACTATTGGATTTTGAGCTGATTGACACCAAACTTGGCCTTAACAAGCATTAAACTTGAGTGTGTCCCTGTTAGATTATTAAAAATATTTCAGAGGTTTCTGTTGTAGGATCCATGTATTTCAAACTATAAATGTGGGTGTGGTAAGGCGATATATTTTACATATAAAACATTCATTTTCTTCGAGAGAAGCTATTTAAATCCACATTCAAAAAATCCACATAAAAAAAAATCTCTCTCAGAAAGCCGACATACCCGGTTGATGGTCATCATGTACTGCGCTTGTGTAAAATAGTATATCATTTAATTAATTAACAATGTCATAAAATCCATCCTTCATAGAGACATAGAGAGCAAAGCTAGCTATGAAGTGAAACCAATTTTTTTGCTAGTTTGTGAATGAGTTTTCTGCTATTTTACCAAGGGTAGTCTGTGGAATAAATTGTCTTTTTGATCTTCTGTTGTCTTCTCAATGGAGAGCTAGAGGGTCCCCTTAGAATTCCCACAGCCATAAAAGGCATGTCGGTCAAGCTGGTGGCTGTATCTGATGGTCTAATATAAATAGGGTGTTATCAGCAGTCCACTAGTGTTTTGGAAGTTGGTGTTGTGCTCCTCCTATTTTTAACAAGACAGAGTCATGTGTCTGACAAACACATCCTGTCCCATGCAGTTGCAGATGTACATGTCTGTATTTGTGACTGTTTATGTGACCACGTGTGTTTTTATCAGTGGCAAACAGGCCCAGTGTTTTTGAGCACTAAATCCAGGTCAAGAAGGATACTGAAGCTGTTTCAGTGACCTGCAGGGTTTTTGTACACTCTGTCATTTTAAGGCTTGAAGAACATCTAATTAAAAGTGGAAATGTCTTTCTGCGTATGGCTGACTGACTGCTCTCTAATGTGCACTGCTTGGGCTTAACCACCCATCTCCATCTGCTGGATGGCACATCTGTCTCGGCTTCCTGTTTGTTTGCTTAACGTTCAAAGATGACTATTGTCTTCTTCACACATGGTTCTTTTGTTGACTTCTCTCTTGACATGTCTTTGCTGTGATATTGTTTAGTAGAATTTAACTTTGTTTCTAACTCTCTGAAGTCAAAAACAAGACAATCATGCAGAGTGTGCAAACAGAATCGCTCCAGAAGTAGATTGGCGAGCATAAATTGCACTGGTTTGGACATGCGAGTAGGAAAATCAAAGAATCCCAAAAAGAGCATTGGGTACAAGATGTGAGGGTAGACGACCATGAGAGCAGTCAAGACTGAATAGGTTTGACTCCTTATTTTCCATGAAAGAGGAATGGACCCAAGAAATGCAAGGACATTTGCCACCAACAGAATGGATTACATTCTCAACACCAAGATGTAGACAAGGACTGGAATAAGTAAGTAAGCCTGTAACTGTTCAAAGACAAATAAAATGGCCCTTTCTCACAAGAGAAGTATTACTTATTTTGTTGTCTGACACTTTAAATGATCTTGAGCTACTGCTGAGTCCTGCCACTCCTATTTTGAGGAGGATTTCAATGCATCCTCAGGGAATTTGGGCACGTATGTTACTTGTATGCCACTTTGACACGGTATGGATGGCCTCGCTGG
Organism: Danionella dracula; assembly: GCA_900490495.1. NCBI lineage: Eukaryota > Metazoa > Chordata > Actinopteri > Cypriniformes > Danionidae > Danionella > Danionella dracula. Next base: position 5,743,539 of record UELW01000223.1, read on the forward strand.
ACTTTCCAGGGTTGCCGTTTGCTTTTTTTTATTGACTTTCAGCATTATTTCTGAGTACGTTTGCTTTAGACACTTAAGACACATCACTCCGCTATATCAGTCATTTCCGCTTGCTTTGTGAATACAGAGGTTATGACTAAAATACCAAAATCTCATCGCACATCACTTCGGCTTGCCTTTAGAACTATTTTCAAATGTCCCCAAAAAAGTACATGACTTGTGTTGTATAAGCCAAGTATAATATTATTTTGTCAAATATTGTCATTGGCATGAGCCTTTTAAAAGTCCAATCAGACAATTGCCATTGAAGTCCAGTGTCTAATTTTAGCAAGTTTTTGTAGTATGGAGTTTTGGGATTATTGCTGACAGTCATGTACATCTATTCAGTTTTATTCACTAACCTTCTTAAATCTGTTGGTTTGAAAGAATGAAAGACATTGAAGTTTAAAGATGCATCTATTTTGATTCCCTGAATGTTATACTATCTCTAAGTTTTTTTTTTAAGTTAAACCATTGGTTTAGAGAGTTGATCCCCAACCCCCCGGGCCACAGATTGACAGCAGGCTGCCAAGCTAATTATTAATTATTCCTGTTGTCTTTATTACTTGAGTAAGAACAGTCTTTTATTTTGAAAAATATTTTATTTTGAAAAATGATTAGATTCCCAGAGCTACATCTCAATCACATACATATGTTATGTTGTGGGTGTAATGTTACGAGAAAGCTGGTAATAAAAATGCATACGAGTACACAGCGAATTCACATTTAATAGTATATTTACAATATAAACAGTCTATGTACCCCCCACTCCCCCTGGTCTGCAATAAATTTGTTGTGTTGACAATTGATCAAATTGATAAAATCCACATTGATAAAAAGGCTGGGGACCACTGTTGTAGAGCATCTCTTTCCTCAATGTAAACATTGAGCAATTGAAAATCTCAAAGGTAATTTATAAGATTAAATTGAACATTTTAATAGTCCTTTATAAAATGTTTGGCTTATTGTGTTTGTTCTCTTATTGTTGGAAGAGTTGGCATTTAACACAGTAAACGCCATATATTATCTGTAAACTTTCTTTCCAAAAAAAACCCCAAAGCTATCTAACAGTATAAATCCATTTCCATAAACTCAGTATATTCATATTTGAATTAATGCTGTTGAAAAGTAATACCATCTAAAAATATATTACTTTTTTAATATAATTATTCTTTTAATTGTCATTTGACTGAATATATTTTTTTATGACTCACATTTACTATATTTTACATGTAGGTGTTTGTACAATGTTCTTATATATATAAACAGACATTTTAACAATATATATCTGAGAAGAAAAAAACTTTTAAAATAACTTGTAATAATCTTGAAAGACAAGGTTAAGATTGAAAAGTTTGTAGAGTGAGTAACCCAGAACAGTTTTTAGTGAAGTAGCACTTTAATCAGATCTTCAATGGAGTAAAGCTAGATAGAAAGAGAGAATCGGCACTACGTCTCTAGTCTGCACACTCTGTGTTGGATCCTGGAGGAAGTGGAGGGGGAAGGGGGATTGGGATGGTGGCAGAGGAAGTGCGAAGCCTTGAGATGAGTAGACTGCATTGTTTTGGAGCAGGCTCTCCCTCTATATCCAGCTGACTGGCTGGAGCAAAGGAAGAAGAAGTGTGTAATGATGGAGGAGCTGGCAACCGCAGAGGTAGACGGGACGCTGGCCAAGGCGAAGGCTGCACTCTAATTTTAGTAGAGGAGTGTTACTGAGGGTCATGAGGACTTTATTACCAGATAAACTCATCACAACCTTTGGCAGCACAAACTTAAGCCAGCGGAGTGGTGACACATAGTGGTGGACGTCGAGGCTTCTCTTGTTACTCATTAGAAGTCTTTCATCAACATTTTTTTCTGGTTTTCTTTGAAATCAGAAAGATCTCTAGATGTTTTTACACACACATTTTAGCTTAAAAAATCTTGACACAACGTTGAGAGTTTCATTATTGTGATTTCACACTTACTGCAAATATTACTTTAAGACATTTTTTGTTGGGTGGCAAGTTATTTTTATAGCATCTATACTTTTTTTAAACTGTGTCTTGTGAAACTTTCATAGCATAAAAAATAAATAAATTGTCAATGTATGAAAATCACATTTATAATAAGAATGGAATAAACACAGATGTAGACCAAATTGTGGACCAAATGATGAAAACATGTTTTAGGTTAGAAAAAAAATCCCAATGAGCAGTAAACAACTGATTTTTTTTTTAAAGTTTTGCTTAATAATTATTAACATTACAGGAACACTACATTTTGGGGGATTTAGACTCATTCTCAACTCTCCTCGAAACATTTTGAAAAATAATTTTGGAATCAATTCAGCTGTTTTCCAGACCCACCGCTACATCATTTATGCAGTAGTTTAGCATAGATATTTGAATCAAAAATTGTCATATGACATACAGTACCTGATTTAAACTCTTAAGGAACGAAGTCTATTTTCAGGTGCAACTTGGTCCTCACGCCTGCGGTGACCATGTCATATCCACAAACTGCTTTTTTTTATTACAGCGTAGTTCTTAGCCATATTGGGTCTGAAAATATGAACCTTGCATTTGTCATTTTGCTTATTGCCTATGGAAATACATCATGGACCAGAACCCTCCTATGTACAACTCTCCTAGTATGTTCACTTAATTTTCAAATAAACTTGAAGTAACTGTGACTGATCAAATGTAATGCAAACTTAAAAGGATTGAATGATTTTTAACTCGCAGTGACCAGGGTCATCTGTGCACAGACGAGGAAACAGATAAGTTTAGTCTGGAATAGTATATTTTTTTTAACTGAGAAATCTATAATAAAGCTTGTAGGGATGGATCTTAAATATAAATCAGGTGAGATCAATCCAAGACATCTCAAGGATTGCTGGAAGGATTTGTGTGAACGACCAAATAAGAAATTAACACTAAACATAGGGTTTACACTGAATTTAAGACCACTTAAACATTCTTAAATTCACTGTTCTAGATCTTAACCCTTGTGTGGCCTTCGGGTCAAATTGACCCGTTTCTAATTTTTACAAGAATAAAAATGTTACAAGTGTATATTATTTTCTAGTAGGGACTGGTTGCAATAATTCAAGCGATAAGTCATATATTTTAATGTGTTAAGGAGTAAATTTTTTATTTTTAATTGCTTTTAAAATGGGAATACCCCACAAAGGTTAAACAATTTTTCACAGGTCTTATTTTTCTGATTTCCATGCAAGCCTTATTTAATATGTGTTTTTGTTTTGTTGTTGCTAGGGGTTGCCAGAGTTTGAGAAAATGATAAAACATGATAAAAATAAATCTCAACTTTATAAATTCCATGATTAGGGTTGCCATTCATAAACCTTCATATATGCTCAAAAACATTAACATTATGGTTAGAGTTTTAAACAATATATTGGAGGAAAACAAAAATAAATGGTTTATGTGTTTTTGATATGATAATATATTATCTTTAAATTGACTCTTAACAGTCTTAAGGTCTTACAAAGTCTTAAATTTGACCTTGTGAAACCTGCAGAAACCCTGTAAACAAGATAAACACAGGAAGACCAAATATGGGTAACAAGACAATTAAGAATCACATACAGTAAGACGTACACAAACTATACATACATTTAGTACTGAACCGAAACCAAGCCAAGAAAACCAAGAACTATAACAGGGACAGAACACATTTACAGACCAAACTGAACCAAGAATGCCTAGAACCTGACCGGGACGGAGGCAGATATGAGGATGTGAGTGCGTTTGCTGGAGACATCGAGGCTATGTAATTGAATCACATGTCACAAGACTATGACGACAACAACATAGAATAATTATTAACATTCTGTTTGAAATGCATCAAGTGTTTGTGAAATCTTTTTTCATAATTAAGTACTATTATTAATTTGAAATGTACAAAAATTGAGCAGTAATATTAGTGGCAGAGTTTTTCTTCTTGCACTCTAGAAGCCCCTGGTGCCCATCAGTAAAAATGGAAGTGCCTGAAAAAGCCTCCCGAGGGACACTTAATCATGCCGTCGTCCTCAAGTCTGTGTGTGTGTCTGTCTTTAGCGTGACATTGGAATGAGATCTAAACAAGCGCTGCTTGCTGCTAAACATGACCGAAGAGCCCTGGAACATCTCTCCTCATGACTGATCCCTCGTTTATGTGTTTGTTTCATTAATGTGGAGTCATGTTCCTCATGTGCGAACATCATCCATCATATCTATATTATGTTTTCTGGTCTAAAATGGGGTTTTTTTTGTATTTTGTATCACTTTAAATGTCTTATATAGTCGAGTCAATGACGAGTAAGGTTTAATGTAAAAAAGTAACAAAATAAAACAAAATTCTGAAAACATGTTAAACCAACCATTAGATGTTCATTGAAATGAATAACTGTTTTTATCTCAGTATTGTAGATGATATCTCTCCCTTTTTTAACGAATTAAGGAATTTGAATGGCAATTAATTAATAAATGGTGTAACCACAAAAGCATGACATAATACGTAATCCACCCGATAGAACTTGTATTTTCTATTTTTTGCCTTAAGTCAGAAAAGTGGAAGTTATTGACTGTCCTGGGATCAGTCAAAGAAGTATTCTGAGAAGTATTGTAAGAACTTATGCTGTTCCTGATCATTTTTTGTGTTTTAGTAACTTTACAAGTTAGTAATATTACATTCGATTTCCATAAAGGCTGAACATGCGACATTGCTTACATTAAATTTAGACCTTAGACCTTTAATATTGTTAAACACTTAAGATCAGGGTTCCCCAAACTTGGTCCTGGAGGGCCGTAGCCCTGCACATTTTAGTTGCAACCCTGCTGTATTATGCATACTATAGCTTCAGCCAATCAGAGGACCCTAATTAGTGCCACAGGTGTGCTTCATGATGGTTGAACCAAAAATGTGCAGGGGTCTGGCCCTCCAGGACCAGGTTTGGAGACCCCTGCTTAAGATGGTTACTGAAAGAAACTTTAGATAGGCAACAGCAAGAGCTATCAAAATGTTATGGGGATTAAAGGTTCTATATGAGATCTTTGTGATCGTTAACAAGTTCTGGACATTTACTGTAAGTACACATTCTCTGGCAGTTTTAGTTTTTTACAATGTTTTTAAAATTGATTCATGACTTTCACAAAGCATATAATTGTAGTCATGTTCTACTATTTGCACAGAGCCATTTAATATGATGGGCACTCATTACTTTAAAAAATATAATTATTAAATAATTTCAATTATAAAACTAAAACCTGTAGTAATTATTTTTAACTGGAATATAATGTTTAATGTTTGCATAAAGAAAGCACAGATTTTTTTTCTTAAAGCATCAAAAACTGTAAGCTAGCGTCATGGTCTAAGCAAATAAAAATACCCTTTATAACAACTTTTTGGGTCTTTAGGTGAGCAGATTCACCTTTCATTGCGTAGCTCTGTGTCTAAAGTAAAGAGAGTGATGTGTAGGATCCAGAGCTGGCCTGAAGCTGACTCCAAGGATGGTCTTCTCTATAATTGGTGCTATACAAAGCCTCTGTCCTGACCTCAAAGTATCTATAGTTCCAATAGTTCATGTCTGAGGCATGTTACAATAGGCGGCTGACCCCGGGTATGAATAGTGCCCTCCAGGAGGATTGAAAATGCAGCAGCTATTTTAAAGAGGGAAAAAGATGTCTGGCTCTGAAATACCGTAGCACTGTCAGAAAATATCTTTGAAGGTCCTTATATAATTTAAAGTATAAAAAAAAATATGATCCTACTTTTTAATTAACTTTTTTATTTGTTTGTAATTTGCCCACCGATTTTTATTCATTATGAATTTTTTTTAAATATTATTAGTGAATATTCTGTAAATATATATATATTTTGTGTGTGTGTGTGTGCATGAGAGACAAAAACAAATGTAAGTAATTGTGTTCAAAATCATACTTTTTAATCAATTAAACTTTACTTCTGTAGTGCCTGACCAATGTGCTGTACAGGAATACAATACGGAAGTTTAAATACACTTGGATAAAAAGAACAGCAACCTCAATCCAAAATAAAAAAAAATACATTTTGAAAGAAATTTTAAATAGATGTGTTGGAATGATCATCCCATTTCTTATACTGGGACCATGCAGTTTCCAGCAGGTGTTTCTTCGCTGATCATAAAAATCTGCTGGGTTGGTGCCGGGTTCAAATATTGCACAAATAATATGGGGAAAAAAATATTTTGTGCTGAATTCTAAAACTAACCGTGAGCCAGTGCAGGGCTACAGAATAGATGTGATGTGCTCATGTTTTCTGGTACCAAGAAGGCAGGCTGCTGTGTTCTGTTCAAGTTGAAGATGGAGAAGAGGTTTGGTGTACTCTCCAGATCTCGATGACAAAAGGTTTCACTCTAGAAAGAAGACGAAGCTGTCTCTTAACCACCAATTTGCTTGGCATATTTTAAAGACTTGTCTAAATCAACTCCCAGGTATTTAGCAGCACTACTAATATGAGGGAAATTCATTCCTTCATTTTTCCTTTTTTTTTAAAGTAGCATCTTCATTAAACCCTTTTTTATTTTTTAAAGTAGCCTCTTGATTAAACAAATTTCTCATTTATTAAAAAGATTTGAAGAAATGACTTGCTGTCAATGCTTCAGGGTGAGAAAAAATGTTTCTTTTAGAAGAGTGGTACTGAAACTCATTACTTTTTTTCTGCAACCTAATGCTAAGCTTCCCTTCTCTCTGTTTAACAGTGGTGATCAGTCAGTGGCAAAGCGAGCCGAAGGAGCGGATCATCTCTCTCCTCCTGACTCACCTGCCCCTCCTCAAACCAGGTAACATGGATGCCAAAATGGAGTACATGAGCCTCCTCCCCAAAATCTTGGCTCACACCATTGAGCATGGTCGACACTTGGAGGAGAGCAGACAGCTTCTCTCTTATGCCCTCATCCATCCGGCCACCTCCCTCGATGACCGTGCCAACCTAGCTCTCTGGCTTAACCACCTGGAGGAGCGTGCTGCAGCCCGGGGAGCAGGAGACTCTCTGGAGCGTCCGCCATCCTCTCACCATCATGGGCAACTGTATTCGCAGCAGCAGCAGCAGCAGCGATACGGGTCAGACGATCGAATCAACGGCTGGCAGAGCTCTAGGGACTCTGGACTTGGGAACTGGCAGCAACAACAACAACAGGGGTGTGAAAACGGGCATCTCTCTCTGTACCCATCAGCCTCTGTGCCATCCACCATTAACGCTGTTGGGACAGGAACCGGGACCAACACAAGTGAGTGGAACCTTTTTAACTTTTTTTGTGATCAATAAATGAAAGTCACTCACTAAGCCAAGGGTATCGAACTCAATTCCTGGAGAGCTACAACGCTGCATAGTTTTACTCCAACCTTAACCGAACACACCTGATTCCACTAATTATATCCTCTTAGCACGTTTGAAGAGACTCTTATGTCTACTGAAACATGATTGGAACAAAAATCAGCACGGGAATTGAGTTTGAGATCCTTGCACTGAGCAATCAATCATTTGAAAATGTTTTGAAAGGATATTGAATAATTATTGATGATAACACTCTTCGTTGAATACACAACACAACCTTAAAAACTAGAGGGCCCCTTAGACAGTGTATTGCAGACTTTACACTAGGGCTGAACAAATTATCACAATTGCAATTAAATCGCAATATGAATAAACATATTTTTAAAATCTGAGAAACTGCAATTACGCCGTCAAGTGATTCAACATAGTGAAATGTAATGTTTATTACAGCAACTTTCAACGAATAAAATTTGGTAAAGTCAGATATTTGTTTTTTACATATATTTAATCAACCTTTCAGTTAGTTTCTTTTATTATTGACTTTAATATTAATGTTAACTCCAGAGTCAATATGTGTACAAGGCTGGAAGATCAACAAATCAATCATTATATAATATAAAAAAAATTCTATTAAGATTTCAAAGGTCACAATAATCACATAGCAAATCGTTGGCACAATTGTGGTTAAAAATCATCGCATTTCAATGATTTTCCAAAATAGTTCAGCCCCACTCCACACCAATGTAGTGCTTCTAGTGTAAATGCCTTTGCTAACGTCGGGTTATCAGCAGAGAATCCACAGCCTTGACAGTGCATTGTCAAAATATTTACCAAATATCTCAGACAGAAAATCATATATTTAAACCTAATGTTCATTTTGGATAATTGGATTTTGTTGAAATAAGTTGAATTGAAAAAAAACAACAATCTTACTCTTGAAGTATATTTTCTCTAGCAAGCTTAAATTTAAGAGAACTTGAAATCTGTATTTTAGAAGGACATCCCTGAATGAGTTGGATCACTAAAAAGGCCACAACAAACATTGTGATGTTGAACACACTTAATTAGTTAATTTGCATTTAGTTGTGGGGGGGAAAACAGATAGTTTGTATCTTTTCTTTGCTGTTTTGTGGAGTTGTTGGCCAACAACAACAAATGTGTTGAATGACTACATAAAACATGGATGTAGTGTCTGTGACGTCACCCAAAGATTTTAGATGAAGGTAAAAGAGGCTTCAGGTAAGTGTAGCCAGCTATCGCCTTCGTGAAAGTGTGTCAATTCCCGGTTATCGAAAATGGGTCCACAGAGCAAAGATGTCTGATTGGTTGAATCTTAAACACATTTTAAAATAATTTACCCCCCTCAGAGTGATCAGAAAGGTCAAAGTTAGCAATTTAAATCAAACCCTATGAAGCCAGGGGTGGAGAAATGTTTTGTGATCTCCAAAGTTTTAACATGGAAGTGCAGGAGAACCGGCTCACTTCTGGAGTCAGCCTCAAGTGGCCAGTTAAGGAACTGCAGTTCAGTTACTACCTATTACTAATCGACGGGAAATCAGGAGGATGTCACATGGTGTGTAGTCAGTATTCCTCCTCTTCTTCTTCTTCTTCTTCTTCTTTTTCTTTTTGAGATAGAGAGTTAACCTGGCCTTTGCTAATTGATGCAACTTGCATTTGACAGGTGATGTAATATGTGTTCTTAAATTATGTAGATTATATAGTAAATTGTGAATTTAAATGTCTTAAATCTTTAAATATTTTTTTTTACTTGTGTTCAATTTGGTGCCAGACTGGTGTTTTTAGAAGTGAGTTTTCTTGTTCTGTTAGCTTCAAGTTATTCTGGAGACTTATGAGCCTGCCAAAAAGATCTCTCCCTATCCACAGCTGTATATGGCTATTTCGGTTGTATTATTTGAACATTTTCTCTGGTTGACAAGATCTGAAACAAGTCTTATGGTAAAAAAAAATAATAATCATCTCTTCTCCCATTTTACTGAAGGAAGAGTTTTAAACATCTGTTGTTGAAAAGAAATAATCATTTTAGATTTATGGTATGGACCAACACAACAACAACTCCTTCACATTATTGTTCATGTTTCAAATCTCCACCTGTTTCCTCCTTATTACTTGAGATGATGTGTTTATGACCCCGGTTTATCTCTCGCATATAGCTCATCTATATCAGAGGCTGTCTGTGAACCAAGAGAAAATTTGGAGATGAGGCACTGCCGGGCTCAGGGCGGAACAAAGATATTCAGATTGAACATATCTGTGGTCAGAGCATGATATTTCAAGCGAAGAATGCAAGGGTCTATTTTTCTGATGAAGGAGACAGCTGAGGATATAAATAAGGGCACATTTAAAGCACTGCTCAACCAGATCCTCTTTATTTTTGTCTAGTTAGAGTTTCACCAGCACAAAGGACTGGTTTCACAACTCACCTCCTGCACCTTCAGGATGTGCACATTGAAAACAGCTTTTCTGGCTGCTGAAAAATAAACTGCGGTTTCCTTCGTCGTGAGCTACCTGGGTTAGAGCTGTATCTCGAGACAGATTTCCTGAGTCAGCTTAAGTCGGATGCACAAGCTCCCAGTCTGGGTCACTCCTCGTTCAGTTGCCTGGATCTCAATATTGATTTCTTTTTTTTGGGGGCTTCCTCTCGTGTTGTTTCATCAACTAATAACCTACTTTGACCAAAATTTCAAATCAGTACTTTTGGCTTCTGTTTGATAAAGTAGTCTGATGAAAAATGTAACTGTTTACCTAATGAATATGTACGATATAATCCATGGTTAAGCATGCATTATACAGTTCTAAATGCGTGACATGGAGTCAAAGAACACCCTGGTTGCCTCTGTGAAGTGTGCTTTTTTTTTAATTTAGTCACAGGAAACGATTGTATTTAGCAACATAGCCTAACCTCAACTAATTCAACCTTCTATTGAAACCTGACAAGCGATTTGTAAAGCAGCCTGGAGGAGCTCACATTGAGAGGGAATGAGAGCCATATGTCCCGCTGCCGTGAATATCACAGCTTTCAAAATGAACACCATCAAAGCAAAACTTAATAAAAATGTCTTCGATGACGAGTACATGACTTGTGGACAATGGAGCAGAGGTCCCTAAATGGCGGTTGGTGGAAAAAAATGGTGATTACTGTGAACGATTTCTGAACTATGGTCTAGCGCTTGAAGTGTTTGTTACTGTGGTTACTAAAGATGTGCAAAGATACAGTGAACAAACCAACCTGGACTACCTGTGCAGTTATTCAGAATTAATCAACACCCTCCATTAGATTCAAGACATATTCAGACAGACTATAGCATAAAAATATATAATTTTCATGAAATAGGAAAGTACTGATTTACAGTTTTTGAATCTGTTCTCTGGCTCTTGCAATTATCATAGCTTAGCATAGATCATTGAATCTGATTCATTGACTGTGTGTGAACATGGATATAGCAACTTTTGTATGAAAGATAAAGGGGTCTCAGAATGGATCCAGACTCGCACAGACTGAAGGGTTAATTCTGAATATATCTTAAACAAACTAAATTAAAAGTAAATCACCTCCCTCCGAGTTCATGAAGGTCAAATACAATATAAAAAATATTTTAACACTATGGGTATAAACATGTTTTTTTCAGCTTCAAAGTTGGTCAGTTTTGACAGGGGAGTGATGGAGAACCTGCTCACTTCTGTGGCCCTTGTGGCTGGTTGAGGTACTACAGTTTTTATAGTTTCTATTTCGCATCAGTACAGAGAGCAGTAGGTTGCCTCTGGATCTGATCAGAAAATACATATTTCTCCCAATTTTTTGTCGTTTAAGCTTTACTCTTCTATAATTACTTAAAGGGCAATGTTATTCGCTGAAAATTGTTCCAGCTAATAAACCTCTTGAAACCGCAAGTTTTTGGGTTGACAAGGTTGCAGACATGCTCAGTTGTGAGGCTTACCTGTAAAGATTACCTGCTTACCTGTATTTTTAATGCAAGTACATTTGTATGTTTGTCATATTTCTGAAGTAAGTACCAGATAGAATTGTGTGAATTATACAAATTTTATTGGATTTAATGAAGGGTTTGACTATGGAGGAGGTGAATAACTAAAACTCCAACTTAAAAGATGGAAAAATACATGTTTAATTAATTAGTGTATTTTTAAATTCCAACTAATTTTGTGCTTGGTTATCGCTTACATATTTTTTAGTCCATATGCAAATTGTGTGAGACAATGTATTTATCATTTCACTTGTTTTTTTTATATTTACTAAAATCCTTAACGATTCTTTATATTTACATTTAAAGCTATTTTGACTATGTGTTTGTTTAATAATGTACACGATCAATATTTGATCATTAATGACACATTTGCCTTCTTTTGACATAAAAAAACTCTCTTGCAAAAAAAACTTTTACTGTCAAGCTTTCGTTTTCCAGCACAGAGCTATAAAGTGAAGAGAGCATCCCGTGTCCTGCTTAAAACAGACAAACTGCTCTCACCTCCCCTGCTAAGCCCTGCATACCATCTTAGCTCTTCCCTTGTAAGGTATCCTTTGTGGGGGTTTGTATTTAGGGTAAATGGCTAATATTTAGGGATTGGAACTTGTAATGTTAGCTGGGCACCTATTTTAAACTAGCCCGCGCAGATCTATACATAGTCCAAACATTTACAGCCGCATATAGGAGGAGAGGACGCTTTCCACACAGCCTATAATGTATTTTCTCTATCTTGTTCTGTTTGTATATCTTTTTCCTCCTCTTGTGACTGGACTGAATGTTCCAGAATGGGAAGACAGGCTCACCTTTAGAAGGCAACGGAAAAGCCTCGCAGCTTGTTTGGATTTGCCTCTGCTGAGGAAACAAGTAAATGTGTGTTGGTCATGCTGGCTCGAGCTCTTTAGTGCTACTGCAGCTCTCGGTGAGGGTAGGCCCGGTGTTTGCGGTTTTGAGATTGATTTAAAAAATTTCTTTTTAGATGGAGAAAATTATTTAATGGGTTACTCACTCAAAATTCAAAATGACTAGCTGAGCATTCACCCTTGATCTTTTTCTGCTCCTTTTTAGTATTTTTATTTCAAAATATTAATTCTGACGTTGAGCCAAGATGCATTATACTTAATAATCAGAGGTGAGTTTAAATTTAGAATATTTTCTGTATTTTAATATGTCAAATACAAGCGTACTTAACAAAATAACATGCCAAGCATTCATTTTTACACACCCGAATGTTTAACTGCAATTTGTGGCCAGAGAAGTTAGGTGAAGAGGCTTTTTTTTACACATTATACAACATCAAAAGAGACTTTGGATACTTACTTAGTCTGCAAAAGCAAAATATGGATATAAAAAAATGTTTATTTTATATAATGTGTTTCACAAAATGAAGAAATCAAGATTTCATTCATTTAGATTTTACTTTTTATATATAGTGTCTTTTCTAAATAACTTGCTCCACTCTAACAGCCCAATTCCAGCCAAACAGTTCCTCACATTAAACTCACCTTTTCTACTTCTACATTGAAAATAATACAATAAAAACATGTTTCATATATCATGTGATTCATATTTCACATCTTTTTCAATATTTTCTTTCCTTTTGATTGAACACTGCATGGGAACAGGTTATTTTTGATGTAGGATGCTAAATCAGTAAAAAAAGGGCAAAAAGTGGGAAGTATTCAATCTTTTCACATACGTATTCTATCTTTTTTAATAGAAAAAATGCCCTAAAGGTCTAGAACTGAAAAATCTAAAATTGTGTTGCTTTATTGAAGCCAGCTATCCAAAAACCAGAGTGCATGAGAGATGAACTCCAGCTGCATATTACATGTCCAAATGCAGCTACAAAGAAAGTTATGCCAACAACATGCTAAAACCTGCTTCCAAAGATGGATTCAAGGATAAACAGGAAATGCTTGGACTATAGGCTACTGAAGTCTTTTATTGCATCGGGATAATTATTGAGTAATCCTTATTGATTAGACCAGTTACATTTTCTTCCAATTTATTGTCAGTTTCTTGTGTTTACTACAAATAGATTACTACTGGGAAAGCCATTTTCAGTTTTTTTTCTGCACATAATTTCCCCACTCTCTCCTTGCACTGATATTTTCTCCTCTTGCAGTAAGCTCATTCTTAAACCATGTGTTTTAGAGTCCCTGTTTTTTATTGTAGAAAGGAAGAAGTACGTTATTGCATCCTAGCCTTTTCAGTCAGGCATATTACAGGGGAGTCCGCGGTCCTAAGTAAGAGACTAGGAGGAATGTCATTATTTGAAGAAAAAAAAAATCTATCACCCTTTGGTTTTTATTCAGGTTGTTAAAACATTGATCGACTCAACTCTGGTACGGCGTGATCAAATAATTGTATCTAAATGTAGAGCAGAGAACTGATCAACACTCCAGATTCAGTCAGTACACCTACTGAAACCAACCGTTCTGAAGATGGCCTTAAATGTGTTTATCAAATATATGTTTCTATAAAACCCACGTTTTTTTTATTTAAAATGGCGAGATCCTTGGTGGTGGAATAGAACAAAGAACAAAAATGCAGCTAATGTCCATTTTGAGCACTACACAATTCAGATGTTAATACAACCTTTTTAATTTAGTTAATGATTAAGTTATGTCAAAATCCTTAAATGTCAGTGTATTTTAAAGTAACATCATCTTGAGTTGTGGTGTCAAATTAAACCTGAGCCGCTGATGTGTTGCAACACTTTTAATTTGATTTTATTTATTAATTTTTCAAAATAGCTCTTGAGTATGAAATCATATCCTGTCGTGGATATTCATTGCACTCCAAAATAATTCAGCATACTTGTAGTCTACTGTGACCAGCATCGGCGCTGCTGATTGTCCAAACTGAAGACAGAAAATAGTAGGTTTGGAATCTTCTGCTTGGTAACAATATACAAATAATATGTTTAACAATAAACAAAACATGCTTTGTTTGAAAAGAAGCAAAAACATTTTCAATATTCCAATCCATTTTCTCACAATAAAATGTACTCTGTTAACAGGTAGTCAGAAATACACTTGTTAGTGGAACTTTCATTATTATTAATATTATTATAAAAGAGTGTTTAGCATAAAAAAAATCATTAAAACAACAACATAGGAATTTGAAGAAGGGGATGCTTCTTTGTTTTTTTGTGCTGCTCTTCATGAAGTGAAAAAAAAATGTTATGGTCCAAATATGCCTAATAACTTTTCTTCAAAAGTTAAAGGCCTAGTATGAAAAAGTACACTTTATTGTTTATAAAAATACATAAATACAAATATTTTGACTTTTAGTGGCCATTGTTGCTAATGTTGGTGTTTAATAGACTTCACACAAATTAGTCACAACTTAAAACCTTGTGCGGGAAAATATGGTCCTGGAATTAATGTAAAATGTAAACAGGGCAGGTAAAACACGAAAGTGAAAGTTTAAGGCTAAAAATTTGCTCTGGTGAGGTATGCATTAAAATGTACTTGCAAGGTATCAGATTTCAGTTTTCATCAGGAGAAGCAAACTAATTCAACAAAACTACAAACCATATTTAAAACACCTACTTTTTTCATTGGGTTGTTTATTCAGTCTGCTTGACATAATATTGTTTTTCTTGTTAGTGTTGTGTCCTCATGAGGCATACATATTTAAGCCCAAATAGCTCAATTAATATTTTTTTGACCATGAACCTGGAAAACTGTCGGGTAATTATCTTCTATCCAGTTAGAACTGCCACGAGTTCAGAGAGGGTCTGCTTTCAGTTACTATGCTGCCCACAGCTTCAACCAGTTCCCAACACAGATTAGAGGCCCTACAACCTCAATCAATCAAACAAACTTGATTTATCCAGCACCAAAAACGCCTCTCACGATAAGTGATCAGTAAAGTCTTGCACATAGTAAATCATGTTTATGAAAAATATATTTGATTTGGTTTTGTAATCAGGTGATCTAATACTTCCTGGTTTGGTATTTAGGGTTTTCCTTTTTTCAGCTGTTCCACTGATCAACTTATCTGAACCTACTGATCTGTTTTACTTATTTTGGAAAATAAAAATTGGAGAAGTGAAATCAGGAGAAGCTAAATGTAATTGTCTGTGTCAGAAACATGTGCAGTAGTAGAATATGATACAGGATGATTAAAAAAGAATACCACAACACAATGTAATCAAAGAAACATGACGGAACCTTTGGTAATTAATCAATGTGAAGAGTACTTAACAAACTTTAGAGATTCCTTAAATTGACAGCAGAAAGAGTTTAGCTCTCTTTTTCTTTTTTGCAGAGTTCTTGATTTTCAGTGTTTTGGTATTCTTTTTGGATCACCCTGTAAAACATGTTTGTAATTAATGAGCAAGCACAAGCATAAAAACTACTTAAAACTCTTTTAAGTTAGTTCAAAATATAATGTTCAGATGATAGGAAAAAAACGATATATAGCCATACTGAAGTCCTGACTAAAAACATATCTATTTAAGTATGCCTTTATTGCTGTCCACTTATGAACTTTTCTCTTTATAATCATTCAGTAGATATTTGGATCATTCAGTAGATATCAATGTGTAATAATGTCTTACTTTTTAAATAATTGTTTGTTTTATCTTCTGTTTTTATCCCTGACCTTTTTTTTTTAATTCTTTTGTAAAGCACCTAGACTTGCTCTTTGTGTTAATCGTGCCACACAAATAAAATTCAGAAAGAAGTCGTCAGAGACGTATTTACGGGTTCGTTGTTGACTCTTCTCGAGCTGTGTTCACTTTGATGCTAACGCTCTGAATGTTTTCTGGCAGTCCTTTCAGGGGGACAGCACAGTCCTCTGAGGCGCTCTGTGTCTCTGACTCCTCCGATGAGCGGGGGTTCGAATCAACCGCTAGGTCACAGCTGGCTGTCCCAGGAGGACCTGCGTCCCAGAGGCCCCGCCCCTGACCACGCCCCCATTTCTCCTCAGAGCAGCGTGGCATCCTCTGGCAGCGGTGGGAGTGAACATCTGGAGGAGCACACAGCATTGCGAAGTACATTCCATGAAGAGGGCAGCGGGATGAGGGGTCAGTGGCTCCATTCACAAATTATGATCTTAAAGCTTTGAGTTTACAGGAGTGCAACTTTACCCCCAAATATTTTTGTTTCTTTATTCTCTACAACCCAATCTTTCCCTGTTATTTTAAGAACCAGATGTTGGTTAGAGGGGTGTGAAACATTTCTGTTTGTGAATATTTGTCCAAGATTGATTGTGATGAGTGGTATTGGGGATTTAAGAAAATATTTATCTAATATAATGACTGAATGACTGAATAGAAATGCTTGAATCTGATTTAAAAAAAAATTTAAATACAGGACACATATTATTATAGCTTTATTACTTTTCACAATTCTACATCTCTTTAAGAATTTATTATTTATAAATGAGAAAATCATCTTTTTTCCCCTTTTTGAGTTTTAAAGTCAAACTGTTCAAAGCTTTTTCCGGCAAATATACAGCACCAAACTGAACAGGTGCAAAGTAAAGTTCATTATGGAAAGTTCACATGTAAATATTTTTATAGTTATTCAGTTTAATAGAAACAATCCACATCCCTATTATCACTTACAACTGGAGGTGTATGCCAGCTCTAAGTTGAGTGTAAACAGAGAGCCACGTTTTGCAACAGAACTTCTTCCTCTTTTTATTTTTTGGAGATAGTGCTGCTGTACTCATTGCACTGTATTTAATTGGGAGCTGGACGAGGTTTAGAGTCTCTTTTTTGCTAATCAGAAAAATTAAAGAAACTATTTTTATTGATAACTTTTAAGACATGGTTTGATGTGGTGTAATAGGTGAGATAGAAAGAACGATCAATAGACCCTTTTACAGGTCACATGATCAAATATTTGCCCACGCATTTTGGAAACTCAAGTGGAGGTGTTCCCCAACCGTTTTCCTGCAACCCAAAATGTCTGACTGTTGTGTTTACGGTTACACTAATAGCACTTAATAATTAATGAATAAATGCACTTCCTAATATCTTCTATCCACCCCACTTTATTACACGGATCTTGTAGCCAGATACCATTTGATAACCTTAACTTATTAAAATATTTTTAATAGTCTTTGAAAGACAATCCACTCACACACGCTAAAACGTCATCGTTCTTTACAAACAGTAAAAGGGTCTATTGAAAGATCGATTTCTATCCCATCTATTGCATCACTCTTCTTTATCTTACATATACTGTATTTGAAGAAATAACAAAATTCTTTAACATCTCAAAAATGCTAAAAGAAAAATTACAATTAAAGCAGCACATTCCAGTCAATTGTGTAATGGAGAAGTTTGCGGTATGCCGCTAGCATTTTAGAAGCCCATCAGGAAAGAGTGTAGAAAATATTGACAATATTGAAGCCGGTAAATGTCTTATTTTACCATGCCACTAATTAATTTGATACAAACGTGCAATTTACTAACGTAATTGTCTAGAAAGTAAAATGTATTATCGTTTTTGTTTGTGTCTCATAACCCCTTTTTTAGTTTTGTCTTCTTATTAAAATTGCCTGCTAAAGAAAGAAAGCCAAAGCTCATATTGAACAAATTCAAACTGGGCTGTTTTGGATAATGCCAAAAAAGGATTATCCAGTGATTAGGAAGGAAAGGAAAAAAATGTGCATTAATATATTTTCTTCTAAATGCTTTGGTGTTGTACAGAATGCATAAACATATTTGCAGAACTTGAATGAAGAGTAAATGTTTTTGTTTTAGATTCAATGTGAAGGATGGTTTGTCTTGCAAGATATTTTTATTTGATAAATTTCTTTACTTAATTGCAATTTTATTATTGATGGTAATGCCAAAAAGGCACTCTAATTGTGAACCAAATTAAAACTATAGTACCTTTAAAAACACACTGGATTCGAACTGCACAAATACGAATCTTTCATTGACTTCATCCACGTGTCATCTCATTCACTCTCTCTCTCTCTCTCTCTCTCTCTCTCTCTCTCTCTCTCTCATCTCTCTCTCTCTCTCTCTCTCTCTCTCTCTCTCTCTCTCTCTCTCTCTCTCTCTCAGATGTGCCGGCCTGGCTGAAGAGTCTGCGTCTGCACAAGTACGCTGCACTCTTCTCCACCATGTCCTATGTTGAGATGATGTCCCTGACGGAGCAGAAGCTGGAAGCTCAGGTTGGGATATTAAAAACTAGACTTCCACTTTTAATTTTTGATTTGGGACCTACACAATGGTTTAATACAGTCGGAGCAATGATCTGGAGTTTTGCATAAGCTAGATTGAGATCCTGTATTGCACCCCCTGCAGGAAAGCGTGAGTGTAGGGAAAGACGTGTTGTTTTTCCAAAAGTTTGACCGACAGACATATGGAAGCAAAATAGGATCAAATATACTTCCAAAATAAATGACTAGAAGATGGATTATGACAGGACAGATTTTTCCAGAGACAGCACCTGTTTGTCTTGGCCTGTGGTACATGCCCAGGTTCGCTTGACTCCTCCCCCACATCAAGTTAATGTCAGAAAATTGAGGTGTGAAATAAAAACTGTATTCCAAACTCACTCATTTTTCTCTCATAATTCTGACTTTCTCAAGCCAACATAATGATGAATATATTTGAAGAGAAGATACGCATTTATAAATATACAATTAATCAGAAATGAGCAGCGCTATAGCCTGTAGAGAGAGTAGGTGTGTATGCGGTATGACGCTCCGTGAGCCGGAATCACGCCACTTCTGATCCCTCAAGAAGGCGCTAATCCGAGAGGTTTTTGTGGCTGTTCTCATGTGAAAAAAGCATGGAAAAAAATCAATCAATCAATCAATCAATCAATTTTTTATATAGCGCTTCTTTAGCAGTTGCTTTCACAAAGTTCTCGTGAGGATCAGGTAGAGTAGATAGGAGTTCTCTCTGTGAGGCCCCTGGGAGCCTCGCTGACTGAGGCAGGTGCTAATCACCTCCCCAGCATAAAGAATATACAAACTTAATATCCATCGACGAACAGTTTGCCTGACAACACCTGAAAAATACAAAAAACAAAGACAAAACAGAAACTAACAAATTGAGAAACAATGGTTAGAAAACTGGTACACAGACAACAAACAGGTGATCAGCATCAGCTGCAGGATGAGAGATAAACGATGAGGAGAGGTTAGAGAGGGACTTTTAACCACATTGTTTTTTCCACATTTTGTATGTATTTAGTGCTCAGACACCATATCCGTTTAGACAAATACCAAGAGCCAATTATTCGAATGCTAGATTAAACAGATATGTTTTTTATTTAGTTTTCAACTCTGTGAACGTAGCTGAGCTCCGGACAACATCCGGGAGTTTGTTCCAGAGCTTCAGGGCTCTATATGAGAGTACTCTTCCTCCTCTGGTGGATTTATTAATAATAATTACTCATACTAATAAGAATTAACTTCATGAAATTTGTTTTCGATGCGATGGCTGCCTCCGAGACCCCTTGGCCAGCTTGAAGCTTTTCCTTCAGCAATCGCTCCATCAACGATAATTACAATGCAGTTAATGTAAACATAACTTAGATGAAAAATGTCTGAGATTAAAGTCAGAATTCTGAGATTAAAGTCAGAACTTCAACCAGCCTTCACCTCTTCTGTAAAAACTATTTCATTCAGATCAAGGTATAAATAATTCTGTTTTTCCTCTTAAATATAGCAAGTCACCAAAGGGGCACGGCACAAGATCATCATCAGCATTCAGAAGCTGAAAGACAGACAAAACATGCTGCGCTGTTTGGAGAAGGTCAGTTTCTCTTACTTTTGTTTTATTTCAAACCTTCACCAGTGTTGGTGCCCTGTCATTTCACATATAGTCAGCCAACAGCACATAATACCTTGCTCATTGGTGAAATCTTTAAGTGAGAATCCACTTTTTAATACAAGGACACTGAAACAACAAGGAAGAACACAGACGACTAATTTCAGAGCACCCTTTTCATCAAGCTTTCCATCTCGATGCATTTGCAGCCTCAGAAATCAGACACCTGCATCCATTTAAAGTTTTTACATCCCAAATGTGTCAGCCACGTTAGAGACGGCGAAACAAACATGCTTGTATTTTTGGTAGACCTTTATTTTCTCCTCACATGTCATTTTCCACCTCATTACATGTCTGAAATATCCCGACACTCAACAGTTGGCTGCGTTGAATTTATGGAAGCATCCAAAATAATACAGCCACACAACTATGCTTGGATCCATCTCTCTCTCTCTCCCTCCCTCCCTCCCTCAGGATGTTTTAGAAGGAGGGAATCTACGTGCCCCTCTGCAGGAGCTTCACCAGATCATCCAGACACCCATTAAATCCTGCAGCTCAGAGGAGACTTCACAGCGCCACCTGCTGAGTCCTGAGGGCAAAAGCTCCATGGCTAGCTCACACCTGAGCGGAGGAGAGAGTGAGGGAAACTCCACATTCATAGCTGAAGGAGACATCCCGGCTCAGTTCACTCGAGTCATGGGCAAAGGTGCAAACCACGCCTCAGTCATTACATTTATACAAAGAGAGCTTTTCTAGACACTCGGGATCTCCTGATTTTGTTTAGATATTACTTTGTTTCTATGTAGTTAAAAGTTTGCACTCAAGAACTTCCTTTTTTCTTTACAACAGTTTGTACACAGCTCCTTGTTTCCGGGTCGGATGAGGAGAACATTAGCTCCTACCTGCAGCTAATTGATAAGTGTCTGATCCATGAGGTAAGCTCTCAACTTCTCCAAATCACTCTGCATTTCTTAATTTGAGATTTCTAGATCTACAGTTACATTCAGACTGCAGCTCAAAGTGACCCAAATCAGGTTGTTTTGTCCATGAGCGACCTGTACCTAATATTTTCAGGACAGTTTGAAGAACTCTTTTCTGATTTTGTCAAATCTGACCCAGGTCGCTTTCATAAGTGGTCCTGAATCTGGTAAATTTTTTCAGCGTGACCTCAGTTTGAACAGCCAGGTTGCATTTTTTTGTCTTTTGCATAATCGAGCCCAACT
Source organism: Danionella dracula (assembly GCA_900490495.1). NCBI lineage: Eukaryota > Metazoa > Chordata > Actinopteri > Cypriniformes > Danionidae > Danionella > Danionella dracula. The sequence continues at coordinate 5,764,853 of UELW01000223.1, forward strand.
TGCACTGAAAACGAGTTTCTACACGAGAATTATTATACAGAAATAGTTACAAGACGAGTCCAAAGATGAATTTGAAGCTTATGAAGGTGCGGCTCTTATCCAAAACACTTTAAAGTTTACCATAATAGGTTTTCTTTTCCATCTCAGTTTTTCTTACTATTGTTTAATGCTAATAAAATTGGCTCTGATCAGATATTTGCCCCCCACAAAGTATCAAGCGTGCCCCAGAGCTTCAGTGTTTGTCTGTTAGCAGTGCATTCTGGATGATGTAGTTTCCACTTTTGTGCATGCGGGTCACATTGGAGCTGCATTTCATTCACACAGAAGACGGATAGCAGGCGGATGGTATTTGTAATGTGAACGAACACATAAAAAAATGGATTTCACAAAAAAATCTGAATAAGAACTGCTGTAAAATTATCGTCATTGGTGGTATAAATATATACATCTAATGCATCTAAAAATGTAATGTAATTGTGTAGACACAACATTGAATTTTCTTTTTATTTCAAATTTTGTGTATCAGTTATGGATGTAAATATTTTAAAATATTTAATGTCTGAAGTGTTGCATGCATGTTGAAATGAAATATTAAGAATAATTTGTATGTTACATACAGTCCAAAGTACGGGTGTAACGATACACAGGATCAATAATCTATCAATATACAAGGGCTCAGATTCACATTAAAGCTATTGAGAATTGTCATCGCTTGAGTTTTTTTAGGATTAGCATCAGAGAATAGTGAGGATGCCATTCTGATGACTAGAATTTAAAACACGTTTTTTTTTCCTCGCAGTCTTTCACCGAGACGCAAAAGAAGAGGTTGTTGTCATGGAAACAACAGGTCCATGTCCAGTTTCGATCCATTTCAAGAAAAACTCTGCTGGACCTTACCGGACACAGACGGAGGTAAAGAGCTTTTCCTTCCTGTTTAATCTGTGACTTCAGGTCTGCGCTTTTACCCCTGACAGCTGTCGTCTGATAAACACAACAGCGTTTCCTTACAAAACCAGTTCTGTCGCTCTAGATTTACTAGATTACATCATTCTGTGGATTGAAGACAGGAATTAAGCAAGACCAGACCAGTCCTGTTGAGGTTGACTCTCTGTCAGCTGTATGAATGGATGAGGAGTAAAGCACTGACATCAGTGATTTTTATTTATTGAACTAAGACTTTAATGATGATTGGATTTCACAGACCACACTGAAGTGTTTAGGATCATGAGTCAGTGTGCCGCCACTCCCAACTGGATTGCTTCCTGGTTAGAAAATAGAGCTTTATGGCCAAATGTGAGATGTTTTATACTTCCACATCAACCATCAGTATGTCCAAAAGATGTCTGAAGAAAGATTTCAGATTTATGTTCCATGGGACAGTATGGATTCAATCAAAAGAAGCAAAATATAAAGAGGGAAATAAATGTTTTGAATAAAACACATTCTCATTTTGTGGGTTGCAACTTTCATAAAACATCAACCGTCATTGTTATAGTTCTATTCCAGAATGATGCCATTTTTAGCTTTCTTTTCAGTTAGCATATTGCCAAAAAATGTTTTAGATATATATTTTTGAATTCAAATGTTTTTTGAATAGGCCGATTGCCTGGAAACATCTATGGATCTTTTTTTACCAAGTCATGGATTGATTTTTTTTTTAGCTTGTCCCATTAAATCCCTTGCATTTGTATTCTTTGAAAATGCTGTTTTATTTATTTATTTGCTACGACTTTAATGGCAAAATTTAAATTTGATAAACTATAAAATCTATTACAAGAATATAAAAAGTTTTATTTTTAAGCTGCTTCAGGTTGATGTAGAAAATCAGTGACCTCATTCAGTAGTAGAATATTTTATTACATTTTATTTTCTGAGGCCTTTAAAGCCATTTATCGACACCATACACAAACAGCTTAGAAAAACAGATAAAAAGCAATTACAGAAAGTAGGAAAACAATACAGAAGTTACACTAATCAAGAAGCATAAGGAGAAAACCTAAAAACAAACAGAGACTGATATCATTGTGTAGGCTTGTAGAATATCTTCAGCTTATTTTAAAAATAAAAACACTGTTACCAACATCATCTGGTATATGGTACAGCAAAGCAGTTTAATGTAATAATATCTTATTATTTATTCGTTCCAGCAGTCGTTATGGTCAATCCAACTCATTGCCAACCTCAGGCTGCGTGGGCAGCGCTATCCCCATCCGAAGAAACCTGCGGCAGTATCAGATGCGCAGTTTACCTGGTGTCAGACCCGTCCCGCTTGGCACCAGCGGCCTGTTTGGAACCACCCGAAGTGGCAGCAGCACCCCAACCGGCCTGAAGCAGGGCAGACAGGTCTGTAAAACGCAAAAGCAGCTCGAGGTTCTCTGGTGGATGGACCTGGAGGCAATTTATAGCATTCCAGAATTCCTACATCACCGCCGAATGGAACAAGTGATGATGGGCTTCGGGGGTGTAGTGATAACCTGGCATTCCTGCTTGTCTGCTCAAACATTTTTCTAGGCACGTTTACAATGGGAGGAAGTTCCAGCTGCCTGGCTAGCTCAGAGTCTGCGGGGTTATTGTAGGTGTGCGAAAAAGCCCATGGAAGGTTGGAAGGAGGAGAAGAGGACAGGAGAAAAGGAGGGAAAGAGAGAGAGTGGGGGGGTGAGTCTGAGGCAGTGAGAACAGTGCACAGGCATTTCCTGTTTTTCCCTGCTCTGCTGTACTGGAGGGCCAGGAAAGGGGAAGAGGGAGTAAGACCGAGAGCCGAGAGAGCTGGAGACTGAATGAAGCAGGGGTAGGTGGGTCTAGGGCTGATCTCTGTTAAAAGGATACATGTCCATGTTCCCTTCCATGCCATAAAGGATAAAGGTTTTGATATCTTTTGGGACAATGATGATGTATTTAAGGCTCATAAACAGCTAATTCTAACCTTTTATATTTCTGGTTCTAGATGAAAGGTTTCTAGTTGAAACTTAATGTTCTTTTAATAGTTCAAATTTCAAGTTTGGAACTTGTTAGAGCAATTCTTTTGGTTTAAGCTGAAATACGTTATTTTACATAGAGTGCAGTATATTTGAGTAATGCTTACCGTTTCCGTGAACTGTATTTTTGAGTATTGCTTACAGTATGTAATGGCCAGTTCTTAATTTGTTCGAACTCTAGCAGGGTGTTGTTCCAGCAGGGTCAGAGGAGGAGAAAAGGTCGGGAAATGTTTTACTGTAGCAGTGTCACTGAAGGTTTTTGTGCACATTAGGAAAGGAAAATAACACTCTCACCTCACACAGAACACTGAGAAATAAAGCTTTAAAGTTTAATTGGATTTAGTTTCATTTGGGTTTATAAGTGACTCAAGCTATTAAGCACCAAGCCAGACAATCATAAAGAAAATCTGTTGATCTGAGGTTTTATATAAATGTTAGATACAGAGATTTTCGATTAAAGAAAAATGCTCATGTAGATTGATCTTTTTCCCTCTTACATTTTACTGCATAGAAATCCCAGGAAAAATTAATTTAACTTAAAGGAAGTTTTACAAAAGCAGTAAATGACTGATGAAATCTTTTGGAATGGACGTGGGGTCTGAACGGGTTGATCTCCTGCACAAAATTGAGAAACTCTCCAGATTACTCCTCTATTTTAATAAAGTACTTATTCTTCGACTGTTTCTTTGTTGTTACAGCAAAATATAGTCATGGCTTGACAAGGAATATGAGAATTCTGTGTTTTATTTCCACAGACCTTGTTACTTGTTCGTGTCACAATTGTTGTGTATATTACAGTGTGTGTAATTCAGATATGAAATATTTGTCTTTTTTTATTTCAACTCTCCCTTGACACTGTGATAGTTTATTGATTGAAAGTTTTTTTTTTAACGCTTAGGTGGTTTTCTTGTGTTTTGTCTGTCAGGGTTTGTGGTTTGCCAACCCAGGGGGCAGCAACAGCATGCCTAGCCGCACGCACAGCTCTGTTCAGAGGACTCGATCGCTGCCCGTCCATACCAACCCACACACCTTGGCCATGTTTCAGCAAGCAGGTACGAGAGCAGAAATCAGCCACTGAAAGGTCAAGCGTAGTTCTGGGTTTGAAATGATCCTAGTTTTGTGCGCTGTTCATGTGGGAATGTTTGGTACTGCATCCAAATAAAACTGCTCAGTATTAGAACATAGCTGATCACACTTTTGGCTTTGATTTTATCTAGATGAGGTGCAGGACACTAACAAAATTATAACAAATGTATAACAAATTATAAGAAAGCGTGAAATTGTAAGTAGCAAATGTTCTACTTACTTTTTCCAGGGTTTTTCGAGCCCAAATTTTAAGCCTTAAAAAGTCTTACATTCACTGTTCTTGGTCTTAAATAATTTTTCACTTTTTGTTTTTTGTTTTTTAACCCAGATATTGAAAAAATGCTTCTAAATTCTATAAAAATGTAAATTATGATCATGTAAATCCTCAAAAACATAAAAGTGATGCTTAGCGGCGCCATAAATGTTTTTAAGGTTGCCAGATATGGACATAAGACTCATAAATGTAAAAAACTGTAAATGTGATCGTAAGGCTTCCCAAAGTGTGCATAAATACTCAAAATTATAAAAAAGACTGTTAAGGGTTCCAGAGTTTGAGAAAATGCTCATAAATGTTCAGCTTTCTAAAGGTCATTTTTGGGGTTGCCAGAGTTTGAGAAAAGCTTCATAAATTCTCTTACACATAAAAGTGATGGTTAGGGTCTCAAACAAGGTATTTAAAGCAAACTGTTTATTATGCAAAAAACGTTTTGCATGTGTTTTTGATGTTATGATATGAAACCTGGAGAAAACTCATTTTAACTTGTTTTTATCTTTTGGTTTAAGTTTGCACTTGTGGCTATAAAAAGAGAGTTAATTACCCCTAAATCTAGACTTGAACTGATGAAGCGCTTGAGTGTCTACTGGTGATAAATGAAGTGACAACTATTGGGAATTTTTTTTAAGACATACTAAGTAAACTCTCTATCATAAAGTTATAGACACATATCCTATACAAGTGTGTATATACTGATTGTGTGTGTGTACATCTAAATAGTCATTCATATTTTTTATTTAATGGCAATTTTATACTTCGAAGAACTTACTACAAAAATTACGCACTTACGTATCAAAAATAACCCTACATATAATGTAAAGAAGTTCGAATATATATTCTCTTGCATCGCCTTCCTCCCTTCTGAGTGTTTTTTGTGTGTGCTCCACTGACACACATTCAGAGCAGACAGATGTTCCGCTCTCCGTCTCACTTCCTGTAGTTCATTCCATTCTCATAGATTTACACACACACCCACACACACACACTCCTGAGGACGAAGAAAGAGAGGCTGTAGTTTATGATAGCTAGGTTGAGACTGCGTTTATTGTACAAAAAAAGCTAGTTTTCAATTAGTTACTGCTGTCCAAAAAGTTGTTTTTAGAACTGAATCAAGAAACTTAATGTTCATTTACAGTACCATTTCTGTCTTTATCTTGTTGTCTCTCCTGTCACGTCAATGTGTCCGCAGCATCAACTCTTCAAACTAAATTCACAGACTTAATGAAGTACATTAGGTCTTAAATACAGTATTAGCGGTCGAGCTCCTGCACAAAATAGTGAAACTCTCCAGGTTCCTCCTTTAATGCACTAAGAAAGTACCTTTTCTTCTACTGTTCGTTTGTTGTTGTCTGCAGCAAAATTTAATCATGATTTGACAAGGAATCTGAGGAATTTTCGAGGGTTTTCACAGATTTGATTGTGATTTTGCAGATTTGCATGTTCCTGTGACTGAGCCGGACATCAATAATCGCTTGGAGTCTCTTTGTCTCAGCATGACAGAACACGCTCTTGGAGGTACAATTCATTCATTTAAAATAATGTTTATTTTTGTTGATGTTGATTTTGATGGGTCATAATTTGGTTTGGGAATTTCATTATTTTAGAACGAGCTTAATTTTTACTGGTTTTTCTTATGACTCCCAAATGATTTGTGCAGGAAATAGTTACTTTGAAAATTTGTGCAGGAAATAGCTACTAAGAAAAGGTACCTTTCTTTTATGTGAGGCTCCTCCCAGTGGTTAGAGGTTATCCCCAATTTTGTTGTGATTGGTTGATACGCAGAGTGTGTATAGGGAGAATCCAATCCAACTCAACCCACAGAGAATAACATGACTGTGTTCTCACAGTTTTACTTTAAGTTGAATACAGATAAGCGTAAAATCAAAAGAGCGACTCACTTAAGTGAACTCCCTTGAATGCAAACTTTTTTGAATGCAGAGTTTATGGAGATTCCATTCAAGGTTTGTCAATGCAATTAGTGATATTTTTTTACAGACAACAGAGAGAATGTTTCTACCTCACAACGTTCAAGAAAAAGATTTGTTTGAATGATGATTCATTTTAGTGACTCTGAGTCGACTGAGTTTTTACTTCCAAAGGTTATACCTAGACACATGGGGCACTTTCAGATTTAAAACTGAATGTTCTTTAAATTCAAAGATGTTTTAAACACTAAAAGAAAGATTAATAATAGAGTTCCAAAAAATTTTCTTTGTTGCCTTGTTGTTTTCAATTAATAACAGGTGCATTCTTGTACATCAGCGATTCATTTACAACTTTTTGATATCAACTTATAAGTCAGAGCTTTTATAAGATAAAATCACATTTGATAATTTACTATGTGTTCTTGTAATAATAAAAAAAATGCATTTTATAACAAATAATTAATAGCAAATAAATCATTAAAATAAGAATAAATCTGTAATTTACTGTTATTTTCTATTAGCTAAATTAATTTAGTGTTCACAAAAAATCGCATATTTTGTTAAGTCTAGTTTTGAATCAGCTAAATTAATTAAATGCCATTTATTAAATAAACTTGGAAGTATAATCTGTCTTAAAGGGGTGATAAACTGGGGAATATATATAGATAGATAGATAGATAGATAGATAGATAGATAGATAGATAGATAGATAGATAGATAGATAGATAGATAGATAGATAGATAGATAGATAGGATAGATAGATAGATAGATAGATAGATAGATAAAATGCAATTCCTGAATCTACTTTTTTCGATAACGGATGGTTGTTTTAGTGTTAGATCATGTTTTTGCAGTAGTCTCTGCGGTAAAAGAATCTGTTTTAATCTTCAATCCATGAGAACGGAATTTGAGGAAGCGGTTTACATCCAAACTGTGCTGACTATGGCAGGATCATGAAAACCTCACAGGAAAACTGGGGATCGCGCTCTCCAACACTCGTTTCACGGGGTCAAAAGCTGTCTGAAGTCGAGCGTTTTCTTCCTTTGAAGATATGTTTTACAACAACTTTGAAATGGACATTTTTAGGTGTTTGGTTCACGCCATGCTTCAGACACAACATCAAAACTCTCAAAATATTGTGTCTTCGACTTCAGACAGGAAAGAGTGTTAGTGTGGCTCAATTCAGAGAGGCTTCCCGTGTGAAGTGGAGGGATTTCTTTGAATAAAGAGTGTTTTTTTCTCGGCGCTGACACAGAGGCACTCAGTTCTCGGCTCAGGACAAGCACAGCTTTGTGTTGAGTGAGTGCAGAGAGTCAGACAGGAGAGAGGCAGATGCAGTGGGCAGCACCGCACTGAGCTCAGGAATGCCCTGCTCCCTTCACAGCTGCCAACAGAGCTCGTAGTGTTCTTGTGGCAGAAGTCTACCCTAGACCACCACCCCCCTTCCAGGATCTCCACCTCCGCAGGTCATCTCTGCTCTGCTTGGGGGTTTTATGCGCTCTCCATGCAGAGCCAGACTTACTTAGAGAGACTGTACATAAGGAAAGAGCTATATGGGGATGCAAATAAACTAATTATCTATGGCGTTCAAGTCGCTCTGAGCTGCTGAACAGAAGGGCCTCTCAATAAATATTTCTGAATTTCCACAAAGCACGCGTAAAGGTCAAAGTGTTTAACGTAATAACCAAATCTTGGTTGAGCTGTGTATGTATGGTACACTGTTAAAATAGATTAAAAAATGGAGAAAGAACTGGCAGAAAAACACTCTTTTTAAAACCGCTTTTTCCATAAATGTAAAACTAGAAATTTCTATAATTTACTGAGCATTTATTTATTTGCTTAGCACCTGTGTTTCCTAGTCCTGCGAACTACCTACTGTACCATGAGCTCCTGGTTAACACTTTTTATTTAACTCAATAGGTTTTGCATTTTATCTACTGTTATCTAAAACATACACCAGTTTCTTAAACTGAGCTAGCAAATTTAGAGTACATGGGTTTCATCAAGTAATCCAATTTCCAAACACTACCTTGATGATTGGTGGCTCAAATCTGTGTCCAAATATCAGTTTGTGAATGCAAGAAATGTGGAATAAATTGTTTTTGCAATTGTACGCAATTCCATATACACTGACAAATTTGAAATGTATCATAAAATACTGGTATATTTCTCTAGGGCAGGGGTCATCAACTCCGGTCCTGTAGTGTACAACCCTGTTTCACACATTTTAGTTACAACCTTGTTCTAGTATGCATACTGCTTTAACTTCAAACAAGGCAAGAAAACTTTAGTTTGTGGAATGGGTGTGTTTATGATGATTGAATCGGAAATGTAGAAGGAAGTAGGCCTCTAGGACTAGAGTTGGTAAATCCTGCTCTGATCCTCTTCATAAAAGTTCTGTAATAGGGAAAGATCCACAGACTCTGGATTTGAACACAGGTCTTTTGGGGTTATCAAGTGTTAAGTCACATGTCACTTCCAGGGAATGCTATCATCATCACAAGAGACTGTCTTCGTCATGAGGCATTGTGGCATCAGATTCCTCTGATTATTGTTGCAGAAGTGAGCGTATTCAATGGTAATTTTACTAAGGTCTGAAAACAATCATGTTTTGGGGATAAAACACTTTACTGTTCTTCTATTCTATTTATAATTATTAAAATTGTGTAGTGACCCTATTGTGATTGTGAAAGGTTCATTATTTAGTTTAGGCAATCTCCAACAACAGGTTGTCAGGCATCCAATATCAAAAAAACATTTAATATTTTTTAATATGCTTTTAAGCTTACGGATAGTTTAGCGTTTGTTCCGTGACTCCCATATGAAAGTGAAGTGAAAGTGACCAGTTGGCCAGACATGGAGTGACCCATACACCAGTGTACACACACAGCAGTGAACAAACACAGTGAACACACACCCAGAGCAGTGGGCAGCTATGGCTGCAGCGCCCTGGGAGCAGTCGGGAAGCTGATGTCTTGCTCGAGGGCACCACAGCTGTGATTGTGGAAGATGGAGAGCAAGTGTTTCATCATTCATACAACCTTCAACTCAGTGGATCTGGCGTTCGAATCTGAGATCGAATTAGTCGATCTCCTTACCCACCAAACCACAACTGCCAAATGATTCGTTTATTGACTTGATCATACTATGCTCCTTTTTTGCATGACCTTTTTTTTTTGCATGTGCCATTTTAACTTATGTTTTAAAGAGTTTTCATTCCCCTCGTAATATCAGAGAAGATATAGAAGAATTGTGGTAAGCTCGTATTGGAGACTGCCAACAACAAATAATGAACCTTTCCATTTTAAAATTTGACCGAGCTTCCACTTTGTAGGTGCAGGAGCCACCACTGGGCACATCATTACTCTTTCAAATCACAAACTGTCTAACTTCTACATTAGTTGTAAATTAGTTGAAAATGAAGGTCGGTAAATTAAAATGGTTTAAAAGCATTCAGCAGCCCTGTCCATTGTAGTGGCTTGCACCTTTGGTGAAGGAAGCCCTGCAACTATGACTTTCTGTTTGAAATTGGTTAAAAAGGCTTGTAATCAAAGCTAAATATAACGTTGTGATTACCAGTCATGTAGCAAAATGAAAGCAAGAGACAAAGTGTTTTTTGAAAAGAAAGTTGTGATTGGCGAACCTGCTGTTAAAGTGGAAACTCTCTTATCCGCGTTCCTGCATGCATCAGTTCTGCCTCTTTTAATTATCTTCTTCTCTTCACAGATGGTGTCGATCGAACTTCTACTATCTGAAAGAATGCAAATAGGCACACCTAGAGATGGCATACCTGGGAGAGCTAGAAAAGGACATCAGAAGGTCACCACCCCCTCTGTGCTTAAACTCCTCCGCTCACCATCCCAGGATATTAGCCAGTAGAGGAGCAGAGGTCTGGTCTTCAATTACGTTTCAACACAAGCAGCTTATGTCAGCATGACGACATTAGCACACGAGTTTGGGAGAGAAATCTCATCTACAACACTTCTCTAGATGAGCCACATGGTCCTTCATGAGGACAGGCCATTAGAGACGAGTCGAAGTGGTGTCTGGGACATCACGAAATCCAAATCCACCAGCAAACAAAACCAGATAATGTAGTGAAATACTAGTTTCTGCAAACGCTAAAGGTATCAAAGACTGTTTACACGTAATACCTTCAACGAAATCAGAGCAGTAGTTACGTTTTAGGTGTAATTGTTGTGGACAAGCTGTCGGTTAGTAAAGGGCTTCAACGTTTACAATTGTGTTTGATTTGTTCTAGTTTCATTTGTGCCAGCAGGAAAGCTTCTAAACAACACTAAACTGTCAGAGCTGTGAATGGTAGACAGAAGGTCTGTGGATGCGCCGATGGAAAAAGGAAGTGATGTCAGGGGGTCAGCGAACGTGTTATGTGATAGACGGTGACGTGGGGAGGTCAGAGAAACGGAGGAAAGAAAGAAATGCCAATGAATTGATGAAGATGGAAAGGGTAAACATAAAGGTTAAAGAGTGCGGAGTATAAATATTATCCACATTTGTTTGTCACACTATTCAACTTTTATATAAAATAGCCAGGCTATTTTTATTGTTGGTGTGGGAATTTGAGGAACTTGCTATGGTCGGATGATGTTGGGAGCATTGCAGATAGGGTGTGTAAATTGGGAATGTTTTTTTTTTTTTGTTTTTTTTTTTTTTTTTAACTTGGGATGACTTTTGGCTCACTTGCATCAGTATGCTGCGGTAGATAACTCAAAGTGCAGAGCTCCACCTTGTGGTGAACATTTTTAGTAGTTAGAAGTGAACAGAAGCTAGTTCTTTCTTTTTTGGAGTATTGTCTTAATAACAGCTATTAGTTAGTTATGCCAAGTATTAAACGTTTACTCACAGAAACAAGTTTTCAGTTTTTCTGCATGGGAAGGCTATTGAACTAGGTTTAATCTGGGACTACAAGTCCCTTCGTGAGGGTTAGCTTGTTGTATTAGTGCTTCTCCTGCAGTGGTGCTGTGAATCCTTGCTGAAACCATCGAAAGTGAACTTGCAATGATGTGCAATAGACTTTATTTGCAGAAATGTGTGGTCTAGGGGTCTGAACTGGACTTAAAAGACTCTCAAATCCCCCATAATTCCTGCACGGAGGGATGTTTTCGCTATTTGGCTCATCCAAAGAAACCGGACAGAAAAAGGCACTTTCACTTCCGCTGAGTGGCGAGGGTGAAACCTTTGAGAGCAGGAGTTGACTGCTTTAAGAGATCATATCTCGTGTTTCCGTATCACTAATACAGCGATTATTGTGTGCATCAAATGCCTTAGATGGAAGTGTGTTTGAAAGCATGTTGCAAACCATCGGTTGTGGCCTCAGTGCATCTCTCTGAAGGTGCATTGGTTTGTGTGTTAAGCCACTCATCACTGCCATTTGGAAACGGTTAGCAGAATCAAATGATTATTTATTCTTTTCTATTATTGATGCAGATTGTATTCGTTAGATGTATTATTTAAGATGCCTTGTTTATTAACTTTTTGCTATGGCTGGTAACCATAAGTACATCTCAAATAACAAACATAGTTTTTTTTCCTTTTTCGATGCTTAGGTTTCCATTTGCATTCTTGTCATAAATTTAGAATGTTGTTGTTTTTCTTTATTTCGTTCTTGTTTTGTTAAGGAGTTGACTTTGCTTACCCCTCTCGGATAAGGAAATGCTTTTTTTTAATATTTTTTTTGCACGTGTAAAACGAAAGCCAGTTCTTTTCTTTTGTGGTTTGAGTTCTGCTGTTACAGTGCCAACTATATGAAGTGTCGCATCAGTGTTGTGTACATGTTATGGAGGAATTCTGTTCATTTTTGATGATTTGGTTGTTATTTTGGGCTGGGGTTGCCAGACTCATAAGCTCAGTCTTGAACCATCATCAATTTTGATTCATAAAATGGGAATTTTTAATGCACAAAACTACCTAAAATGATGGAAGACACTATAGGATGATTATATATTTGTAGTATAATTTATTTTTTGGCAGAATTCCTTTCACGTTGTTTTTTTTTGGAGAGTTCTGCAGCCAGTCACAAGGGGGCGATGATAATGTTGTGGCTTTAAGATAAAATAAAAAAAACACAGAACTCTTGAGTTTAAAGCTCTTTCTGGGATTTAGTGTGTTTTGATCACAAGTGGTGCTCAAAAAGCAGAGAAGTGGCTCCACAATTGAACCCCGGGTGCCAGAATATTCCATGATCGAGCACTTCTGGGGGAAGTCTTTTAAAGAGAATAAAAGATTAAATACAGGAGAAGAACAGAATATGTTTAATACCAGACTGAAACAGGCTTTATTTCAGGGGAATGACAGACACTGTAATGAAAATCCATTAAAAAAGTGAACTTTTTAGTAATTTTTACAGAGTCTGTGCCAATCAACGCAGATGCTGGTGGCTTTTCACTTTTACTTAGTATTTTTTTGTCATAGAATTTTTTTTGCATCTACTCAGTCATAAGGGTCTTTGTTTCTGTTTTCTTTATTATTTTCAAGAGCCGATGTCCTGTATTGACTGCAGGCTGACTTATATGCATATATAAATATATATATTTTAAGAGAGTCATGTTTTGAAATTACAAAAAATTAAAACAAAAATAAAAAATGTAATTTATACTATAAAGATGCATGCAAGAGGCTGGAAAGTCATATCTAGAATAACAAATGGCTGTGCCTTTTTTGTATTCAGAAGCATATCTCAAGTGCAAATGTTTTTTTTAAGGCTCTAAACTACAGAGACGCAGTGAGGGTGGAAATGTCATCTCGTGCAGAGCGTCTGAACGGATTCTGAGAGGAACGGATAGGTACTTCAGTGCTGTTGTGAATTACATCAACCCAGAGACTGTATATATTTGTGTTTGTATGTGAGCGAGACTGTGTGTGGTCATTTTTGGACTATTATGTTGCATCGTAACCAAGGAATGAGGCAGTTTGAGGACCTGCAAGGCTTTGTTTGAGTTTTCTGAAACAAATAAGGGTTCAGGATTTCTGCCGTATCTTTCCTCTTTGAATCGTGGCCTTATATATAATCATGGGAGATGCTACAGTTTGTGCCAATGTTCTGAATGACTTTTTGTTCGTTTCATTGAGTCTGTGTTGAATCCTTTATAACCACAGACGAAAAGTATTAAAAAGTAACTTCTGAAAAAAACAAATCTTTTTTTGTCTCTGATTTGAATTATGTCGTTTCATGGTAACCACATTAATCTGAAGGGAAATTACTGCCTCCTTCCCATTTGAACCAATCAGAGAGGGGAGTTTCATTGGCAGAGGTTCGAAGAAAGAGAAAATGCGGTGTCATGCCCTGACTCAGCTTATTTCTGTCATTTTAAGATGAACATGGAAATAGTAGATTCAAAGGAAAATAACGGAAGGAATGCATCAAATTTTATCCCTACATTCAAAAAAATCCCACATTATTGTTGCGTAAGGTTTATTGAAATTGAAGAACATTCTTATTTAGGAACGTAAAAGGCTGTTTGAGTTGATATAAGAAAGGCCACATGATTAATACCAGATCTCAATAGAAGCTTCCTATAGACTTCACAGATGAATAATAAATAATAAACTGGCAAATAGCATTTCCAACAATGATACAGACACCGTACAACACATTGTACATGCATAAACCCAAATAAACATTGTGGAGAAGGTGTTACTCTACAGAAGTTCTTTCGGTTTCACTATCCCACATCTGTACATTCATACTCTATTCTTCAATAAGCCAGTTCTTAATTAACACCACACTACAGTGTGCACAACCCTACGGCATGTGCTTGACCTCGACCGCACCTTCATTTTTTTCCTAGAAATCAGAAACACAGAGAGGAACACTTTCACACTGACTTACAGGCGAGACGTTAAAGGCTGGACTTGGTCATCACTTCAATACCGACTACATCTGTAAAATATATATTTTTTATTATTACATTTACTCACTTTAAGCTTCACGTTCAAAACTTTTGTATGGAAATCAAATACATGTTTTTAAAAAATGAAAAGAGGTTTAATGTTCAGGTAAAAAAAAATTGATAAACTTAAAAAATATGAGCATTTTGAAAATAAGTATATAGTCGCATAGGAATAAAATACTTATAATAAAATAATATAAAAAGTGAAACGATCAACTAAATAAGTTTACATTTTAGACACTTCATTACAATTGGGATCGGTTAATACATGTTTATGTAATCTGATTTTCTTTTTCTGGGAGCTCAAAAAGGCTTGATGGCCGTAGCAAACCCAATTTGCCATAGCAACGCCCACTAACCAATCAGATGAACTGCTAATGAAAAATGTACCCGCTGACTGAACAGGTAACCATAGTGTTACTGCATCAGAAAAGAAGGGTTTTTTGGATGTCTCAGGCCATAATAGTAATTTGGCTTACCTAAAGATTAATCTATTTTTGGAAAGGGTGGAGTGTCTGTGTGGCAACAAGAAAAACCACTGCAGTGTGCCATTTGATGTGAACATTGTTTATGATAAATACTGCTTTTTGAAGGTTATTAAAGGTGCAGGGATTAAATATTTATTCTAAATTATTTAAAAGGTCCATGATATGGCATCTTTTAACAACTAGGTGGTTTTGATGTAATAAGAAGGTTCATATTGTGCTATATATATTTTAGGAATTTGAGAACCAAAGTTGTTTAGATATTACTTTTGGTTAAATCTCCATTGTAGTAAAATTAATTTTGAAGAAAAAATATTTTTTTTTACCTAATATAAATACATTTTCTTTGTTGCACCTAGAGGCGTTTCACAGAACACGTGACCAGACAGGACTTTTAAAAAAACAATGCTGTCATGTAACAGTTAAAGCCACAGTCCTGTCTGTAGAGGCTCCCATTGCTCTACTGACTGTTCAAACACAGAGACACACAAACACTGGAGTCGAAGGTGAGGCGCTAGCGGTAAGGCCCCGTTCGGTTGACACACACACAGAAACACACTCAGACTCACAAACACAGGTATCAGAGAAGAGGTGGCGCTCTTGATGCCAGCCGCTGAAGGACCCGCGCATACTGCCTCTCAGCTCTCAGCTGCGGATGAGAGTGAGGAACTCGTCCCGGGTTTTCGGATCTTCTCTGAACACCCCAAGCATGGTGCTGGTCACGGTCTTGCTGTTCATCTTTTGGACTCCTCGCATCACCATACACATGTGACTGAAGACAAAATTGATTCAGATTTACCCAGACAACACAATATGAGAAACAGCTTTTTCATGTTGGTTTTTTGTTGAATATTTTGTTAGCACACCTTTGACTTCAATTCTTGTTATTTTTTATATTATTTACTTTCATCTTTTCTTAATTTATGATTTGAGGTAGCTCTGTTGCTGCCCGAATGTACACAGTACGCTCATTTATGTTTTAACTATGGTTATACATTAATAGCGACAGTTTGAATAGTAGTTATGTATAGCATAACAGTGTTAAGCCTTTAAGTTCAGTGTTTGTTACGTGTTCAGCTTCATTATCTCTATATTTATATTTATCAAAGTCTGCATGGAAACTATGTCTAAAGGACAAAAGAGAGCTTTCAAAGAGAATAAGACAGTGGACCAATATATTTTAGGTGCCCTATTACTCAAATTCAATTTTCTGAGAATTTTAGCATGTTATATTCTAATTTGGAAAGCTCAAAATGGCTCAATGATCCACACAACGTTATAGCACCATTCACTGACCAATCAGATGAACCGCTAATGCAGCTCATCTTTAATGCCTGACCCAGAAGTGTAAACCTAAAACCTGCCACTTTTCCTGAGCACTGACGAGGAACCCCAAGCAGTAAGTATTTTTGTATATGATTAAGCTTGAATTAAAAAAATAATTATTTAAAGTTAGGAATACTCTTTTCTGATGATGCTGTTATATATTAAATAATATGTTGTAAAAAATAGCAGGGCATAATGGAAGCATGGCTCTGGGAGGAACAGAGCCCAGGAATTACCAGCTCATTCAAAGACATTGTTTATGCTGCTTTTTGAAGGTTATTAAGGGTGCAGTGATAGTATAGAGGGTTAATTATAGAGGTAATAGTATAGAGGTAATTATTCAAAATGCTTTACAATGGACATAGTATGGAACCAGAGAGGAAATCCTCCAAATCAAAAAAACTGGGTGATGGAACGATCAATGTTTCATGCAATTATTCACTTTAAAACACAAATACTTTTTCTTCTACTAAACATAACTCTTGACATAGTGCTATTTTATGATTACTTGTTGTTCATTTATAATATACTGCACCCCTAAAAAATTGTCAACATAAAATAAAAAACGATTTTAAATCCACACATTATTTTTATTATATTTTCAAAACAGCATTTGAAAACTATATGTGCAGTACCACCAGAGAAGATAAAAATATTAAATTATTTAAAACAACATTTTAAATGTATTCTGTCTTCAATTTAGAGGATTTTTTCAAATTCAAAATTTACTGTTATATTAATTTTTTTATAAACACGCTAATACCATTAATATAAAAGCCTTCAATTGTTTATTATTTATTTAAAATCTCAATCACAAAGTTTAAAACGTTTCCTTTCAACTTAACCTTGAATTCAACTAAGATCCATCAAGATAAATCAATTTAATCACAATCTTGTATAGGCAACTATAAATTTGTGTAGGCTTATAAGTGAAATGACTCTTGATTCATATAATTGAATGTGTTTTTACAGTCTACGTTGCACAACTAAACTAATGTGATGTTCAAATAGAATGCTTCCATACGTGGCTTCCACAACGACTCCAACACCAGCGGGCTGCAGCGCTTCAGTGATGGCCACCGCGATCTGCTTTGTTAAACGTTCTTGAACTGAAATCACAGTGATGATAACCAACAGTAAAATCTGCACCTTTTAATTCTGATTGATAGATGGATTCAGTTCAGAGTTTGATTGGTCTGATGCGTAACGCAGCAACCCTTACCTTGCAATCTCCTGCTGTAGATTTCCACAATTCTGAAACATGAACAGGTAACATTATTTCAACATAATATACTTCAATGATTTGTAGAATCTAATGAAACATTTAGATGCAATGCTGATGTATTAAACCCATCTCGTGACCTTTATGAAGACAAGGAGCTAGCATAAGGTTAGCTCAAATTGTTCTCATTTAAAACTGAAAATTACAAACAGCTTGAAATCTACTTCTACGAACACATCTAAATGTCAGCTTTTTATTCATTTCAATGTGATTACCGTGATTTAATGTGATCACTAAGATTATGACAAGAATGTGAGCAAATAAGTGATGAGTGTGCATGTGTTTGTGTTCATTAACAGAGAGTACAGCATTAAACCATAGAGAGTGAATTGGCTGAGCCACAGGTATTAGGGTCAGATTGGATCAATCTTCTCTTTGTCACTTACACATTGAGTCTAATCCTCTTAGACACTCACACTACCCCTACTACACACACGCACGCATGCTGGTGTGCATCTTGATTTCACAGATAAACAACTCCCCAAGAGACAAAGAGACATTAACCATCTTTACTTGAATAAGTGATGAAATCCCTGACAATTATGCTACAATTTTCTAAAAGATCAAATACAGTTCTGAAACTACTCTTCGTATCATTAATGAAATAAAATGAACTGAACCAAGGTATGTTAACTGTTGAACATGGACAACGACTGTTGAACAAGGAGAACGACTGTTGAACATGGACTAACGACAGTTGAACATGGACGAACGACAGTTGAACAAGGACGAACGACAGTTGAACAAGGACGAACGACAGTTGAACAAGGACGAACGACAGTTGAACAAGGACGAACGACAGTTGAACAAGGACGAACGACTGTTGAACATGGACGAACGACTGTTGAACATGGACGAACGACTGTTGAACATGGACGCACGACTGTTGAACATGGACGCACGACTGTTGAACATGGACGCACGACTGTTGAACATGGACGCACGACTGTTGAACATGGACGCACGACTGTTGAACATGGACGCACGACTGTTGAACATGGACGCACGACTGTTGAACATGGACGCACGACTGTTGAACATGGACGAACGACTGTTGAACATGGACGAACGGCTGTTGAAGATGGACGAACGGCTGTTGAACATGGACGAACGGCTGTTGAACATGGACGAACGACTGTTGAACATGGACGAACGGCTGTTGAAGATGGACGAACGGCTGTTGAACATGGACGAACGACTGTTGAACATGGACGAACGATTGCTGAACATGGACGAAAGGCTGTTGAACATGGACGAACGACTGTTGAACATGGACGAACGGCTGTTGAACATGGACGAACGGCTGTTGAAGACGGACGAACGGCTGTTGAAGACGGACGAACGATTGTTGAAGATTGACGAACGGCTGTTGAAGATGGACGAACGGCTGTTGAAGATGGACGAACGACTGTTGAAGATGGACGAACGGCTGTTGAACATGGACGAACGGCTGTTGAACATGGACGAACGATTGCTGAACATGGACGAAAGGCTGTTGAAGACGGACGAACGGCTGTTGAAGACGGACGAACGACTGTTGAACATGGACGAACGGCTGTTGAAGATGGACGAACGGCTGTTGAACATGGACGAACGACTGTTGAACATGGACGAACGACTGTTGAACATGGACGAACGGCTGTTGAACATGGACGAACGGCTGTTGAACATGGACGAACGGCTGTTGAACATGGACGAACGGCTGTTGAAGACGGACGAACGGCTGTTGAAGACGGACGAACGATTGTTGAAGATTGACGAACGGCTGTTGAAGATGGACGAACGGCTGTTGAAGATTGACGAACGGCTGTTGAAGATGGACGAACGGCTGTTGAAGATTGACGAACGACTGTTGAAGACGGACGAACGGCTGTTGAAGACGGACGAACGACTGTTGAAGATGGACGAACGACTGTTGAACATGGACGAACGACTGTTGAAGACGGACGAACGGCTGTTGAAGACGGACGAACGACTGTTGAAGACGGACGAACGACTGTTGAACATGGACGAACGACTGTTGAACATGGACGAACGACTGTTGAAGATGGACGAACGACTGTTGAAGATGGACGAACGACTGTTGAACATGGACGAACGACTGTTGAACATGGACGAACGACTGTTGAACATGGACGAACGACTGTTGAAGATGGACGAACAGCTGTTGAACATGGACGAACGATTGCTGAACATGGATGAACAATTGCTGAACATGGACGAACGACTGTTGAACATGGACGAACGACTGTTGAACATGGACGAACGACTGTTGAACATGGACGAACGACTGTTGAACATGGACGAACGACTGTTGAACAAGGATGAACGACTGTTGAACAAGGATGAACGATTGCTGAACATGGACGAACGACTGTTGAACATGGACGAACGACTGTTGAACATGGACGAACGGCTGTTGAACATGGACGAACGGCTGTTGAAGACGGACGAACGGCTGTTGAAGACGGACGAACGATTGTTGAAGATTGACGAACGGCTGTTGAAGATTGACGAACGGCTGTTGAAGATTGACGAACGGCTGTTGAACATGGACGAACGGCTGTTGAACATGGACGAACGACTGTTGAACATGGACGAACGGCTGTTGAAGATGGACGAACGGCTGTTGAACATGGACGAACGACTGTTGAACATGGACGAACGATTGCTGAACATGGACGAAAGGCTGTTGAACATGGACGAACGACTGTTGAACATGGACGAACGGCTGTTGAACATGGACGAACGGCTGTTGAAGACGGACGAACGACTGTTGAAGACGGACGAACGGCTGTTGAAGACGGACGAACGACTGTTGAAGACGGACGAACGACTGTTGAACATGGACGAACGACTGTTGAAGACGGACGAACGGCTGTTGAAGACGGACGAACGACTGTTGAAGACGGACGAACGACTGTTGAAGACGGACGATCGACTGTTGAACATGGACGAACGACTGTTGAACATGGACGAACGACTGTTGAAGATGGACGAACGACTGTTGAAGATGGACGAACGACTGTTGAACATGGACGAACGACTGTTGAACATGGACGAACGACTGTTGAACATGGACGAACGACTGTTGAAGATGGACGAACAGCTGTTGAACATGGACGAACGATTGTTGAACATGGATGAACGATTGCTGAACATGGACGAACGACTGTTGAACATGGACGAACGACTGTTGAACATGGACGAACGACTGTTGAACATGGACGAACGACTGTTGAACAAGGACGAACGACTGTTGAACAAGGATGAACGATTGCTGAACAAGGATGAACGATTGCTGAACATGGACGAACGATTGCTGAACATGGACGAACGACTGTTGAACATGGACGAACGGCTGTTGAACATGGACGAACGGCTGTTGAAGACGGACGAACGGCTGTTGAAGATGGACGAACGATTGTTGAAGATTGACGAACGGCTGTTGAAGATTGACGAACGGCTGTTGAAGATGGACGAACGGCTGTTGAAGATGGACGAACGGCTGTTGAAGATGGACGAACGGCTGTTGAAGATTGACGAACGGCTGTTGAAGATGGACGAACGGCTGTTGAACATGGACGAACGACTGTTGAACATGGACGAACGATTGCTGAACATGGACGAAAGGCTGTTGAAGACGGACGAACGGCTGTTGAAGACGGACGAACGACTGTTGAACATGGACGAACGGCTGTTGAAGATGGACGAACGGCTGTTGAAGATGGACGAACGGCTGTTGAAGATGGACGAACGGCTGTTGAACATGGACGAACGACTGTTGAACATGGACGAACGGCTGTTGAACATGGACGAACGGCTGTTGAAGACGGACGAACGGCTGTTGAAGATGGACGAACAGCTGTTGAACATGGACGAACGATTGCTGAACATGGATGAACGATTGCTGAACATGGACGAACGACTGTTGAACATGGACGAACGACTGTTGAACATGGACGAACGACTGTTGAACATGGACGAACAACTGTTGAACAAGGACGAATGATTGTTGAACAAGGATGAACGATTGCTGAACATGGGCGAAAGACTGTTGAACAAGGACTATGGCACATCTTCTGTGGACTAATTAAATTGTGGAAAATCAAGATTCCAGCGCTCAAAACACAAAAGAAGGCTTAAATATCACAAAAATATCATGTTTGTGTGAACCTATGTGACCTACCGTGCTAATTTACTGAGGCCTAGAACCCTCTTGTTTGGAAGATATCCTATATGAACCTGTGGAAGAATAACACTTTTATTAAAAACATAATAGAAACAATGTTTAACACGAGTAAAAAAAATAATAATTATTCAGATTTCAAACAAAAAATACAGTTTTCGTTAAAGCATGGTTCATGGTAGTCTCAGCCTCAGATGTCATGCCCCTGGAACACTGGCCATGTGTTTGATGGGTTGGTCCATTGTTATGGAAGAACTACAAGAATACTGAAGTCATGACCTGATTGGTTGAATTTATTATGATTTACAGGAAAATTGACTGTTTGGTTGTTTGACATGCCAGACAGCTTCCTGGGCTGGACTTAGCCAAAGAAAGCTGTCAAACAAACCAGACCTTCCAGAACTGGAGTTGGTCATTTTATAACCGGAAGGTTGGCGGTTCGATTGCCGCAAGGGCCATTCTGCCATTGTGGCCCTGGGCAAGCCACTTCACCTATAATGCCCTGTATGGATGTGTGTGACTGGTGGGTGTGTTTGGTGGTGGGCAGAATGGCAGCCACGTCCGGTCAGACTGCTCCAGGGCAGCTGAGGGCTAGCAAGGTAGCTTATCACCACCATAGTGTGAATGTGGAGTGAATGAATAATGCTCTGATAATTGTAAAGCGTCTTGGAGTGTCTAGAAAAGCGCTATATAAATTGAAGGCATTTTTATTTAGATTTTTTTCTCAATGAAAAAAAAATATTGCAGGCAGAGACAAATTTTTCCTTTTTTTTCCACAAAACTCAAAAACTTGCGGTTGCCCAAAAAAATGCAAACATCTACTTTCGTAGATTAACTAGACACTTAAATGGTTTGCTTCTACTTTCGATGTGAAAGAATGATTTGATTGGCATTCCATTAAACAAATCCAAATTCAATATGTGCTTTAAAATTAAAGTCATAACTATTTAAACAAAATATCGGTGCTACTATGGTTGAGAATGCATCTTCAGACAAGTGGATAAAGATGCAAAGAGCAGTGTGTGAGTGTATGAGAAGAGCTTAAAGGCGTCTCCTCATCTTCAGAGCTCTAAGTCTCTTCAGAGTTCTCGTCCGTCCCATTCAAATGTCACGACCAATCTGATGATGCAGCCCAGAGAAAGGGCAGCAGCCTCAGACATGCAAGGATTTCCTCTTTTCTCTTCTCCTCTGTTCTGATCTGATAATCATCATGTTGTTGAACCCTCTTTGGCTTTTTTCCATGGCCAACCAACTCCATTTAACTCTTTACATTTCTCAGTTCTGACAGAACTTTCAGAGGGCTTTATGATCAAGATCGTATTCGAAGAAATACTCTCAATTATTTTATTTTTATAATATGGCTTAATTAAGGGAAGCTAAATCTTTCAATGAGGATATAGTTTTACTTATAACTGATCAAACAGTAATTTGAATGGTTGAAATTGCCTCTGTTTGGTAACATGGTTTGGTTTCTATTCAACAAGTATCCACGCAGCATGTCATGAAGACGATGGTGGAAACGACAAACAAAAGCTCAAACAAGAGAGCCAAAAATGAAAGAACGTCCTCACGCCGCTTTGAATGAAATCATGAGTCATTATCGTGTTGCAGATGCAACGGGGTAAACAGATGAGAAGGGATAAGGCAGCGCTTCGGAGGGGGACCAAGCGGAAGTGATGCCCCAACAACAAGCATCTGACATACAAAATTGCAAGTGGCGGAAAAAAGGCATTGAGTGCGCTTGATCAATGGCTCGGTCCGTCATCAGCAGCCATTTGCAGCGTGACGGGATCGACAGCATCTCTTTTGTCTTAAATGGCAGACACCTGCAGCGCTGGGCGCCGGAGGACGTGCTAAATGTCAAACCTGGAGGATTAGGAGTGGGCAACAATTCTGAGCTTGTGCCGTGTGCTACTATTTAATTCTAGTTAATTAACTTGGTGATTGATGGACTATGTGTTAAAAGTGTCGTCAGGTGCATAAAAATGAGAACGTGTGAAGTGCTGCATGATGAGTGATGTACTTTGTGATCACGTAACACCAATCCTAATATAAATCCACTACTCTTTGCTCTATGAGTTTGCTTCTACAGAATGAATGATATTTTAAATTATTTTACTATGCAAACCACTGAAGAGCTCTAATATGGAAATTCCCCCCAAAACTGACTGTAATTACTTTTTTCAGTCAAGTTTTCTTCAGCAAAAGTTTTTTAAGAGAACCGTTTTTTAAACCCCTTACCACCCATTTCAACCTCCTTCTCCATTTTAGTGTTTAAGAGTGCATCTATTTTTAATATAAAAAAATGTGTAAGATTAAACCTTTTAAAGGTTCTAATTATACTTTTGGCGAAATTGCAGTTCCAAGTTCTCAATCCTTTTCACAAGCTGCATTAAAAGCCAAGATGGAGCAAAAGCTTCTGCTAAACTATCTTGTTTAGTTCAAATTGATAGTCACAACAGTCAGTTCTCAGTTATGATTTTTTTTTTATCCAACTCATGCTGCTGACATTTGTAGTCCTGAAACTGATCCATATCTTGGGATCACCAGAAAATCTTCTCTAAACTGTTTCAAGCACATAACAGAAGGGTGACGGGTGTAGATTCTCGACATTTATTCTTATTTTTACCAGGTCTCACACTTGTTTAACAGAATCAGTTTATTTTTCATGTCACAACTGCACTGAAATGTGAAAGATGTCTTACCCGTCCAAAAATGGGGACTAAATGGTGTTCACACATAGAAAACATGTCGATGTCCTTCACGATCACCATTTCATCATGATCTTCATCGAAGATCGCATCGTTCAGGACATCTGTGAAGACATCAGAGAAGTCAGCATAACGCGAAGGATGTGACACCTGATGACATTAGTTTCTGTTTGCCTCCATCCTTTCTCCTGACTCATATCAATGTTCAAACATCCTGTTTTATCTTGTGAGAATACAATGTCTCTTTACGCTGGGATTTTTAATTTCCTGCCAGTCTATTTCACCGAAGGTTTCCGTGGAAACATGGCAAACTGGCCTCGGGGTCTTTAAGATGTGATGTGCATGTACGCTGTTGTTTTCCCTGTGTGATTCAAAACACTAGAAAGTAGTCTGTTGTTAGATTGTTATGTTCTGTGATGAACAAAGATTTGATATCGACATATTTGATAGAACAACCAAATACAGTTTTCACAAACAATTTAGTGTGATTGTTTCAATGTCAATCAGTGACCAGCATTTACACAGGAATACTTTTTGACAAAACAAAAAAACTACAGTGATGGGTTACTGCATTACCATAACACACACTTTTACAATAACTGGCTGCAGTCAGCAAGTGGTTAAACTGAGCAAACTGAAATGACTTCAATATTTATTGAGGATTTATGTTTGAATTTGTGGCTGTTGGAATACTTTCACCCACTTTTCACCATTTCACTTCCGGTAAAAACACGCTGCACCCTCCCTGCACGGAGGCATATTGAGCTGTCTGTTGTTCTATTAATGCAGGTTCGGTGGAAGCATGCTAGATCGAAATTATAATAATAATACAAAGTAAAAATGTGCAATACATTTTCTTCCTTAGGAATGCATGGCAACAGGGTTTTGCATAGCACGAGTGCCAAAATGTTACATTGTTCAACGTCTACATTAATAGGATTGCTATTAGATCATGTAGGTAGATATTAATAATTACTAAAATAATACACTTTGGAATTCTGAAGTAGGATCACGTAGAGTTGGTACAGATCCAAGTTCATTGTTTATTGCAAATTCCTTTAAAATCCTGTTTTGTATTGTCCCTACAGTCTGGAACAAAATGACTTGAGCAAGCAAACATATGTTTGGTAGATCTGCAGTTGCCTTTCCTCCATAAATAAAAGTTAGCCACTCAGTAGTTAAAGGTTCCTTTGATGGAAGTAAATGAGTAGAACTGTGTACTTCTTGATATTCCAAGACAGCGAAGACCTTCAAAGCCAGGGCTATTCACAAGCAAAATGGTGGTCGATTGTGTTTACAACCGGACATGGAGAGGCAGAGATTATGAACTGTATTTGACTTTATTTACTGTGAGTTTCATACACCAGTTCATTCTCAGAGAGTATAAAGCATCTGTTCAACACATTCAAATAAAACCATTGGATGAATTTATATCATTTTAAGGTGAAACACAATGAGCCATTTCTGTCCAAACAGCTGAAAAGTTTTGATTTTCATCTGAGGTCTGCTTTAAGAAATGAGTACAAATCCATACAATTATAACATCACTCAAACTTTAACCTTATACATCAGATAATATTCACAAGAATCAGCCTTTCTGCAAATAACAAGTGGACTAACAGAAACAGAGTAAAGAAACAAAACTGCAAAGTACATTATGAGAAGGCTTTATAAATATTGATCAGATGTTAGTGTCATTTGAAACACATTTACAAGATTACAAGGTTTATGATGTAATTTAATACTTAATGTAATGCAAGTAAATAGTTTTCACTAAAATGACAGTATCTGTAATAAACATGGATTATAACGGATGCTTTTCGGACTGTTTCTGAATTGTTCCCAGAATTTGAACTCTACATTAGTTAATAGTTTACAGATATATTTCGCTTCAATATGACGTACAGTGTGCTTCTTAGAAAACAAACAGACTTTACACTCAACCAGTGCGTGTAAACGCTAAAGATGTAGCTGAGCATCTCTGTTGAATTTGACCCAAGGGCAGCAGCTGCAACCGAAAACTGTCATCGACGTAATACTGAACAAACGGACATGTTCAAACACACAAAAACAACGCATGGATAGCATGTGCACCGACAGAGAATAGAAGAGGAGATCAAATCAGCATCTCCCTGCAGTCAATCTTCAGCCTCAGTGCCACCATCACACACAGACTCGATTAAACACAGGCTTGCATACACACCAGCAAACATACAGACTTGAAATACAATAAGTAACCATAGAAACCAATTTACATGGTGACAATGTCAAGAAGCAGAGCTCTGTTTAAAAGTAATGTTTTCTATCTTTCTGGATGGCGAGGGGAAGAAAACACTGACCTGCACAAATGTTTTATAAAAGTGTGCAATATCATGGGAAAAGAGGTGACTTCAAATCTATAGACTTTAAAGGGACACTCCAAACCAAAAATCAAAACTTAGTCCAACATTTTAATAATACTTCACTTGACTCTAAAGTATGTATTAATATTAATCATATAGTTATGGCTTTATTCCTCCACTGAACACATTTGGCAATATTTTGGATAAAATAATGGTCTCACACAGACTTTCCTGTCTTACAAATGCATTTACAACATCACCAAAAGTCTTTATCTGCTGTCAGGGGTTAGATGTAAATTTATCACCATCATGGCAACACTTTCTGATCAATAAAGGAACAAAGTAAAGACGTAAACCAACATCATGGTCTCCTCTTCCCTTTCAGAAAGCTTGCGCTCACTACATTTGTTTTAAGATGTAGAAATCCATGTGACATGAGGATCAAAAAAATTCAGTATGGGTTAAATCTTAAACCGGCTGGCAGGACCATCCACTATCGGTTCACGTGATCAGCCAGTCCTGCCACTGACCGGACACATGACCAGCCAGTACAGCCACTGCCATCTAGTTAGCAATGGTTCGGTTAGTCCAGGGGTGTCCAACGTTGGTCCTGGAGAGCCACTGTCCTGCACGTTTTAGTTGCAACACTGCTGTAGTATGTATACTACTCTACTTCAGCCAATCAGAGCACTATAATTAGTGCCACAGGTGTGTTTCATGATGGTTGAACCAAAAATGTGCAGGGCTCCGGCCCTCCAGGACCGACGTTGGACACCCCTGGGTTAGTCAAATGCAAGCGTCTTTTTTTAATGAGTTTGAATCATGATTTGAGCTAGATTACGGTTTTATCCTTTTTCTCAACTTTAACTTCAATCACATTTAGTACACAGGCACTGTGATGTTCTTTAAAAGCCTTGACCCTGACTAGCATGTAAAGGAGTCATCCGTCAACCAGCTTAACAGTATTGCACGTTCATTCTCGCTCATGTCTGTCAATCTTTACTTCATAACCGATAATTAAAATATTTCTTGAAGTCTGAGGAATTTAATTTGGTTTAATTTGTTATGTGTTATGTATAAAGTAGGGCTGCGCGATAATTCAATATCGATAATTATCGTCAATATACATTTTGTTGATAAGAAGATTTAGAGAGGTCGATTGAGAGCTTGATAATTTAATGAGCAGCTTGTTTCTAACAGCACTTCCACAATATTTATCTCCAGAGTCATGTGGGTTGACACAATTGCAATATTCAAGTTCAGAGATTAATACCGCCACACTTTTATCCTTTTTATATGCATTATCCGTGTGGCATGTCCCTGCATCCAAAAACTTTCTACTGTCGTGTTACATGATACAGAAGATCAATTAGAAGCGCGGATTTGCCAGAAGACACACTAACTTTCAGCAAGCAATACATATTACCGATATTATATTTAGAGCACAACAGCATGATTCCAGAGATAAACTCTTAATTGAACACAATAGTCTATAGAAAGTGGAAAATCATGTATAACAGTTCATAGATGCTATTACAATACTTGTTCATGATGATGAGAAATAAGATTGACGTTCAATGGGATTTTAATAAAGAGTAAACATAATCGGAAATATTCAATTAATGTAACTCAACAACTGCTTGCTAGCTACCAGCCAATCAAAGTATGTTTCAGATCAAATCTCAATTATTTTCTAATCACCAATCAATCATTTCTTGACGTCATAGTTTTCCTCATGAATTTTGTTTGACATCAAACATTTTAACGTCTTTTTTCATTCAATAAGCAATATCAAGGTGACCTGTTATAATTTATGGGTTTACAAAACATCAAGATAAAACAAACAAACACATAAAATTTCCCACAAATTAAAAGTTGCTTAAGACATGTTTCTTTAGGGCGGTGCAACTTCAGCCAATGCAGATGAAGGAGGACGAGAACCTTCTGTAAGTCTTCTCAAATGCACATTTCACCATGACAATGCATGTTATGACATCTGTGAACTGTGAACCGTGCTCAAATGATGTATACGTTACAGAGAGAAGGTCGCTGAGTACAAACAAGTAGGATTTTTTTTAGAATTGAAAACAAAATTAATACAATCCATATGAATGCTCTAAAATGCTGCTGAAACCAGGTCCAGATGTGAGGCTTCCTATGCGAGGATGTTAATGGTGGGCAGCCCCCGAGCTCAACCACTTACAGGAGAGGACGAGAAGGACCAATGAGGAGTCGAACAAGAAGCTTTAGGGAGAGCAGACCTGATCTCACTTAGATATGACTATGATTTTAAGACTTTATGAAATACATGTATATGGTGTTCAGCACACTTGAAAATGATGTACTTACTAACCATTTTGGATTATAATAGGCATCAGTAAGAAACGTATCATAGTGTTTGATGAGACCAATAAAAATAATTCTGTATTAACTCTTCTATTAATTCAAAACTAATACTAATCCAATAATGTAAATTATAAAATAGTATGTTTTTAATTAAGGTTGTAAAAAGCAAGATTGGTGGATGTCATGTTTTTAAAAAGAGACACCGCATAAAAAAATAGATCGTAATTATTTAATTGTAAAATGTTTTGGGTCAAATGTAAGGAGGAAGAATCTAAGAAGAAATCAGAAGAAATCTATCTAAAAATCCACTTATTTTAATCCAACTTCCAATTCACAAAAAAAAAATTGAAGTTCAGTACTTCCAATTAACACTCAACCAATTACAAATTTCCAAATCTTAGATGTTCTAACAACTCAAGATTTTTTGATTAAAATTTACTGAAGCTGATCCCACATCAGATCAAACTGAAGCTGATCTCAGATCAGATCAAACTGAAGCTGATCCCATATCAGCTCAAACTCAAGCTGATCTCAGATCAGATCAAACTCAAGCTGATCTCAGATCAGATCAAACTCAAGCTGATCTCAGATCAGATCAAACTCAAGCTGATCTCAGATCAAAGTTAAGCTGATCTCAAATCAGATCAAACTGAAGCTGATCTTAGATCAAATCAAAGTCAAGCTGATCTCACAACAGACCAAACTGTAGCTGATCCCACATCAGATCAAACTCGAACAGATCAATGGCATTCTGATCCTGATCCTATTACATTTCGTTAAAATAAATTTAATTTATTTATACTGGTTCGAATTTCCAAACTTACGCATCTTAAAGTGACTCATAAATGTTAACTTCATTTTTGTATTATTTGTGCTCGTTTAAAATATCGTTTTTGAGTGGACGACACATTTGGAATACGAAGGCGAAGGCTGAAGTAAAATAAAAGAAAAACCTGGAAAAAAAAACAACACTATCTAGACAAAAACTGACTGACATGCGTTCCTTTAATTGTTCGTTCGTTGTAATTCAGTGTTGACAAGTGCAGTGACTACTTTTAACACTTACTCTAATTACATTTTTTAAATGAAACAGTAACACGTTTAATCAGTTTTAGTGCATTTGCTGTCAGAAACTGTTACTCACCGATGATTTTCTCTTGGTAGCCCTTGGTGAAGAACTGCATGGCGGTGGCTGCTCTCCACGGGGTCTTGAGGAGCCCCTGGCGCTGCGGGTCTTCCCCGAGACCCCGGAGGATGGCGGTGTACGCGGTGGCGATACTCGGAAGGCTCATTTCGTTATCTTCCAGGCTCCGCGTGCGCTCCTCCCGCCAGCTCTCCATCACACTGGACGAGGACATGGCTTTGGGGTCCCCTGAGGTACCACTACTGCCAGCGCTCCATCCGGGTATTTTCACCCGTCCGTCAAGGTGTCCGTTAAGCGCGGCATCGCTCTCTTTTTCGTTTGGGTTGACCTGACTCTGTTTGGAGCGCTCCATTGTAGGCTGGAAGTGAAGTGTAATATTATTAGCAGATGTTTATCGCGTTATGATTGTGAAGAAACACAAAGAACCAACTTAGTGCGGAGTTCAACAGGTTGTTCTGCGCTGTCAAACTCGAAGCTGTCGCGGGCTTTTATGAACGTTGGATAATACGCGCGCGCTCCCATTGGTTCACAGCGGCGACTGCGTCAGAGAGAAATAATTTGATTGGCCGAGGCGTTTGTTTGCGTCAGGCCACCTGTGTCTAGTAAGAGGATGAGATCTCTCATTCACATTAAAGTTAAGATCAAATCACCTTAAGGGGATTGGCTGCACCTTTGGGTGATTTTTCTAGAGAGGGAAAATAAAAAGTAATGTGCTTGAGTGAAGTGGTCCAAACGAACTAGACTTGCACATTGTATCTTGTCAGTTCAACTCATGTCAGTGTGCTTGCAAAATCAAAGTTCACTGACATTGAGAGAACACATAAAAAAAAACCTTTCACTTTATATATGAAGATATCAATCATTACATCATCAGTACACGAGTAACATGGTGTACTTTCACCTTCTCAGCTCTATTTTATAAACAAATAAAAATGCAAACAAACTCCAACATTCACATTTTTATTTAGTTCTTAGAAAACTGTCACAAAAACATATATACAAAAAGGAAGATAAAGTAGCATTGTAGAAACCTTGTACTTAACCATCTTATAATAGAATATAGAGGAAAGAAATTATTTCTGTGAACGCAGTGAATAGTGCTCAGACTTGTTGACCGAAATAAAGTAGAAAAGGTCACAAACTATCTGATTTCAGAAGCATAGAAAACTTTAAAAGCTATTCCATAATCAATATTAAAATTGGCTTTTAAAATATTAACACATTATGTTAAGTACTAATCCTTGTTAAATGCAAAGGCAGAGAGTTTGGCAGAGGTTTCAAGAGGTTTTTTCTTTTTGGCACTGCCCTCATCAGGCTCCATTTGCTCGTCCGCAGTTTCTTTTTCTTCATCTTCACGTTTGCGTTTCTTGGGCTCTGAATCGCATTTGGCTTGCTCAGTCCAGCTCTAAAAAGTAAAGATACAAATATTTTTTTTTAACTAACAATGTTGTTATAGACATAGAGACTTCAGAGACTGTTTTGTGCTTGAGCACTACCAAGAATGAGAGTTTTCCCTCCATGCATGACATCAAAAAACAAAATTAAAAAAACTGTTAGGTTAACCACACCTACATTCTATGCTCTTTGAACATCATGCCAAATATTTTCTAATAAGTTCAAACAACAATTGTTGCCAGCACTCAATCCGAAAAGCCCATACGTCAGAGTTAATTGTTTGGTATCAATTCACTCACAGAAAATCTCTTGTGGTGCATCTAAAAAACGATTAGAGACTTGGTCATTGCATCTTTTTCCAGTTGTGTTTGTTTGTTAAATCACTCCTTGTCCGAATGTGACAAATACACCCTGGGATGCATTAATTAGGGAGGCTCGTTCTAGGAAGAAACATCACCTCAACCCAATTCTATTTGCGCTCCATTGGTATTACTTAAAAATCATAGAGTAACGCTTATATTGTTATATGTATCTTATCACCAGGTTCTAGGTGACACACAGTCCTAATTGATCCTAATGTGTTGATACATGGATTCTAGCCTCCACATGCGATTTCGCATTCTGCTCGGAACTTTGACCTGCAATACTGCATCACATGATGTGACAACAAAGTACTGGATTAGATAAGTGAGAACATGAGCTTACAAAAATAGTTTGAAAGCAAGATTTCATTTTGGAGGACTTCAGCGTTGATGTTTAGGTCATTAAAGTTAAAACAGTTGCTGTGCGAATGCATAATATTTAGATTGTTTTTTTAAACATGTCTGGTGGGCGGGGTCTTGAACACCACACCTTCATGCCATGTTCAACAGAGCTTTCAAAAGCAATGCTGCGTTCCAAAGTGAACACTTATACTGCACCCTTAAAGTCGATACTCCTTTTCAGAGGAAAATGTACATACTTTGTACTGTAACTTTTTACTGTTACTGTGACGAGTGTGCATGATCTGGGATGCACTATAACTCTCCATATAACTATTATTTATTTATGTGCTTTTAAAAAAATGAGTTGTATTACAGATAGAGCTCGTTTGTTTGGGTCCAAGAGAAAACTCCTTCCACCTGAGCACTGTGGATTGTGGGTAATATCAGCTGGTTGAGCGTTTCATTTAACATTGATCTGCACTTAAAAATCTAACCAGAAAAAGTACCCTTCCGGGGACACGCTCGGTCACTTTTTTATGTATACTATGGCTTAGTACACACTAATTCTCATTTCGATTCAATAAAAACATGAAGATTGCGGCGGTTGAGACCCAAGGACAGTGTGATTGCAGCATAGCTCTCAAACTCAATTTCTATTTCACTCTAAGCTTAACTGAACTTACCTGATTTCACTGATTAAGCTCCTCTTTACTAAGTTAAAGCTACTGGTGTGTTTCTTGAAACACAACTGGAACAAAAACCAGCAGGAGCTGTGGCCTTCCAGGAATTGGAGTTTGAAACCTCTTCAATAAACACTGATGACAGGGCCTTTAAAGTCTCAGGGCCTTTAACCCACAGTTTAAAAAAGCTCTCCCATTAGTGCTTAGGTCTACCTCAGTGATTGGCTCTTCAAAATCACAGCGTTGTAACCTCGTGTCAGTAAAACCACAGTCAAAGTATTGTAACAGTGATTTACAAATGACATATTTAGCTTTTTGTATTCCTGATTATGCACCCTGGATGATCGTAATGTTTGTAGTGTAGAGAACTAGGAAAAGAACATTTAACAGCATTTTGTATTCAAGATCTGTATTAATTGTGTGCGCAAGCATCAATTCTTGGAGTAAAATCCTATATGTCATTCTCATCATATCAGATCGTCAAAAGACCAGGCTAACGAAAACAAAAGCGGATATCTCTAGAAGTGTGATGAGTCAGTCATTTCAAACATGAGCTCCAGATCGCTTTCTGCACGTTCCCCCTCAAAAACCCTTCCTTCATTATTATAACCCTCTCGTTCAGCGCCTGATGCCCGCCCATCACCACTTCCCCCATGTGATTAACATGAGATCAATGCTTGCACCACACAGACGCACACCCCCTGCATGGGTTTCCAAAGCAACAGGCTTGTACAATTCCCCCTCCAGGCTGAGTATGTGAAGGGTCATTCTACCCTGCTCTGAGTGGGCCTGTGGGTGCAGGGTCACGAACAGATCGCAGCACAAACAAACACAGGTAACTGGGGATCAAGCAACAGGAGGCTGCACACTCGAACGATTTCATTGAGCACTGTGCTGGAAATTCAGCAAACAGTGAACGAAATCTGTTCCAACAGCAATGAGGGAACAAAAGTAAGACAAGTCTCAAGTTACGTACCCTTATTTCATAACAAGTTGAGGTAGAATTTGGCTATGAAATGAGCAAATCATATCTTACCAGTCTGTCCTCCGCAGAGAGAGAACGGAAGCGCCCCATGCCTTCCTTGATAATGTCCATTTCCTCAAAGTCTGGATTGTCCGCCAGAATGCTCTTCCTATTCTCGTCGAGCCACAGCTGGAAGCCAGTTTTTGGCCTAGAGGGCGTAAAATGCTGGTCAGAGAAGACTGTAGAACAAGCATTTAAAAAGACTGATCCTTTTTTTTACAATTAAAAGGCTACTGATAAAAAAGAAGACGTAACCCAAAAAGCCAGTTTTAACATTGCTTAAAACGGTTTAAACCCCAAAATTTAACATTTCAATTAGTTTAACAGTAGTTTGAACTTTAGATATAAATAGGGCTGGGTGATAATTCACGGTTAATAATTGTCGTGAAAATATATAATAATTTAATTATAAAGAGATCCCGCACTTCATGAAAAAAAGCCAGCGATTGTAGCTTTTGATTCACTAACTTTCTTTTCAGCTATGTAGCTTTTGTAGCTACTTGTCAAAATGGTTACAACAGCTAAAAAAATTGCACTTGCTTACTTCCTGTTTTCCACATTCTCTGTTGATTCAGGAGTTGCTGCAGCAGGAGGAGGAGCTGCCTTAATTTTCTCTGCGGCTGATTGGCTGTCTTCTAGTTTCTTACTGGCTCCTTTAGATCCACTCATCTGCAGAAGAGTGGCCTGGGTCTAATTTAACAAAAAGGAAAAAGTATTGGTAAACATGACAATCTAAATAAAGACCGGATTTCCAAGTAAGTTTAACAGAAGACATGAATCGTCCAGAAGAGTAGATGTTTTAAGAAATCTGCCTAGTAAAAGGTCAGAAGGTTAACTGCGTATTTGACTGCACCTTGGACCTGGCTTTGGGTGCTAGGGGCTTCAACACCGGTCCTTTGGTCAGTTTTGAAGCTCCGCTGAGTGCCACGGGTTTCCTGGACATAGTCATACTGTCCAGCACATTGGTGGATCTGGATTGAGCAGCTGGAGAACACGAGGACTTTCCTGCTCCAGTTACCTAAAAGTGCACAACCATTTTTTAATTTGTACAAAAATACAAAGGTTACTAAAAATAAGAACTTCAATACCTTAAATGGGTTAACACGTGCTTCTCTGCTCACTGTCAAACAAATATCTCAAGTCAAACCAACAAATCCATTAAAGAATACAACATCAAACAAAACGTAACAATAATCTAATTCATGATGTTTCAAGAGTCAAACTTTATCCATGTTTCCAAGTCCCGACCTGGCTTGGGAGAAGGCTTTTCAGGTGACTTTCCTCCTTTTTTGAACGGATTCAGAGCTGGAGAACAAGAGCAATATGGAAGAATGCTTAATCAACAAACACTGAAGTATTCCTATAAAAATGCATTGACTGGTTACTGTATGATGCCGAACATTACTATAAAAACGCCTTCGCTGGTTACTGTATGATAGAAAACATTAATATAAAAATGCATTCACTGGTTACTGTATGATGAAGATTAATGATCTATGTATGGGTTAATATACAGTTACAGGCAAACTTACTTGGCTTCCTGGCCTTGACCGATTCCTCTGCATCCATCAGCTCTTCTTCGTCCTCTTCATCCTCCTCACACTCATTCTCAGCTTGCTGTCTGCGGCTCATCGGATTGGACGTTCTATATTCTTTGCTGCTGTCCACAAACATATAAACTTTATACATTTTTATGTTATATAACTTTCGCAACTTCTACATAAGGTGGACGTGAAGGATTATGGTCGCTCTCTGAAAGCTTATATTGTGCTTTTTGTTTAATTATATTCTAAACACCGCAACTAGTTAGTATTTTAGTTTAAGTCTACTTCATATATAGATTTATATTTATGCATTTAGAAAACACATGTTTAATATGACTAAGGCTAGGGAAGAAACAATGAGCAATTTCTTACAAAAGGCAAATTAAACAACTAAATAATTAACAAAGGAATAATCAAAAGAAGAATTTTACTTTCCGTTTTAGTAAAGTATCTAGGGGTATGTAATTCATGTAATGTATTGAAAATGTATATCTACATTGATAAAATACAAAAAAAAAAAGTGTAAAAAAAACTAAATAACTTAAATAGAGAAAGATATACGTTCAAAGCCAATGCCCTCATTTAGATTCAGTGTTGTCCAAAACACTGATTATTCAGTTAGTTTCCAGTTATACATTAATACAAATCTATAAACATATACATTTCATATTATGTAATATAATATATTATATTATAATATATCAAACA
This sequence comes from Danionella dracula, assembly GCA_900490495.1. Lineage (NCBI taxonomy): Eukaryota > Metazoa > Chordata > Actinopteri > Cypriniformes > Danionidae > Danionella > Danionella dracula. Next base: position 5,800,904 of record UELW01000223.1, read on the forward strand.
TCACATCATATATGATATAGCAGATAAAAAAGGAGTGTAGCTGAAGGACCTTTGTGTTCCACACTATGATTATATTAGCTTCATTTTAAAGCTAACCTCTGATAGGCAGGCTCCTCATCTTCCTGCTCCTCCTCCTGAAACTGATTGGCTTTCTCCAGAGCAAGCTCACCCAGTCTCTGAGCTAGCCCTGTGCGCCTGGAGCGAGAGGCGTAGCGGATGGCGAGAGTCACCACGTTGTGAGTCATGAGCTCAGCCAGTTCAACACATCGGAACTCCCTCTCCAGCTTACACGACAGCTGCCACAGCCGAACACAAAGCAGAGCTCAAATGCAGAAATAACTAAATCTATTCATATGTGCACTCTAAATATCAAAGGACTCATAAAACCGTGCCAAAGCAGACATCTGATAGATGGCATTCCATAAATAATCTAGTGAAATTCAATTCAGGCATGAGTGATTGAATTTAGCCGAGCTTGAACTTACAGCAAACATCTTCATGAGGAGCTCCTGCTGCTCTTTCTCAGCCTTCGCTTGAGCCTCACCATCAATCTCATAACCGCTGGACGACAGGAAGTCGTAGTGGTTATGGAAGAGAATGGAGCGCCAGTACTGCTCCTAAAAATAGAAGACACTAATGTTGGCAATCCAACATTTTACAAAATTTTAACCCATATAAAGATATATTTTTGATAAAGATACATTTACAGAGGAAATATAGGAATTAGTTTCAGTTCATAAAGGTAGATTTTTGTGATTTTGTTTCGGTGGGGAGGTGGTGTTTTTGCACAATGCTGTAAAATCTGATATGGAAATTAAAATTGACGCAAAGATAATAAAGAAAAAAATATATAGATTTAAAATCTATGTATTTTCATTTTTTTATATTTATTTCCAATATAAAGCCCTTAGGATTACCCAGTGTACAAAATGTACTATACAAAAACTATTGATGTATTGATGTACTATTGCCTTGTCTGCTCTATATTTGATTAAGATGTACATACAAAAAAAAATCGAAATAAATGCACTAAAACCATTTTAAAAACAAGCTCATTTGTTTATTTTGTGCATGAAGTTGGTGTGTTGTGTGCATGGTTTTAAGTACCAAGAGCTTAGCGAATGTGATCCTCTCAATCATTAGTGGTGGGCGGAAAGGCACTTTTCTTAAAGTCTTGAAGCAATTGGTTGCAAAATTGCTTCAGGTTGTTTTAAGATGTTTTACTTTAGCTAAATGTAGACAAATGACATGGAATTTAACTCCCTAACATGAAAGTATTCTGTCGTGAGAAAACATTTTGCAATAACAATTACACTAATACAACAAAATAACAAATCGTGACAGGCCTAATCCAATGCCCAAAACTTACTTTGACAGCACACCATTAAAAAAAGAAATGTAATAAACCAATAAACAACGAATTGCGTTAATCCATCAGTTTCAGTTTTTGAATGAAAAGCAATGGCACCTAAACTCTAAACACAAGCTTTTGCCCACAATCTTTGGGCTAGTAAAGCATAAACATATTCAGTCCACACTTGACTTGAGTAAACACTGACGAAATTCAAAACCCACACCTCCATTTGTCCTTTCTCTGTGCTTGTCTGACAGTACGGCAGGTTAAAGGGCAGAACGGCCACCGCAGGGCGAGGAAGAGTGGGTGGGAAACGAGAACCTTTGCACGGGATGCACCTAAGAGAGAATGATAAGAACAGGTCACAGTCTGATTTCTAACTAGCTGCAGGGTTTCTAACAGATGAAGCATCCAGGAATCAAGCTAACCACCTGAGCTGCTGTGGATTCTCATGAACACCAACAACCCAGTAATGATCGGATTTGCTCTTGCAGGCATCTCTGGTGTTGCAGACAGGAGACCATGTGTTCCCGAGGTTCCGGTTCAGCATGCGTACAACCCCCTCAGAATCAACAAAACACGGAGTTCCTGCAACAACATCAGGATCTCAAATGTTGTAATTTGATTAAATACCTTTACTACCTGTAAGAAAATGTGAAGTTTTAAATGCTAACCAGCTGAAGCAAAAATGGCAAAAAAAAAAAAAAAAAAAAGAAAATTCTGTCTTCTTTTTTAAACCAAATCAAATGAAGGAAGGAGGCTCACCCTCTGCACTGAAGCCCATCCAGGCTAAGTAGGCATTCTGAGAGAGAGGCAAAGGCTCTCCATGGATGAGCTGCCTCTTCTTTTGCCCAAGTGTGAGCAGCTGGACACCTAGAGCCTGATCCCCATCAAACCCTGTACCTGTAGGGGGCACATCACATTCAGTTTAGGGCTGTAGCTATTTAATATTTTAGTAATCGGATATTCTACTAAAGATTTTAAAGATCTACTAAAGAAATTAATCGATTAACTGAGTAATCGGATAAAACATGTGACATTACGTGCCACTTCTAGGACCTGCAGCTCGATCAGCCCATAGATATTCAATGGTAGATGGCGCTGAAACTTTGATTATTATTATTATTATTATTATATCAAAAACCCTTTAAATCCAATTAAAATCAAGCGGTACATTATGTGCAGGTTACCAATAACATGCTATAATAATAAAATCAGGGAGTCCTAAAAGAAAGACTAGGTTATTATTAATATCTTAACAGAGCAATAAAAGAGTATAACAATATAACTGAAGGTTTTTCCATGAATGAAAACAGGTGAATGTCAATTGGAAGCTCCTGGATTGCTTTGTTGTGATTGCAAATTTTTGTACTCGTGTTATTCGAGTGACTCAAGGAAGCGTATCAGCCCTCATTCAGTTTCTGACATATTCTTACTTTCCTGCACAAAAAACTTGTAGATCAAAAGTATCAAACAGCTACATAATCAATGGAAACATATCGTGGGTACCTCTGTGGTAAGCTATGAGGAGCTGTTCACTGTGTGCAGCCATGCAGACCACAGCCCCCGGTAGGCTGAAGATCTCCTTCTGCACTCCAGAGATGGAGAAGAGTCGCACCAGCTGGGCACTGGTGGCCACAGCCGCCCAGCCAAAGCCCAGGCACAGCGCTTGCACGTCCTCTCCTTTAGGAAGATCCAGCATCCACTCCTTATGAGTGTCCCAGCAGGAGTAATGCAGGCACTGGATCTTACTGGGAGAGATTCATCATTTTCATTTAATAAAGTCACATAATAAATCCTTAATAGTTGACTTTTTTTTATAAAATAAGGAAACAAAGATGTTTGACTGGTTGGTTGATCAAGTTATACAAGATAAGGGAAAAAGCATAGATTATATAAAAGCAATTATATTTTTTCCCCTAACTGAACACTTTTCTGATCTTAACAAGAATCCTATGGAGACGTTGTTTTTTGGGAATTAATTATATGTAAAAAAAAAATTAAAAATAAATTAATTAAAAAATGATTATTTTGTTTTTCCCCCCTATAGTTATAAACCATACCTGATAAACTAATGATTAATGCCAGATTAAATCAATACCTGGCGAGCTCATCAGTTCCCTCGCAGGCCAGCAGCACAGCCTCTTGGGAAAGATCAGCCATGCTGTGCCCCAGAGTGTTAGTAAGATTCATAGTATGATGGACAGCTGTGTCATGGAACTCCACGTCGATGGCATTGTCCTGTTCATCATTATAGCCCCGAACGATGCCCACAGAGTTCCACATCTGAGAACACACATCACTTTTATTATATCATGATGTTTTCAAAAAGATAGAGAAGATGAGAGAGGATGAGTAAGAGCTGCACATCGGATGACCCAGGTTCTAACCCTGAATAAGCAGAAAATCCAACAGAAATATACTTTTATGAAAACCTAGATACAAGTTAAAATAAATAAGTTGTAAAGTGCTATTTTAAATTATGTATTAACATATTAACACACAAATAAAAATGAATAAAGACATGACAAAAATGAAAGCAGTGGTATAGGGGAAGGCTATTACAAACTTGTATAAGTAGGAGCAATCAAAATCAGGATGAGACGCTAATAGTTGAGGGGCATCTTTATTTTTCTGAATGAAAAAAAAAATTATAAATCTGAAACTGATTTATACAATTTTTTTCTCAGTCATTTTTTAAGACATTCAATCGAATGCAGAAACAAACTTATTTTTAGGAATTTGGGTTTATTTCAAAATTTAAGTCTGTTACTAATATAATAGGTTGTTGCAGATTTTATGAGGTTGCTTCAAATGATTTTTGATTTTAACATTTAGCCAATCCTTCTTAAATTTTTTAATCTACCAAACTGTATTCCGTCTTTTACTAATGCAAAAGAAAACATTAAAAGTATTCATTAAGACTGAAGTCTGAAAGCCGTCAAAGACATATTCAGTTCTTGAACACGCTGTTCTGATATTGCCATTTTAACAGCATAATAACACTATTAATGTTGAGCGTTAACAAGCGGCAGATGACTTTAAAAAAAAATGGCCTGTTACCCCATTAACTCTCTACTTTCTCATCCTCACCATGAAACGATGCATGAGGTGTGCAGGGGTGGATCCCGATTGGAAGGCTTGTTGAGGTCGTGAGGGGATGGGACCATCATACACGGGGTGCATCACAGCAGGAACAGGGGCAGGAAGAACAGAACTTGTGCCATTCTCCTCTACACGGCCTTTCACAGAACCTTGATCTGGAAAAAAAACATGCCAATTAAACTCATTTTCAATAAATGCGTTCACCAACACCATCATTAGTGAATCAATCTTTAATACCTTGAGAGTTTTCATCATCATCCAGGAACGAGCTTCTGTGGCGGGATTTGCCTGTGGCAGGCATGAGATCATCATCATCGTCATCTTCCATGATGGGCTTCTTTACCGGAGAGCGTGAGTCACTCATGCCCTCGTCCAGCATCTGATCATCGTCCTCTTCAAACAGGTCATCAAAGTCACTTGTTTTTTTAACTGCAGGGGCCTGATGATCACAAACACACACACAGTAACAAGAATTCTCTTAATCTGGGAAAAGCACATTTAACATAGCTTAGCATAGATCCTTGAATTGGATTAGACCATGAGCATAGTCATTCAAGTAAGTAAGGAAAAAGACAAATTTATGTAAAAAGCACATTTCTTATAGCAGAGCTGCTAAACACACAGTGCTGCATTAACACATAAACACATACACAAGTACAGGACTAATGTGTACTTGTATAGTCCTGTATAGGGCCTTAGAGACTTCCAGAGTCTCTATCAGCAGACTGCCGGGCCCTAGTGGAATAAGACAGCTCGTCTAAATCACATCACAAATAATCACAGATTTCAAACTTTTTGTGTTTTTAAAGTTTATTTCATGTGCAGCACAATATCCTTGGATCTTCTGCATTAATCTTAGCAAAAGCTTAGAGACCATAGCTTTGCTTAGGAGCAAATCTTCACAAATATTACAACAGCTTGTAAGCACAGGTCCTTTCACTTAATTTAAAAATGATCTCAGTTTCATCTGGGGGACAAGGACAGGGTAACAGTGCACTTGTTTTAATTTTTTTTTTGGCTGCTGTTCCACTTTTGGTCTACATTCTATAGACTGCAACAAGAAATCTGCATTATGGTTCTGAAATAGACTCTAAGCATGACCCACTGCCAACGTAATTGTGACAACAGCTTGTTGCTGATTTTAAGAGGTTTCTTCAAATGCTTTTTGTTTAGCATTTTACTATTCCGCTTTCATTTAAAAAACTACCAGATAAAATTCCCTCCTACTAATACAACAGAAAACATTCTTTAAAATAAGTAATAGTGAAAGACTGAAGACTAGAATCTCTAAGCTGTCAACAACATTCACATTGAATAGTTTTGAATAGGCTTTCCAACATACAGAATTTCTTTAAGCAGCCCTTCTGCTGAGCTATGCTAAAAGTGCCATCACCAGAATCAAATAATGGCTACACATATTTAAAAAATATAAACGACTATCTTGATAGGAGTTGTAGAATGAGGCACAATGGAAAAAAGTGAAGCATCTCTTTAGCAAAAGAAGCAGAGTGGAGACCTGGATGGGTCACTAGCCAAGTACAAGGTCAAAATCGCTTCAGTGAGAAACAGAGTTCACCATCAACCTTAAAACCACGTTTTAGAACAGTGAAGAGAGAACAGACTATGAGGAAATACCTAAACAGCACAACATGCAAACCCTGCACAGCGAAGAACCCCTTTTTCAACAAGGTGCCTCATTTGAATGATGCTACAAAAATGCTAATATAATAAAATATTTTCCTCATACTAAAACAATTTGAAAGGGATTAAAATGAGCAGTTATCCAGAAGCAGGTAAAGGCCTGAAACGATCTTCAAAATCTGCACCAACAGAGTGTAAAATGTGTTTAAGAGCTAGTGAGAAGGGCTAACCTTTGTGCTTTGAACAGCAGTGGAAGAAGAGGATGACAGTCCTTCCAGCAGACCAAGGCAGCCCTCAGTATCAGTGTAAGCAATCCGGGTCCCAGAAGGGTCCCACGCCATCCCACAGACGGTGAATCCTTTCTCATGCTTCTGCCTGCAGGGTTGAAAGAATAACCTTCTTTAGAACTGAAAAATTTTATGAAAGAACCAGCATCAGAAACACATCTGTGCAAAACCTCAATACTTCTGTCCACATTCTCACAATAACATTAGGTGAGCTGGTAAAAGACAATTTACCTCAATCACGAAAATATACAAACAAATGTTTTTTAAATGAGACCTACTTTTCTATGATTCGCTGATTTTTTTTATCACAACTAAATTGGGTTAGCTCTTTTCAAATTTTGCAAAATTACAAAATTTCAAGCACCAATTTAGATTTTTTTCCACCTTTGAACACAAGTAGTTAAGTGACTCCAGCCTGACATTACTTACTAAGCCTGACATTATATTAGCATCATGTAACATATCTACCCAGGAGAGGGAGCGAAAAAAAGTAATTTCTGAGAAACAATTGAAGATGTAATGTCAATGAAAATCTGGTAAACATGACATCAGGACAAAACATTGTGCTAGCAGATCAAGAACATAAGAAAACATTACGTCCACATCTGGTAATTGAAATTACAGCCCCTTGACTCCCAGGAGTTTGACACCATTGTGTCAAACTTATATGATTAAGACAATGATATGGAAAATTCCTTTTAAATATCTCCTCATTGTTTCGGCTCTCAAAAAAGAGATTTCAAACTTTCTTTCAGTCTTTGAGTTGTGGAAATGCGCTAAATAAATCAAAAGATATGATAAAATATATGTTCATAATTGACGCAGACTCTCTGGGAGTTTTTCAACAACGACTGTATTCTTTATCAGAATAAGTGGGAAAAGTGGCGAATCTGCAGAATCCACTTTCCCGTCTTGTGGCTTGTGAAAATATACACACTTTGGCAAACCAGGGAGGAAGAGGACACAAGAAAGTGAAACATTGGGGAGCTGCATCCCACAGGGTTGCAACCAAATTGTGTCGAGCTCCGGATGTCCAGAACCGTATTTGATGATTCCTATACTTCATTATATTCTCAAATAAAAATATTTTACGTTAAATCTGATACTAACCTTTCAATACACAATTTGGCCTCTACATCCCAAATTACAAGATTTCCTCCAACAGTTCCAGCTGCCAGAAACTTCCCACATGGTGACCAGACCACCACGTTCACAAACTGTGGAGGTGAACGAATCGCAATGAGACACAAGAAGACAGCAAACAGCACTTTATAACAGTAACTGATGTTCAACAAACATATCAGATTTCAATAATGATTTCCATCACCTACAGTTAACCTTTCCCTAATTCTTCTGTTCCTTTACCAACAAGCCTGCTTCAGGTCATACAAACCTGTGTGATGAGGTCATCAGACAGCGTGCTGGTATGACTCCAGCTGTTTTTGTCATACAGCTCAACAGTTGGGCCCACGGGAACCGCTAGCAGCTGCAAACATGCATAATTAACAGCAGTTATGAAAATGATTTTTTACAACCAAACTGATGATATCTAGAGATGATTGTCGAAATGATGGATGAGTTCTCTGTGTAGATATAGAATAAGTAGTACGTAAAGAAAACCTTGAAGTTAATTGGATTCTGTTGGATACACAGACATGTATAATATAGGGCTTATTTGTCAGATCGAAGTAACGACACGACACGTCTTGATTTGTGTTTACCAATATTCAGTATCCGTCCTGTGGTCTGTTTAAGCCATCTCAATATCTCAGGGTATATCATGGCTAGAGAGTTATTAAATATCAAAGTAAAACTTAAAATACAATAGTTATTATAATCTAAACACCCTAAAAAAGTTCATAAAAACACCCTAACATGTAAATACGATATAATAATTGTTGCTATGATACAAATTCCAAAACATTTTTGGTTAATTCTCATTTAAAGACTATTAAGTTTAAAATGCTATTCTAATGTTGGAAAGTGCATTGCAACTAAGAAAGTATTCTTTAGTTGGTTGTTTCCCAAGTTTTGAATGGTCAACTTTGCATCTAAAAATGTATGTAAAATGCATGTAAAAACAACTTGTGTCTGTATTTAAAATTGATTCTGCAATAGAACACATTTAAAACAGTTCTACTGCATACTAAATGCTTGATCTCATCCTGCCATTTTAAAGACTATATTAAGTAATAACTGGCCTGATAACTGAATCGTGTTATCTAAAATGGCTCATTTCTTTGTTAAGAGCTTTTATAGCTGCAACATCAGCCCGCTTGGTTCAAAGGATCCAAAATCTATGACAAAAAAAAGCTGATTGTACCCAACATGTTGTTTGTTGTTATGTATGCGCTCAAAAAAGGCTTTGTTTAAAACACAAATAATGGCAGAGCACTTAATTCGAGTTTGCTATATTGTTTCTGGTGAGCGCAGCGATTGACCAATCATCATTCAACAGTATGACATGACTTTTCTTTCAAATCAGACAAAGTATCAGTTTTACTTGACTTTAGAAACTCATCACAATGTTTTTTTAATGTAAAAAAAAGCACTTTTACTGGATACAGAATGATATGGAGAAGCTGTTAAAGGCACATCAAGTCAAGCAGAGTCGAACAGTTGCGAAAAAAATTGTTAAAAAAGCAGCAATGGATACCTTTCCAGAGTGTTGCTGCCAAGCAAGCCTGCAGAGGGACTTGGCATTACTAACATCGCTTGACTTCTGGAGAACTTTCCATTGAGCTAATTGAGTCTGAAACATAAAGGTACATCTCAGACTGTCACTTAGAGCTGAAGATGTTATTAATGCTGGAGCTGGTGAGGTTCTTGTTACCTGTGACTCAATGGACCAGACAGCAACTGATCCGTCACAGCTCGACGAAGCCTGTGAGGAAGTGAAGTGACATCAGCGAAGTGAAGTGAGTAACCAATGATCACCAGGCCCCAGAAGCAGGGTGGTAGATATACAGAGTGGTCTCATAAAAAAATATTTGCATTATTTAATTTCCAGTTTTTAAATATTGTGTATTTTCTACTTCATAATGTGTAAAATACTCATTACCAAACTAAAATGATATGTATGTATGTATGTATATATATATATATATATATATATATATATATATATATATATATATATATATACATATACATATACATACACACACAACCTCTTCTGGTTGAGGGCTATCATGTTCAGGTTGCTCAGTTGATCAACTGTAAATCTGTGTGATTTAAACAGCTTTTAATTGAGATTATGACTCATAGAATTGAATGGAATTCAGCACTAAGCTGAGCAATGTTTGGAACTAAACGGACCTACATTACTCAGAAGTAGGCAAGAAAAATCACAGATATTTCTTCCTGTTGCACTCTATGCAACGGACATCACTATTATCTACCTCTCTGCCTAGAGGTACAGACATCATAACTACATTCTCTCAAGTGCCAAATTTGCAGTACAATCACAAAAACCTCAAACACATTATGTATATAAAAAGAAGAAAAAGATTACTTGAATACAAATTTAGATGATTAAAAAAGTCATGAAATAAAAAATAACAAAACATGCTCAGAAGTGAGATGTTTGAATTATATATTAAGAAAGGACATTAGCAACAACGGGCTCTGAGTTGCAGAGTTACATCAAGGTACACAGTAGAGCCCTGTACTCCCGGTACTCAATCCTCCTAGTGAGGCAAAAAACAAAATCCGATGCAGATTCTGTATGTGGGTTATCATATATGGCCAGGTTGCAGAAGAATCTTTAAGTGGAACTCCAGCCGGATATTTCCTAAAAATTTTATTAAGAATAAACATTGTTATTTATCTATTCCAAAAAAGCAACAAGAATTCAACAAACCCAATTCCCCTTTTCTTATGTAGTATTGAATCTGCAACATGAGCATTGCAAGAAATCATATGCTTATCATTTCTCTAGCTTTTGGATTGTTGAGTTTAACTTATCCACACTTTGTAACATATACGAATCACTGCTGTAGACTTTCTTGACCCAAGTCATTGTTGTCAAAAAGCAAACACCCAAGCACATCTCACTCTGCCTCCATCGTTATGTATTAACTCTTGCCCTCTTTCATTTAAAATGTCTTAATATTATTTGCTACTATTAAAGTTGGTTGATGTTCAAACAACAAAGCCACAAAGCATGTGTGTCAACATTACTACATAGTGTTGTATTGCTACAGAGGTTCAACAGTTTGCTGCAGTAATTTGTAAAACTGAAAAAGAATTTGGAGGGAGAAGTCACACCCCTTTACAAAACAGTACTAAATAAAACCATCTCAACATATTAGTTCTTCAGTATCGACATCCCCTGATGACTCTGTGCCCTAGAATGACTTGTTTCTTGATTGAGGGTTAACATATATCGTTTGATTGAATAAATTCATGCATGTTAATATGTAATTTCTATACAATAAATTGGCTAATGACATACAAGTAGTTACAATGCAGATCTTTTCCCATTATGTCTCCACGACACTTACTAGGAACTGATCAGATGGGTCAAAAGCCACACTGAGGATGGGAGCGTCATGGCCTCGTAAGGTTTTCTGCTGACTGCTGTCTCTCACCTCCACTATCTTCACCAGGAAGTCACTGAAAAACAATGCCGCAAAAATTAGCACCTTCACCCAGGAGCATTTTTAGAGGTTCATATTGGCTCACCACATCTTTTTGATCTGAAGTGGGGAAATAAATGAAAACTCATATCCGCCTTCTAAAGGAAGAAAAAATATCAAATAACCTGTTTGGAGCTCAGCTGTCAGTGCTGCAGGCATCAATATTCAAGCATCGGCGGTGGGATAAAACTGCTAAATCAATGCTGAGACATGCTCACGGCTGACTCTGGTGCTTCAAACAATCCATATATCCACAAAACCTCCCTTCAGCCAAATTCAACTCATAACAAAGCGATCGAAGTGGTTTCGACACTTAACCGGTTAAAAATCAAATAGACGATTCAAATATTTAAAGACACAAATTCATGGTAAGAATACATTACATAAACCATTAATGAGTTCAAACAGAACATACATTTCATTTCAACTTCTCAAAGTTCAATATTAGGCTAGCATAAAGTGGTTGTAGTCAACAGAAACTTTAAAATGTGAAGCTATAATTCAAACCCTGAGAACTTAAGGTGTCAACATATACATATTTTTTAAGTTTTACTTGTTGCATGGTCATGTTGCTGTCAAATCTCCATCCAACATGTCTTTTAGATTATCCACACACAGTGAACTCCAAAGTTAGATCTGCAACTAACAATAATACCATTGTTGATTTGCCAGTTTTTATTTTTATTGGTCGACTAATCGGATAAATGTGTATCACAAGAAGACCAATGCCTTTGTCAGAGCTAGGGAATAGGCAACCCATACAGTCAGAAAAACATCTCCAGGGCTCTTCAGTGAGAAACTGACAGCTGTTGGTGGACATAGATTGGCAGGAGAAATTGCTGCCACGAATATGCGTCTGGAGATAGTCCTTTTTTTCTGAAACATCCAAGAGAGCTGTGCTGCTAGAGTAGAAAGAGCACCTTAAAAAAGCCTTTTAGAGGATGCGTGTAAAGTGCTCTATACCGCTCAATGACTTCCAGAAAGCCAGATGGAGAGAAAGGTGCATTCTTAAAAAAAAAAAAATGCCTATATAGTATTTGGTTATGAACGAAGTCGAAAGTGAAACCAGGAAATATACTGCGTCTTGTTAAGAGCATTTGTTAAAAAAAAACACATCTTTACCATGTTGCTAATAAATTTCATCAAGGGACAGTGGGCATATATTTGACAATAAAGCATGAAAATGAGCTCAAGTACTCAACTACTGTGCAAAGATCTCTGAAGCCCTCCTCTGTTAGTGGAATGTATCTATGGCATTCTCCAGGTAATTTTAATGAATAGACTTGAAAGCATGTAAAAACAACTTCTGAAAACCCAGAAGTTAGTATTAATGTCACTGATGTGACTGTGAACGTTTGTTCCCTGAACAGCGGAAGCATGTTCATTCATCTTCTATTGATTGGTAAACAGCCTCTAACTCAAACAGCTCTCATGAAAAGCATGTTTGCGTGTTTATGTAACCGTTATACAAACCATCATCCTGAAATGCTCCTGCTTTTAAGAACTCTGAGATTTTAACCCCTATAAACTTCACATACATACATATTAGTTGACAACAATTATTTTTTGATGATTTCCATTGTCGAAAATAATCTATGAATAATCGATGCATCACTAACTTTTCAAAATGATACATGTTCTAAAATATAACTTGCTTTAAACAGGATTGTCAGTAGCTTTGACTGACACTATTTTGCAGGTAAAGGTTTTGGTAACACCTGTGATCCAATCATCTATATCTCACTAGATGCAAAACTGCTCCAAAAAATATCTTATGAAAAAAAATTGTAAAAGTGGAGTAAAATAAATGTCAATTGGAGTAAACCAAAACATAGGCACATTAGACAATGGCGTAAGCAAAAGGATAAACACAAACTATAGAGGAGGAAATGAGTCCGCTCAAACCTGGAGCCGGCAGCCACTCTGGAGCCGCTGCTGTTGAAGCTGACGTGGTTAGCGTTGGTGGTGAATCGAGTGAGAATGCCATCTGGATCGCCCTCTGGGAAAGTGTGAATTTGAACCGTGTTGTTGGAAACCGCTGTAATAAGCTTTCCATTCTGAAGATGTGAACAATAGTTGGTATTTAAGATGGCAATAAATTATTGTATGCATAAAAAAATGTGCATGGCATTTTTACCTTCAGGGCAAAAGAATACACTTTCTCCCCAACGTTTATGGACTTGGGATCGTCATCATCTAAACTTTCCCATATGCGCACATCACCATCACTTCCACCGGTCACTATACACCTAGGAAAGACAATAAAAAAATGTAGAGTACAATTTTCATGGCTAATATTTAACTTTAAATTAAATTGCTCCTGGCTTCTGACTCTAGTTCTCTTTCAGTGCTTATTTTACTTGACCTCCGAGATGCATGACACCATTGATCACTCAGTTTTACTTATTTGACTCGAAAATGAATTCGGAGTCATGGATACAGCATTGCAATTGAGGTGACTGTTTTAAATCTGTGATGAGATCTGTTGTCACTGTTGTTCCTCTGGGATCTGTTCTGGGACCTCTATTTTTTTTTAACATCGTTTAAAAACGAGGATCTTCAGTCTGTCTCTTGTTGGTTCGCTGTTAAGAGTCAAAAATGATAATATGGAAATTTCCATCAAATTAAACTCATGTCCAGAACATTGTTAAGCGTTATTGTTATTACCTGAGAAATTTAGCTAGACTACATTTCTCTTTTGCCAAAAAAGACTTTGCAATGTATTTGTGGTGTCTTATCAGGATTAACATAACGCTCTCCTGGCCGGGGTTCTAAATCTACTCTGGACATGTTGGAGTAGGTTCAGAATTCAGCTACTCGTGTCTTGACCGAGAGCATGAGAACACATCACACCTGTTCTAAAATTGCTGCATTGGCTCCCAATCTGTGTAAAGCAATCACTTGCATATAAAGTGCCCTAAATTACATAAATTAGATTACATTACATACTTTTGTTGTATGTTCTTCTCTGTTTTGTGCATTTGAAAACATAGCATGAACGGCAATTTATAAAATAAAGTTTTATTATTAACATTGAAATGAGCTTTTAGTATTCAGAAGCACTAAGTGGTATGAAAAGATACATACTTTCCCTGGTCATCAAAGCAGACGTCGGTGTGGCCCTCTGAGTGACCGTAACGCATGGGCTTCCTCTCACAAGGCATAATGGATTCTGGAGAAAATAAAGAGAGAGGCCTGAAAGAAAAATAGAAGCGTTACATGAAATTTAACAACATCCAACATGGCACACAAACTTGTCCTTAGGAGTGAATGTGTTCTTGTAATAAACTAAATCCAAGTTTAAGCTATTTTTGATTCATTCAAGCACACATAAACAAGTTTAATTGATTAGGTTAGTGATGAATAAATAGTAAGTTACCTCAGAAGAATCAATAACGCTACTATATGTTACGCATAAGGTTACTTTCAGATACAGCAACAGCAACTATATGTTTAAAATATAGCGTACAAATACAAGCAAACCTGAAAAGCAATGTAATTTAAATATCTGAGGCAAAAGTTAGCAATTAACAGTTATTGTACTTTGAATGTTACGTTCAACTGTTTAACTTCCTGCACTGCACCAGCCAAACAGGAACAATATGGCTCCTGTATATCGCGTCCAATTTAAACACTGACACGCAAATGTATTATCAAGTTTATCTTATTTACGTGAACTTCGAAACACAAAGAGGAGCCACTCTGTCCTTAAAGAGCCGACCTTACTTTCACAATAAACTTACATCTGGAGTAAAACATAAGATCAACGAATGATACTGAGTGATGCAGGACTATACAATGAAAGTAAATCGGCAAATTATTAGAATATGTTTTAAATATTAAATACTTACAGTGTTAGCTTAGCGGTGTTCCTCGATGACTAGCGCCACACACGCTCACATCTCCCGCGCTGACAACAGTGACGTTGAAAATGGGCGGGACTATTAACATTCTCAAACCTTCATAGGCCATCACCGAGGATAAAACCCACCCCTATCCTGACGATTGGAAAAGGGCAGGGTTAGCAAATAATCCTCTATTCTCATAGGCTATTTTTCAGAGTAAACCCCACCTGTGGTCTGAATTTTTAAAGAGGCGGGACTATCATCGCACTTCTCAATTCTAATTGGTTACTGCTGAATATTAAACCCACCTCCTGACCAGAAGTACATATAAACCACATTTTGACGTATTTTTATGACTCTTTATTGGATTCTCTGTTGATGCATATGTACTTTGTACAAGTATTTTTTTAAATAAACATTTATATTAAATATGCTGTTATAGATCCCTGTGGTAAGCTAACAATATATTTAAAGTGTTTAAATAAGCAGAGATTAGATAAACATAAAATAGAAGGCTCATTATTAATTTAGCCTGATGATTTTAATTGATGTCTCTTCAAGAGAACAAACATATTAACCCCTGATATATCTTGATTAACATTATTTATTCAGCACTTAAATGATCAACAAATAAGGAAAAAAATATTCATTCATAAATTTGACTTCATAAGGTTTCAGTTAGTCATAACATTTTCTTGTAGATTTGGACAAGCTAAATGTTCACAAAGCCACAGAAAAAACGTATATTATATTATATATATATTGTACTTATATTAAATAAAAAATAAACGTTATTATTAATTTGTATACATTTGGCAGATTGTCACTTGAGATACCCAGCATATGCTCTGTCACTACCAATAATAATCTCTAAATATACTTGTGATTAGTCAAAACTTAATTGAAGATATCTGTAAATATTTTCAATGGAAGTCATAGAAGAATCATGACTAAGAAACAAAGCCTTTAGGGGTGTTGGAAAAAGTTGGTAATGACAAAATGTTAATTTTGGGGGTAGAGCATCCTGTCAACAAACATATACAACAGAGAAATGTAAATCTTGTGAGTTTCCAACAGACTCTCGTATACACCAGTCTATCACTATATCATTTGTCAAAACATAACAATAACTCTGATTTGATCATGTCAAATATTTTTAACAAGTCTGCCACCTGCTGGGAGATTGGAGTACTATCTCAGGGTTAATTGAAAACGCAGAGAAGTCGTAAACATTTCCACAAGGACAAGTTTTTTAACTCTTGCTTTATCTAATTATGTTCAATCTGTACTTATGCAAAAAGCTATCATAACTGTCCACTTTTTCAATGGAATTTAACATTCTTTGTGACTTTGGGCCTAATTGTATTCTTTATTTCGTTCTCTTTTCTTTATCTTCTTTGTTTCTTTTTAAATACACATTTTAAATTTACACTTCTTTGTTCTATTCCCCCTGGATGTATGCCATCTAATTTGATTGTGTAGTTCATATTGTACTTAAGTTTTGTTTAAATAAAGAAGGATTAAAAAAAGTTGTAAACGTTGATGTTAACAAGCAAATGTAATCATAAGTTTGCCCTTTGGTTTAGATTTTTAAGTTATTAGCTGAAGATTTTGGGTATTAAATAACTTCTCATGAAGATCTTACCTGAGGCTGAACTTTAGGCCTTCTATGAAAAAGAGCACTTTACATGACAGACTCCCTCAATTTCATGTTATAGCCCAGAAACCCAGTTCACAGAATTTAATGTGGCATAAAAAAACTACACCAAAGAAAAGCTTTGAACTGATATAGACAGAACTAAATAATAGACAGTGAATCTGAATAGCATTGTATACACATTTGCTCACACATTTACCAACAATTTACAATTGATATTGTGATTTAAAATGCATTTTATTTGATGGACGTAAACCCTTCACACCATTGTCCACATGTATCTTTGTTCACTTTAACATCTTATGTATTTTTGGCAAGTGCCTGCATGAAAGAGGGTTTATATCTTTCTGATCTATTGTTATAAGAAAATATAAAACAAAATAATAAGAGACTTTTAACAATGTACCTGCTGTAATCACATTTTAGGAAGCACACATTAGCATACACACAGTATATAAGATGTTTGTCAGTAGACACTTTGATCAGAGGTGGGCAGTAACAAGTTACATGTTTTTGGGTAACTAGTATTTTGTTTTTGTGAAAGTGTACTTTTACTTTTTCTCAAGTGTTTCTTCATTTCTACTATCATGGAAATTATTATTATTATTATTATTGATAGCGCTCTATTTTTGATGTTAACGTCTCTTCAGATGGTAAAGAGGCTGATGTACGAGAGTTTGCCAGCTACTCGCATCAATGATGCCATTTTAAATACAACTACAGTTTTACAAACTCTTATTTCATACAACTTCAACAATTAGTAGCACAACTCGAGGAGATAAAGGTAAAGAAAGAGTTAAGAAGTTGTAAAAGTTGGGTTCTGTCATGTGTATGACCCCATTAACAGACTCAGATCATTTTTAATTAAGCACATTTATTAAAAGCAGAACAAAATTACTTTTGAGAAGAGAAAACTAGACGATCTTCTAGTCATTTGAGGATCAGTGTTTTTGCTACTGTTGAATGCAGGCGTCTCAAACTCAATTCCTGAAGGGCTGCAGATCCTGCTTTTTTTTATTCCAATACTGCTTCATAAGACAAACCAATGGCTTAAACCAAACTCAGAGGAGCTTATTTGGTGGATTCAGGTGTGTACATTTAAGGTTGGAGCAAAACTATGCAGGGTCCTCCAGGAATCGAGTTTTGCTACCTATGATTTAGTGCTTAAGTACATTTTTCTTCAAAACTTTTTTACTCAAATAAGATACATTTGGTAGTTACTTCTAGTCTTACTTGAGTGAATATTTCCGAAAGTACTTTTACTTTTAATTGAGTATAATTTTTAAACACTCTACCCACCTCTGACAGTGCTAAAAGTAGCAAAACATAATCAATCTGGGTGAGATCACAAGTAAACTGGATCTGATTCACGTGTGTACTTCATTTCACTCACACTTTTGTGCTTGAATTGACAAAATACAAACAATGAAACAACTCAAGTATTCAAAGAGCACAAGCTCCGTTGCATCTATAGTGGTATTGGCGGAGGAAGTTTCTCAGCGTGTAGGGTAAAGGCAAATACTCGATCCCTTGGTAGGTTGTGCGGCTGCAGATGACCGCCCTGCACATATGCTGCAGAGAAAACGGAAAGTTTCTAGGAAGTGGACGGGAGAGTAGAGGCTCAAAAAACAAGCATGTGGCTGGGTCACTATAATGCTTCAGAAGTCCAGTGACACTAGAGTCCCTGTACATACAAGGGTCTCTCCCATCAAAGCTGAATCGTTTCCCATTCTGCTCAATCCGAGCATGCAGGGAGCGACTGTAACGCCTGAAGCTCACAGAGAAGAGGTATTCGTCCTGAGCCGAGTCTCTGAGAAGAAAGGTACCTTCTGGCTGCCCCTCCAAAAGCTGCTCAGCCTCAAAGCGATCCAGGACCCCCCAATAACAGGGGCTGTTGTTGATCTGGAGAAGATCTGGAACAAGGATGTAGTCAGTGTGCGCGCAACACTGGGGGTCTCCATGAGAAAATGAAGGATCCCAGTCATCCAGACTAGAAGCCCCGGTGGAGCTGATTTCATCCCAGGAAATGAGTGCCGGGGGCGAAGAGGGCAGCAGGGAAACTTTGGGGTCTGTTTGAATGGTTAAAGAAGGTTTGTTGTTGGTGTCATGTTTCTTGATAAGATGCCAGCACTGAGCCAGTTCAGACTTGGGAGAGAATGGACACTTGTCTTCCATGAGTTCTGACACGTGAATCTTTCGTTTGGACCACAACAACACAGAGAAGGAGCGATGGTGGTGATGGTGGTGATTCCGTAGGGGGAGACACTGACCCACGGCATCCTGAAACTTCTGTCGGAGAGAGCGGTGGGACAGGGCTTTCCTGCAGGGTACGTCTGGATCGCCTTCTCCAGGGAGGGTGCAGCTGCACATGCGCTCCCGACGCCTGCGTGGACAGGAGGATGAACGAATTCCTTGCTCCTCTAATGTTTCCTCCTCTTCTCCTCGGGTTGCTGACTCATGTCGAGAGGCCCTTGAGCGCTTTTTAATACTCCGGATGTAACTATCAGCGCTCCAGCTCCGTAGGATCTTGGGGCGGGTGTCTGAGTTTTTGCACTTTCTTTCAGACATTGCTGTGAGCCTCTGAGAAAGTGCTGCAATAAATAAAAAATACATTAAAGGTGCCGTATCATGTAAACTTGAATTTTTAGACAGTTTTGTTTTAGTATAGTTCCCTCATCAAACACATTCCTCAAGGCATATGTAGATTGGATCATGTATGTTTTGGTAATACCATTTTCTTTTTGTGGCAGCTCAAAATGGCTTGATGGCTGTTGCCACGCCCATTGGTCATAGCACCATCCACAAACCAATCAGCACTAATACATCTCAATGAACAACGCACATACTGATTGACCTGGAGGTGTAACATAGTAGAACGGTATCGAGAAAAACAATGAAAAGACTGTTTTTTGGATGTCTCGGGTAAAAAGTATGTTTTGGCTTACCAAAAGATGAATATATTCATCGGAAATGGGAAGATTTTCTGTTTGCCAACAAGAAAAAGCAAAGAGGGGGCATGGCAGAAGCTAAGCAATGAGAGGAACAGGGGTTACATGGCTTTTCAGAGCACAGGGGTCAAACATTTATTATAAAATGGCATGATAGGCACTTTTAAGGTTGTTTATAAGGACGTGAACACTGCTATTCAACTATTGCTAAGAGTCCTAGTTAGGGTCAAGGGTCAATTCTACCAATGGTTGCTAGTCCATCACAGTGTCACACACTTTGTTTTCTCACATTCAGTGTTTTGCATCACAATACTCTGCCAGAAATTACCTGGAGGAAACTTTCACAGGCAAAGGGCAAAGTCAGGAGTGTCCTCCAAAGTCAATCCAGGAGGGCTGCAGGCCAAGAACACCCTAATTGGTGTGATCAGATATGTTGCATGAAGGTTGAAGTAAATTTTAAAGTGCTTCAGTGACAACTTTGGACAAGCCTGACCTAATACTGATCCCATTCGTATTCAATGGAGAGCACACACAACCTTTGTCAAGAGTAAGAGCGACCTGTAGCCTGTATGTGGGCATGTTTGGTGGCCATGTTTGTACAAATGAGAAGCAATCTTTTGAAAGTAACACCCAATAAGAGAGACATCTTGTGAATTTGATTCATCAGATCATCAGTTTTTGTGTAAAATTCATAGCATGTTTTTGCTGAGGAACCTGAAAGCGGTGAAAATCTACCCCCTCTGGAGCAGAGGTGGACGGTAGTCCTGAAAAGTTTAACTTCAACCTTCATGCAACACACTTTATCCCACTAATTAAGCTCTTCTTAGCTTGTTTAAAGCTATTGATGCGTCTATTGAAATAGTTTTGCAATGAAAACCAGCAGGGGCAGCAAACCTCCAGGAATGACTGCCCACCTCTGCTCTGGAGACAGGCAGCAAAAAAAATCATGTCTGTGTGTGGGCATGTTTGGCGGCTATGTTAAGACAAGTTTTTATAAATGAGAAACAACTTTTAAAATTGGCATTCAATAAGAGAGACATCTTGTAAATGTGATTCCTCATATCATTAGTTTTTATGTAAACAAAACATTGCATGTTATTTCTAAGTAACCCGAAAATGGCCAAAAATTTACCTTCCCTCGGTTGCATTGATGTGCCGAGATGAGGACGGTAGTCCTGTAAAGTTTCACTTCAACCTTCAGGCATTTTATCTTAATCCACTAATTAAGCTCCTCTCTGCTTGTTTGAAGCTACTGATGTGTCCCATGAAAGAGGGTTGAAACAAACCCCAGCAAGGGCTGTGACGCTCTAGGAATTATTTGGCCAAATATAGTTTCACTATATAATATGATTTATATAGCAGTGGGGGGATTGCATTAGCAAAGTTTGACCCAGACACCTTCAAACCAGGAGACTAAACCACAAACTGTTATTATTATACTGAACCATTCATTGACATTCGAGAAGAAGTTTGACAAGATCAATTGACTAATTGTGTACCTCCAAAAAATGTTTATGATGCATGACATCCTACCAAGAATATAAAAAGAATATAAAAAATGGTTCATTTTGGCAAATATCATAAAAGTAGAAGATGGATATACGATGTGTGATAAGATGAATAAAACATAATAAAAGTGACCAACAACATCATTAAAATGTGCTTATCTCAAGTTCATAAAGAGGAAAAAAGAAGGGATGCAACTAGAAGAGGATGAACACAATTATAAAATATAAATTACTTAATGAATCCATCACTTGTTCTTTACGAATTATAACTGTTTTATGAACTAAAATGTAATGAACTCCTAAAAATTTAGGTTTATTTTTTGTTAAATATAATTTTTAGTAATTTCCTACCTAAAAATGCAGATAACATTGTCAAAAAATTATTAAACTCATAAAATAATATCAATGTTTATGTGTAATGTAAAAATGTACCAATACAGAAAAAACAGACGGAAGACTAGCAACACGTCGTAAATTTGTGCATTTTAGGGAAAGAGACCCAGAAATCTCCTACCTTCTGAACGAGTTGTAGGCTGGGAAATGTGTCTTCCTCACTGAGGAGTGCTGACTGTGTCCATGCCTGGGCTCAGCATGAACTGAGGAGAGGAAGTGCATCCCTCCTTTTTAAAAGCTCTCAAGTATCAGTCCCTCAGAGGAATACTTGCCCTTCACTGGACAGAAGGGCTGCACTTTGCTCAATGGACAGTTAACCAATCACATCCAGCGATGAATACGCTGTTCTGGAGAGATGACTTTGAGAATTTTAAATGAGTGAGTGGAATATATTTCCACAGCATGGTGGCTTCGTTAAAGCTTTTGAGTAATTAAATCCGGTTTTCCTTTCAAAAAAGTAGCATGTGTTCATCATGATCAGACTAGATTTCTAATTCAGCCTAAGCTAATCTGTTTCGTGACCTTTGACTGGTAATCGATGAATCAATGAGCTAAACATGATTAGTCAATAATAAGGGACGTCTATTTACCGGGACAACCTTGTTAGGAAGGAAACAGGAAATCTCCTCACAGACACTGAGAGCTCCACTTCATTGATTTATTGATTCATATGAGCCCTGCTTTAATTTAGGAACATCCGCCACATGGCTACGCTGCACAAAAGTAATTTTTAACACCCATTTCAGATGATGGGGAGCGAGCCATTCCTCGTAGAGACCCAGAAGATATCAAGTATCAGAAGGGTGCAGTTCCGGCCTACTAAATGGATCACAAATTAAATTCAATAATTCATTAGGGGTGAAATCATCAGCTGATGTCATTCACACATCCAAATGTCTTATGTAGTAATAAATTAGCATTACAGCAGGGTTGTTGTTTATTAATTATTCAGAAAAAAATAGCACACATTTTCTTCTGATTTTTAGGATAATCATCTCTAATAGCGTGCGGGTTAAACATGACTCACAAGATGAATTCTCCAACAAAATTTCAGAAGCTCTCACTGTCTCATTGTTAAGGGCTGCTAAGAATGTAAAATCTTCACACTGTTATAATCTGGATTTTTTTCTAGAACTAAACAACACTACAGCAAATGCAATATCACATTAATTCTACAAATAAAAAATATTAAACCAAAATACATCAGATGTAATTTCCCAACAAATTAGCTTTGGACGTAACAGTGAAATGAGACATTTGCTGGTCCCTTGTTTTTACCACTAAGTTATGCATAAACACCATGTTTAGACATATTTTTAAATCAAGCATATGGAAACCAAATTCTAAATTCTCACAAGATGATTACATTTTAAAGGTCTTTGAAATATCTGTAAAATAATCTTGAAAATGTAGTCAAATCTTTTAGTAAAGTCAATATTTTGTCTCTTCTTTTAGCATAATAAGAAAACAGTATGAAATCGAAGCCCTAAACGTCACAGTTTTTTTCAAAATTGGCAACCTTTGCCATCATAAAAAATAACATTTAGGAGCATTTTCTTAATCTCTGGCAACCCCAACAATCACATAAAAAATGTATGATCCTTATGCCAATATCTGGCTGCCCAAAAAATTATTTTAAAGATTTTTAGCATTTATTAGTGTTTACAAACTTTTTATTAAACTCTGGCAACTTTAACTTTCACTTTTATGATTTTTAGTGATTGTGAGTCATTTCTCAAGCTACGGTAGCACTAAAATGTCACGTTTAGGTTTTTTATGATTTATAAAGGTTTTGTCAAACTCTGGCAACCCAAACCATACCTTTAACATAGTTTAATGTTTATGAGCATTTTCTCAATCGCAACCTGAACAATCACTTTTATGTTTTTGAGCATTTACAAATGTGTTCTTAATATCTGGCAACCCTTACGATCACAATTTTAAAAAATGTTTTTTTTTTTTCATTTATGTGTATTAGGTCAATATCTTGCAAACCTAACCACAACTCTGGTGGCAACAACAACAACAACAACAACACATATCAGATGAGCTTATGTGGCCATTAGAAACATAAGACATAACATTTGAGCTTTTACATTTTAGACTTTTTAAGGCCACGAGGAAATGGTGTACATCTAGTTTTTACTTAAATCTAAAACCGCACAATTTTATATACCCTGAAACTATAGACATCTTTTTCATCTTGTAAAACCTCTCATTTTGTGCAGAAACGTTTCTTCACCCAGTATTCTGCAGCCTTCCAGTCAACCAGCTCTTCTTCCTCCTGACCTAAAAAAGCACATTTGTGAAGTTGAATTTTAAAGTTCAAGATGCATTCTTTGAATTTAAAATAAATAATTGATCTTAAGCATTATTCCATGTTTCATTTATCAACCCTATTACTACAGCACTCTTTTCCCACCTCCCGTCCTGTTCTGCGAATTACCAGAATTTGCTGCTTCTCTCAAATATTAAACTAAATTTGGATTCCCCACAGACTGCAGGGAGTCAGAGCGAAACATGTTCTCTGCGAGGAGTATGAGGATCAGACCTTTGGAAGAATAAGAGCATTACCCACATCTGCACACCTCGTCCTGTATGCTGCCTGGAGAAAAATCCTTCTGATGCAGAAAAAGACAAGTAATTCAAGATGGCTATTAACATGGCACGCTTTATCAATGAGAGGAAGCCATCTCTGATATGCCAGCTATTACAGTGCTATCGATCAGATGCACAGCAAAGCATCCATTGACATCATGAATATTTTATTTGAATGTGTACTCCAACTAAAGTCCTGTTCTCTCATTTTACGAGCACTTTTTAATCAGTTTGCAGTCTCAACAACTCCCTGAAGACTTGTTTATGGTAATACAGAAGTTTAAGGCTCTTAGGAAAAGACTCTGTTGCTAGTTATGGTGTGTATTGTCTGCGCTGGTTTTACTGTGTGTCTGACCCATAATATCACATGACCAACATTCGGTTTGGTTGCATTCATGCAGCGTTAGAGCCGCGGCTGACTGAGTGATGGAAAATCTGTAATCAAATCAGTGGGAAATCTCTGGTTCCACAGCTCTCGTGCTTGTATTCACACATTGATTGCCATCAGTTTCTGGACAGCTTTGCAGTATTTACAACTATGGATATAGTGTCTGTTATTTGCCTTAAAATAAAGAGCAAACAAATCATTGCATTTTGCTAAAAGACGAATTTAAGTTGTAAAATATCCAACAGAATCTTTCAGAAATATTACGATAGAACTTTGTTCCCCAACAATAACAACCCAAATTTTTCTGCTTCTGCCTGGTTATGTAATCAAAGTTTGATTTTATAGATAAAGTATGATAAATCAAGATAAAACGTAGAAATATAAATTTAAGGGAATGCTTTAGGCAAATAAAGAAAGCTAAATTTTCCACAAAACTAGATTTATACCTATAAAACTTATTTTCAAAAGTTACTGTTTGAGGGTTTGAGCTCAATCCATGTAGATTCTGTCAAGCCCAAAAACTTTTGTTGTTCTGTAAAAAGCATTGCCTTGGTCATTCTTCTATTGTTTTAGCCTTCTATGAGCTTATTAGGTTATGTAATCAGTTAAAACATCTCTAATAAGAAAATATCACTGATGTTGTACATCCAGTGAGAACATATGCCAATAACATGCTGAGACATGAACTGTTGGACTTTTATGATTTGTAGATTTCAGTCCCAAAACTCCATAGTCGTTAATGAAGAATAACGTTAATTATTTTCCCACGTATTTTATAAAAACAGCAGAAACAGATAACATCTTAGTGTTTTATTTGTCCGAACAGAACACGTTTGAACTTATTATAGTTTCAAGAAAATAATATGAGTATAAAATGTGAGATTTTTTTAAACATACTTATTTCAGCACAAACAAATCACCAATACGTTCATACATAAGCAAATTACAAGCAAAATAGTCTTTAAACAATAACAAAAAGAAAACCTTTCAAAACGCTGAATAGTTTCTTAGTATAAATACAAGTTTGAAAAGTTATTGCCTACTAATGTTCAGTTAGAACTTCAGTTGACTGACTTGAGCTGAATGTTTGTTAAATAATCAGTAAATGATCGAATGCAATGTTTGATTGTCGACTCGACAGAAACTAATCCAGAATAGCTTCACTCATAGATTGTTTTTTTTACACTTTACAGGATCACAGGACCACCGAACCACAAGCAATGTCTTGTTTTTACACATAAAATGAGGTAAATTTTTCTCATGGGTTAAAATGTCTAATTTTCTATCCTGACTTCTTAAAGACACACTGTGTTTTATGATTTGTGTTTTCCAACCATTATAACGATCCATAGTGTGGCCATGTGAACTAGTAGATCAGCTTTCTTCTTTTTTCTCTCAGCCTTCCCATTTCCCGCAAGCTTCACTCAATACTTGCTCTCCCCTTGCTTCCTTTTCATGTGAGTTATTGAGCTTATCAAGGATGCCTGCAGCGGTAATGTGAGATGCGTTTTCAAGTACTATTGTCACAAGGGCTTTGTCGTAACATCATAATGTAGTTAAATGTGTTGACAAGCACAAGCTATGACAAAGCGTTTTTTTATTTTCTAGTAGAATATTTTACTTTAAAAATATACCAAATAAATAGTAGAAATAACTAAAGGGGCTTTATGCTGGAACCGTTATATTCCCCCAATTATTGACTCACAATAACTTTTTCATTCAGGACCATTTCTCCAAAAAGGGTCATTTAAGGAACAACATATCAAATAAAAAATGTGTTTTGGTCTAAACATCTACACTGGAAGTGTAAACTCATGTTTCAAGTTAAGTTATTGACTGATATGAGAATTATATAATGTTATAAATAAAGAATAACTTAAATTATATAAGATGAACCTTTCTCCATGTTTTTCACAACACAACACATCAAATGGAATTTATGACATCGAGGTCACTTTTCTACATAAGAAATGTTTAGCTCACACTTACTAGAATGTGTAAATTCCATTGATAACACAATAGTTTAAAGTATATTGTCTGGTTCAAGTTACATCCTGAATGCTTCTAGAGAGAAGCAAATTGATTGAGCAGAGCGAGGTGTTTCCTTCTCCAGTTTCATGTTGGCCCTTACTGTATTCCCACATCCTCCAAATATATGGTTAAGCGCAAACATTATTAATTTCTGTTAAAACACTTGAGAATATCACAATAGAAGGTAGTGAGATGAATTCCAGTAAGAGCTGCTGCACCTTTATTTATTAGAGCAGTTTGCCATTTATTTAGGCATCATTTTGTCTGATAATCATGGATGACTTTTTTTGTTGCTATTTTAACATAAACTTGAATGTTATCATTTTATGTCATGCAATTAAATTTGTTCAAAACCAATCCTTTAAGGACAGGCAAATATTAATTTTTAATAATAACTTTTTTGCATGTGATAAAGCCACAGTTTTGAATTTATTTGCTATGGTAAAATCAGTACTAAACACAAGTCAGAAGCTTCCTGGATGGAGTTTGTACGCTCATTTCATGTTTGTATTAGTTTCCTCTGGCTCTGGTTTCCTCTCATCTACTTTAGGTGAACTAAAGACTACATTTACAGCAGAAATTAACATGAGATTGTACTGAGAGTCGATGTGGTATATGATTATGAACGGGGTAATATTACAACCTGCTTTTCACCCAATATGAGCTATGTCTGATATATAACTACTATGTCTGACACATAGTATATGATATAATGATCCATGTTAGATAATTTAGTGACCTCGTTTTATCCTCATGCTGTTTTATTTGGGTTTAGGGATTTATTCTGCCAAATACTTACCACTGTACAGCGATAATGGTGTGTTTGTGATAGCATCGTGCTTTTCTTGAGAGTGATTTTCTAGAGTCAGGAATCTTGTCCCTGAATCTTAACATTTCTTTTCAAGTCAGCCCATAGCAGACATTATCTAAGGTCACCAAACCTGTTCTAAATACTCGACATCTACCATCTAACACTCCTGTCCTAAACGGATATAAACGTCATCGCGCCGCGCCCACGTTAAATACCGCGCCACGTCATAGTCCACGCACGCAAGAAAAGAAGAGGGACGACGCGCCAAATGATTGGTCAGTTATTCTTGGAGCCAGGCTTTGATTGGACAATTGAGACGTTTTTTATTGGACGCACCAACCGCAGCTAGTTCTCGACGAGGGCGGGACTTCTCACAACAACTACGGAAAAATATACAATGCAGGAGGAAAGTGAGGAGCATGCTGGAACGTTTCAATGACTGGATTTGAGTTGTTGGATTAATTTAGAGTCACTTGTTTAGAATTCGAGGAGATTAGTATTCACATGTCTCCGTAAGTAAATGCTAAATTGAGTTAACGTTATTGGCTTAAATACTTAGCCTGTATGCCTTGGTGAGATCTAGTTGAGCATGTGAATGTGATTTTAGAATAAGTTAAACTAACAGAAATTTGATTAAAATAAATATCAATAACACAAGTATGATATAACATAATGTTATCTTCTCGAGTTGTGATCTTTGTCTCACAACTACTTCATTTCTTAGAGATGTACTGCTACAATAGATTGTGTTGATTGTTCCACAGTGTTCCACTAGTGCCTTATAAAGATAGTATTACATAGAGTTTGATTACAGGCCATATTTTTTCTTATAAAAAAATCTTTAATAATGTTTGTTTACTTTTAAAATCAATGTAAATGCAAGATTCATTCAAAAAGTAGGCTTTAAAATATTATTTCATTATAGTTCATAATAGACCATTAATCAGTGTGAAATATGTGACCTAATTCATGATTTGCTGATAATTTGTTTGCTAATTAAATAAAAATGCATCTAAAACAAATAAACATATACATTGAATTATTTACAAAAATATATTAGTACTCAACTTGTACTTGGTCTTGTGTTCTCTTAGGCCTATGTAGTTCATGAACTGACCCTTGAAGCAAGCATGAATTGTAAATGTTTGGTTGAACAAAGTTCAGGTCATGTGTTGAATCCAGATTGACTGCAACTGTGGATTAATTTGTGTGTTAGTGGCATGTTGCTGGACGATACTCCTCTTTTTGATCCGTCTCTACTGGATGAGTTGGATTGGGAGAGCACCAGCGTCTCTTTCTCACCGACCATTTCTCCATCTCAGCCAGGAGAGGGTTTAGTGCTCCGGCCGCTCTGCACCGCTGACCTGGATAGAGGTACTCTCTTTAAGCTCACTACTGTACTTTTCAGCAAATCATAATTCAGACAGACGCGTTTGCTATTTCTAGGTTTCTACAAGGTCTTGTCACAGCTCACAGTGGCTGGAGATGTCACCGAAGAACAGTTCAAAGGTACTGCCAGCACCTCATATAAATGATGTCACTTTGACAAATGAATAAAGGAACTGTTTTTGCAGCAAATTTTGAACATATGAAGAAATCCGGAGATTATTTTATAATCGTTGTGGAAGACACAAATCTTGGACAGATTGTTGCCACTGGAACACTCATCATTGAGCACAAATTCATCCACGCTTGTGCAAAGGTGTGTGTTGCACGATTAGTCATTTGTCTTCATTTTAAAAGCAGATTCTGATGATTATATGTTGTACTTGTGCTAATAGAGGGGCCGTGTTGAAGAAGTGGTTGTGAGCGACATATGCAGAGGAAAACAGCTGGGAAAACTGTGAGTGTGAGGGTTAAACAACCTTAATCGATATGGCAAAAAATAGATTTCTGCGAAAGTAAAAGGTTATATTGGTAGCAAAGTTATTTGATCACTTGTAAATGTGAATCTTGACTTGCCAAAGTTTTAATTTGCAAATGTCTTGATCCGTTAATGCATTCAGAACATGTGGCATCATCGGACACATTTAAGAATTGAGATAAATATTACAGATCTTTTTTATCAGGTACAAAAATATAATAATTTAGCTTCAAAAATGACCCCATTTAAGTTTAAGATAGACACTAATGCTATGTATTAACTTGGTTTTCATCTTAAAATAATGATTTACTAGAATAATAATAATAATAACTAGAATGCTAGAATGATTAAAAAAGTGATTGAGAGATAACCTTCTGATGCTTACAATCCTAAAATAAGTCTACTTTGGCTGAGAATGGGCAGTAACCTCATGACATAAAAATGTTAATATTTTTAGAAGTTATTTGAAAGAGTTGTTTCAGATTTATAACTGAATTTTACATTTGGTTTCTTTTAACAGGTTGGTGTCAACTTTGACTCTCCTCAGCAAGAAATTACAATGCTACAAAGTGACGCTGGAATGTGCACCGAAGAATGTGGAGTTTTATAAGAAGTTCGGCTACTCGGCTTCAGACGAGACTTACATGCAGAGCCGCTTCTGTGACTGAACTCTAAGATCTGCTGCTTAGATGATTGCTCTTTTCTTTTGTTGAACAGATCAGACTACCTCGAAGATGCACATTTTTAGTAGAAAAGCAGAAGTGATGCAAAAAAGTGGGAGTCAAAGTAGATAAAAAGCACTTAAGTTGGATTTGTCGTTATTCTGTAGATTTAACTTGGTCGCATATGTTTGCAATAATTGCAATTATGTGCAGAATAACAGCAGCTAGTCCAAGAGAAAATACCATTTTGTTGTATAAAAGATGTTTAAGTACTTGAATATTTTCTGATGTTAAGATTTATATACAATACTGCTCTACATTTAAGGGTGAAAAATGTATGGGAAAACTTTTGGTACTATTGTTAACCATCGTGGTTTGGTTACTTTGAACTTAAAATAGGAAAAATTTTGTTGTTTTATCCCTTTATACAATATCTATTGAAAATATTGCCTTTGAATCAATATGAAGTACTCAGTAAACCCAATCACTCAGTACTTTTTAAATGTGATATTATTTATTATTGTCTTTAATCTACAGTGAGGTTCTAGTCTGATTCACTGGTGATAAATCAATATTTACATGTAAATCCAGAAATAAAAAAAAAAAACAGATTTTTGCCACAGTGCATGTGTTTTTATAAAAACCTTTATTTTTGTATTGTCGCTGATATTGACAAAATTAAAATACAATTTTAATTATGAATTTTTGGCTAGCGAAAAACATTACATTGATGCTATGTGTTTATGTAAATGTTTTTTTTTTTAATGAAAGTCCACCTTTCAGGCTGATTAAACATGAAACCAAATAGACCACATTGCCATTAACAATTTTTATTAGTTGTAAGATGTTAATTCTACATTAATCAAGTTCCTGGTCGTCTCAGTCTTAATTCGATTACATGTAAAGCCTGATTTATTCTTTTTAATAACTAGGTGTTTCCAACCCAGCCTTTTTCTCTCCAAACCCTCCCTACCACCCCAAATCCACCCAACATAGTAACAGTAATTCAAGTATCAAATGTGCATTATTGCAATACTGTCCCGCTGCAAATGCAATATGCTTTAAATACTATAAAACTGCAAAAAAGTTCAGTGCATACGGTTCAAAAAAGAAAAAAATACCCAATTTTCCCCAGCTCCAAGGGTCACGAGGAGCAGTCTGTCCCTCCCAACCCCAGTACAAATATTTACATTTTTAATACCAATAAAAATGTAAAAAGTAAAGTCCACTGTGGTTAAGCACTTCTCAGTAAAGCCTATCCGTTTTGTGCTGCTGCGACTTGCATACTTCCAAAATCTTCATCCTCTTCAAGGGTTCTCTTTAGGCTTCCTGGAGAAGAAAAAACAAAAGATTAAGGAAAAGTTCTTTACAAAGTTACATTATAAATAAATAAATACTTTCATACATTACCAACTGACATTTTAGAGACAAGTAGATACATACTTTTTGGTCATTGCAGAGCGCAGGTAAACAGCAACAAAATGCATTTACAGCATCTACCAGAAGTGCAAATAGTAGCAATGTGCAGATGAATGCTTGTTCCACAGGAAGCATTGTAAATGACTGTATCTGCCTCCAAATTAGCCTCTGTGTTTTGCCCTTTCTAAAACGATTGCCAGCTCCACCAACATTATATATTTTTTTTAAATAGTTTTTCTTATCTAACGCGTGCTATTCATTCACACTGAAATCTTGTTCTTAAGATGACAATTAAAAAATACTTCAAAAACACTGAACAAATTGTCCTGAAAGTGGACTTAATAGAGACATGAAAGTTTACGGACAACAAATCCAATGCAAGTCTAATGTGTTCCGTGTTCCCTAAACAAATCCTCAATGAAAACGAAGGAGATTTAGGCTCTGAGATCAAATTTACTCTCCATGAAGCAACAGGTCACAGCTTAGGGAATATTACAATCCTTTAGATTGCAATTTAGGTGCCATATACTTTTAGTATTGTTCCCTCATCAAAAACATGTTTGTGTAATCCTATTTTTTTCAGGGAGCTCAAATCAGATTGATGGCCGTAGCCACGCCCACTGGCCAAAGTACTCTCCACTAACCAATAAGAAAACCTACAATGCAGCTCATCTAAATGAAGAACCTATGCTCTGACTCCCTGGACATGAACCATAGCAGAATTTTTGTGTAAACAATAAAAAGAAAGTGTGTTTTTGGATGTCTGAGCCAAAGGCGTTTTATGGATCATGAAAAGATTAATAGATTCGTCAGGAATGGGTGGATTTTCTGTGTTCCAACAAGAAACCCCCCGCAGGGGGCAGAGTAGTGGGAGGAACCAGTGATCCAGACATTTCTTACAATAAATGCTTCCTTTTAAAAGGTTATTAAGGGGGTTTAGAGGGGTCAAATAATTATCGAAAATTATTTATAAAAGGGGAATAGTACGGCACTTTTAAGTAATACACAACAGAATGTTTTCCTATCTGTAATTGTTTATGAAACAGTGACCAATACCTGTAACCCTGAAAGACAGAGATATTTATTCACTATTATAAATCCTACAATTTCCGTTCAGGAATCAACATTTAAATAAGCCTAAAAAATAGAATAACGTTAAAGAGATGCTTCTAGGCCTTCTTACCTGGCATCCCAGCTTGGATGGAGAATGACCTGCCCAACTGAATGGGCGACATCATCTTAATGGTTAGCTTTGCCAGGTATATTGCTTCATATTCCTACAGAGATTTCAAAATGTTTTTAATTTGCAAAAATATGTAACACAACTGAGCCAATGATTCCCTTAAGAAATTATAATACCTGCAGCTGATGAACGAAGCCTACATTGGGATTAATGCAAAATCGTCTTTCCTGTACATGACTAAAGGCATCCCTGTAGAGAAATAATGGCAATTATGTAAATGTTGTGATGTTAACGGTGCTTGAGCTGTTTGTTCACAAGTAACATTACCTGTATTTCACGCCAAATGTTTCCATAAGATAGGCGATAACTAAGGCAGCGCTGAAAATAGCAAGATTTTGAAGAAGTCAAATCTTTAAAGTTTTACATAAGTTTAAAAGGCGTTTCCAACTGAGAATGCATCATACCTTCTTGATATCCCTGCATTTCCATGAACAAGAACCTTTCCTGCAACACACGAGTGCAAGACATTATTAATGATTTACGGCGGCAGAATTTTAGAAATGTTCATTATTGTGATTATGGCGGTCAATTATGCAATCGCAGTTATAATAAAGATGAACTTCATAGGATTTTGAAAAAAAATTTTATTTATCAAATATGTATTGGTAAAACTAATGTTTTCTTTTACAAAAAAAAAGAACATTTGCTATGAACATGTTTTCACAACTGTTAATTAAAGAGAACAAATAAATTGAAAGAAAAAAAATCTAAATGAATACGTAAATTTCACTAAGCCAAAATAAAAGCGGCTTGAAATTCCAAATCGTATTCCTCTAAACAAGTCACATTACATGTTTGCTTGTTCAAATCCTCATCGAGCAAATGTTCAGTTAAGCTAATATATGGGTTGCTTTAACAGAGGTCCCTGGTAGCTGAAAAGAATTCCAGTCATGATTTCTTTGAAGACTTTTTCTTTTAAGTTGCAATTTTTATAGCAACTTAGAAATAATAATTTCACAAGGGCGGCTGGTACCTCTTGTCCCTTTTACAAAGTGTGTATCTGCATCTGTCTTTTTCCAAGCAGAATGTTACCGAGTTTGACTTCTTTGAGTATTGATTATGCTGTATCATATGACGCAAGACTTGCAAACCTTGTGTCTTTCCTTTGGGTGTCTGAGATTTCACCTCCATGCGCTCAACATCTTTATCCCTCTGCTGTCTTACATGGTTTGCTGTGTTTCCATGTGAAGTAGCCACTTCCATTTTACAAATCAACATCACTCTCTTCTTTTTCGCACCACATCAAACCCAAAATAATGGCATTTAACAGAGGTAGAGGTTTTTTGGTATTAGGTAAGTGTTATTGATCTTCTCTATCCATTATTGTGCTGGTCCCACTCACGCAACAGGACATAACCTTAAGCTCGTCAGAAAGTTTGGTTTGCATAATCAACACTGCCGAGACAATTACATGCGGCTGATATCGTGAGTATGCTACCTGTGCAGTCCTATATTGATTACAAATATAATCTATAAATGAAATGTCAAATATTCATTACCTCCCGTCTCTAAACACCCATCAATAAACTCTTTAGTCTACAGAGAAAAAGAAGAGGAAATAATGAACAGAAAACACAAACATACACATGATAAATATATTAATAACAAGCCTGCTTATCAAGCCAAAGAGCAGCTAGGCTTACCATCGGGAAGTATCTAATAATGTTTTCCACAGGGTTATCGGCTATATCTAAAACAAGGTACCTATGAAGAAAAAAACATGTAAAAGTTCCACTCAAGTAGGAGTCTAGAACAAAGCAGAAGCGGCATACCTAAATTTTTGGGCAAAGTTTGGCTTTATAAAGTTGGCCTCGATGTCTTGTCTGACACACACGATGTGAGTTATTCCCTGCTTCTCCAGCATTGAGAGCTGAAAAAACAAAAGTCATTAATGGAAAGAAATGACAGATCGTTAAAAATGACGCTTGAAAATAAAAGACTACCTTGCTCTTCATGGCAGCTGAATAGGGTCCAAGAAACAAGCCTGGGAGGATTTCCTAAATCAATAAACAAGACTCATTAAGGGACGTGCTTCGTTATAGAAATAATGATCAAAAAACTTTGCAGTCTTAAAAATCTTTGCAGTTTCACAGGTATTCTTAAGAGATCGTGTATAGTAATTGTTAATTTCTTTTATCTATTTGTCTCTTGGTTTTAATTAGCCATCATTCCTCGAGGTTTGGGTGAAAAGGTTGCACGTGTACGCAAGGGTCCTGGAAAACATCATCACTTGCATTACAGTTGGTGTTGGTTTATGTATGCCAGTAACGATTAAGGTAAATGATAACCATTCCTTAATGATAAATGTTCCTTAACAATGCCATAAAATAGATAGATACATGAATATGAAATGGCCATTAGTGATAAGCATTCTGCTTCATCTCAGAGAGGCAGTTCGTTCAGTTTGGCTCTCAATTAATTTAATTCAATTAATTGTAGACATTAACAAACTGGAAATTAATGTTCCATTTTGTGGGTGAAATGCTTGTGTGTGTTTTTAATTGTAATGCAATGATGGTTAATTGAAAACCATAATCATGGGTAAAATTACTTTTATTTCTACCATTTTTATATTTTGCCTCAAAGACAACTGATATTAATGTAGATAATTTATGGCATCTACTTGATATATATATTCATGTCAAATCTGTTTATATTTCACTGGAAATAAAGGTCGACTTCTGTGCGTTTTACTACTGAGATTCATCTCTCATCGTGTTTGATTTTTTTTTTCAAGCCCAGCATCTCGTGCTTGAAACTCAACGACTTTAAACAATGTACATTTATGCTAAGGAAAATCCTCATAAATATGAACTATTTAACTGGTGTGTGTAACTAGAACCAGAAAATCTAGAGAAGAGTTAAAAACAAATGTATTATTTAGTCTATTCATATTTGACAGATGTAACTTATAATTGTTTTATTTCTTTTTCTGCTTTAAAGGAAAAAGTTTGAAATTTTTGTTTGGTTTACAACATATTTAACCAACATATAACATTTTAAAATTATTAACTAGTAATTTTTCTAATAATATTAGTAGTGTGTAGTTACTGGGGATTACGAATATATATTGTTATGGAAAGCCGTGTTGAAACAACCAAAATTATTTTGATATTTTTTGTCCTTAACACCAATCTCTAGCACTGGTGTAGATTATCTCCTTAAGAGTGAATTGTGAGTAAATATGGCCTTGCATTGACCTCTTGTCACCAAATGTAAGATGGAAATCACCAGCACAACCTCAAGACTAACCAGAAAAAAACATGTTTAGAACATTCATTCATCTTCATGTCGGCTTTCTTCCCTTTCGGGGTCACCACAGCGGAATGAACCACCAACTCTCTGGCATATGTTTTACGCAGCGGATGCCCTTCCAGCCGCAACCCATCACTGGGAAAATGTTTAGAACAGTTATATTATATTCAATGTTCCCCACCTGCATCTCTCTTCTCATTGGATACGCCCAATCCTGCAAAAACAGGAAAGTGAAAAGCAGAACACACATTTTAAACCCTAAAACAAAAGGCTTTATTTCTCATCAAATAGAACTGCAAGTTTGCTCAGCAGAAGCTCAGTATATTCAATTAGAGGCATTAAAGAACAAGACTGCTCAATTGTCAATCCAAAGCAGGTTTGGTTGCATTGTTTACTTTGCAATGGATCTTGAGGCAAATAAGAACGTGACCATGCTGCAATAAATTCTTTTTTTTCTTGCAATAAACTCAAGGCAACACAAAAGTGAACCGCTATCGACAAATATTATAATAAAATCTACCCTGCTTGGCTGTATCGTACATTTGAATTGAGAGTTTCCAGCTCATAACTAACTTCCCACAATTACTAAGTAAAAGCGTAAATAAACCTCAAAACGCCAGAAAGGACCACTTTATTATAATTACAAGTAGTCAAACTGTCTGCTTTGAAGCTGACAGAAATAACAGAAGACTGTTAGCATTGTGCTAATCTCAACAACATACCAGCTGCTCTTCTTTGGCGGCGGGTAGGGACGGGAATTGGAGTTTGTTCCCTTCGTCCATGCTGCGAGCGCTGTTCCAGCTCTTTAAATCCAAACCTAATTTTCTGAATGGAAAAGAAACAACAATTAAGTGCAAAAAACGCTGAGTTTGTGCAGAAGCTCCGCACTCTCGCACGCCATGCTGCTTGCTGCCACCAGGGGTGGTCACGTGGTACGCACGCACTGCACGTCGGACACTGTGGGGGTGGGGGGAGGGGTTGGGGGGGGCGAGAGGAGCCTTTCTTTAATGACGAAAGTAATTATATAATAAGCTAATTTTACACATTTTATAAATTATTTTATATCATTTAAATACAGCATTTCCTTTTAAATTCTTCATTACAGTAACTTTTTTTTAGAACTTTCTAGCAAATAATTTTAGTTTACATTACATTTAGTTTCTTTTATGTGATTGTGACTATATGAGTGATTCTGGCTATATGTAAACTGTATGTAATGAGTATATTATGTTGTTAAGTAAATAAAGTACACAAAAGTATTAATATAATTATCATCTTAAAGAAAAAAATTAGAAAGCTTATGTTTTTATATCATTAAGTCTAATCATAAACAACCCCCCAGAATTATTACTTTTTTGATCAATGCTTTAATTAAACATTCTACAACATGAATCTTATTTATAGTTTCTGTATTCTCATAATCCTTGTTTAATTTATTTTCTTATGCTGTTTCATCGTGAGAGAATTTGCTATTCATACATGCTGATATTTCCTTAAAATTATATTAAAAAAAGCATATCCTGTATTTCTTGTTCATATATTCATAAGGAAATAACATGAGCATGTATAATGGATATGCATGTATAAAAACTTTATAGGAGGATTAAGTTCCTTTCTATAAATCTACATTCTGACTTTGTGTTTATTGAACCTTTTAGTTCATATTGTTTTTTTATTCAGTGGGCATATATAGGCATCATATAAAAATATATTTAAAACTCAAAGAGACAATACAATGAGTACTGTGAAATACATTACTTTTTAGAGTTCACCCAATTTTCATCATTTACTGTTCAAGCATGAAAACCTATGTTTTCTTAAATAACTTTTTGATTCAACTCTTAGACTCTGGCCTTAAATTTGTTAACTCTAGTTGATCTAAAGTTCTGATATTTGAGCTGTGGTCCATCTTACATTTGTGTAATTGTTCTGTTTAACCAAGCGGTCATATATAAGCAGATTTAGAAAATGAGTGGATGTTAAGATACATACTTATGTACATCAAAATATACAAAAGAACAGTTGCAAATCAATTGAAGAAAAAAAATAAAGAAAGAATTGAATTCTTATTTGATCGAATAAATAAGAAAAAGTCAAATGAATCTTCATGTCCTTGCAGTTGTTCAATAATCATTTTTTAGCATTCCAACTCAAATAAAAGCAATTAAACAACAGTTTAGATTTCAGCGGAGGTCAAAAGATGGCATAGGAGAATAGGAGATGGTTGGTAACACAACCAACACAACAGATGTGCGAATTTTTCATTGTTCCAGAAGATGGCAGCATTCAACAAATCAATGGAAAACATTGAGCATACTCTGTGCCTCTTAGTCAAAAATAATAAATTATGAATCTTTTTTTTTTTATAAATGCCTTTCCTGTCCCTAAAAATAATGTTAAAATGTATTTACATTTTTTGGCTGTTATTATAATGCCGTTTAATGTGTCATCATAAGCCGAATTCATATAGTTTAATATACCTAGTTCATCTACTGGAAGCCCTCGGTAGGTTCAGGAAGTCCATTACATCCATGCTATTGTTGATAACATTGAAAACTGATTTGAAGACAAGGGAAACAAATATTTCTCATTCTAGCTGGTAATGCTTTGCATTTTTTACACTTCTAATCTCAACCAAACCCATCCATCCATTCATCTTCATGTCAGCTTTCTTCCCTTTCGGGGTCGCCACAGTGGAATGAACCGCAACTCTTCTGGCACATGTTTTACGTGGGGAATGCCCTTCCAGCTGCAACCCATCGCTGGGAAACATTCACACAAACACTCATACTCTATGGACAATTGTTTTTTCTCTATTGACTTATATCGCATTCTTGTCTTTGGACTAGTGGGGAAAACCGAAGCACCCGGAAAACCCAAGCGATCACGAGGAGAACATGCAAACTCCACACAGAGATGCCAACTGACCCAGCCGAGGCTCGAACCAGCGACCTTCTTGCTGTGAGACGACCGTGCTACCCACTGCGCCACCATGACGCCCTCAACCAAACACCGTACTCTAAACACAACCAGCACAAGGACCATGCCATGAGGAATATAGGGTCTCTTTTATTGTTCTTAATGGCATTAATTGAATCTACCAAACATTTTCAACAGAGTCATTTGCATATTTCTAAGTGTACTTCAGGACTGTATCTATTTAACTTTCTTCTTTGTGAAAACTAAACCGATTAGGTAGACTGAACCAAACTGGTCTAATAGTTGAAGTGAAGAAATTGTTTATTTAATGCTAAAAGGGTTTTTTTTCTACAGTTTTAATTTAATATTTCATGAAATAGAAAGGAATCAGTGATTAATTCACAGAATAATGCACTTGATAAAACATGAACAAACACTGCAAGAGATTTGCAAATGTAACATGTAAAAAAGGACATTTATGATCAGATAGTGATAGCGGTTTGCATCGTTTGCTTACTGTACATGCATGCACTATGCAAAACTCTTGAAAACAGCAACGCGAGTGAAGTCGAATCACCTTCAAAAGAAGACTTTAACACAACCCTCAAATTATGACTCGGGTTGTTTTTGCAAAGGGGTGATTAAACATAAACCTTTCTCTGAGACCACGAGGAACACGATGGAATGAGTTACGCATGTTTCTCATCAGAGACTCTGACCTTCCAATCAAACCTTATAAATAGCATAAATGTTTTTTCCACTGTCTTTGTCCAAGTTGTCTCTTGTCACTAGGCTTAAAATATCAGTTCGATCAAACGCATTGTTAGAGGATTATTTGATTGGGACGCTGATATTACGTCAATAAAAGTCTTTTCTCAAATGGTTTGATTTGAATGAAAATACTGTCTTATGCTGCTTGCAGTATCTCAGAAAGCTTTGGCTTGTATATCTTTCATTTGAAATTATGGAAGCAACATGATTGTAAAAGATTTACGGACTGAAATGAGAAAACAATACAACTAAATATTTTTAATATTTCAGTTGCTAAAGAAGTTAATCTGAACTTAAAACCCAAATTAATAAAAATTAAAATAAATAAAAATACAAACAAATGAAAAATTCACTCGTTTTTGAGTTAATAAAAAACCTGCTGCAAAACAATTTTAGTTTGGAGTCCAACTCAACTTTTCTCAAACAAAAAATAATTGTGTTAGCTTACGTCAAATACTTCCAATGTTTCATAAACAGAACTTTTCCTTTCTAAATGATCTGGACAAAGAAGTCTGTTGTTCCTTTGCTTGTTCTTTTTCCATTGCCAAAAAGTGTTTTTTTTTTCAAGGCAATGCATAAGAATTTTTAAATAATTAATTTAAATTCATAACCTACAGCAACAGATATTTTTTGTCTTGTTTGGAGTTTTGTATAAAAGCAAAACATTTGCAGAGTTGTGCTATCTGTGGTTTTATTGTTTCCATACGTTGTTTTAATTGGTCAAATGTTTAAACAATAACAATATATTAAAAAGTAACTAAAAAAGAAATATAAACGTTTGTAAGTTTATCTTAGCACTCAAAAAACATTTAGCTCGCTTCATTTACTTGAAAATTTAGAGTTTTTACATTTTCTTAAAATGAATATAATGATATAATATCTGCTACCTTCAAAACAGCCTACAGTTTTAAACTTTTAAGCTGTGATCCAACAAGGTGTGTCAACTAGGTGTGCCAACACGCCTGATTCCACTTATCAGCTTCTTGTTGGCTTTGTCCCTTTGTGGTCACCACAATGCTTTACGCATATGTTTTGGTTCCAGCTGCAACCCATCGCTGGGAAGCATCTACACACTCTCATACTCTATGGACAATTGTATTTACCCAATTCACTTATTCCGCATGTCTTTGGACTTGTGGGGAAACCGGAGCACCCGGAGAAAACCCACGCGATCACGGGGAGAACATGCAAACTCCACACAGAAATACCAACTGACCCAGCCGAGTCTAGAACCAGTGACAATGCTGTGAAACAACCATGCTACCCACTGCGCCACCGTGATGCCCCACTTGGTAGTGTCTCTTGAAACAGGGTCAAAACAAAAAACAGCAGAGGATGCTGCTTTCAAGGAATTTGTTTGACACCCCCAATTTAGAAGATTTTAGTTGCAAGGTTTAAGAATATTTTGAACATTAATTTTTACAAAAATAATTTACAGTATAATTAACATTTAGTGGTTCCTTGCCTTAACTTTGACACTGTTGAAACAAAT
This sequence comes from Danionella dracula, assembly GCA_900490495.1. Taxonomy (NCBI): domain Eukaryota; kingdom Metazoa; phylum Chordata; class Actinopteri; order Cypriniformes; family Danionidae; genus Danionella; species Danionella dracula. The sequence continues at coordinate 5,841,735 of UELW01000223.1, forward strand.
TTGTTTATGAGTAATGAACACTGTTGTATTTGTGTGTGGCATTACAGCTGCCAACTGTCCTGCCTCAGAGACAGGAGGACGACAGCTCTGTCCAGACTGAGCATCAATGGATTATTAATCTGGATTTACTCTGAGCCTGGGCCAATCCCTACAGCATTGCACTCATTCCACACCGTTCCACAGCGCCACTGCTTGCACACCGCCAGCCTTTTGTAGTTGCTACAAGAGACACATGGGTCTTCATACGTCCATCATCACATGCCATGTGGATGTGCAACCTGAGAACACTCGCAATCATGAAGGGAACCACAAATTTTGCTTTAAAATCCACTGGCACCATGATTTTACATGGACGCTCTTGTAATGAGGCATTCATGAGATCATATTCTAAATGTCTTTCAAGTCTTGTCATCCTTCGTGAATGTTAGAAAGTCCCTCACACCTGCTTTAAAGAGAAAGAGAGCGAGTGTTTACAGAGCTCTGCTGATGGACTGTTCCCTCAAGATCAAATCACTATAATGCAAAGATTATGTGACTTTTGTTGAGCATTCTCATGATTTTTGTGGACAAATGAAATTTATTTTGGAGATAATTTGGACTAAGTAAGTCCAAAGAGTACAACTCTTTTTGAAAAAAAAAAAGAAAAAATATTGAGACCAACTCAACATTTTCAATAGTAAAGCCGTACCAGAAATGTTCTTTGTTTAGCTCTTCTATAAGATTAACTTTAAAATGAAACATAAAGGTTTTTAATAACTTTTGGTTGATAGCACATGGAACAAAGCTCCCCTTTTTGTCAAGTCAAGTATTTTTCTTCAAAATGGAGACCTAAAACCTAAAAAAATTACATTTAAATACCTTACGTGTTGACATTTTAAAGCTTTGACAAATCTTTCAGCAATTTAACATTTCTGTGAAATGCTTAGACAATTTAACTTGACATCTTAAAATACCAAAATTGTAAATATTTGTTTTAACATATTTGACAAATCATTGCCTTTCACTATTAAAGCAATGTTTTCACTGTTATTTCACCATTAGGTTAAAACTTAATGTGCAGATATTTCACTTATATTTTTCACAATGTGCATGATCAAATCTATTATAAGCAGCGAGTGCATCCACATTATCTTTTTCAGGCATTAAAAAACCTTGCAGTAATTTAGCTCCTTGTAAGTGTGCATCTTTTAAATCTAACCGGGAAGTGAGCAGTATAAGGGAGTAAAATAGCTTTCTCCTCAGTATAATGCTGCAAATTCCTCCCTCTTTTAATTTACAGAGCTGCATGAAATGAATATTTGTGTTGTTGTTAGGTGTGTTAATCCATTTTTTGTTTTATTCGGTCTCCGGTCATCGAGACTGACAAGAACTCTCTCGGTAAGTTTAACTTCAAATACTTAGTTCATATTTAATAAAACTTGTAAAACTTGTAAATAGAGATACAAGTAAGGGATATACAACCGGCCGAGCATGAATTTTTAAAGCATAATTTTTAAACATGTGGACATGAGTCGATTTTGTTTTGAATATGGAGAAAAAGTAGTGCTGAGGTTTACTGTTGTGATGTCGTAACATTATGTCTTAACGTTTATGCTGTTTTTACCATTATCTTTGGGAAACATTAACATATTTAGTATATTATTAATGTTTGCTCTCTAGTATATAACATTAACACAAACAAACAGAACGGTGGTTATTTGCGTCTGTTCCACTTCTTCTCGCTCCTGACAGAGAAAAATTTTTTTTTTCGAGTAAGTGAAGATAACGTTAAAATTAATCTGACAGTGCTCCACTCATGAATAGAGGAGACGAGGCTGAATTCAGCTTCTTAACAATTTGGTGATAAAATCTGTAACGTTTAACAGAGATCCCTGACAAACATTCGCAGTAACTAAGAGGACTGTCGACAAAAAGCACATCAGGGTTGATCACAGTTTTTAAAATAATTGTAGCTTATTCATGATTTCTAAATCCATCGTGAAACTTTCTTTAACACAAGGATAATTTACCCTGGGCGCACACGATTGCCTTCATATAGTAACTTAAACTCCTTTTGTAGTCACTGAACGCGACGTTTATCTGAATTTATAAGTGAAAATAGTCTCTAGAAACAGTTATCTTCAACGACGTACTCTAACTCAACCACATTCAACCTAACTGAGCTGGACGAGAGGAATATGTTGCTACGAAGCTATTTTAACATTTATAAAAACTCAGAGAAAGTCAAAACTTGTTCACAGTTTCTTCAGGGTAAGATATGTGCATGAATGAAAACAGACGAAGGCAAATGTGAAGCTCCTTGTTTCCTTTTAATGTAAAATTATACATGAAAAGTGTACAGTTACAACGCTTCATTCTCTCCGTTAGATTTTGTTGTCACGGCTCACGCCAGCAACTGCATCTTTCTCCTGGTTTTAGTCTAGCAGACCACCTCAAAGGATGGTAGTGTAAAAAAAATATACTGTACAATCTAAATAATACGGTCGCTAAAACAGTACAAGTTGAGCAAATCTGTGAACTGCGGTCTAGCGCGCTCGATAGGACTGCTCAATGGTTCCTAAAGTTGTGCAAGGATAAATAGAGTGATTTGACCGATTCAGAGATACGTGTGCATATATCGAGAATTATACAACACCTGCCAGACAATCAGAATCGAGTATTCAGACAGACTGTTGCATAAACTAAATGTATTTCATCATGTTTTTTTAGATTCACTTCATGTTGTTGGACATGGATTGGAGAGAAACCATGTGCAGAAGGCCACGATTGTGATTCAAGGTGCGATTGGTTGCCTTAAAGAGGCCAAACTAAAAAGAAACTATGCATCACTCAGTACACTAACATTCTAATAGACTACTTCACCTTGGAAACGTTATCTGCTTTCAATTAAAAAACTGTAAACTTCTCTAATTATTAATGCCCCAGCTACCTCCAGTTCTAGTTAGAGACTGTCTGCATTGAGCTGAGTCCTGTAGCTGGACTGGATCATCTGGGTTAAGGCTGCTGTCACCCCGGGGCGGTGGGAGGTGGGGCAGGTTGCTTAAGATGGGTTGGCTGGCTGCGTCCTCCGTTGGCTGGCGGTGGCCATGGGGGGTGGGGCATTGGGGGGTCTAGGGGGGCCCGGGCCTGCGGGGTGCCGGCCAGCTCAGGGTGACGGGGGTGGTGGTTGTCAAGGGGCGGGTGAAGTGGGGGACACGGGGGGGCCGGAACTCACGCGCTGCTGCTATCGCCACAGTCTCCGGGCGGGAGGCTAGCCTCAGCCCGTGGGTGCTTGCCGGGGCTTGCGGCGCTTAAGGGGGGGTATCGGTTACGGGGATCGTTTGGGCGCGGGAGCGATTCCGCGGTCTGGGCGGGGTGAGGCTTCCTACCGGGCCGGGGCCGGCCCTGTGCATGCTCAAGCAGTGGCTCCAGTGGTGTATGTTGTGTTGTTGTGTGTGTGTGTGTGTGTGTGTGTGGGGGGGGGGGGGGGGGGTGTGGTGGTGTGATTGAACATATGTGTGTGTGTGTGTGTGTGGATGGGGTGGAGGGTGTGTATGTGAGTATGTGCATTTGAGAGACGGGTGGGTACGTAAGTGCGTGTGAATGAGTAGGACTGGTCCCGGGGGGGGGGCAGCTGTCTCCCGGCTGCCCGCATTATCTTTCACAGGTCTCCCGTGGCCCCTGCGGTGGGGGGCAGTGCTGTTCCTGGGGGGATGGACGGTGTGGCCAGTCGGCTGCTCCCACTCACCACACCAGATCCCAGTACACACACTCTCTTCACTCACACAAATAGAATCATGAGAGTCCTTGTTCCCATGGGGGATCAGGCAGGCGGGGTGACCTATCGGTGATCCCGCCCTGCCTCCTTTAGACGGGGACTCTCAGTTTTAATCACATAGGACACAGTACATCTCCAGGGCACCAGGTGGGCCTTCCTCCCGGAGCGGACAGTAAGCCAATCTCACCTGCCACTGCCTCGCTTCCGGGGTTGGGCAACCCCTGGGCCCCTTACAACACTTGCAAGGACACACTACATTTAGGCCTGGAGGGCTAGTCTCTCTGTCTAAATCTTGGTGGGAGGAGGCTGCAGATCTGTGACACCTCCCACAATATACGACGGAGAAGGCTACCCTCATTTTAAATACACATTAGATATGTAGGGCGGGGGGTGGTGCCTGGACATCATGGACGACGGTGACACTCCAGGACACCATTCCCTCTTTTATTGCATTTTATCTCTCCAACACAACCACATATACCTGCATTACATGACAACTGGGAGCAGATGTTGGGGAATGGGTGGACGACTGCCCCCGTCTTCCCTCTTGGGGGGTAAGGGCCCACCATCGCGGGGGTGTGGGTAGCTGCGGGGGCGGGTGCGGGCTGCAGGTGAGTGACTGGCTACTTCCCGGGACAGGAAGACTGAATGAGTGGGTAGATGGATGGATGGATGACTGGATGACTGGAAGGGGTTGATTTAGTGGGGGGGGGGGGGGGGGGTTGCTGGTAGGGGTGTGCGTGGGGTTAGGTTTGGGGGGGCTGCTGGTAGGGGTGAGTGTGTGTTGGGGGACTGCTGGTTGATGTGTGCATGGGGTCGGGGTGTGGCCGGGGGGGGGTCCTGCCGTGTCTGGAGTGGTGTCCCTACCCGCGCCCATCTGGTCCCTTGGCCGTCCTCCCTTTTTTTCTTGCGGGTCCACGGAGGTGCCCGGGACTGGGGGCCTACCGCGGGGGGATATGGGCATGGCGGTGCTTGTGGGTGGGGCCTCCCAGTCTCTGCCCGCACTGTTAGGGGCTGCATTCCCGCCTAGCTTTGGGCTGGTCGACCTCCTGCTGCAGCGGGCCCACTGGGGCCCCGGGCATTGCTCTCTGGGGTTGCCGACTTTGCCAGGGGAGGTGGGGCGGGTCCGGCTCCGGGTCCCAGCCCCAAAACTTGTCGTTCTGTGGGGGTTGGGCTGGATATCTGGGTAGTTCCTGACCATATATGGGACTTGGCTTGAGGCAGATCCCACATTTCATTTGGGACATAGAAGGTTAGTCACGACACCTGGGATGTTTGGTCGCTGCTAGATGCTTGAGGTTTAGGTCACCTGTCCTGTAACACTCAATTACTTATGTGTATGTGTATATATATGTGTGTATGTATGTATGTATGTATGTATGTATGTGTGTGTATGTATGTGTGTATGTATGTATGTATATATATATATATATATATATATATATATATATATATATATATATATATATATATATATATATATATATATGTGTATGTGTGTGTGTGTGTATATATATATATATATATATATATATATATATATCTATATATCTATATATATATAATATGATTACTAATTCTATTTATTATTATTATTATTATATTCTGCGTGTTTATCTGCTTGTATGTATGTATGTATATTTATATTTGTATGCATATCTGTAGAAAGATGCGAACTACCTGGATGTAATAAGGTAGGTATCTAATATTATTTATTTTACTTATTCTCATTTTCAACTGAATCTTGACTCCTTCCCCCACAATTACCTCTCACCTTCTCTTTCCCCCTCCAAAACTTCTCTACCTCTGTTTTCCCCTCAATTACTTCTCTCCTCTTTCCCCTTTTTTTTTTTTATTAACACCGTCCTGTCCTGATGTATGTTTATATGATTGATTAATGTAATTATTGTGATGAATGCGAATGAAATAAATTAAAAGCTTCTATCCAGAGGAATAATCAATATATAATATCTTCAATTCTCTGGAAAGAGCAAAACTGACCAACTCATACGAAGCACCTCACTTCTCATGGGGCTGCTTTGAAGTAGGACAGGACAGGTTTAAAAAAAAAAAAAAAAAAAAAAAAAAAAAGAGGCCAAGCCCCGCATAGCCATGCCCTTGCCCAAGGCACAACTTAACTTGGGTTCCACTGACCTAAGCATGCATCATACACCAGAGGTCAGATATAGACCCAAGTTGATGAGACGGCGAGCCATGCACGGCCATGCTTATGTGCCCATGGCAGATATTATTTCTGCGTCTTGTAAGTATGGTTTATTGTATAGCCCAGCCTTGTTTTTGTTCAATTTTGTAATTAATCCATTTCTGAATTTGATTTCAGGTCAAAATGGCTCCGGTGCAGAACTCTGCAGTCAAATGCCTCCGATGCAGACCAGACCCAACAAAGCCATAACCATGGCTCAAGTTAACTTGGGTTTCACTTACCACAGTGTGCATCAGTTGCCAGTGTTGAGAGCTGGACCAAAGTTAAAGGGACAGCTAGCCACACGTGGCCATGCCCATAGCACACGTGTGCCCAAAGCAGATATTGTTACCTCTGCTGCTTGTAAGTGTGGTTTATTGTACAGCCCAGCCTTGTTTTTGTTCAACTTTGTAACTAATCCATTTCTGAATTTGATTTCAGGTCAAAATGGCTCCGGTGCAGAACTCTGCAGTCAAAAGCCTCCGGTGCAGACCAGACCCAGCAAAGCCATAACCATGGCTCAAGTTAACTTGGGTTCCACTGACCTCAGCATGTATCGTACACCAGAGGTCAGAGATAGACCCAAGTTGATGAGACGGCGAGCCATGCAAGGCCATGCTTATGTGCCCATGGCAGATATTATTTCTGCTTCTTGTAAGTATGGTTTATTGTATAGCACAGCCTTGTTTTTGTTCAATTTTGTAATTAATCCATTTCTGAATTTGATTTCAGGTCAAAATGGCTCCGATGCAGAACTCTGCAGTCAAAAGCCTCCGGTGCAGGCCAGACCCAACAAAGCCATAACCATGGCTCAAGTTAACTTGGGTTTCACTGACCACAGTGTGCATCAGTTGCCGGTGTTGAGAGCTGGACCAAAGTTAAAGGGACAGCTAGCCACACGTGGCCATGCCCATAGCACACGTGTGTCCAAAGCAGATATTGTTACCTCTGCTGCTTGTAAGTGTGGTTTATTGTACAGCGCAGCCTTGTTTTTGGTCAACTTTGTAATTAATCCTTTTCTTAATTAATGTTGATTTCAGGTCAAATGCCTCCGGTGCAGAACTCGACTGACGCCTTTTTACCCGCCCTGTCAGGTGTCAAGGTCGGACCGATGTTGAAGAGGCGGCCAGCGAGTGCTCTGAATGGGAAGGTAAGAATCCATAAAAAACAGTGTTCTATGACAGATCGAAAAGACATTTCACGCATATTAAACACCTTCCTTAACTTGTGTTTTCAGAGAACCTTTGTTGTGCAGGAAGCTAGAAAGATCAGCGCTCACAAACCTATCGTCCTGCCTCCTCTCTCATGTCTCCCCTTATGCAGACAATAACGGAAACGCCACGGATTACACCCCAGATGGACCTGTGGCCTCATGATGAAAAGCATTACACGAGTTCGCTTCCATGGAATTAGCCCAGAAAATGCAAGAGTATGTGGCGAGATTATGGCCTTCAGGTTCAGGTATATAAGGGTTCAGGTCTGCGTGGCTTGTTCGATGTAGCTCTAGAATGCCTCTGAGGACAACCTGCCTGCTTCGGATAAGGTGGTAAGGCAAGACTTTTTGAGCTGCTATCGTGGCTCCCCAAGTGTGAAATTAATGGCCTGAATATTTATCGGGTGCGTAACCAGACGCTTCCAGGACTTGACTTGAGGTGTTTCTGGAGCCAGGAGCGACTGGGAGGTTTACCAGACTCATCGAGAAACAGCGGTTCTGATAGGCTACGAGTTTGGGAGGACCTCCAGTACTGCAGCACTGACTGAAAGAGCCGAGTTGGAGAAGGGAGGTTGAACAAGTGAATGAAATGGCCTCTTTTGCTTTGCTTGATACAAAAATAGATGGTGTCCTTGTCAAGGACTAACTAGTCTCCAACGGTGGGGTGGAGTTTTGGGTTTCAGAAACCCGAAAAAGCAAGTAAGAACGTTGTTTCCAGAATAATTATAGTTGTCGACGGCTGGTATCTTGAGCAGAGGGTCAGGATGCATTTGAAAATGATGTCGAGAGTGATTAGCAGTCTGGAATCTGCACGGGGTAGGGTTGGGATTTCTGAAAGCTCCCAGTGTTTAGTTGGCCAGTGAAAGGTGCGAGAGGTAGGAGGGGCTGCTGAAATCATGAGTTCTCAAGGAGGGGAGTGCTCCTCAGAGCTTCGTGAGGGGATGGTGTTAAATAAAAAAAACCATATCCATAATGGCTATAGTGAAAGCTTTACGGCTAGGTTGACCCAGTTTGTGATGGATGTGCGCTCGAATCCTATATTTGTAACCACAACATGGTTAAGGGTCAGTACGAGACCCGAAAAAAATCAGCCGATTAAATGCTGGATCAAAGTTTCTAATGAACTGAGATAACAGTACATTTTCAGTTTCGCAGCCACTTAGCCCTCGCCAAATTAGTTTGAGAATTAAAACCGGGTGCAGTAGACTCTGCAGCCGAGTTGAGAGCTGCGAGCGGATTAGGGGATAGCTGTGGAGAAACAACCCAAGCTGTGTCAGGGATAGGTGGCAGGACAGGCGGCCAAGCGGGCCAATGTAGAGCGGCAACGTTTGAATGGGAGGCCGGTGTTTCAGGGGGACCTGGTGCTGTAGAAGCGTTGCGAAAAGCTGTACTGAAAGATTGGGCGTAAGCCCTTGAGCGGGGCCCCTTCGTGCGGGGCTGGACGTGCTGGGAACCTGCCTTCGGCTGGCTAGGTAACGCTGGAGCTCCAGACAGCTGGCTGGAGGTGCAGGGGCATCCACTATCGGTGGACGGCCCCTGTATAAAGTGGGAAGCTCAGGCGTTCGCTTCTTGTATACGTAATCGTCCAGTAAAGAGAGGAGATGAAGCGAGCTGCTTGAGTTTTGCATTTCATCGTCAAATTGGAAGTGGACTGGTTACGGTTTTATATCTTGGAGCGGGCAGAAGGATTGAAAACACCTGTAGATTGTAATTATCTGATCGCTCCTCCCGAAATTTCATTCACGGAACTTCACAAAAAACTAACAAAAATATGAACTGTTTAGAAGTTCCGACAGACAACTGTACTTTAATTTTATTTGAATGCAATTGAGTTTGGAGCATGTGCTTACAATAAATACTGATCAATGCAGAGAATACGTGTCATCTTTTATAAAAATGTTCTTGTTTGAATTGCTTCACGTTTGGGTCTCATTTGAATTCTATATCTCTTCTTCACATATTTCTTGTGGAAACATCTCACATACACGCTCTTATCCGTACACATTTGAAGACTGCTTACTCAAGTCCATGAAAAAGCTAAATAAACTGATTATATGGGTGCACTTTGAAAGAACTATTGTATCTCAAGCAGCATCAAAGCATTCAGAACCTGAATTCTCACTGATGTGCAGTGAGTGAACCATTTTAGAAGATAAAAAAAGCTACATTTCATGGGTAAAAAGACATCATGTGTAAATTTGAAAATTCAACACTCAGCTTTCTAAAACTGACAGATTTAGTGGTTGTCAGATCCTCTTTAATGGACCAGCAGGCCTATTAACCAATATTTCGAGGATAGTTGGAATATTTATATATATATATATATATAATGGAGACCTAAAACCTAAAAAAATTACATTTAAATACCTTTACGTGTTGACATTTTAAAGCTTTGACAAATCTTTCAGCAATTTAACATTTCTGTGAAATGCTTAGACAATTTAACTTGACATCTTAAAATACCAAAATTGTAAATATTTGTTTTAACATATTTGACAAATCATTGCCTTTCACTATTAAATCAATGTTTTCACTGTTATTTCACCATTAGGTTAAAACTTAATGTGCAGATATTTCACTTATATTTTTCACAATGTGCATGATCAAATCTATTATAAGCAGCGAGTGCATCCACATTATCTTTTTCAGGCATTAAAAAACCTTGCAGTAATTTAGCTCCTTGTAATTGTGCATCTTTTAAATCTAACCGGGAAGTGAGCAGTATAAGGGAGTAAAATAGCTTTCTCCTCAGTATAATGCTGCAAATCCCTCCCTCTTTTAATTTACAGAGCTGCATGAAATGAATATTTGTGTTGTTGTTAGGTGTGTTAATCCATTTTTTGTTTTATTTGTGAAGCTTCCTGAAACGTCTGCTAACAAAATGTATCAACATTTTTGTATTCACTCCTGATTTACTTAATTTTATTTTGCCTACATTTAGTGAATCCACAAAAAATTGGGTCAGTAAGTAAAATCCATCCATCCATTTTCTTGTCGCTTTATTCACTTTCGGGGTCGCCACAGCGGAATGAACCACCAACTCTAATAGAATATGTTTATGCAGCGGATGCTGATGTTTTATGCACCAAACGATGATCCTTGTTTATTTCACAAATTAATCTTTGTGATTGTGTTATTGTCTTCATTAACATTGTCTTTTTAATGAAGGCATGTGATGGTTATTTTGTTGTGCAATTATATATATATGTATAGACCTACACTTAATTATTTAGAATATCCACAAATATTTAGTGTATTATTTGATTATAGTAATTTTTACTTAAGAAATGTGTCCACATGTTCAACATTACAGACCATATTTATTAGTTAGCTATTGCCCCTAGTTCGCGTCTCCACAGTCTATACTGTAATATCGACAGATGTTTATTAATGACCAGTGGGGGATCAATAACACGTGTTTTATTAGAGTTTTTTATTGAATCAAAGATAAAGTTAAAAAGGATAAGATGTAAGAGAGAAATCCTCGTTAAACGCGCTGCTGCTCTGTGAGCTGATGTTGTTTGAATCGCAGATGATTTAAATGAGGCAGTTTTGAAATTTAAAGCGCGCGCTCTAGTCACGTGACGCGTTGTAATAAAGACGGTACGTTACATCTGTCAGACAGTGACCAGAATCTACTGGACATCAACCACGATAACTTGCTTCTCCTGAATACAGAGAATTTGCTCTTGATTTTTAAAATGTCACACTGCGCAAACAACGAAGAGTGTCTGGCCGCGCTGCTGGTCGACGAGGAAGAAGCGCGAATTCTCGACGAGAGACCAGAAACACCGGATGAGGATCGGTCTCCGGTCATCGAGACTGACACGAACTCTCTCGGTAAGTTTAACTTCAAATACTTAGTTCATATTTAATAAAACTTGTAAATAGAGATACAAGTAAGGGATATACAACCGGCCGAGCATGAATTTTTAAAGCATAATTTTTAAACATGTGGACATGAGTCGATTTTGTTTTGAATATGGAGAAAAAGTAGTGCTGAGGTTTACTGTTGTGATGTCGTAACATTATGTCTTAACGTTTATGCTGTTTTTACCATTATCTTTGGGAAACATTAACATATTTAGTATATTATTAATGTTTGCTCTCTAGTATATAACATTAACACAAACGAAACAGAACGGTGGTTATTTGCGTCTGTTCCACTTCTTCTCGCTCCTGACAGAGAAAAAAAAAAATGTTTTCGAGTAAGTGAAGATAACGTTAAAATTAATCTGACAGTGCTCCACTCATGAATAGAGGAGACGAGGCTGAATTCAGCTTCTTAACAATTTGGTGATAAAATCTGTAACGTTTAACAGAGATCCCTGACAAACATTCGCAGTAACTAAGAGGACTGTCGACAAAAAGCACATCAGGGTTGATCACAGTTTTTAAAATAATTGTAGCTTATTCATGATTTCTAAATCCATCGTGAAACTTTCTTTAACACAAGGATAATTTACCCTGGGCGCACACGATTGCCTTCATATAGTAACTTAAACTCCTTTTGTAGTCACTGAACGCGACGTTTATCTGAATTTATAAGTGAAAATAGTCTCTAGAAACAGTTATCTTCAACGACGTACTCTAACTCAACCACATTCAACCTAACTGAGCTGGACGAGAGGAATATGTTGCTACGAAGCTATTTTAACATTTATAAAAACTCAGAGAAAGTCAAAACTTGTTCACAGTTTCTTCAGGGTAAGATATGTGCATGAATGAAAACAGACGAAGGCAAATGTGAAGCTCCTTGTTTCCTTTTAATGTAAAATTATACATGAAAAGTGTACAGTTACAACGCTTCATTCTCTCCGTTAGATTTTGTTGTCACGGCTCACGCCAGCAACTGCATCTTTCTCCTGGTTTTAGTCTAGCAGACCACCTCAAAGGATGGTAGTGTAAAAAAAATATACTGTACAATCTAAATAATACGGTCGCTAAAACAGTACAAGTTGAGCAAATCTGTGAACTGCGGTCTAGCGCGCTCGAAAGGACTGCTCAATGGTTCCTAAAGTTGTGCAAGGATAAATAGAGTGATTTGACCGATTCAGAGATACGTGTGCATATATCGAGAATTATACAACACCTGCCAGACAATCAGAATCGAGTATTCAGACAGACTGTTGCATAAACTAAATGTATTTCATCATGTTTTTTTAGATTCACTTCATGTTGTTGGACATGGATTGGAGAGAAACCATGTGCAGAAGGCCACGATTGTGATTCAAGGTGCGATTGGTTGCCTTAAAGAGGCCAAGCCCCGCATAGCCATGCCCTTGCCCAAGGCACAACTTAACTTGGGTTCCACTGACCTAAGCATGCATCATACACCAGAGGTCAGATATAGACCCAAGTTGATGAGACGGCGAGCCATGCACGGCCATGCTTATGTGCCCATGGCAGATATTATTTCTGCGTCTTGTAAGTATGGTTTATTGTATAGCCCAGCCTTGTTTTTGTTCAATTTTGTAATTAATCCATTTCTGAATTTGATTTCAGGTCAAAATGGCTCCGGTGCAGAACTCTGCAGTCAAATGCCTCCGGTGCAGACCAGACCCAACAAAGCCATAACCATGGCTCAAGTTAACTTGGGTTTCACTGACCACAGTGTGCATCAGTTGCCAGTGTTGAGAGCTGGACCAAAGTTAAAGGGACAGCTAGCCACACGTGGCCATGCCCATAGCACACGTGTGCCCAAAGCAGATATTGTTACCTCTGCTGCTTGTAAGTGTGGTTTATTGTACAGCCCAGCCTTGTTTTTGTTCAACTTTGTAACTAATCCATTTCTGAATTTGATTTCAGGTCAAAATGGCTCCGGTGCAGAACTCTGCAGTCAAAAGCCTCCGGTGCAGACCAGACCCAGCAAAGCCATAACCATGGCTCAAGTTAACTTGGGTTCCACTGACCTCAGCATGTATCGTACACCAGAGGTCAGAGATAGACCCAAGTTGATGAGACGGCGAGCCATGCAAGGCCATGCTTATGTGCCCATGGCAGATATTATTTCTGCTTCTTGTAAGTATGGTTTATTGTATAGCACAGCCTTGTTTTTGTTCAATTTTGTAATTAATCCATTTCTGAATTTGATTTCAGGTCAAAATGGCTCCGATGCAGAACTCTGCAGTCAAAAGCCTCCGGTGCAGACCAGACCCAACAAAGCCATAACCATGGCTCAAGTTAACTTGGGTTTCACTTACCACAGTGTGCATCAGTTGCCGGTGTTGAGAGCTGGACCAAAGTTAAAGGGACAGCTAGCCACACATGGCCATGCCCATAGCACACGTGTGCCCAAAGCAGATATTGTTACCTCTGCTGCTTGTAAGTGTGGTTTATTGTACAGCGCAGCCTTGTTTTTGGTCAACTTTGTAATTAATCCTTTTCTTAATTAATGTTGATTTCAGGTCAAATGCCTCCGGTGCAGAACTCGACTGACGCCTTTTTACCCGCCCTGTCAGGTGTCAAGGTCGGACCGATGTTGAAGAGGCGGCCAGCGAGTGCTCTGAATGGGAAGGTAAGAATCCATAAAAAACAGTGTTCTATGACAGATCGAAAAGACATTTCACGCATATTAAACACCTTCCTTAACTTGTGTTTTCAGAGAACCTTTGTTGTGCAGGAAGCTAGAAAGATCAGCGCTCACAAACCTATCGTCCTGCCTCCTCTCTCATGTCTCCCCTTATGCAGACAATAACGGAAACGCCACGGATTACACCCCAGATGGACCTGTGGCCTCATGATGAAAAGCATTACACGAGTTCGCTTCCATGGAATTAGCCCAGAAAATGCAAGAGTATGTGGCGAGATTATGGCCTTCAGGTTCAGGTATATAAGGGTTCAGGTCTGCGTGGCTTGTTCGATGTAGCTCTAGAATGCCTCTGAGGACAACCTGCCTGCTTCGGATAAGGTGGTAAGGCAAGACTTTTTGAGCTGCTATCGTGGCTCCCCAAGTGTGAAATTAATGGCCTGAATATTTATCGGGTGCGTAACCAGACGCTTCCAGGACTTGACTTGAGGTGTTTCTGGAGCCAGGAGCGACTGGGAGGTTTACCAGACTCATCGAGAAACAGCGGTTCTGATAGGCTACGAGTTTGGGAGGACCTCCAGTACTGCAGCACTGACTGAAAGAGCCGAGTTGGAGAAGGGAGGTTGAACAAGTGAATGAAATGGCCTCTTTTGCTTTGCTTGATACAAAAATAGATGGTGTCCTTGTCAAGGACTAACTAGTCTCCAACGGTGGGGTGGAGTTTTGGGTTTCAGAAACCCGAAAAAGCAAGTAAGAACGTTGTTTCCAGAATAATTATAGTTGTCGACGGCTGGTATCTTGAGCAGAGGGTCAGGATGCATTTGAAAATGATGTCGAGAGTGATTAGCAGTCTGGAATCTGCACGGGGTAGGGTTGGGATTTCTGAAAGCTCCAGTGTTTAGCTGGCCAGTGAAAGGTGCGAGAGGTAGGAGGGGCTGCTGAAATCATGAGTTCTCAAGGAGGGGAGTGCTCCTCAGAGCTTCGTGAGGGGATGGTGTTAAATAAAAAAAACCATATCCATAATGGCTATAGTGAAAGCTTTACGGCTAGGTTGACCCAGTTTGTGATGGATGTGCGCTCGAATCCTATATTTGTAACCACAACATGGTTAAGGGTCAGTACGAGACCCGAAAAAAATCAGCCGATTAAATGCTGGATCAAAGTTTCTAATGAACTGAGATAACAGTACATTTTCAGTTTCGCAGCCACTTAGCCCTCGCCAAATTAGTTTGAGAATTAAAACCGGGTGCAGTAGACTCTGCAGCCGAGTTGAGAGCTGCGAGCGGATTAGGGGATAGCTGTGGAGGAAACAACCCAAGCTGTGTCAGGGATAGGTGGCAGGACAGGCGGCCAAGCGGGCCAATGTAGAGCGGCAACGTTTGAATGGGAGGCCGGTGTTTCAGGGGGACCTGGTGCTGTAGAAGCGTTGCGAAAAGCTGTACTGAAAGATTGGGGCGTAAGCCCTTGAGCGGGGCCCCTTCGTGCGGGGCTGGACGTGCTGGGAACCTGCCTTCGGCTGGCTAGGTAACGCTGGAGCTCCAGACAGCTGGCTGGAGGTGCAGGGGCATCCACTATCGGTGGACGGCCCCTGTATAAAGTGGGAAGCTCAGGCGTTCGCTTCTTGTATACGTAATCGTCCAGTAAAGAGAGGAGATGAAGCGAGCTGCTTGAGTTTTGCATTTCATCGTCAAATTGGAAGTGGACTGGTTACGGTTTTATATCTTGGAGCGGGCAGAAGGATTGAAAACACCTGTAGATTGTAATTATCTGATCGCTCCTCCCGAAATTTCATTCACGGAACTTCACAAAAAACTAACAAAAATATGAACTGTTTAGAAGTTCCGACAGACAACTGTACTTTAATTTTATTTGAATGCAATTGAGTTTGGAGCATGTGCTTACAATAAATACTGATCAATGCAGAGAATACGTGTCATCTTTTATAAAAATGTTCTTGTTTGAATTGCTTCACGTTTGGGTCTCATTTGAATTCTATATCTCTTCTTCACATATTTCTTGTGGAAACATCTCACATACATGCTCTTATCCGTACACATTTGAAGACTGCTTACTCAAGTCCATGAAAAAGCTAAATAAACTGATTATATGGGTGCACTTTGAAAAAACTATTGTATCTCAAGCAGCATCAAAGCATTCAGAACCTGAATTCTCACTGATGTGCAATTGAGTGAACCATTTTAGAAGATAAAAAAAAGCTACATTTCATGGGTAAAAAGACATCATGTGTAAATTTGAAAATTCAACACTCAGCTTTCTAAAACTGACAGATTTAGTGGTGTCAGATCCTCTTTAATGGACCAGCAGGCCTATTAACCAATATTTCGAGGATAGTTGGAATATATATATATATATATATATATATATAATGGAGACCTAAAACCTAAAAAAATTACATTTAAATACCTTTACGTGTTGACATTTTAAAGCTTTGACAAATCTTTCAGCAATTTAACATTTCTGTGAAATGCTTAGACAATTTAACTTGACATCTTAAAATACCAAAATTGTAAATATTTGTTTTAACATATTTGACAAATCATTGGCTTTCACTATTAAAGCAATGTTTTCACTGTTATTTCACCATTAGGTTAAACTTAATGTGCAGATATTTCACTTATATTTTCACAATGTGCATGATCAAATCTATTATAAGCAGCGAGTGCATCCACATTATCTTTTTCAGGCATTAAAAAACCTTGCAGTAATTTAGCTCCTTGTAATTGTGCATCTTTTAAATCTAACCGGGAAGTGAGCAGTATAAGGGAGTAAAATAGCTTTCTCCTCAGTATAATGCTGCAAATCCCTCCCTCTTTTAATTTACAGAGCTGCATGAAATGAATATTTGTGTTGTTGTTAGGTGTGTTAATCCATTTTTTGTTTTATTTGTGAAGCTTCCTGAAACGTCTGCTAACAAAATGTATCAACATTTTTGTATTCACTCCTGATTTACTTAATTTTATTTTGCCTACATTTAGTGAATCCACAAAAAATTGGGTCAGTAAGTAAAATCCATCCATCCATTTTCTTGTCGCTTTATTCACTTTCGGGGTCGCCACAGCGGAAATGAACCACCAACTCTAATAGAATATGTTTATGCAGCGGATGCTGATGTTTTATGCACCAAACGATGATCCTTGTTTATTTCACAAATTAATCTTTGTGATTGTGTTATTGTCTTCATTAACATTGTCTTTTTAATGAAGGCATGTGATGGTTATTTTGTTGTGCAATTATATATATATGTATAGACCTACACTTAATTATTTAGAATATCCACAAATATTTAGTGTATTATTTGATTATAGTAATTTTTACTTAAGAAATGTGTCCACATGTTCAACATTACAGACCATATTTATTAGTTAGCTATTGCCCCTAGTTCGCGTCTCCACAGTCTATACTGTAATATCGACAGATGTTTATTAATGATCAGTGGGGGATCAATAACACGTGTTTTATTAGAGTTTTTTATTGAATCAAAGTTAAAGTTAAAAAGGATAAGATGTAAGAGAGAAATCCTCGTTAAACGCGCTGCTGCTCTGTGAGCTGATGTTGTTTGAATCGCAGATGATTTAAATGAGGCAGTTTTGAAATTTAAAGCGCGCGCTCTAGTCACGTGACGCGTTGTAATAAAGACGGTACGTTACATCTGTCAGACAGTGACCAGAATCTACTGGACATCAACCACGATAACTTGCTTCTCCTGAATACAGAGAATTTGCTCTTGATTTTTAAAATGTCACACTGCGCAAACAACGAAGAGTGTCTGGCCGCGCTGCTGGTCGACGAGGAAGAAGCGCGAATTCTCGACGAGAGACCAGAAACACCGGATGAGGATCGGTCTCCGGTCATCGAGACTGACACGAACTCTCTCGGTAAGTTTAACTTCAAATACTTAGTTCATATTTAATAAAACTTGTAAAACTTGTAAATAGAGATACAAGTAAGGGATATACAACCGGCCGAGCATGAATTTTTAAAGCATCATTTTTAAACACGTGGACATGAGTCGATTTTGTTTTTGAATATGGAGAAAAAGTAGTGCTGAGGTTTACTGTTGTGATGTCGTAACATTATGTCTTAACGTTTATGCTGTTTTTACCATTATCTTTGGGAAACATTAACATATTTAGTATATTATTAATGTTTGCTCTCTAGTATATAACATAACACAAACGAAACAGAACGGTGGTTATTTGCGTCTGTTCCACTTCTTCTCGCTCCTGACAGAGAAAAAAAAATGTTTTTCGAGTAAGTGAAGATAACGTTAAAATTAATCTGACAGTGCTCCACTCATGAATAGAGGAGACGAGGCTGAATTCAGCTTCTTAACAATTTGGTGATAAAATCTGTAACGTTTAACAAGAGATCCCTGACAAACATTCGCAGTAACTAAGAGGACTGTCGACAAAAAAGCACATCAGGGTTGATCACAGTTTTTAAAATAATTGTAGCTTATCATGATTTCTAAATCCATCGTGAAACTTTCTTTACACAAGGATAATTTACCCTGGGCGCACACGATTGCCTTCATATAGTAACTTAAACTCCTTTTGTAGTCACTGAACGCGACGTTTATCTGAATTTATAAGTGAAAATAGTCTCTAGAAACAGTTATCTTCAACGACGTACTCTAACTCAACCACATTCAACCTAACTGAGCTGGACGAGAGGAATATGTTGCTACGAAGCTATTTTAACATTTATAAAAACTCAGAGAAAGTCAAAACTTGTTCACAGTTTCTTCAGGGTAAGATATGTGCATGAATGAAAACAGACGAAGGCAAATGTGAAGCTCCTTGTTTCCTTTTAATGTAAAATTATACATGAAAAGTGTACAGTTACAACGCTTCATTCTCTCCGTTAGATTTTGTTGTCAGGCTCACGCCAGCAACTGCATCTTTTCTCCTGGTTTTAGTCTAGCAGACCACCCAAAGGATGGTAGTGTAAAAAAAATATACTGTACAATCTAAATAATACGGTCGCTAAAACAGTACAAGTTGAGCAAATCTGTGAACTGCGGTCTAGCGCGCTCGAAAGGACTGCTCAATGGTTCCTAAAGTTGTGCAAGGATATATAGAGTGATTTGACTGATTCAGAGATACGTGTGCATATATCGAGAATATACAACACCTGCCAGACAATCAGAATCGAGTATTCAGACAGACTGTTGCATAAACTAAATGTATTTCATCATGTTTTTTTAGATTCACTTCATGTTGTTGGACATGGATTGGAGAGAAACCATGTGCAGAAGGCCACGATTGTGATTCAAGGTGTGATTGGTTGCCTTAAAGAGGCCAAGCCCCGCATAGCCATGCCCTTGCCCAAGGCACAACTTAACTTGGGTTCCACTGACCTAAGCATGCATCATACACCAGAGTTCAGATATAGACCCAAGTTGATGAGACGGCGAGCCATGCACGGCCATGCTTATGTGCCCATGGCAGATATTATTTCTGCGTCTTGTAAGTATGGTTTATTGTATAGCCCAGCCTTGTTTTTGTTCAATTTTGTAACTAATCCATTTCTGAATTTGATTTCAGGTCAAAATGGCTCCGATGCAGAACTCTGCAGTCAAAAGCCTCCGGTGCAGACCAGACCCAACAAAGCCATAACCATGGCTCAAGTTAACTTGGGTTTCACTGACCACAGTGTGCATCAGTTACCAGTGTTGAGAGCTGGACCAAAGTTAAAGGGACAGCTAGCCACACGTGGCCATGCCCATAGCACACGTGTGCCCAAAGCAGATATTGTTACCTCTGCTGCTTGTAAGTGTGGTTTATTGTACAGCCCAGCCTTGTTTTGTTCAACTTTGTAACTAATCCATTTCTGAATTTGATTTCAGGTCAAAATGGCTCCGGTGCAGAACTCTGCAGTCAAAAGCCTCCGGTGCAGACCAGACCCAACAAAGCCATAACCATGGCTCAAGTTAACTTGGGTTTCACTGACCTCAGCATGTATCGTACACCAGAGGTCAGAGATAGACCCAAGTTGATGAGACGGCGAGCCATGCAAGGCCATGCTTATGTGCCCATGGCAGATATTACCTCTGCTGCTTGTAAGTGTGGTTTATTGTACAGCCCAGCCTTGTTTTTGGTCAACTTTGTAATTAATCCTTTTCTTAATTAATGTTGATTTCAGTTCAAATGCCTCCGGTGCAGAACTCGACTGATGCCTTTTACCCGCCCTGTCAGGTGTCAAGGTCGGTACCGATGTTGAAGAGGCGGCCAGCGAGTGCTCTGAATGGGAAGGTAAGAATCCATAAAAAACAGTGTTCTATGGACAGATCGAAAAGACATTTCATGCATATTAAACACCTTCCTTAACTTGTGTTTTCAGAGAACCTTTGTTGTGCAGGAAGCTAGAAAGATCAGCGCTCACAAACCCATCGTCCTGCCTCCTCTCTCATGTCTCCCCTTATGCAGATAATAACGGAAAC